>CM026387.1:48244037-48537288 GCA_014843695.1 Archivesica marissinica
CACAGGACACATCAAAGCCAATTAAATTTTATGACTTCCAGAATCGGTGTGAAAAATAATCATTAGGCCTACTGTATGGATGAAATCATTCAGTTTGTGTGTAATGCCTATACATTATTTTTGATGATTTTTACAGCAGTGAAAAGGTAAAAAAAGTGTCTTCTTTCCAAATGTCTTTACTTGATAGAAATATCTTGAATAAAAGGGACATATAGCTATATATACAACATACCCTGAAAAATCTAGCATGGCTGTATCTGTCCCAATATCCAGATATTAGGACATTCATTGTCTTTATAACCTAATTGAAAAAGACAGGCTTACCATACAAATATGAGTTTGATACTGTTAGAAAGAGAATTTTATTATCTACAAACTTTACATTGACCAAAATTCAGTTTAATGAAGATTTCATTCAGTAATTTTGCTCCAAACAGGGAAGGTATACTTTTCATCAATATCTCCAATAACCCATATCAGGACAGACTCTGACTATTGATTGTTTATCTATTGGTTATTGATTATCAGAATACTGATAATCTATAGACAGTGGTACATGATTCTGGCAATATTCTGTGGAGGAAAGAGTTAAGGCCCTGGTCATGGGTTTCAGAGCAATGTGTGTAAGCAATATTAAGATGACGGTCCAAGGAAAACGAAATAATCAGGTTCTCCAGCCCAATACAGTAACTATGTAATAGCTTATCAGCTACCAATAGATAAGAGACCAATAACTGTACCCTGTCCCCATATGGTATTTCAGGAAAAACTGATAAAATGACCCCTATCATGTTTAACCCTGTTTTCCCTGATAAAAACTTACTTTAATATATTTATGGTAAGAATAAAAAATTTAGAAAAATAAATAATGTTTTCAACGATATAATTTTTAAAAGAAACTTTTTAGTATTTCTTAGATATGGAGGTGTAAATATTGGACATGCAGGTTTTGGAGAATAATTATTATATTCGACTATATTTGTTTATTTAATAGTTAATAGTGCATGGAAAAGGGCATGGCAACCTAAGTTGATTAAATCAATTTCCTAAATCAATTGGACTTTCTGATTAAAGGCTCCACCCACATGGGTTTATTACCCTCTGTTTAGCTGGCAACATTAGCCATTCCATGAGGCTACAACACACATCCTTTGATATCAACAAGTTCCTAAGACACCGCCCTGTGTATTTCGAACTGGATGCTTCCTGTCAAACTGTTGTCATGCCGACATTAGTCGGTAATTAGCATTAAAACCTTTGAACCCAAATGTTATTACCCTACGACCATGTATACTGTATAGCAAAAAACATCATGCTTGCATAACATTATGACTTACATGCACTTTGATCTATAGCGTGGTCATACAACAGAAACTTCAAACAAATTTCAAACACCTGCACACCCCCCACCCACCAGGGAACCCATTTAATGCATCATAATGTCAAATGATAAATGTTCTAACACTGGGCTACCACACACATCCTTTGATAGAAACAAGTTCCCAAGACAACCACCCTGTGTATTGCGAACTGGATGGGTCTGTCAACTGGTTTGTCATTATGACATATGACTTACATTCACTTGATCTATAGTGTAGCGTCATGACAACAGAAACTTCAAACACCTGCACCCCCCCCCCCCCACCAGGGAACCCATTTAATGCATCATAATGTCACATGATAAATGTTCTAATTTCAATCCAATTCTAATTTTAGACCATACCCATGAATTGGCCTGTGAATTAGCACTGTGGAAATTTACCAAATACCTAGATATTTTTATGCAAGCTAATGAATGGGTTTGCCCTGAGTAATTGCTATTTTTAGATTTATTTTCATTTTAACTGCAGACATTTTGTCACAGAATGACTGTGTGGATTGTCTAATAAAGGTCACAGGGGTCTGGAGTAGAGAAACTAAACACCGTGGTCACTCAATCTCACTTTACTCAGTGCATAAAAACATATTTATATATATACACGATGAACATCATACTAGTCAAATTTAACTAGACCGGTAACCATACCGTCTAAACCTAATAGTTCTGTCCGGTGGCTATGCGCCGTTCAACTGACGAACCGAGTTGACTTATACAACAGTTATTAATTTAACTGGAACATGACACTGTTATTACACTCAGTGAATACACTACTTCACTATAAGTTCCTAAGAACTAGGCACTGTAAAATGACACTCAGTGCTGCTTTAATTACTAGTGGTTACTAAGAACCCGGCACTGGAAAACTACACTCGGTGCTAATTTAAACCGATTCATAAACGAATAACTCCTGCACCAAACTTATACGTCCGGAACTCCCGAGGCTGGTACTGACTGCCCTGTGACGAAGTCTAGGACGGAGTCTACGCCCCTTCACATGATGAGCCCGGCCTGGTTGATCTATATCATGTGTAGTAACAGTCGCGCCTATGCTGTGCCATTACCCACCGACCGTCTCGACCATCTCTCTCAGACTACCTTCGGTGCCTCAATCCCGTCTGGCTATACCCTGTCACCATCGTCTTACGCCGTGATGCGGCCAGTCTACCGCGTGCATTGGTCGCTAAACCTCTCCTTCACATAGTGAATTTCCAAATGGCACCCGTACAGGCCACGCTAGGTGGGCTGATCCCTTTACATACTGTACTACTCTATCTAACGTGAAGTAATCCGTGCAGCGCATGCCCGCTTATGACTACACAACACAACCTGATCTCTACATAGAGGCCTTTCGATAAATTCTACCTCAGTATACGTTAAACTGTATTATCAGCGACGATTTAACTTATCTATTGGTACTCGGTCTTAACACGGGTAAACACAATCCGGCATATCTGATCTACGTGATACAACCCCACTGAACATCTCTACCTGTTAACTCATAAAATAATATCAATTTACCATTTCTTAAAATTAAACCTCTACGATTTACTGACAGTAGCAAACAACTATATTCATGAAGAGGCCCGTACCGGTGTACTCAAATAATCGTACTGTCATTTTGTTACACAGGTGTAAATTTCCACCTGGTGGAGAAGTTATTCATCTTGATATTGTCTCTTGTGCTCCAGGTAAGCACCTATGAAATCTTTGTAGGTATTGTATATCCTGAAACAAGGATGTACACAAAGAGCTGTTCTACAGTCGGGTACGGACGATTGCCCCTTAGGACAATTGCCCCTTAGGACAATTACCACCTGGACAATTGCCCCTAGGACAATAGCCCCTTGGAAAAATAGAAAGATAGGACAATTGCCCCTAAATTTTAGTAAATGTAAAACCAAATTGAAGTGACAAACTAGCACAAAACAAATCAAAATAGGCAAAGCACATTACAGTGACAAGTTTAAAGGCTAGCACAACATGCACAAGTAATTCAAAATAGGCAAAGCACATTACAGTGACAAGTTTAAAGGCTAGCACAACATGCACAAGTAATTCAAAATAGGCAAAGCACATTACAGTGACAAGTTTAAAAGCTAGCACAACATGCACAAGTAATTCAAAATTATAACATTAAAAGTATTCATTTTACATTTAATACAAGTACATATAATTAATAACAGTTTAGCATAACCAATTTAGTCCAGCATATTAAACCATGGGATATCATCCCTTCTGCTCAACAAATTTGGTATATCCACAGGGATATTACATAGACACAACTACATGTATGTGATAAAACATGTGCACAGTTCATTTTGAGCGTTGCTTCCATCTGATGGAATGCCCAATGCCATGGAGGTGTTCTTGCAAGGTTTTCCTCCCTTCAGTGAAGTCCAGACATATGTTCTTCAGTCGTGTTTGAAGGTCCTTTGTTGCTTTCTTTATACGTTTTCTGGGAGGTTCACCACGTGAGTTCAGAAGAAAAGCTGTGGATACAAGAGCTTGGTCCTTACGTAGGCAGTCAATAGCTGTCCATATGGATGGATGGTGACATCCAATCAGTTGTTGGAATCCTTGGTTCCAACTCTCACATAAGTTATTAGTTCTGTCACCATCGTTCACAGTTGTTAGGTAACAATTCCAGAGGTTTGGTGGGAATAGTGGAGGCACCCTACGCATACGCATAGCAGGGAGATTATCTCCAGGCTGTGCAGGTGGAGGCTGAATCCGACGGTATGTCCCAGACACATAAACACTATCAAAATAGTCAACTAGACTTTCAAGTTCTTCTGGAGTATTATCCTCAAGGTAAGCCATACCGTTAGCTACCTCCTCCACTGGCAAGAAAGCTAGTCCATCTAGCATCCCACAGAATAACTTTATGTCTTCCTTTTCCCTGTAGAGTTCAACAAGTCCAAGGTCTTGTATTTTGCGCCATGTGCACTGTGTGAGGTGATAAAAACATCCTTGAGATGTAACATGGGGGCCAAGGGTGTTAGCAATGGCATTTATCACAGCTTGCTCAAAGTCCGTTATCACTGTTGTAGGGTCTGGGTTAAATCCAAGTTCATCACACTTGTTCATGATGGATAGGAATAGTTCTTCATAAATGTCCTGTGATTTCCCAGAAAGCAGAGCATATACACTGGTAATAGCAGAATCACCAAGTGGAGCACGAATAATGTACAATTGCTTGAATATCTTTGGCGCTGATGAAAATGTTCCATCCATAAACCATGTGTCATAACCGACAAAGATGTTCCATCCATAAAACATGTGTCATAACGACAAAGATGTTCCATCCATAAACCATGTGTCATAACGACAAAGATGTTCCATCCATAAACCATGTGTCATAACGACAAAGATGTTCCATCCATAAACCATGTGTCATAACGACTAAGATGTTCCATCCATAAACCATGTGTCATAACGACAAAGATGTTCCATCCATAAACCATGTGTCATAACGACAAAGATGTTCCATCCATAAACCATGTGTCATAACGACAAAGATGTTCCATCCATAAACCATGTGTCATAACGACAAAGATGTTCCATCCATAAACCATGTGTCATAACGACAAAGATGTTCCATCCATAAACCATGTGTCATAACGACAAAGATGTTCCATCCATAAACCATGTGTCATAACGACAAAGATGTTCCATCCATAAACCATGTGTCATAACGACAAAGATGTTCCATCCATAAACCATGCGTCATAACGACAAAGATGTTCCATCCATAAACCATGCGTCATAACGACAAAGATGTTCCATCCATAAACCATGCGTCATAACGACAAAGATGTTCCATCCATAAACCATGCGTCATAACGACAAAGATGTTCCATCCATAAACCATGTGTCATAACGACAAAGATGTTCCATCCATAAACCATGTGTCATAACACAAAGATGTTCCTCCATAAACCATGTGTCATAACGACAAAGATGTTCCATCCCTAAACCATGTGTCATAACGACAAAGATGTTTCCATCCATAAACCATGTGTCATAACGACAAAGAGTTCCATCCATAAACCATGTGGTCATAACGACAAAGATGTTCCATCCATAAACCATGTGTCATAACGACAAAGATGTTCCATCCATAAACCATGTGTCATAACGACAAAGATGTTCCATCCATAAACCATGTGTCATAACGACAAAGATGTTCTAATCCCTCTTGTGTGCCAACACCAGCATCCTACTTTGCGAGTCGGGTCCATTGTCGTATATGAGGAAGGGTACTCCATCTTGTCCAGTTGTACACCAGTCGCCCTCTATGGTAAGCTCCTGGTGTGATGCTGGTTCCTTGGGAAGAGCGCCACGCTTTTGTCTCCGGATGCAGCGTTTCACTGAATCGAGTTTGCCTATGGCACCACAAACTTCAACAGGTTGTTGCTGTAATGTGTCAGCTAGAATCTGTCCAGGGCGTCCTCTGTTGATGGCAATGGTATCCTTCATTGATACACGGACCTTGGCTGCTTCCACTGCACTCTCATCTGGGTCATGACTGTGATCAGTAGTAGAAAGCACCTCTTCCACCTATGAACAAATGAAAATGATGCAAGATGTATATGATACACTATTTTAATAATACATTATACATACTAGACAATATCAAAAAGTAACTTAGTAGCAATTTGGTCAGATAAGAATACCCATAAAAATATGCCTGCTCTAGTCTCCTGTTGGTTTAATTACTTGATTGAAGGTCTGACACTGCAGAATAAAGCCCAATGTTTGGTCCTTAAAAATGTAATTCCAGCTGTCTGCATCACCATTTGATGCCCCCCAGCCCTACCCCCTCCTGGTAATAAATAGTTATCCCCACAATCCATTTCGAAAGTGAAGAATCTCCCCATAAATAATTATAGTTACCTGTAAATCAGTGACAACTGCCCCTTTGCATGAATATGCCTGTCTCTTGGAACATTCCCAGCGCATACGGATCTTGCCACAATTCTTTTTGGTGTACATATATCCTCCATGACATAGCTTACTTCCACCTCTTTCATTCTTTATAATCTCCATGATGAGTATTTGGGAACTGATAGTACTCAGAAAAATGACAACCCTTTATATAGGGGGAGGGATAGACATCAAAGAAAAAGGTGTGAATTCTCATACCTACCTTATGATAACACTACTGGAAAAGTAAAACAACATATGTTTCAAAAATTGTATAGGTGACATTTTTGGGGTATTCATAAAAAAATGTGTGCTAATATAAAGTTGAAGATCACATAACTAGTTTCTTTGAGGTAGGAAATGTGTGAACAGAAGTAGGAGATGTGTGAACACTTTGGATACACATACTCCTTACACCTTGGAGGATAAAAGAGCTCAACTTGATCTAATTAACAACTATTCTTTTTTAATATTACTATCCATTAAGATGATTAAAGGTACTGGTTACAAAGGCAATCAACACCTCCTCTAATTTGCAATAACAGTTGCCCAATCCTACCACAAAATTGAGGGGCAATTGTCCTAAGGGGCAGTTGTCCTAGGTGGCAATTGTCCTAAGACAATTGTCCTAGGGGCAATTGTCCTAGGGGGCTATCGTCCTAAGGGGCAATTGTCCTACACTCTCTACAGTCATTACATTCGAAAGAGGACTCTCGACCATTCCGTTTACGTTTCTGACAAACTTGTTCCAGAAGCTGACACTCGGCTGGCTCACACACACCACAGGCTCGAGAGATGTTCTTCTTTTTTCCAGTGCCAAGAATTTTGGATGGAAAGTGTCTCTCTATTAGTCTGAATATTGGCTCAGCAGACTTAGTTGGTCTCCCTACAGAACGTGTTGACAATCCTGGAATGTTTTCTTTCTCGATAGATGAGGCAATCCACTCCACTAGCTTCTTGCGGAATTGTTGGTGTAGCATGGGAACTGCATCTTGTGTTGTTGTCTTATACAATAGATATGCATTAAGTGTGGTGAGTGACAAGACATGGAAAATAACTCGTTTCCACCATTTCAAAGTCCTTGCCTGGAATGTCGCGTAACTCACCATCTGATCAGATCTGTCCACACCTCCCATATATTTATTATTGTTTGCGACAACCTGGGGTTTCATTATTGGCTCACCAATTCGGGGAATAGTCCTTCCAGTTGCTACACATGCTGCATTGTCCACAGTACTAAGAAGGTATACAAGTTTCCTGTCATTGTATTTCACAAGTAATATGTCATTATGATAAGCTGACAATTCTCCTTTTTCTTTTATGATCTTGTCCTTCGCCCTTACGGTTGGCACGCAAAGTACCTGATGCACCAACACCCAGCAGCCAGAGATCATGATATAACTGTGGGGAACTGTAGTAATTATCCATATAAAGTATATACCCCTTTCCATAATAATTTCTCATCATATCCATTACAAGATCGTAAGTCGCACCATAACCAGACTCCACTAAATAATTGGCCTTTCCAGTATACAGTTTGAACTTGCTGCAGTACCCGTTATGACCATCACAAATCATATAGGCTTTTTTGGCTTGTCAGGACTGTAAACTTTGAATGACAAGTTTCCTCTCCACGGCACCATGCCCTCGTCAAGTGACAGCTGCTGATGAGGTGTATGTATAGTTCTGATCAAACAGACGTACCATGTTCTTGTAAACATTACCAAGCTTGTACAAGGCGTCAAATCCTGGAAGGCTGCGTTGAATCATCTGAGAATTGTCTGCTAGGTGAAAAAACGCCTTCAATAACCAGAACCTGAAATAGATGAAAGAAAAACAAGTCAGTTCTCGACCTCGGACAACATATTCATTTTTGCTTGTCATAGTGTGTTAGTTGAGTGATCATGAACTCATATATATTTGAAAACAAATACAATTTCACTGAAATAATCTAGTAAAACAATGTGTTAGCCTGACAATGACTGTATGTCTACTGTGGATTCATTATATTTATAAATAAATAATAAACTAAAATGAAAATATTGTTTCTTATTTTTTAACCGGAAAGTCTGGAATATCCAAGTCCTGAGGTATATGGTCAGCTAAAAAACTTCAATCTGCATAATAAATATGCTAACCTGTCCCTTAGCATACATTTTGTGAAGAATGGCATCTCGACAACCTCAGCAGTGAAATTGAAGTGGGTGGGGTTCCGATCTCCATCACGCCAATTGTTCATATCAACGGATGTTTCCTGGTCGTTGTCATCATTATCGAGCCTGGGAATAATATCTGTATCATCAAATCCATCAAAAGATTCGTCACTGTCGTTATCGGCAAATATTTCATTAAAAAAATCACTCGTCATTGTCACAGGGGTCACTTATTACTAAATCCTAGTGTAGGTTCATATATTTTATTTCCAATCAAGTTGGCCTAAAACATACAAATATACGTTTTAGGATAATATAAAAATAATATAAAACAATACAACATAATATATCACAGTACTCAATAAAACAATCGACGCGTTTGAAATATAAGTAATACATATAGTAATACATATACCGTATTTAGCTGTGTATAGTGCGCACATTTCTTACTGAAATCCTTATCCATTTTATCTACTGCGCATTATACACCAGTACAGACAACAGGACATTTTTTTCCGGACCAAAATTTCGTGAAAAAACTGAAATTCGACCCGAACGGCCCACAGTCATTCTATAAGTTGTTACATTCGACAATCGTTATAAACTAGCTATTAAAACCAGTTGCTGATAGTCTATATAAATAAATCAAATGAATAAGACCACAAAATTAGCATATATTTCGTTTATTTTGGCAAACTTTGATGAATTTAATTGAAAAGGTAAATGCATAAAAAATGGCGATTTGATAACATCACGTGGTTTTATTGTATGTAATATTTCCCGTACTTTTCGCGTACTTTGCCGTACAATGTACAATGCATTGCATCTTTTTTGGCTGCAGTATTTCAATTGATTGTAGTGATAATTAATTTCGACAAACCTTTCACAATGGGTCCCAGTTAATTAGGTAGGCTTCACGTGTTGAGAAGTTTGAGCATCTGCTGACATGTTTGAGAACGTGTTGAGATGTTTGAGAACGTGTCGAGAAATTTGAGCAGGTGTGCCCGAGTGCGTTACTCGATGAGGTATATCTCGAGTGATTAATATAAGTTGTAAAAATCACGGAGCACAATTTTTAGCGATTCTTGAGAAATGTTAAATTTTGACTTGGAATATTGCGTTTTTCACGTGCGCAGTATACATAAGAACTCAGTTTTTCCGCCGATTTTCGTGCCAGATCGTGGGTGCGCACTATACACGGTAGCGCACTATACACAGCTAAATACGGTAGTACATTTACAATTCCTTACCACAGCGTCGGTTGTAT
Source organism: Archivesica marissinica (assembly GCA_014843695.1). Lineage (NCBI taxonomy): Eukaryota > Metazoa > Mollusca > Bivalvia > Venerida > Vesicomyidae > Archivesica > Archivesica marissinica. The sequence goes on from CM026387.1 coordinate 48,253,765, forward strand.
TTCTATATACACTGTATATACAGGTATCGGAGTAATCTGAATATTACAAAACGTCTATCTATCTCGTAAGAGAATTCTGTCCTGACTGCCAGGAAAGATATTCCAAATACCCATCAGTGAAAGGATTATTATTAACAACCAATGCATGCAATTCTTTCATATTATAATCCATTCATACACATAAAACAGACACAACGATTGGACATATACAAAACAACTCTAACTTTAATATGTGATATGTGTTCACGGACAATTTGCTCGAAATTGCATGGGTAGCATCGGCTATTTCCGTCATTGACGTACATTGCCGAATGTCTTCATACAATTACTTACACTAGAACACATATAACAACCGGATTAATGAAATCAATATGAACGTAACCGATGTTTGACGCCTGCGCGATGATAATGCATTTGTTTGATTTACGACACCTTAAAAACATATGTTAAGACCTATGTATAAATTACAAACTGACACGTGATTGGCCATTTTCTTTTACAAATCGAAGAGAAATGTTTTTCATTTAACCCATTACTCCACAGAGAAAGTGGCCATTATTCAAGCTTACACTACAGGTGCTGATAAGGAATTGACCTGATAGATCAATACAGCTATTGATTACCCTATCTTGATATGGGTTATTGATTATCTGCAGACATTTGACATGTATGCCATATTATCAGGGATTACTATGTTATCTGGTCAATTAATCTATGACATGTAAATGGAAACTTTATAGATAAAAACATGATCTTTCTACTGATATATTTTAAATTAAAATATTGCCACAGATATTTTCAAAAAGGTGCCTAAAAAGTGCTGTTCATAGTATTTACAAACAAATAAGTGACATAATATCCATTTAAATCTTAATTTTATTATGAATTTACCTTATTTTCAGAATTATAATACAACTAAATGTATTTCCAGAGGAAATATACAACCTGTAAAATAATGTGTACATATTTACTCCATACAGTGACCTAATAAAGCTCCTACCTAGTAAGTCAGCCGCTGAGCGGTAATGTATAATCCTGGTGTATCCAATATTTTGTTCACTACACTATTCTTGAGAATTAACTGTTTCAGTCTATAATATTTAGAATTAAATGTTTCAGTCTATAATATTTGTATATTAATATTTTACACTATTGAAATATAAATTAACCGTCATGTCATTTGTAAAAGTTCTTGTTCAAAGTTGGAGCTTTTTCTTCTTGTTTCTTTGTAGAATGCTAGCATTATATTACACGTATATACATTTGTACAGTTTCACAACGACACAGTATCATGGAAATACACTTCACTTCTCATAGATTATGGTAGCGGTTGTGGCAACCATCTCTACACAGATGCACTTTACAGACTGTGCAACCAAAGCATGTCTCTTTCCTTTGCTTGAGTTGTGTTAGGTGGTACCTACACCTACGTCTTGGTCCTGGAAGTTTGCCGAAGACATGGCCAGCAATATTTTCGACTTCAAGAAGACCCGCAGTGTCCAACTCCACACCTGACCTCTTCCTCTTACTATAACCACCAATCAGGTCGCGTGTCAACTCTCGCCGAAAATCAAGATGTGTGAAGCGCTTTTTCTTGGTGATTCTACGTGATGCTTCCTTGTAGAGAAGGAAAGCATTCACCAAACTACAGTTTATCACAAACCAGAAGAGATAGCGCCACCATTTCTTCGAGTTGCGACCAACTTCATAGTTCATACGGTATTGATCGTGAAGATCTACACCGCCCATATAACGATTGTAGCTGTGGACCGTATGTGGCTGTTGCAGCTGCAGAACAGTTGGTCCGACACATCGTTGTGCATCCAATATAGCTGTCGGCGGGCTAAGTGTTGACAAATTGTACACAAGCTTTTTGTCTTTCCAGACGGTAGCAGTTAAGTTTGTGCTTCCCTTCTGAAGAACCATAAATTCACCACGTTTCTTGACAGTCGGTGGTTTCTTCAGAGTTTTGGGAATTTCCTTGCGGTTCACTCTGACGGTCCCACAGGCATAGAGTCCATTGTCCAGCAAAGATGTCATCAAGGGTACTCCAGTGAAATAATTGTCAAAGTAGACATGCCTATGAGACTGGTGCATATCATCAACTAACTTGGTGACAACATTGTAACCAAGACCATGCTCCGTCTGGTTATTTTGACGCCCTAAATACACATTAAAGCGATGTAAATATGCACTGTGGGCATCGCATAGCATCCATATCTTGAAGCCTCGCTTGATAGGCTTGGCCGGCATATATTGTCTGAAAGCCAATCGGCCGGTGAAGCGCACCATAGCCTCATCAACTGACACTTCCCTTGACAGCGTATATCTTGCTTTGAAGGATTCTGCTACATGGTCAAGGACAGGTCGGACCTTGTAGAGTTTGTCATGGCATGGCCATCAACTCTCCGTGGTTCAGATGCACGGTCAGATACATGAAAATACTGGCTCAATTTGTTGAAACGATTGCATGTCATGGTCTTTTGGATGCCTTGGTTCCCATACAAATCATCTTGGGACCAGTACAAATCAGCTTCTGGCACAGAACATATTCCCATCAAAATGTTGATGCCGATGTACGCCCTTATCTCAGCAGTTGTGGTGTCAACCCACCGGTCATCATCTTCACCTTTCCTATTCATGCACCAATGGGCGTAGTTGTTGGTGTGTACAGCTATAGAACTGAACATTTCCTGGCTGAATAGCAACCAAAAGTAGTCAATTGGAGATGCCATCTCTACATCAAACCCATCAGGCAAAACTGGCCCCGGCTGCTCTGTGAAGTCATTGAACTGAAATGATACAAAAACAATAAATTTATGAACAAATTGCTGAGTTTTGTCAATTAATAATTAATTACAATCATAAACTATATATGTTTACTTGTGTAGTGGGGTAATACATGTTCAATATTGTCCCAATTTTGATATTCAACAGTGAAAAATCAGAATACAAAATCTGCCATGAATCATAACCCCACCCACTCCAGCAAACATCGTAAATAAAGAATGCTCACTGCATAATGTGTTAACAAATAATACAAACAGGCCGGTAATTTATTTCTTTGTTCAAATCTTTTCCATCATAAACACTGTGCATATCGGACAATAAGATCATAGTACTTTCGTTTTAAAAATAAAAGTCGTATTCATTATTTCAAAACACGTACCTGCAAATTTGTAAAATGTCGAGTCCATTCTCCGTCATTATTCTCGTCATCGGACACTTCTGTTGACGAGCTATCACTATCAGAACCATCATCACTTATTAGTCCATCAATTTCGATATCCGATCCATCATTTACCACGCTAAATCCATCAAATTCCGATTCATCACTATCACTGTTCAAAATTTCCGCAATACGTTCCGCCATTTTCTCTTCAACTATGACTTAACTAGCTATGCATTGATTGGATCTCAATTATTCCGTAATATATTCATAGTAACATATGAGTATTTTCCCGCTATTATTTACCCAGTAGGCCGTTCTTATTCATTGATAAAAAATTATAGGTGGCGCTCGTTTCCATATATAAACAAATGGCCGCAAAGTTCAAGTACGCGGTTTTACGCTACCGAGGGGGAATACGCATGTACGCGATAATACGCTACCGAAGGGGAATAGGCTTGTGCGTGATAATACGCTATCGAGGGGTAGTAGATAGACACGCGCTAATACGCTATTGTGGAGTAATGGGTTAAGGGGTCCCTCAAGTTGCATAAAGCTCCAATTACATGCAGCTGTTTATTCCCCTTTTTCAATGTCTTTATGCCCAATGTTAATGTTGTGTTGAGAATCCTGAAAGATTTAAGTCTCATTATTGCTCTTTCAACATGTATGCGCTCAGCAGCAATCCGTCTGGATTCGATTACTTCTTCTTCGGACAACTGGCTCCTTCCTTTCATAAATGCTGGAATGTTCAATTTCACGCGTCAAGCACAAAGTTCATCGGCCACAGTAAAACCCCGGTCTGCCATTACTTCATCTCCAGGCAATAAATAGTTCAAGAAACCACTATTCTTTGTAACAGACGGATATGTAGTCCAGTGGTAACACGCTGGACTGGTAATACAGGGATCGCAGGTTCGATCCCCCGTCTGACCCTAATAAAATTAACAGTCTTTCAGATGGGATGTTAAACCGAGGTCTTGTGTCGGTGCTTTACACCGTGCACGTAAAAGAACCAGAGGAGACTCTGGAATGGGTCTCTGTCTGTATCATGCACTATCCTCCAAAATCTAAAATAACTAATCTCTTCAGGAGGCGTCGCTCATATGGGCAACCGGTAGCGACGATAAATAAACGTAAAAACGCATATTCTTTGTAATGAAATTGTCACTTGCCCTTCCGCCATATAAAGAAGAAATGTACATAATAAACCCATTTGGGGCAATGGCTATCAAAAATTTGGCAGTGTTGTGACTTTTGTAGGTGCTCCATGTTTGTGCTCGAGCTTTTAATGAAAATGGCCTTTGAATGAATAATTCCGAGCAATCGATAATGCAGGTAGTTCTTGGATATGAAGTTCTGAATGATGAAGGAAGTGTTCTCCTAATAGTATCTCTTGGAAGCCATATAATTAATGAAGAGAGCTCTTTGGACATAATATCGATCCATGTATGGAATATGTTACTCGCAAGCTGATGGGAAATTCCAAATACCAAGACAATTTGGTTTTGGATGTCTAACTTGTATGGCAGCTGTTTTCCAAACTGCGTTAATGTAGATATTAATGTCATGAATACAGTTAAGCTGAACCCAGTGTAAAACCTACAATCTGTGTCGTTTGTTGACACTGAATTCTGGGGTGTTGCACTGAGTTGACGCATCTCTTATCCGTTTACTGTAAAAGTAAGAGTGGTCTAAAGCAACCAAGTCCACAGTTTGAGTGCTGGTGTCAACTAATCCCTTTTTTGTTAAATGTTTACACAATGATGGATATCTATGGCAGCAAACTGATTCACACTGATCATTAAAATGGTCACATTCCATATTTTCAATGTTCTCCATTGCCTGGAGGGGGGTGGCAGTTAATATTTCTTCCGCAGTTTCCAACGACATTACTCTATGATCTGGCTTTGCAGGGGTCTTTAAAGAAAGACTGCGTCTTACTAAGGGTCTTCTAGCTGGTGTTGGCTTTTGTTGTATACCCCATGTTAATGATCGGAACAGGGTTTTGTTTGGTCGGTCGTCCATCAACTAAGTGCACTGAACAAACCTGAAAATATATAAAATGACCACCAATAAGTACCATATTAGACTTTACAGCCTGGATGCTGTCGCAAACTACCACAGTTACAACTTTATATCAATTTTATAGAGACCGAGATAGGATTCAAACATTTGGCGACATCAGTCACATCACACCGAAAATTGTATTTATAAGAATGCCTTAAGTAGTCCTAACTTTCCAAGACCAATGATTCAGTATCCTAGATACTGTAGTGTACCAACGTTTGGTAGGAAACAGATAGGTAGAGCTGCTAGATACTGTAGTGTACCAACGTTTGGTAGAAAACAGATAGGTAGAGCTGCTAGATACTGTAGTGTACCAACGTTTGGTAGAAAACAGATAGGTAGAGCTGCTAGATACTGTAGTGTACCAACGTTTGGTAGGAAACAGATAGGTAGAGCTGCTAGATACTGTAGTGTACCAACGTTTGGTAGAAAACAGATAGGTAGAGCTGCTAGATACTGTAGTGTACCAACGTTTGGTAGAAAACAGATAGGTAGAGCTGCTAGATACTGTAGTGTACCAACGTTTGGTAGAAAACAGATAGGTAGAGCTGCTAGATACTGTAGTGTACCAACGTTTGGTAGAAAACAGATAGGTAGAGCTGCTAGATACTGTAGTGTACCAACGTTTGGTAGGAAACAGATAGGTAGAGCTGCTAGATACTGTAGTGTACCAACGTTTGGTAGGAAACAGATAGGTAGAGCTGCTAGATACTGTAGTGTACCAACGTTTGGTAGAAAACAGATAGGTAGAGCTGCTAGATACTGTAGTGTACCAACGTTTGGTAGAAAACAGATAGGTAGAGCTGCTAGATACTGTAATGTACCAACGTTTGGTAGGAAACAGATAGGTAGAGCTGCTAGATACTGTAATGTACCAACGTTTGGTAGGAAACAGATAGGTAGAGCTGCTAGATACTGTAATGTACGAACGTTTGGTAGGAAACAGATAGGTAGAGCTGCTAGATACTGTAGTGTACCAACGTTTGGTAGGAAACAGATAGGTACAGCTGCTAGATACTGTAGTGTACCAACGTTTGGTAGAAAACAGATAGGTAGAGCTGCTAGATACTGTATTGTACCAACGTTTGGTAGGACACAGATAGGTAGAGCTGCTAGATACTGTAGTGTACCAACGTTTGGTAGAAAACAGATAGGTAGAGCTGCTAGATACTGTAGTGTACCAACGTTTGGTAGAAAACAGATAGGTACAGCTGCTAGATACTGTATTGTACCAACGTTTGGTAGAAAACAGATAGGTAGAGCTGCTAGATACTGTAATGTACCAACGTTTGGTAGGAAACAGATAGGTAGAGCTGCTAGATACTGTAATGTACCAACGTTTGGTAGGAAACAGATAGGTAGAGCTGCTAGATACTGTAGTGTACCAACGTTTGGTAGGAAACAGATAGGTACAGCTGCTAGATACTGTAGTGTACCAACGTTTGGTAGAAAACAGATAGGTAGAGCTGCTAGATACTGTATTGTACCAACGTTTGGTAGGACACAGATAGGTAGATAGGTAGAGCTGCTAGATACTGTAGTGTACCAACGTTTGGTAGGAAACAGATAGGTAGAGCTGCTAGATACTGTAGTGTACCAACGTTTGGTAGAACACAGATAGGTAGAGCTGCGGACTGGTGTTGTGTGTTAGAATCTCACATTGGGTACATTGTTCGCCCTAGGTTTTTAGTATTCATTAAGGCATCATAATCGCACTACAAAGTTGTACTTGGGAGGTGAATAAAACATATTCACCTGAAAGTAAATCAATAAAACTGTCTACTACCAACTGTAAAGCTGTTTACATATAAACAAAGTGTATACGAAAAAGGTTTATCCGAAATCTGATAATTTGCAATTTACTAAAATCATTGCTATGGTCTTGCCACTGTTTCAGCGACTGGATCAAAGATTTATAGATTTCAGCCAGGCACTATCATCCAAATTTGTTGGGATACAATGCAGCTTGTAGATTTCAAGGCATGGGCAATCATTGTGTTTTTGTCGTTGGCCTTCGGCTTCATGTATTTCAGTCGGAATTTCTCCATGTGTACAGTTTCTTCTGATTATTATTACATCCCACAATAACACATTGTTTCCCCGAACTGTTTGTGTACGGCATTTCCCCCAAATTGCGCAATAACCCAGCCAGCAATACCATATCGGGCCGACGTCGGTCCGATGTCGCGCGCTACATCGGCCCTACATCGTACAATTACATCGGGCCGATGCCGTTTTTGCAAAGTGTGGCGACAGCGGGCCTACGTCGGCTTACACATCGGGCTTACATCGGGTTGATGTCGGCCCGACAGCGTACTTACAGCGGTTTTTAAGCGGTAAATTTAATCAGGCCTACATCGGATACACATCGGGCCTCCATCGGTCTGATGTCGGCCATACAGCGTACTTAAATCGGCATTGAAGCGGTAAATTTAATCGGGCCTACATCGCTTACACATCGGGCCTACATCGCTTACACATCGGACTCGATCGGTTACTCCTCAGTCTGCGGTCGGCCTGATGGCAGTCCATCGGTCATACAGCAGCGTAATTACACAGTTGAAATGTACGTACAACCCATATGCTATTTTACAAGTCAGTCCAACACCCAGCAAAGCTTTACTTGATATCGCATTGGTAAATAACTTTTGCATCACTATATACCTTTCTTTTTTGCAATGACTAACAGCAGATATGGCAAACTATACCAGAAAAAAACAAATATTTTATTCAGAACACATTAACATTACAATTATGCATGGATTAAGTACATGTAATTGATTTGATTGGATTCATTGGTCCGTGTGTGGCAGGCTATTAGCCAGGATGTTGAAACAGGGTGTCCAAATTTTCAGCAGTAAAAAAGGCGCGTGAAAATGGAAAATCGCGCCCTTTTTAGTGCGAGAAAAGTTGCAAATCGGGCAAGTTTTTTTCTAAAAACATTCAATAAAGGTCTGTTTTATTAATTAGATACAACTAGAAGCAATGGGATAGTACGATATGACAAAGCAATCTTCATTAGCAATGGTTAAAAAAAAAAAAAAAAAAAATTATTTTTCTGGCTAATACCCTGTTGTGTGGATACATATGACATCTACAGGGTTGGCCGGGAAAAAACCAGGGGTGGCAATAAGATTGGAAGAGGGGAAATACCAGGAGTTTAACGTCCATTTACTGACAGCGAAGGTCTATTTTTGACGGGTAAACAGGATCAAATCCCATATTTCCCCTGTAAAAAATGGGGACACATCCGCAAATAAGAGCTCAATATTTACAATAATATATATTCAGCCCTGAAATCGGAATATCCTGATATGGTGTCAGGTCCTGACCACACCATAATCACTTACCATCCTCCCTTAAAAGTGATAGGATTAGCACTAATCCTACTACTTTTATAGTGGGTAATGATCTAATTTAACTCTCAAATACTGGAGCCCAAAGTTGTATAAGAGGGCCAAACCAGGGATATCGGAATCAGTAAGTTATGATTCCTGCCGTTAATTGCGCATTACCCTACCAGCCTCCGCGGAAATACCAGGAAATAAGATTGTTAAGGCTTTATGTGCTAAATACCAGAAAATTAGATTGTTAAGGCTTTATGTGCTAAGACGACGCACATGTTGACACGCTATGTTTTCGAGTAGATAGATAATCTAGCATCTGTGAAACCATTATAGCAGAATGATCACATGTAATAATGGTAATTTATGTACATGTACAATTATATCATCTCAATTGCAGGATGCTTAAAGACTCGCTGTTATTCAAACCGGAACAGAATAGTTCCATGATAGAATGCTTACAAGATATCGACATTATAAAATTAAACAAGCCACCATAGTCTACACTTTTCATATTTCCTGGTATTTCCCAGAATTTCGCCAACCCTGTCAACAAGAGCGCCACATGCAAACGCTCAACACAAATTATGTGATGAAATGTTTCATTAACGCTTTTACTCACAAGTAACTACATTGATTAACCCTTGTTAATTGCGCGACCAATTACGACATGGGAAAATGTCACTTAGACGTGTTCATTTCTGAAAATTAGCAGCACTGTTTTTAAATATTAAAAAATAATCAGTTACAGTAACAGTGCAGATCCTGATGAGACGGCTCTTTACGAGCCAGCTCATCAGTGGTTGTAAACTTCTATAGGGGTCTATGGTGCTGAAAGTGTTAAGAAAAACATATATATATATATACACAAGGCACGTCACACCCTACAATTTAAGGTATACAATTGTACTTAAAGTACTTTTTTTATATCAAAAGATGACCCGGAACGAAATCTCATTAAAATACGTTTCTAAAGCACTAGTTTCAGTAGTAAATGAATAGGCATTGTTTCGGTAATGTATGTCCACCGCAAGTGTGTTAAATAAATAACAGTAAGCTCAAAATGCACGAAATGTTAGAATTTCATCCATTTTGAGCATATTTTTTATTTATTTAACACACTTGTTGTAGACGTACATTGCACAAACAATTCCTATTTATTCATTGTTATATGTAGTGCTTTAGAAACATATTTTAAAGAGATTTCGTTCAAAGTAACTTTTCGACGAAAAAAGTACATGTAGGTCCCTTTAAAACTTTTGTAATAAAAAAATTGGATTGGTCAAAGGCATTATACCCCAGCTCAAATTTCATGAACCTACAAAACATCATATTATACAATACATATAAATATTCATACAATACTAAATAAGAACGTGGTCTATTTGGAACTTTATTGACACAATGATCACGGTCTGAAAATACAGAAATAATGGAAGTCTTTAAGCATTGGTAAATAAAACAATACAATGGTAACATTCAAAAAATACAATGCGGCCAGCTAAACTTGCAGGACATATAGCTGCAATAATATATTTACCTCTTAAAGACTTTGAAAGATTGATTAGTACAATGAGAATTGTCTGTTCACTCTGTTGTTGTTGTGGTGACCGGAAGCATGACTTAATGTGGTGGTTACCCAAATCACACAAGTACACCCAAATACACCCAAATAGATCAGAATCCTATATCTCCCCCCAAGTCATTTGTTGAGTTCCTCTCAAATACTGATATAACTGATCAAATGGAAAAGCGGAAAAGAACATGAATATGAAGGGCGACTACATTTCAAAATCACTATGCCACGTAGGTATCCTGACTATGCGACGCGAGCGACGAGGTGTCGTCGGTAGGGGTCGTCCACTGGGCTGGGGATGATGGTGGAGGGGGTCGCAATAGCCGGTGTTAGTGGGGCGGTAGTGTCACTGGGATTATCAGAGGTGAGCGATAGATCTGGGGGCTGCACTGAAGGAGTGCCCTCAGAACTGTCGGCACCAGGTGTTTGCACATCAGGAGTGCACCGCAGGGGATTGTCAATTGCAGGCGGTCGCAATAGATCTGGACCTACTGGAATGGCAGGATGTTTCCGAGACACAGGTTGGTCCTTCCATATAGGGTCAGGTAAGGTGGGCTGAGGGTTGAAAGTGATATGCGGAGGTGAGGGATACACCGCTATGTACTTCCTAAGAAATTTCCTGTTGCGCAATGTGACCCGGCCTGAGCCATCTACTTTAACCACGTATTGGTCAAACTGTCGTACCTCTATAAACTGGAACACTTCTTCAAGCGTCATGTTTTGATTTTTGTCGCCCAATAGATCCATCTGAATGTCCTGGTCTGCTATGCCTTTAGTCACCACATCACGCATGATTTGTTGTGTGTAGTTAACATTGGAATCACATCCTGGGCACTTAGTCACGTATTTGCATATGTCCGCTTGCCCGCGAATTCGCGCACCAAAACTTCTGATTGTCTCATCGCGATCCTGGTACATTTTATGTAGTACAACTCTAGCAACCATTGTACTTTCCTCACGCACGGCGAGTTTGCGTATGGCAGCTAGCACATAAGCTTCGTCTTTGTCTGCTAGGCTGCCCCCTTCTGCATAGGTAAGGTCTCTGCGGAGGTGTTCCTCACAGCATTCGAGTAGTTGTAATACCTTGTCACGGCCGTCAGTCTTAGTAGCACTCACATAATCACTCCACCGCGTTTGAAAGTAGGACCATTCTTCACTTGTGCCTGCAGCACGAACTGATGGTCTCTTGACTTTTTCTATTGCTGCAGTGGGCTTTGGGGAAGGTGTGACATGAGTCATGGAATGTGCCGTTATGAGTGCAGCGACAATTACTGCATCAAGGTCATCCGTCGTGTACCCGCACCCAGGGAGTGGACATGAGACTGCTGGCATTCTTCCGTGGTAGAGACGGTGATCATAAATAAGAACGTGGTCTATTTGGAACTTTATTGACACAATGATCACGGTCTGAAAATACAGAAATAATGGAAGTCTTTAAGCATTGGTAAATAAAACAATACAATGGTAACATTCAAAAAATACAATGCGGCCAGCTAAACTTGCAGGACATATAGCTGCAATAATATATTTACCTCTTAAAGACTTTGAAAGATTGATTAGTACAATGAGAATTGTCTGTTCACTCTGTTGTTGTTGTGGTGACCGGAAGCATGACTTAATGTGGTGGTTACCCAAATCACACAAGTACACCCAAATACACCCAAATAGATCAGAATCCTATAAATACTTGACTAGTAGTGTTGGGAATCCATCATAGCTGGTTTAGTTTAACCCTTTCAATCCTACAGACATATAAAAGGGACGCATGTGCAAACAGTGTAGATCCGGATGAAACGGCTCGTAACGAGCCATTTCATCCGGATCTGCACTATTTGCAGTTATTTTTCAAGAATCTGCAAGAAAACATCTCTTTTGATGACATTTAAGTCGGAAATTTATTTGAATGCATTTGAATTTGGAATATTCCATTGAGATTCTTAGGCTTAAAAGGGTTAATTGATTTGATGGTGTTTAACGTCTGTTTACAGACAGCGAAGGTCTATTATAGACGGGTTATCGGGATCGAATCCCAAATAACTTGATGAAGGCATATCAATGTTATTTTTACTGCATTGAAATGAAGTATATGATGCATAACAAGAAGTGGTATCATTATTAAAGCAAAGCTAATCACTTCGCTGGCAGCCTTGATAGTAATGTAAATGCTAATAATGACTAGAGCACAAAAATAACTATCAATCAGAAACAACAAATGTACCAATATTCATAAAAGACTACATGACTAGATTACAAAAGAAATAATTCTATCAGTAATAAAATACATGTATACATTAATTCAGGCAGATCTCATTACAAAGCCTGTAAATATAGCCTATAAATTTATACCGTCTCGTCGATGACCGAGGTGTCACGCTATCCGTAAGCGGGTGTGACAATAAAATACTGTGTAAAAACTATTAAATACATAGTAACATATTATGCATTAATATTCATAGGGCACTATATGACTAGATGTGGTTCCACACCACACACCATGAATTTGGTTAGTTGATACGTTGATAGAATAATCATGCGCAATGAAGTGATTTGCTTCTTTCATACATAGGCATTGCAAACAATTATTTTTTAACCTAAATACCCAAATCACAAGTTCATTGTCTTCTACTAAACTGCTTAACTGACTTCAAACTGGATGAATGAATCAGAAACTGGAGCAATACAGGCAAACTTGTATTGAGCGGCTACCCAAGGGATACACCAAAGGTGGTCACTTAAAACAGTGGTGTCTTAACCCTTACAACGCCCAATTATTTAGATATTATAATAAAGACAGGTATATAACTGTTTCTCTACAGAACAATACATTGTTGGTATTCAAAATAACCGTTTCATCAAGATGGTACTTTTGAGTACAACAATGTATAGTTTGGTTAAGAACTGACAGAGATTTTGCTCAAACACACAAACAAGTTGTCAAGTATACTTGTGTTAGGCGTTTCAAGCGCTAACGCAAAACCAGAAAAACATATCTGGATATCGGCCTGTCCGGTTACTGGTGTATGGTTTATTATGATATATTTCCTTCACTATTCACTGTCGGTGTTCTCACTGGTCACGTTTGTTGCCTGTTGCTCCGTGGGTGCCTGTACACGTAAGGTTGCATCTGTGGCACTACTCCGCCTTTTGCGGCCTCCATCGCGGTCAGCAGCAGTTCAGAGCCACTCTTTTGCTGCCATCTCTATAAGGTGCACTGTAGCATCCTTGAAGTTTCGTTGGACCACTTCTGCAATGATGGTGCCAGTAATATGAAACACACTTTATAGAGATTTGAAGAAAGTTTGTGGACAAGTAAAAATTGGCTTCATTCAAATATACATTCTATGTTAACGCATCATTATTTGCATCATGATTTTAAAGATGGGGGCCCGCACATAAGTATGGATGTTGGGGGCATTGTTTTATTGTTTCAACCTTTAGATATAGCATTGATATACACAAATGGCAGCTATTTATTATTACCGTTTCTCTTCTATTATAAGACAAACCTTTTTCACTCGTATTTTCAGTCTCAGATCGGGGTGATATTGATTTGTCCAATGCATTTTCTTGTGCAGAATTAAAACACTTCATAAAATATAATGTCTCCTATATTATAAAGAAATCAAGAGGTATGATGCGGTTCTTTCAATCTAATAGATTCAAAATCCTTTCAGAACAATGTACATGCACATATTGTTGAGTAGCTCCATCTTTAGGTACCCAAATCTGTACAATATATACAAATGTTGATCTTATGTAAAATTATTTTCATTTATTTCCTTAGTCAACCATTTTTGATACACAGCCTTAGCTTAAGCGCTCTGTATTTAACTGGGAATTTCGAGACTGTGTAATTATCAAGGTAGATACTCACTTTGGAGAAGAAACGCCAGTGCCAACGTTGAAAACGGGAGTTTCTGTCGTCTTCCAAACCAGCTATATTTACAGGCAAGGTCATTAGCGATCATTTGCCGCATTGTACGGCGAACAGCATCTGCAGCATCCCGGCCGCCAATAGGAACCAAATGATTTGTCTGCAAAATACAGTTTGGCATGATTGTTACTGTATACATGTATTCTCATTTATGGTAAATTAAACAAGTGTGACAGGTCACAATATACACCGCTCTCGAAACTGTCCGAACAAACTAAGTCTGAGATATGAAGCAAAGTAAATCATTTTCAAACAAGGGAAAAGATCGCAACAAGGCTTTGCTCTGTTTAGTATATGCAGCATAAAAACTGAAAACTGTATAAGAAGATTCATGGAATAAATGGTTTTCATGAACTTAACCATGTATGAAGATGATTGGTTGAAAACTGTAGAAACGGTTTACCAGACATGCAGCTCATTTGGGAACTGCGGTGCCCGCGTGAGCCCATTTGGCGCAATTCGGGACGGACATGGGTAAATCTAAATGCCTCTCCACTCCCGTGGTGGGGCATAAAAACCAGACATACAGATGTACACCAAAGTGTCGAAAATATACCGCTTTCCGGAAGCACCAAAATGGTAATATGAGCCGCCATTCATTTCCACAATGGAATATCGTGTAATTGTGGAGAGCAAGGTCCTAGGGTCCTTCGGCAAATATGTGTGATATGGGTGCAGTATCCCTAACAGACTATGAAGTGCTGTATGTGAAATATTGAACTGAGAAGCCCAGCTCGCAAGCTTACCATCTAAATCATCACAAGCTTCATCGTCAGTTTCCGTGTGATCATCAGAGTCATCCGAAGTTGATATACATGGATCGACCATGGGCTGAATGTCATCAGCATGATCAGTAATACCTTCGTTAATGCATTCGCCCTCTGTTTCGACAGACACACCAACAATATGGTCAATGCCCAGATCTTCACTGTCACTGATTACCGAGTCCATACATAACTGGCTATTTGTCTCGATACATGTATCTTCTACTACCTTTTCAGTGTGACCAGTACCACTTTCAGTTGCACAAGAAACTGCTGTAGATACTGAATTATTATCATTTCTACTTATAAATTCAATGTGACCAGCAACATTTGCTTTGATTTTCCTATAGGATTTCCAATACGAGTTTCGTTCCGGTACTTCTGGCTCCATTGTGTGTAAACTGTAAACTCTGCACAGCTGGGTGACCAACCTTAAATAAATTTCCGGGTAGCAATTTTGTTGTCAGTAAAGCGGGTGCATCCGAATAATTTTTGGTTAGAGCGCACGACTGAAGAGTTACTACTAATTCAATACTATGCCCTCTGCGACGTTGCGTCAACAAATCAATCACGGAATTATACGATACAACAATATGGGATCGGATGGAGACAACCGATCGACTTTCGATTATAATGGATCATCGGTACATTCACATTGATCACTATCGAGAGCACTTCAGACTTCGTCTCAAAGTGTGCCGTTCTAGCATCAATGAGGAATGAATGTGTGAATAAACTGATATTCAGAAAAATTACCCCGACTTAGGGAGAGAATTTTGGTAAATTGATCCCTGATTAAAAGTTTATACTTGAACACAAATTATTTAAACAACTTTCTGTTTACAGCCCATAAAATAAAAATCTACAAACTGCAAGACGAAAACAGACTACAGCGAAAACACATGACACAACTTTTAGGCCCATTTTAGCAGCTTACAACAAATGTCTGATTTGTAATTTACAATAAGATGCAGCTATCGTGTTATTATTTGTCTAAATAAACATCACAATTCACATTCATATTTTAAAACATGCACAAATGGAGAAAAAAAACAATTTCAGTCACCTGCTCTCTTTGCCTTCTGCAAGTTTTGGCGCCGAGATGGAAAATGCAGACTCGCAGTAAATATTTTCTTCCGTAATTATTTTAAAAGTAATTAAACAACGGATTGATTGAGCAAGTATGTATCACATTTATAATACATTATCTGATTATTTATTACTATTTTATGCAAATTATATATTTTATATATATACAAAAGACGGTAATAGACGTGAGTCATCCGATTGTCTTTTGTTGATTCAAAAGTTAACTCCCTTCAGAGAACATCTGTTTGACGTCGGGCCGACGTAGGCCCTACGTCGTAACTTGTTAAACGCAAACGATGGCAAATAGAAAAATAAAACTACATTTCAGTCTTGTTGTGTTAACATAACTATGCAACAATACGTTTCCATTCCTTTCTTTGTTTTCTTTTACTATTTTTCTTAAATACAAAAAAAAGCAAACGACATCGGCACGACGTCGGGCCTACGGCGGCATACGCTGCCGCTGTACGACTTACACCCGACGTCGGGCCGACGTAGTGCTGCTGGCTGGGAAATGATCAAAATTATTAATTATTCATTTAAACTATCAGTATTTTTATCTGCAGTGGTGTAATGGCGGACGTGAAGAGTGATAAGGGGAGATAATCGGGAGGGACTAAATTTATAGAATTGTCTATACACTGGAACTAAAATCCACTGAGAAACTTTTTGTGATTAAAATTGTAAATGCCTGTCTATAAATATTGTATTTTATAAATAATGTCAGATTTATGAAAGAAAATCATTAAATTTATCTACAATTTTACATACATTGTGGCATACCATATTTACTGATGCTATAGTTTGTAACGCTGGACTTTTTGTCATGAAAACGGAGAAAAACGGAATTCCGATGTATACCTTGCTTGCATCATAAAACAGCATTTTTAAAAGCCAAAATTTCTCATACGATATTTTCACCTTAAAAATATGATAAATCATGCGGGCCTACGTGCAGAAGTGCATGGTACTGAAATAGTGCTGTATGATTTTTATAATCCCGTAAAAGTAAGATAAATAAAATCACGTGGGCCAAAATGTAGCATAAATGACAATATGAGAGATTTCTTTCGAAATGTTTGGTTAGTCCTGAAAATTACTGGTTGTAACCCAGAAAGGACTGCTGGTAGCTGTCTATCTCATTGACGGATGTCTTCTGGGCCAAATCCCTCAAACTCGTTTTTGCTATTATCGTCGTCGAACAATCGTTGCACTTCTGAGTAGGTGAGTCCAGTTGGTGTCGCATCATAATAGCAGTCGTTTTTCCATCAGATTCCTCGTCACTGGCGGCATCAGTCGGTGGGCGTAACTGTACGTGATCTTCCCAGAGGACATCATCTTCTGTTACGTCAAGAGCATTTCTTGAAGATATGAAAAATGATTTTCGGATCAATGTCTGTCCATATGCATCCACTATCCATTGGCAGATATCCACTAACTCGGGCTTTCGCATATGACCATCCAGGGGTATATGAGTGGTGTCACTCGCCCTACCACGTATTCCAACGCTGCTGCGAGAGGACTTTCATGAGTTTGTTGATGGAGACATCCAATGGTTGTAGAATACCCGTCGTGCAGCCGGGGATGATGACTTGTGTTGGTTGCAGTTCAGTCTTCATTATGTCAAGGGCCGCCTTTGTTTTGTGACATCGAAATGCTTCCAGTACCAGTAGACCCTTCTTCGTTAGTCCCCCTGGTCGATTCCCCTAGACTGTATGAAGCCAATCTTTAGTAATGGCATCATCGAACCAGCCCTTCTGTTGGCAACATATGTGCTACCTTTTGGCCAGGTAGTTCCCTTCGGCAGTGTCTTCCTCTGAAAAATCACGTATGGAGGTAGTTTGTTTCCGTCAGCTGTACATGCAAGCATGACGGTGAATCGGTTTTTCTCGTTTCCCGGTTGTGTTGATGTGTACAGTTTTGGCCCCTTTCATGTTGACTGTGATTTGATATGGAAGGTCAAATGTTAGTGGCGTCTGGTCTGCGTTTTGTGATAACTTGTAGAATGAGTTCCGGCGTTGCTTGATGATGAAGCGTTGAAAGTTGAGTAATTTACCATCAAAGTCGTCTGGAAGTTTCTGGGCTATGTGTGTAGGTCGACTGATGGATAGCTGGTGGTGTTTCAAGAATGCATAGGCCCATGAAACAGTCCCCTTTGTTGGTGACCCAGTTCTCAGTAGTGATTTTTCTGTACCCGCAGTCACAGCTTTACGGTAGAGACAGCAATACCCTATTGTCTCTGATCGGTAACCCCAATCATAAATCCATTGATCGAACGCTGGGAAATGCGCTTTTGGACATCGGTCTGTCATCTTTGTTCGAGGAAGCTGCAGGATGCGCTGTTTCTGTCTTTGCCATTCCCGGATAGACAATTCTCTGACGCCGTATTCTCTTCCCACTTTTTGTTTCGTTTTGTGGGGATGTACGAGTTTCATACGAGTTGTGAACCATTAACAGACCTTTACACGTTTCTTTGAAAACTGGGGCAGTTTTCTACACTCCTGACAGTACCATAATTTGCTCTTTGGTTTACTGGTCATTTTGAAACCATTTAATATCTCAGTTTTCATTGTCACAGAACACTAGATCTTCCCAGATTCAACCTGATCACAGTAGCACCAGGTTATTTCATTTGATGTACCTCCATGTCATTCCCACAGTTTCTGGCAGTTAACTTAATATGGGTTTTACTTAATCTGTTAGCACAAACAATTTCACATGTTTTAGGGGGAACAAAAAACTTACCAATTAGCTAAAGCCAAACATTGGATAAATACATTTTCACAGTTTTGACAATGTGCTTAGAAATGCAGAAGTTCCCATGTAGAAATTCTTAGGAAATTCTCAGGAAATTCCCATGAAATACCTGGTGTAAATCCTGGGAAATTCCCAAGAATTTACCAGGAGAATACCAGGCGCGGTATTGGAACAGGGATTTACCGGGATAAAATTCCTGGTAACAGGTTATAAATTTACCAGGATAAAACCAGGGGCAGTATATAAAATGGAGCAAGAATTTCCTGGGGTTCCCAGGAATTAATCCTGGTGATATTATTCCTGGTCCTCCTGGTAAATTCCTGTTCCAATACTGCTCCTGGTACCAGGATATTCCCAGGAACCTGGAATTAATCCTGGTCCTCCGGGTAAATTCCTGATCCAATACTAAGCTGTATTGCTAAATCAAGGATCAAGGGCAATAACTTGGGTGGGATCTGAGTGTGAGGGGTCCCCCATTTCATCCTAGAACATTTTGAAAAACAAGCATTCAGGTAGCATCTAGAATGAACATTTTAAGTTAATTGAGCCAAATCTTGTATAAAATGATAACATAACATATGATAGTAGAAATCAGACTTAATCTTTTTTATTTTATTAATGTGAAGTAAAATAGAATGTGTTTTACTACATTTTAAAGTGAAAAACAATGTGTCAAAATAGCACAAATGCATTTACGCATCATTGAAACTGTCAAAACCTCGTAAACTTAAATTTATGTGTTTTATAGTCAAAGTTCCATCTCGACTTATGGGTGAGGGTATACGGTATGCCGTTGTCGAAATATTTTAAGCCGATCCCGCATATGACTCCGTAATGCTGTTGTGCCAATCTGGTATTTCTCGCTTATAATTTCTGAAATGGAGAAAATCAGAGAAAACTTTACAGAAATTGAAATACATACCTCAATTAAGTGTTGGCAATAATGCAACTTATAGTTGGTCTGTACTTACAAAGTTGCCACACTGACATTAATAGGTTTAACCCTGCTTAACGGTGTGCCATACTTTAAAAGTCATTATCAATAAACATAGGTTAGTTTTTCGTATTTATAACATCAATAGTTGGCCAGTAGGTCCCTTTTTCACAAAAACATATGTTTACACTCTAAAAGCAATGTTTGTAAACACTAACTAGTCTAGATAACAGTCTAGTTTTTCAGATAATGAAAATGATCGAATATCATCCAAATAATATTCGAATACATAATTCAATTAAAGTTGTATTACTGTTCAAACTGATTGCCACAATTTCAAAAAAATTGCTATCATACAATGATATTCGTTACAAAACCAGTATTACACAAGTTTTGCAGTAAGTAAATCCATCCGTTGTAACATTTCCAATGTACTTGAAATTAGTTGAAATACATATAATCTAATTTTGATCGGGTAAATACATATAATCTAATTTTGATCGGGTTAGTTTTTTATTCTAACGGCTCTCTTCGTAGCTCCATATACAAATCACAACATCAATGAAATTAATGTGTGTACATGACTTTTAGCAGGTTATATTAAAATTACTGTCATATAGAACGGGATACTCGTTTACACTCCAACTTCTTTTTCTTGAACAGTAATACAACTTTAACAATACTATTATCAGGCATATAGTAACAGGTTATGTAGGCCCAAAAGCAATGCTGGATCATTCAAACTGATCGTGAAATAATAACTAGGATCACACGATCACGCCTTTTAAGAAAATATACCTAATTGCAGCTACGCTACTGATAATATGAGCTAATATTAAAAGAATTTATTCATCATCATGTTTGATCAATTCCTTAAGCGAAAGATACCTTCACATAACTGGCGACGTCTGGGGTCTAGCCCTGACTTGTCCGTACCTCTGCGAAATCTGACATCCCACAGAGTAGAATCCCTGTACTTAAATATATATACTAGTACCCCCAAACGTGCCGAATCCCTGTGACTTCAAAGCCATATACACAGATGGTTCAAAAGCTGGTGACACTGTTGCGTCAGCAGCAATCTTTGGGAATAAAAATCGGAAATGTAGACTTCCAAACAAGTCCTCAATTTTCTCTGCCGAACTGAAGGCCATAGATCTCGCTCTAGATCTTGCAGTGGAATCACACTATGTTCAATATATCATTTTCTCTGATTCCTTGTCTGTTTTACAGGCTTTGTATTATGAAAAGTTTGAAAATCCTATTGTTTGTACTTTGCTTGAAAGGATTTCTTCCCTTTCAGAAACAAATACATTTGTGTTCTGCTGGCTTCCGAGTCATATGGGAATAAAAGGAAATGAAATGGCTGATCAGAATGCAAAGCTGGCTTTGTCATTATCCATTTCTAGGATTAAAGTGTGTTATACTGATTTTAAATCTACAATTCTTACCTTAATTCAATCCTCTTGGCAGGCCCAATGGGATGGTGAAATTTTTAACAAACTTCATTTGGTCAAACCAACGCTTGGCGAATGGTGCCCAATTTACAGGCCTATTCGTCGAGAAGAAGTCATTCTTGCCCGTCTCAGGATTGGTCGTTCTCGAATATCACATTCATGGCTGTTGTCACGAGATGATGCACCAGAATGTATCCCATGCAATACTCTATACACGGTGGAGCATATCTTAATACACTGTGTTGACCTTCAACCAATCCGGTTGCAGTACTACAATGTGGACAACATTAAAAAACTCTTCGACTCTATCAGAGTAGAGTCCATCATATCATTTATCAAGGCAATAGGAATTTATAATAAGCTGTGATATCAATTGTTAATCATGCCTTTGTAGTAATCATTCATTCATATATTACCTGTAATTAATCTTACGTCTTTATAACTTCTTAGTATTAATTTTTACGTAATGCATATACTTATATAGAATTTTATTTCATACACTCGACAATAAACATAACTTTAATGCGCGCTACATGACCTTAGATGTCGATGCGCTGTAAAACACCATTCATTCATTCATTACAGACATGTTTACAGTGTGCATTTGGCCCCATGCCTGCTGCGCACTCGCACTGAGACTTCTCAATACTTCCGTCTAGACTTAAAACAATGTCAAAACGGTATGTGACCTCTCTTCTCATCTCAGCATGGCAAGCACTCCGAACATACAAGCAATGTCCATCGAAGGCTCTGCGGAAGTATGTTAAAAATCGCTCATTGTATAACTGCTTTATGCTGTTGTGATCAAAGTCCTTCTGAAAGTTGCTAAGATAGTCAGTAATGGTTTCAGATGTGATACTGCCAAATTTACTGTCTGCATTGACGTCCCTGTAAGCAGAGTCCAAAGGCACAGTGATGTAGTAATCTGGTTCACAAACATCAGACTGACCAAAATTCTGGTTTCTTTCATAGGCTTCTAACCTGAAATGAACAAAAATATTGAATCAGGTCCAATGAGGTGAAGAAATCATTCCTCTGAATCAGTTAGAGTACAAATGGAAACGTTTCTTGTTTGAAATGTTCATAGTGTACAAATACATTTAAATTTCTCAAATTGATGACTGGCCTAAATTTGCCATTAGGCTTTGCCACAAGAAAAATGTTCGAAATAAACTGATCATTTTCATCATGTATAATAGCCCCTTCCTTCAACATCTGAGATACTTCTATGACAATTAAAAAAAATTCTTCATCGGAAAAACCTATTTGTTTAGGCAAACACCTCTGTTTTGGAATAAAAAACGAAATCTATTTTATATCCTCTCACTGTATCCAGGACCCATTGTCTTTTGTTAAAGCCTTCTATGCAGGAAAAGATTGTATCAATTTAAGTGAATTACTCACCTTATCCAATGTTTTTACACAAACTTTGCAGCACTCTAGTGTGGGTTTTCTGATGACGTAACAGTGGCAGTGGCTTTTCTATTCTTTCGTGGAAAGTTATGCTGGTACCCAAATTGTCCATATCCAGACGATTGCTGTTGCTGGTATTGGTAGCCACCACGGTAATGGGTATTGTACGGTCTACTACGGTAAGAATTACCTCTTCTGCCTCTCATTGGACCAAATGTCCTATTTGTCATTTGATAAAAGCCTCTAGGGTATCTACCTTGTGGATTATATTTCCCGATTTTAACAACCATTTCACATTTTTTGATCTCTACTGATATCATCACCAAAGAGCAAAAAAGAAATTGGTGTCGATAGACTACATATGTTAGAGTACCTTTGCTTTAAAAAAGGTCTCATTAAATAACGTCACCCGAGGATCATGTTATACTGTACTTGACCAAGCATAGTAAACACATCAGTAATGCACGATTTTATCTCGGGGACCTTAGATGTAAATGGTTTTAAAACCCTTGCCAATTCCAGAATTGGAAGCATGCCCGCAGTGACTAAATTCTGTATATCTCTAAAGGATTTGTCCGTAGACTGGACTTTCTTATTGCGGTTTAAATCGCCCCAAATTTCCTCATTAACACGTGGAGGACACATGTTCTCGCAATTTGCAGGTACTCGATATTTGTCAAGAATATCGTTTATATCACATGGGTTAGTACACGCCATAGCAATCATTTTAGATAACGAATCCGAAATATCATCCCCCCTTTGAGGAGCTTTTAGATTAAATCCCATTCAAAATCTTCAACTGACTGACTATCGCAGTCATGATTGCTTTTTGCATTGGATACTATGTCCAAATCACTAAATAAACAGTTTTTAAACTGCTGAGTATCAAAGTCATGATGCCCTTCATAAGGGTCAACCTCTTGTACTGAACAAGGGACAACGTCCTCATAATCAAGTTGTGTTTCATCGACATCTCTATTGTCTAATTGAACGACATCTCTATTGTCTAATTGAACGATTAATCCTCGTCTTTTATTAATATTTTCATGACTCGTACTAGACCTAGGTTGTAAACGTAAAACACTCTGCAATTTGGAAATATCATCCGTAGAAAGATTGTCTAAATCGACTACATTACTCGAGACGGTCCGGGTTTTATTCCCTACCGTGAAAGTTCTACCGTTTAATTTTATTAATATTCTTGCCACGAGCGCTAGAAACCGATTTCGATCCAGGTTTCTTTTTCCCGGAAGTACCGGATGTTTTCACCGGATGCTTCGGCTTAGTTTTGCCTTTATCGGCTCGAGCGACTTTAGTCACTACGCTAGGCACTTTAGGGGTAATTGATGTACCCATCAAGGATACAACGTCATCGCTTTTATTTGAGGCCACCATAATAGCTGAATAAACAAAGTACAAATAAATTGGACTGGTCCAATGACTTCGACAAAAAGTAAACTATGTTTACTTTCAGTGCCTCAACTGCAACCATAAAAAAATATATATATTGCTGTGTAGACAACAGTCTCACCCTAACAGCGTTAGAGCAATACACATTTCAAAAGATAACACACTTACCCTTCAAACGTCCTAAACTGTAGCCAAAACCACTCAAGGACGTGTTTCTTTGTAGGTCGGTCGCTAAAAAAACTATGAGATTAGCCGTGTGCATAACGGTTTTATAGTGTGGGTCACGTGACTACGTGGTCCGTTTTTTAGCTTTAAATAGCGAGGTGGTCATGGTTACTAAAATAACATGCTAGAGTAATTATATATTGATGCTAGAGGCCTTGTGAAAATAATGGATTTTTTATACAATTCTTCAATGGTGCCTTCCGCGCACTAATTGCTCTTTTTTGCAAAGATTTAAAAAGTACAGGAAAGAACTTCTAACAAAAAACACCGGAAAGTGCCACTGAATGCACCACAAATTCCCTCACATATTCATTGTCCGAGCGGTCAGACTCACTTTCGGATGACAAAGAAGAAAGACCAGAGTCAGAATCGTTAATTATACTGTCTATAACCTAATTTGTTCGCAGCTTTTTACGTGGAGGCATGATTTCTCATCAAAATGTGTTTGCTTTTGCCAATGTGCGGACTACTATTCAGTTGCATTCCAGCTACAACCATATTAGCTGCATTGTCTGACACTAATGGTTATCATTAGGTATACCCCACTCAGTAATTGCTTCCCTTATAACATTTGCAATGTTGGCACCAGTTTGAAGCACAACGTTTTTAAGTTCCCATTCAGGTGTAAGATGTACTGATGTAATTGTAATGTACGACTCAGTGGCTCGGCTTGTTGCCTGTGCTAGACTGGATTTTACTATGACCTTTGCTTCATCATGATTTTATAATTAATGTACGACATTGCACATGTATTGTCGGTTCTAATTTGAATGTGAGTGGCTGACAAATCTTTCCCAAAAGACCTTAAAGCATGGTAGATTGCTAAAAGTTCTAAATAATTAATATGGTTTCCAGTCTCTTCATTTGACCAACGGCCCCCAATTTGTTTGTTCTCACATACTCCGGCCCAACCAGAAAGGCTCGCATCTGTTTCTATGACAACCTTTGGTGTACCATGTGAAATATTTCTATATAAAGTTGGCAAATTTTCAATCCACCAGTGTAATTCAGACCTAACTGAGTCTGACACAAACATTTTGGTACTGAAATCTCCTCGACTTTCTGAAAGGGCCGAACATTTCTCTCTCAAGTGTACGATAATGCAATGGGCCATATTCAACTGTAGAAAATGCTGCAACCAAGAATTACTCTTATGCTAGTAAGAATCATGCTAATCATCCTTGTACATTCCAAAATAATGACTTGCCTTCTTTGTTCTGTCAAATATACTATCATTCTTACAGAATCGATGTGATTTCCTAGAAATACTATGTTTTGTATAGGGATAAATACCGATTTCTTCTGATGTATAATGAAACCAACATCCTCCATGACATTCACTGTGTCCGTCACATTATCTGAGCATTCGGACCTAGTATCACCTAGCAGAAGACTATCATCAATGTAACCAGAGTTTTTATGGCCTAGTCGTCTCAATTTCACATAGATAACTTTCATCATTTTGCAGAAAAGACGTGGGGCCGACGCCAGGCCATTCGGGAGACATGTATGTGTATTGAAATAAGCTACCTCTCCTAAATCTCAAGTACTTTCTATGTTCTAAAGCAATTGGTACTGAGTAATATCCATGTCTTAGATCAATCGAGGCCATGAAACAGTTGGGTTTCACCAACTTTAATGCTGTTTCAAAGGAATCCATCTTAAAATGATGATAAACAACATAAGTTTCATTTAAATCTTTACCCCCCAGCTGGGCAGGGGTTAGAATATCCCAGCTGTCGCACTACAGAGGGGTACAACCCCCCAAATGTGCCTGCCTGTTTGCCGTGGGCGGAGACCTGTGTCGCCTGATGAGAGGATCCTGGTGGTTGAGTAGAATCAGTGTTGGCAAATAATACCCTGTTTCCACAACACACCACTTCGGCCTTAAGTTGGGTTAAACGGGAGGTCAGGAAAGCCCGTCCTTGATCAATCGGCTGGTCATGCCGAGCCCTAGGGCATCGTTAATCTTAAACACATATTTTCAAAATTTGTCTTGAAAACAAATATTGATTCTCTAAATATTTATACTCTTTCATTGTCTTCTTTTTGATGCCCTAGAAGGCGGTGGCTCATGGGCTAATCGGGTGAAAGTTTGATGTTTGATTGACTTTTGTAACCTCCCAAGGATAGTCTAAACTTGGTAGGACCTTCTGTGGGAATACACTTGTCCAGTCTAGTCCTTTCATTCTGAGTATATCATTGATGTATCCCTGTCATGATCTGTGATGGATTTCCCCAGATCATGTCCCCTTGTTGGGCTCTGAGACGGGTGGGGAGCATTGACGATGAACTATATATTACTATTATGAGTTCCACTCAAAAAAAAGCCAAGCGTGCACTAAGTGAATCCGATGATGATCCTGTTGAACAACAGAGAGTGAACTTCCCTCGCTTCATTCTCATTGAGGCTGTAGACAGTTCAAAACCTATCACAAAAATTTCCCCTTTCGTCATTGAAAAGCAAATGAAATCTATCCTAGGTACACCTAAATCTGTTAAAAGTCTTCGAAATGGAAGTCTTTTGGTTGAAATTACTTCAAAAGCTCAATCTCAGAATTTATTATCAACGAACACCTTCTTTGGACATTCTGTGAAGGTCAGTCCCCACAAATCTTTGAACTCATCCAAAGGTGTCATCAGGTGCAGGGAATTATCTTCCTGCTCTTTGGATGAGATCAAAGAAGGTTTGTCAAGTCAAGGGATCATTGACGTGAAGAGAATATCAATAAAACGTAACAACGAAATAAAAACAACAAACACATATATAATTACATGTGACACACCAGTCATCCCGTCACGTATCAAAGTCGGCTACCAGATTGTCACCGTCGACATATATGTACCTAACCCTCTTAGATGCTTTAAATGCCAGAAGTATGGTCATCATGAGGATAGGTGTCGGAACGAGTCTGTATGCTCCAAGTGTACTGAGACTGCTCCACAACATCAAGAGAACAACTGCCCCAACACAAATAAATGCGCCAATTGTGGCGCTGATCATATATCCAATTCTAAAGACTGTCTCCTGGAAAAAAGAAAAAGAAATTGTTAAGATCAAATATTCGGAAAACATTTCATTCCAGGATGCAAGAAAAATTTATGAATCTCGGTACAAATCCGAAAAATCAGCCAAGCTATGCAAGTGTTGCTAAAACAGCTTCTGTTGAATGCAAAACTTGCAAAAACTTGTTGACCAAACTTTGCCAAATATTTCCAGACAAAAAAACAGAAATAATGCAGTTATTCCCTGGTTCTGATAGTTCTTCTCATCTTGACCAACATTTCATTCCAGGATGCAAGGCCCGTCTCAGGATTGGTCATTCTCGAATATCACATTCATGGCTGTTGTCACGAGATGATGCACCAGAATGTATCCCATGCAATACTCTATACACGGTGGAGCATATCTTAATACACTGTGTTGACCTTCAACCAATCCGGTTGCAGTACTACAATGTGGACAACATTAAAAAACTCTTCGACTCTATCAGAGTAGAGTCCATCATATCATTTATCAAGGCAATAGGAATTTATAATAAGCTGTGATATCAATTGTTAATCATGCCTTTGTAGTAATCATTCATTCATATATTACCTGTAATTAATCTTACGTCTTTATAACTTCTTAGTATTAATTTTTACGTAATGCATATACTTATATAGAATTTTATTTCATACACTCGACAATAAACATAACTTTGATGCGCGCTACATGACCTTAGATGTCGATGCGCCGTAAAACACCATTCATTCATTCATTCATTATGTTTTCCTTAATTCCATTGCATCCAAACATAAATAATTTATCATCTGTGGTTTACGCTTGGGTGTAACCCTGAGCATAAAGTACATATATGTTTGTTTCAAGAAACAACTAAACAGAAGATGTGGTGGTGTAGGTGTGGCATCAACAATGGCAACCTCATTTTATTTCATGACATATACATGCAATTCAATTAATCCTTTCTCTCTCATGGTTCCGCGGAAAAAATGTCGCCACAAAGTGTGGCTGAATAAGTCTTTAACATTTGTAGAAGAACTATACGAGAGATATGGTTTCGTATGACAATGAATACACGCACATAACACATCCAACATCGTATATCTCACTTCCACGTCCGTCTCAATAATGACAAGAAATCATTATAGCTGAAAATACAAGTATAATGTTAGATTCCATAATATACACAGGGGGTGGGTGGGTGGGAAATAGTATGTCTTATCGTCGCCTTGTTGAGCCTTCGAATGAAATATCATGCGATATTTCCCACTCAGAAACCACGTTGCACAATGTAATGCTCTATTGCACAATAGAGCACGTTTATACGGGTAAACTGTGAAACCATGTACCCGATAATAAAAATATATACATTCGTTGACTATCACATGTTCACCAGCTGATTGTTTCTGGTCATCATACTTCCTCACTGCTGCATCTTCATTTTGAATGCCATATACCATTGCAGGAATCCTTGTTGTCGAAGGTTCTTTTAACAGTTATAACATTTTTCACTAGGTTGTGAACATTACCTTTCCCAACATATTTCTTGGCATTACTGGCCGTGAGGCGTCCCTTCTTCTCTCGAAACCAAATAGGGTTGTTAGCTTGACCAACAGTATGTTGTTGAATGTCGTCCCTCTTGTACCTGGTCACCTGGAAATACGTTTATATATTCGGCTACGGCTGTAGAAATAATGTTACTGGATATTCGACAAATTCCTGCAGACAGGCTCGTATCGATATTCATTGTATTTTGTTGAATATGATGAAACAAACGGTGGTCATTTGAAACCGCCCGGTCAATTGGTGATCAACACAATGTTCAACATTACGTTTAGTCCATCATTATACTCTGCATTGTGTTATTATGTGTGTTACTAACTCTAGGCTGTACAGTCAAATTCTGTCGTAAGCAGCCAGCCAAATGGCTGCTAAACACAGATGTCTGCTTAAAAGAGGTCAACTTTATAATAAATTGAGACTGTCACACCCAAGACACGTAAGTAATGGCTAGCATATTTGTGACTAATATTCCGTGCGATTGCTGTACATATCGTGTATAAAGTCGTTATCTACCAACCACTAATGCACTATTGTTAGACTTGATAGCTTGTGGCATATTCTTCCTAGAACTCGTTGTCGAATGAAACTCAAAATGATAATTACATCACACTACATATTAAGTATGCGATGATTAGTAATTTGTTTAGTTTTTTTTTACACACACTAGGCATCTGCGAATGACCTCTTTTCCCTGGTGGCACATATAACGTTATGCATCTGTCACTGCACTCACTGGATACCTATATTGAATCCCTTGTCAGCCATAATCATACTGTAAGGTGGAATCTGGTCTAAGTATCCACTTTCCAGAGTGATTGCTTTGTCCGTTATTCGCCCTGTGTATGCGGACGACACAAATATTATTTGGCTGTTTGGGGAACAAGCAACTAGTACTTTGACAGTGTTATGGTGTTTATAGTCACTCCATGTCGCACTTTGAAGGTACACGTCTTTTGGCGTCTCTATAAATATCTCAGTGCAATGATTGAATGCAAGTCAGGCAAATTTCGAAATCTTCCTGGCTTTGTACCTATCGATGTATCCTGATGTATACCAGTGAACTTAAAATAGAATTACAAGCTCGAAGCCAAGCAAGACAAATTCTAGAACACAAGCTCTCCGAAATGTTGAATCGTTTTGCCAAATCCTTATTCAACAATCCCAATCTCAACTTCATGAGTGTCATTAAGAATTCACTTTTGGATGTCATTTTCCTACTTGGTCCAAATCTCATTGGGATCTCTCTTAAATTTCTGTACATTTCTCCACATTGATGCAATACCTGTCCATCTTCGATTTACACATGGCGATATTAATGCATGTAATTTAATAAACATGCTCTTATTTGGAAGGCCGGTATAAAAATTCACATCATCTTCCGTTTTCAAAATCTTTTCAGTGTACACAATATCCTTCAGTCTACTTATTTCCATTTTAAGTTTACTTATTTCAGCAGCCTGCATATATATTTTCTTGCGTAAACCAACAACAGTTGTAAATAAACCAACAATAAAGCAACTAAAGTGTAAATCCATGGCACTGATTGAACATATGGTACTAGCTGCTCAATCTCGGGATCATCGATAATCTCCATATATGGGTTGGGTGATCCTGTGTTTGTTGATTTCGTCTTACTCTTAAGCTTAAATCTTGGTTTCTTTGGTTCTGGGTCGGGAAACATATACATACGCTTGACTCTCCTGTCTGCCCCACAGGGATTTGGCACGTTTGGGGGTACTAGTATATATATTTTAAGTACAGGGATTCTACTTTGTGGGCTGTCAGATTTCGCATCGATCAGTAAAATGGCCCTATCTGAGACAATTTTGTACAAAGCTGTCCAAATATAACGCCTATCCCGAGTCTTTATATTGTTCTTCAAATAAAACACAACTTTAAGCTGCATGCATGTATACTTTGCAAACAATTGCCACAAACATTGGCCATAGCAGGTCACATTTCCGTACTAGGACACGGGTTCTGTCAGCAACACAAAAAAAAATCTTCGTCGGGAGAGTTTTAACTGTGAATAACATTATCAATAAAATTGTGTTTCCACTAACGTGTAGGTTTATTCGGCAAAAATGTACGTCAAAAAGAGATTTCGTAGCATTTTCAATTTGTTTTGAAAAATTCTAAAGCGGCGCAATTCGCGTTGAAACGAGCGTTCTGATTGGATTATTAGAATGTAACAAGATGTTTTCTTATATATGAAGAATAATCATAATCCAATCAGAACGCTTGTTTCAACGCGAATTGCGCCGCTTTAGAATTTTTCAAAACAAATTGAAAATGCTACGAAATCTCTTTTTGACGTACATTTTTGCCGAATAAACCTACACGTTAGTGGAAACACATTTTATTGATAATGTTATTCACAGTTAAAACTCTCCCGACGAAGATTTTTTTTTGTTGCTGACAGAACCCGTGTCCTAGTACGGAAATGTGACCTGCTATGGCCAATGTTTGTGGCAATTGTTTGCAAAGTATACATGCATGCAGCTTAAAGTTGTGTTTTATTTGAAGAACAATATAAAGACTCGGGATAGGCGTTATATTTGGACAGCTTTGTACAAAATTGTCTCAGATAGGGCCATTTTACTGATCGATGCGAAATCTGACAGCCCACAGAGTAGAATCCCTGTACTTAAATATATATACTAGTACCCCCAAACGTGCCGAATCCCTGTGGTCTGCCCCATCGTAGCTCAGTTTAAGTGTTGGCAGTGGGGTTTGGAGAGTCGGCTCACATTCTACAAAGTGTTCACTGCAGTCCTTTCCAGGAGACCATAGCTTGTTTCCATTTTTTCCATTTTTTATGCATTTAGTAATTTCAATTAAATTCTTCAAAGTTTGCCAAAATAAACGCAATATATGCTAATTTTGTGGTCTTAGTCTAGTCTATATAAACTATCGGCAACTGGTTTTAATAGCTAGTTTATAAACGTTTGTCGAATGTAACAAATTATAGAATGACTGTGGGGCCGTTCGGGTCGAATTTCATGAAATTTTGGTCCGAGAAAAAATGTCCTGATGTCTGTACTGGTGTATAATGCGCAGTAGATAAAATGGATGAGGATTTCAGTAAGAAATGTGCGCACTATACATAGCTAAATACGGTATTTTTTTATATTATTACCGGTATATATTGATTTCAACTAAAAATAAAATTGTGATTTATCTTTGAATGATACAATAACATTTCTAAAATATTACATTATTGTCAAATATTAAAATTATGGTCCGTCACATTAATTAAAATGATGCAATAAAATTCATAATAACTCCAGTTGATAATAACCACTTTAATATCAGTAACTGACTTTCCACAAGCAAAGTTGTTCATGTCACCAGAGGTGATTGAAAGTTTACTAAGCAACCTATTACAAATACACATTGCGAAAACACAGGCTGCAGTTTTTGAGGAATCATTTTTTGAAGAATTTCATACTTCTTCATCCTTTCAATGGACCTTTCAACGTTTCGCAGTGTCTTTTGTTGCTGCCTCTTCTTGTGGTGTAAAGCTATGTCTGGAGCCCAAAAATGGTGGTCTAACCATCTTAACATGCCGATCATTTAGCATTTCATCATTTAAAAATCCACGATCTGCCATGATTACATCACCAGGATTGAGGAAGTCAAGAAATCCAGACTGGCTTACAATATCCTTGTCACTTATGCTCCCTTACAAATACTATAGCACCGTTTGGAGCAATAGCTACTAAAAATTTTAATGTAGCATGTCCTTTATATGAAGAATATTGGTTTCCTGCAGCTGCAAAGTTGCCAGGTTGTTGGACAAAAACTTCTGTACAATCAATAATACAACGGATATTTTTATATTTTTTAAATGATTTTGGCAAATGCTTTCTGATTTTGTCTCTTGTAGCAAACATAGCAGCACATATTGAACTACACTGTTTATATAAAAGCTGAATCCAAGTAATTATACATGTATATACTTGACGAGTATTTGTTTTAAAACGATAAGCCAAATCTTGATGTAATAAACCTAACATATATAAAAAGTTCATCTTTAGGCGACATCTTTCTCCGTCTACCGGGCCTCTTGCTTGGTGTCTTGTCTGGATTGTTGGGGTCTGTATTCCAGTAGGTTATTTTTTGAGTACTTTCACCCACAAAATCCCACAAGCATAAAAACTGAGCAAATGTTAACCCTGTGTAAAACTTAAACACCACATCATCATCCTTTACATTGTCTACACCGAAACCATCATGAAAAGATGTCTTTTGTAGTAGTTTGACTACAGGTAGATGTGGTATCCGGTTGACACATAGTTCCCACATCTTTGAATAGAGGCTCGTGATAATTATAAATTGGCGTCACTGTAAATATTTCTGAATTGGACCCTGAAGCTCGATTAGGCGACTCCGTAACTGTGGCCTCCCCGTTTGGATTTGTTGGTGACCCTGGTAATAGGACAAGTGCCTCAGCTGCTTCAATCCTATCAAGTCGTCTCTGTTTAGGTGATCTAATATCAGGCCGGTCTCTTGGGGCTTTTCTTTTCCTTGTTACCTGAAGCAGATAAAATCATATTTGTGAAAATGCATTGTTAGTCTTAGTGCACTTTTCCAATTTCCCAAACCTGATTTTTTATGATTGGTAGGTAGTAAGTTACACAGTTATTTATTTATTCATAAGTGCATGTAGACAACTACAGCAGAAATACAAGTAATTAACAGTAGTACATGCACACCGTTGACAACTTGTTTAACATCAGCACATACTAGATGTCCGATTGAATACGGCACTATAGAATGCGATAAAATCAATAATTGTTTGTCCGAAATCAACATGGCAGCGCTTGTGGGCGGGGTTAAAATTACAAGACTTTCTAAAAATAGAAACACCAGCGATATCGTACAAGCGCTATACCTGAGAAACTGTTGCCATATATTTTCTCAACAACAGTGTCCTTATCAGTTCTGGTTTTATCAGCTCTGGACACTCGGCTGTGACAGTTTGTATCGCTTCACAACCATCTAGAGGACCACGAGTTCTCCGGGCAATGACATACTTGTTGTATACACCAACACCGAACCATGTCACCTGTTAATACGATGAAAACGCGGCGTATTCCTCTGGTGCTCTTTCCTCTTACCTCAATCAGTTCCATCCAGAAAGTATGAGAATTTATGTATCAACTAGAATGAAATATGAAGACTGACTCGAATCCAACACTTGGTGGTATATTTTCATTTAACAATTTTGTGGCTGTCAGCATTAAAAATATTGGTAGAAAACAACTTTTCAGATCAATACAGTGGTTCGTTGTAAATAAAACTTCTATAAACCGGAACCTCTCTTTTCCGAATACAGGACAAGTTTTCAGAACCATTTGTGCACATTTCTACTGCAAAATACCACTGAAAACCGAACAGCTGGCGACGAAAAATCCAGATCCGAACGACCTTTGTCTCACCTGAAATTTAACATCTGTGTTTTCACAAATTAATCAGCGGGCATATTGTTGGGTCTACCATATATTGTTTACATCACAGGCTGTGTTGTGATAACATAAAGGCGTGATAAAAACAAATAGATGTTGCAAATTTTTTTTTTTTTTTACATAAGATTATTTTCAAATGGATTACCACTGGACATTATTTAATGTCCTTTGTAAGGAATCAAAATATCAAGTTCATCACTCAGTCTTTTCTCCTCAGAACAACTGCGAGTAAGAAATGGTTCATCATTCTGCCATTTCTGACATAGTTCTTGCTTGCAAAGGTGCCATTTTCTTTTGGTGCAAGACAACTAGTCTTCATGTGAACCCACAGTCCCGCATCATGGATAAATGCCATGCAATATTCGCATGGAATGTAGTGCCAGGGTTTGATATCTCCTTTAGTTCTTCTGTAGACAATCGGAGTACCCTGTGCCGCTTTTAACACCTGTTAAAAGACAAACTAGACAATTATTTGTAAAACAAAATGCCACTGCTGGTGAGCAGTTAAGAAGGCAATCTATTTTTAACAATCATGACCGTGGCCCTGGTGCGATGAACGCCATTTTCGATAGGCATCTTCACTTCATGGATATGAATGTACATGCAAAGCATGACGAAGATTGGGCTTATGGTAGTTTCCCTGTCCGTAATCTATATCCGAAGTTTCTACAGAAGGGAGCAGCAGAGTACCAGAGTCACGATGTCCACGAAGAGGTAGACCCAGTCTACCCAGAAACTCTATTGAGAGAACTATCCGCTGTAGAGCAGCTCGGTTCTTGTCACGCTGCTTGGCCGCTGTGGTGTTCAGCTGCTGCGCTATGTCTCCAGTCTTCATAGTAGTTTTGAACGCTTCTGCGTGCGCTGTACTGTCTTCATGGAATTTGTTCGCTAGATGGGTTGACAGATAGCCATCTTTGCCGGTTAGGTGAGCGTACTTCTGTAGCGGTGTTCTGACCAGGCGATTCAACTGGTTTCCTCGGATTACATCAGGAGCGAAAAACATGCAAGGGCGACAGAATAATCCACCTCTCGATACAGAATATGAAAAGACGCTGTACTGGCCGATTAGGTGTTGTGCTCCGAGGTATTTACGTCTGGTTTTGCCGCCATCTTGATGTTCGCTGTAAGGCCACTGAAAACCTGATGGCGCCGACCAAGGTGTAGTGAGTACGCGCAATTTCTCTGCGTCTGTGAGGTCCGTCCAGTTGATAACTCCTATGTCATCCATATTACTTGAGTTGATACTGTAAGATGTGGAAGGTTTTGAAGTCTGCGTAGATGATGCTTCCTCATTTAGTGTATGTGACTGGGCTTGCAGTTTGGCGACTGGAAGTTCCTGAGGCAGTTCTGGAGAAGTCTTCCGTTTAGCTGCAGGCTCACGGCGTGTGAAGTAATCCACGATGCTTCTCTTCATATTGACTTCCTCTTTCTGGAATGATAACAAAATAACCCTGCAGCCAAAATACCCCTTTAAACATTTGTTTGGCTTCTGACAAAAAAATGACACAGATCATGTGACCATTTTAGATTTGCTAGAATATCTTGACTTGGCATCAACAGACAGACATACCTTGCATGTTGAGAACCTGGGTTTGTTTTTAAAACATTATTAAAAGTATGATACGCCAGTTTTGGTGATCAACTCACCTCGTAGCGTTTCCTTTATTTCACGAATGCTGTCTTCATATTCAAGAAATATTTCCACATTTAGGAGTAATCTGCTTTTGTCCAGTAACAGTAAATGTTAAATCTCTGCAACTTCTTTCAAATGTATACAGGAACTGATTTCCTTAAATTTACAAGTTATTTCACTACATAGCCATAAACGTAACAAGCAGAATCTGGTTCACCTTAGAAGCTTGCTAGAAGCTTGAGAAAGCTTCTAGCGCGTGTCCTTTCACTGGTCAAATAAATCTACTTAAGATCTAATCTACTACTGGGGTTAATTACTGCATAGAGATACTGTCATCAAGTTCAAAGAATGTGCAGCTGGTTCAAGGCAGTGTAGATCGATCAAATAGCGGTACTAGCGAGGGGAGGGGTCAGAAAATTTGTGAAATTTGTGAAAGTTTCAATTGCCCGAGATGCAATCTGCGGCTATTTTAGACTCCGTAAGAAGTAGTTGTATTATCTAGTATTGGTCTTGCCTGGCCCTGAGGGTGGGGGGGCCATGGCCCCCCCAATATACGCTACTGCACATGGGCATTATGTCGCATGTTATTCCAGGCTTGTTGATAATGTTCTTATATTAAATGTATATACACATCAGTGTGCTATTAGGTACTTTTTCTGTTAGCACATAATTAGTCTGCATTATAGTAAACGTGTGTGTTTTACGTTTATTTATCGTCGCTACTGGTTTCCCATATGAGGGCCGCCTCCTGAAGAGATTAGTCATTTTGGAGGATAGTGCAATGATACAGACAGAGACCCATTCCAGAGTCTCCTCTGGTTCTTTTACGTGCACGGTGTAAAGAACCGACACAAGACCTCGGTTTAACGTCCCATCTGAAAGACTGTTCAATTTTATTAGGGTCAGACGGGGGATCGAACCTGCGATCCCTTGATTACCAGTCCAGTGTTTTACCACTAGGCTATAGATCCGTCTGTTTATAGTAAACATATGTTCTTCATGTTTTATATATTAGCAAATATTTTTTATCTGCGTTAGTAATTAGCAAATAGTTATTTAGTCTGTGTTATAAATATTTATCACTCTTTAGATATTAGCAAACAGTTATTAATCTGCGTTAGTAATGTTTGTCACTTGTTAGATATTAGCAAAGTTATTAATCTGCGTTAGTAATGTTTTTCACTCGTTAGATATTAGCAAACAGTTATTAATCTGCGTTAGTAATGTTTTTCACTCGTTAGATATTAGCAAACAGTTATTTAATGTAATGTGTTTCATATCGCAGTGAAATGGATAATAAAGAAGACACTTGCAATGAAATACTGGAATCAGTTTCACAAATTAGTAATTTATTCAGTTGATTTAAATTCCATCCAAATTGGATATTATTGTTGCTTCACTATAATATAATTATATAGATAACCAGTTGATCCAAAATATAAATGTTCTACTTAACGTGTGAAACTGACCCATGTACACACACTACAGGCTCAACATGTCAGTGGCGATGACACTTGATATGTAACATCGGGGCAACAACGATCCTCGTGACAGAGAAATATGTGACATGGTACGGGTGTCGCCAGATCAGACAGGTGGGTTTTCTCCGAGTGCTCCGATATCCTCACACATTTACGCTTTCATCCGCGCCAACGAGAGTGATTAATACAAGTTGTTAAAGCTTGTTTCGCAATTGTACGACGTCCATCCATATCATGATGTGTGAGGGGGGATGTGGGCTAGATGATTGCACGACGTCCATCCATATCATGGTGTGTGTGGGCTAGATGATTGCATGACGTCCATCCATATCATGGTGTGTGTGGGCTAGATGATTGCACGACGTCCATCCATATCACGGTGTGTGTGGGCTAGATGATTGCACGACGTCCATCCATATCATGGTGTGTGTGGGGGGATGTGGGGCTAGATGATTGCACGACGTCCATCCATATCATGATGTGTGTGGGCTAGATGATTGCATGACGTCCATCCATATCATGGTGTGTGTGGGCTAGATGATTGCACGACGTCCATCCATATCATGGTGTGTGTGGGCTAGATGATTGCACGACGTCCATCCATATCATGGTGTGTGTGGGCTAGATGATTGCACGACGTCCATCCACATCATGATGTGTGTGGGCTAGATGATTGTACGACGTCCATCCATATCATGATGTGTGTGGGCTGCTGTCACTTCCAGACAGCAGAAAAATAAACATATACAATCGGATAAACAATCAGATAAACACACAGTGTCCAGTCCAGTGTCTACAAGCAATAGATACTCGGATTTGGACACGGACGATGACAATCTGGAGGGCGAGGCATCAGACTCGGACAAGTCCGAGTCTATGACCTGGCAAGATGGTGAGGGTGGCTGGAGCAAGAACCTCCAGTCGTTGCAGGATGCCACTTAATATATTTTTAACTTTATATTTTATCTATGAATAATAATTAAAAAATTAAACGAAACTTACCTTGTAAGGTGAAGTTCAATTGTAATTCTATGAGTTTAAATAGAATTAAAGAGTCTTTAAACGAGATGTGAGCTTGGCGCATGCGCATCAGTCTTTAAAGATGTTTTTTGCCATTATTAGATATCTTGAAACCATATTATTTTACACATGGTTTCCACTTATACGCTGTTGTCTTTAAACGTAATTTTATAGTCCAATCCTCGAAAGTAGGGAGGGAGGGTGGCGTTTAAAGACTCTTTAATTCTATTTAAACTCATAGAATTACAATTGAACTTCACCTTACAAGGTAAGTTTCGTTTAATTTTTTAATTCTATTTCGTTTAAAAATTAAATTCGTCTATAAACGAGACTTTAAAGCCTCAATAATAGGCGAAAAACAAAAATATGGTGTATATATATAAAACTAATTTTATATATACACGTACAGCAATTTAAATGCCCTACCTGTTAGATCTTCAACACTGCATTGGAGAATGTCTGCTCTCCATCCTTCCTGATATCCTTCTTGTAGAATCGTGTAAACGTGGATTCCTGTGTCCACCCTGCCGTCTTCATGATGTCACTGATCGGAACGCACTTCTGACTTGCTTTTGAACATACTGCTGCTCTTACACTGTGGGCACCGAACACTCCAATATTTATTCCAGAGCGAATCATAATCACTTTCACCCATCTCGCAACAGTATCTTTTGTAACCGCTGCATGCGGTTTCACATAACTAATGAGAAGTTTTTTCTCCTGTTTATTCCTTAACAGTTTTGTACGCTGCAAATACTCCTTGAGCACAAAATAAATGCACAGCCGCCTATCTGGCGGATATGCTCGCAAAGTAACATGTGATAATAAATGACCCGGACGGGTCTGCTTAATTGAACCATCTAACTTTAACACAAAACAACTTTTCAACTTTTGCAAATCGATAAACAGTAACTTATATACAGTCTGTACACGTGCTGCATTCACAAGACACAGAAGCATGGTTAATTTTAGTGTCAAATCTTTCAATGACAAATGTTTCACTGGTGATAGCTTCCTAAGATACTTCAAGACCTGGTCCACATCCCAGATTTTAGAATTGTGTGGAACTGGAGGCCTCAAATTGAATACGCCCCTCAGGAACCTGACGACTAATGGATGGGTACCAGCCATACATAGCTCTATTCTTATTCCTAATGCTGAAAGAGCCGATCTAGCACAATTTAGTGAGCTGTAAGACATTCCTCTTTCATATTCACTTGTCAGGAAATTAATGATGTCCGTCACAGATGGTGAAACCGAATCAATCTCCCGTTCACAACAGAACTGAAACCATTTTTTAATATAGACGTCATACTCCCGTTTTGTTGACGTTCTCCAGGAGGCCATGAGGATTTTGGTTGTCTGCTTTGAAAATCCACTGTCTCTGAATTTATTCCGGATACTCGACATGCCATCATAACAAGCGTCTCTGCGAGAGGGTGTACTTGATTTAGATGCGGAAGAGACAGCAGATTTTTCCTGTGTGGTAAAATACGGGGATTGTCGATCAACATCCGTGTTAACATCGGGTACCACGGCTGATTTGTCCAGATTGGCGCTATCACGACGGCTTGGGCCTGGTCGTTCTGTATCTTGCGAATGCACCTGCTCAGTAGGCTGAATGGACAGAATATGTACACCCATTCAAATATTTTCCAATTTAAGGAAAATGCATCAATATATGTTGCCAACGGATCTAGGTTCCATGCACAATATATGTCTACTTTATGGTTTAACCTGGAAGCAAATAGATCAATGCTTGGCTTTTGCCAAACGCCGCAAATGGCACGGAAAATATCATCATGCAATTCCCATTCTAACTGGTCATTGAATTTTCGCGACGGAGTGTCTGCCTCATTGCTTTTGCCTGGTATATGTGCACATGAAACCCAAACATTGTTTTCCATGCACCATAACCAAATTTTCTTACTGATTTTGTTGCATTCTACTGACTTTCCCCCCATCTTGTTCACATAGCACACTGCCGTTGAGGAGTCGGACAACACTCGGACATGTCTATTAACAATCTGACTTGATAAAGCCTTGAGCGCAAAGAAAATTGCCATAATTTCCAGAACATTTATGTGGTTCAGCTTTTCTACTGTGGTCCAACGCCCACCTACTTGTTTCTGCTTGAAAACTAATCCCCAACCCAGAGTACTACTGTCTGTCTGGATTGTAATATCAGGGGTGCCGCGATCAATGTGCCTACATTGGTCGTGTACGTTACAGTACCACCATTTTAACTCGGATTTCATACTGTCCGAAATAATCATCATTGACTCGAAATTTCCCAGACTCATTTTCAATGCCAATGTTTTTGACCTTTCCAAATTTCTGTAAAACAATTTACCATGTTCTACAGCCGAAAATGTAGATACTAACAGGCCAATAACTCTGGCCACTGCACGAATAGTGGCTTCGGTTGCCATTAGCAATGTATGGCATTCCTTTGAAATATTGTCTTTTTTCTCCCGAGGGAGATACACAATCATTTTTTCTGAATCAATGATATTACCTAAATATGGGAGTGTTTTGGTAGGGATCACTACAGATTTTTCCTCATTTATAATGAAACCCAGTTTTACCAGTAATTTTCGAGTTTGGCGCACATTGTATAAACACTCTTGGTATGTCAAACCCGCCAACAGACTATCGTCAATAAACCCTGTACTGACAAAACCATCAGATCGCAGTTTTGAGAAAACTGGCTTCATCAACTTCGTGAACAAACGAGGACCACTTGCTACGCCATTTGCGAGACATGTAAACTGGAAAATCTTCCCATGCCACATAAACCGTAAATATGGTTGGTGTTCTACAGCTATTCGGACCGAATAGTATGCCGACTTTATATCTATGGAAGCTAGATACATTCCTTTTGAAATCAAATGTAATGCCATTTCAAATGTTTCCATCTTAAAATGATGGTATGGAATACATTCGTTGAATTTTTTCAAGTTTAAAATGAGCCGATAGTCTCCATTTTTCTTCAATCTTACAAAAATCGGCGATATGAACTGGCCATCAGTGTATTCCACTTGAGCAATGACCTTCTGCTTTAGCAATTTTCCAATTTTTTCATCAATTATCAACATTTCATGTCCATTAAAATGTTGTGGAATTAATTTAGTTTGATCAGGTACAAGATCTTCATTGATCTCTAAATGACAATGTTGCACAATGTCTAGAATATTTTTATCTGATGTAAGTTTTTGCCATTCATGAACAAAATTTTCCAGTCTACCTGCTGTAAAACTATCACTCACCTCAGTTAATATCGGGGGTATGCACCCCTCTGTGGAGCCCCCCGACTCTGCGAGTTTTTTCGATTCTCGTAGTAGCGAGAAGAGGAGCCATGATAGTCACCACGGGATGCGCCACCGCGTCCCCTGGACCCTCTAAGCCAACGTCCACGCACCCGTTTACTGGATCTGCCACGATAGCTGCTGAACACTGCACTACCGAAACCTTTTTGGATCTTATTACCCATTTTGTGGGAGTCCTCAATCTCCTTTGCTCGTTTGGCGACGTCGTCACCGAACAACTCTGTTGTGTAAGGTTCCGAATGGGAGCACAAAGGGACATACACATTGTCAAGTTCAGGCTTAATAAAGTCTCTACGTGTAAGGTTTACTTGACGATTGGCGTGCCCCAGCAAAGCCAACGTGTCATTACACCCATCAAACACGGTACTCCAGTCCACTAAGTCCCCATGTCCAGCCTCGTCCAGTGATTTCTCAATCGCCGCAACCTTATTTACCATGTTAGTGACAATGACACCCGCCTTGACTATAGAGGTGGCACAATTCTGCAGTTTTTTGTCATTTGAACGAGCTACGCTCGACATAAAGTCCCAAACAAATTTATTTGTTTTCACTGTGACCAGACCGTCACAATTTTGTGGGCGAGGTGTATTTTCATCCCGAACCATCTGCTCATATTGGTCGTCGTCCATACCCTTGCGGAAAAGATCCGTGACAGTATCTGCCAATAATGAATCCACCCCGGCACACACAGGCTCGACCGCCTTAAAACGTTTTGATAATGATGCAAAACGACTGTTTGATTCACAACTAGGTGATTCACACCCGTCCACTTTTTGTTTCTTATTTGGTGGCTCCACCACCTCATCATCATCGTATTCATTTTCGTCATAATAATCCAGCTCAACTGGCTGTTCCAGAGCCACCAGCCTATCTTCCATTTTATCTTGAGACGCTTTTACCGCTCTCAAAATGTTTAACATTTCATCTTCATATGTTTTACTAGTACTAGTACTAGTAGTACTGCTAGTACTTTTGGCTGTTTTACTGGGCGAAACTTTATGTTTCGTTTTGTCATCAGTTTTCGCGACCGATTTTTCGGTCGAAAAACCAGTTTCTTTCGCCAAACGTGATGATAAACGTTTTCCGGCGGAGTTCGCACTAGCGGATATGGCTTTTGAAGCACTAGCGGCGCTCTTATCTATCTTATCTGCGCCACTATTTTGAAGTTTGTCCGCCATTTCTGTCAATTTCTGCGCACCACGTGCACACGACAAAAGTCCCTATTTGAGTCGTACTACGTACAACGGGACGAAACGCATATAACTATTAAACGTAACGTACAACAAGTAATTTTACCCGTTCTAACTACAAGTACCACGTACAAATTTACAGGATTCGTGATTTAATTTGAACTCCGTTCAACACACGTTATTTCTCTAGCGGATACGCTAAGCACACTGATGCGCATGCGCCAAGCTCACATCTCGTTTATAGACGAATTTAATTTTTAAACGAAATAGAATTATGTAAATATCGGTATAGTATATTTAATAATTAATCTCTCAATAATGGCCAATGGAATTATCCAGTGGAATTGCCGAGGTTTAAAATCTAATTTTGCAAAGCTTTCTCTTTTAGTGCAAGAACATAAACCTGCTGCGTTATGCCTTCAAGAAACATTTTTGAAACAAAATGATACAATTTCTATAAAACATCACAACATTTTCAATAAAATATACAGTGAAGGTGATAAAGCCCAGGGTGGGGTATCTATCATCGTCAATAATAGTGTTCCACATAAGGAATTACTGTTAAATACAAACTTACAAGCTGTTGCTGTAAGACTGTCATTACATAGCACTATCACACTGTGTTCACTATATCTTCCTCCAAGTAAACCAATTGAAGAACATAGGCTGAATGATCTTATAATACAGTGGAATTGCCGAGGTTTAAAATCTAATTTTGCAAAGTTTTCTCTTTCAGTGCAAGAACATAAACCTGCTGCGTTATGCCTTCAAGAAACATTTTTGAAACAAAATGATACAATTTCTATAAAACATCTTCCCCCAAGTAAACCAATTGAAGAACATAGGCTGAATGATCTTATAATACAATTACCCACTCCATATATTCTAATAGGTGATTTCAATGCACATAACATCATCTGGGGTTGTAATAATACAAATCAAAGAGGTCTCCAGATAGAGAATTTCATCTCTGATAATTCTCTTTCTTACATGAACGATCCATCTTCCAAAACATATTTACACCCAGGAACAGGATCCTATTCTGCAATAGATCTTACACTATGTAGCCCAGTCATACTTCCAGATTTCTCATGGAAAGTCGATGATGATCTCCACGGAAGCGACCACTTCCCCATCCTCATATCTGAAAATCAGCCAACAGCTTATAGTCAACCCAGAAGATGGAAACTTTCTAAAGCAAATTGGACTAAATTCCAACAACTTTGTGAACAAACAATTTCATATGAAACATTCAAGGATTGTCGTGATCAAACACAGCTATTCACTACATTACTAATAAAAGCAGCAGAACAATCCATACCTCAGACTTCACCTAATCCAAAGAGACCATACAAACCCTGGTATGATGATGATTGTAAGAAAGCCATCCAAAATAGGAAATCGGCCATAAGAAAATTCAATTTGAGACCCACCACAGAAAATGTAAACAACATTCGCATATATAGAGCAAAAGCACGACGTACAATACAAAGCAGCAAACGCAAATGTTGGAAACAATACATCTCGGGACTAAATAACAGAACAACAACTAAGAAAACGTGGGACATGATAAGAAAAATTAATGGCAAAGGTACTTCACCTATTAGCCACCTCACTGCAAACAACAAACAAATCACCACACCTCTGGAAATTTCAAACACCTTAGCAGAAACATTTGCACAAAAATAATTATTCACAAAA
This sequence comes from Archivesica marissinica, assembly GCA_014843695.1. Lineage (NCBI taxonomy): Eukaryota > Metazoa > Mollusca > Bivalvia > Venerida > Vesicomyidae > Archivesica > Archivesica marissinica. The sequence goes on from CM026387.1 coordinate 48,298,299, forward strand.
ATTTCAGAAATTCAAAGACACTAAAGAAAAGAAAAAACTAAACAAAGAACAAAGAACATTACAACAAACTATTTAATCTTAAAGAACTAAAGTCTATAGAATACAAATTTTTAGGTGTTATCTTTGATAAAAAACTCTCATTCATTCCTCATATCAATAATTTAAAAAAGAAATGTTAAAAAGCTCTAAATATTTTAAAGGTTGTGGCACATTCCGATTGGGGAGCTGATAGAAAGGTACTTCTACGGCTCTATCGGTCATTGGTTCGCTCTAAGCTGGATTATGGTTCGATAATTTACGGATCTGCACGAAAATCGTACCTGAAAATACTTGATCCTATACATAATCACGGTCTACGATTAGTCCTTGGAGCTTTCAGAACTTCCCCTGTTAAAAGTCTTTATGCTGAAGCAAATGAACCCTCTCTGTATGCTAGACGACAGAAGCTAGCTCTTCAATACCTACTGAAACTCAAGTCAAATCCTCTAAACCCAGCTCACAAAGTGGTCTTTCAACCCCAATTTAAAGTGCAGTTTCAAAGAAAACCGAGAGCTATTGCCCCACTAGGTATACGCATGGAACAATGTCTAGATGACCTACATATTGACATGAAATCTATTGCACAGTATAAAATCCCAGATTCTCCTCCTTGGACCCTTAAAACTGCCGAGTTTCGCTTTGATCTCACTTCTGATAAAAAGTCTATTACAGACAGGAGCCAGTTTCAAACAAAATATCATGAAATCAGGGAATTTTATTCTGACTTCAAAGCCATATACACAGATGGTTCAAAAGCTGGTGACACTGTTGCGTCAGCAGCAATCTTTGGGAATAAAAATCGGAAATGTAGACTTCCAAACAAGTCCTCAATTTTCTCTGCCGAACTGAAGGCCATAGATCTCGCTCTAGATCTTGCAGTGGAATCACACTATGTTCAATATATCATTTTCTCTGATTCCTTGTCTGTTTTACAGGCTTTGTATTATGAAAAGTTTGAAAATCCTATTGTTTGTACTTTGCTTGAAAGGATTTCTTCCCTTTCAGAAACAAATACATTTGTGTTCTGCTGGCTTCCGAGTCATATGGGAATAAAAGGAAATGAAATGGCTGATCAGAATGCAAAGCTGGCTTTGTCATCCATTTCTAGGATTAAAGTGTGTTATACTGATTTTAAATCTACAATTCTTACCTTAATTCAATCCTCTTGGCAGGCCCAATGGGATGGTGAAATTGTTAACAAACTTCATTCGGTCAAACCAACACTTGGCGAATGGTGCCCAATTTACAGGCCTATTCGTCGAGAAGAAGTCATTCTTGCCCGTCTCAGGATTGGTCATTCTCGAATATCACATTCATGGCTGTTGTCACGAGATGATGCACCAGAATGTATCCCATGCAATACTCTATACACGGTGGAGCATATCTTAATACACTGTGTTGACCTTCAACCAATCCGGTTGCAGTACTACAATGTGGACAACATTAAAACACTCTTCGACTCTATCAGAGTAGAGTCCATCATATCATTTATCAAGGCAATAGGAATTTATAATAAGCTGTGATATCAATTGTTAATCATGCCTTTGTAGTAATCATTCATTCATATATTACCTGTAATTAATCTTACGTCTTTATAACTTCTTAGTATTAATTTTTACGTAATGCATATACTTACATAGAATTTTATTTCATACACTCGACAATAAACATAACTTTAATGCGCGCTACATGACCTTAGATGTCGATGCGCTGTAAAACACCATTCATTCATTCATTATGTGTGTGGGCTAGATGATTGTACGACGTCCATCCATATCAATCTGCTTGCATTTTTTGTACTCAATTGGAACTGTATCCGAGTGTCATAAAGTTGCTACTCATTGCCATCCTTTGTATTTAATGATGTTAGTTGCTACATGTAGTGTATTTAATGATGTTAGTTGCTACATGTAGTGTATTTAATGGTGTTAGTTGCTACATGTAGCGTATTTAATAATGTTAGTTGCTACATGTACGTAGGGACTATTTATTTGGTCGCTTGCACATGTAACGTATTTAATGATGTTAGTTACTACATGTACGTAGGGACTATTTATTTGGTCGCTTGCACATGTAACGTATTTAATGATGTTAGTTACTACATGTACGTAGGGACTATTTATTTTGGTCGCTTGCACATGTAACGTATTTAATGATGTTAGTTACTACATGTACGTAGGGACTATTTATATATTAGGACATCTACAGGATGGGATTATTACTCTTGATGAATTATTTGTGTTTATCTTCTGTTATGAATAAAATCTTGGCGTGCTTCAATTTGTTCTTATTCCTTTCTTGTATGCATACATTCCTCGCCTGCTGAGTAAATAAAATCACATTTGCAAGCATCATAGATCAGCCTCGGCGTTGGATCAGGATCTATGTTGTTTGCTATTTAGCCAAATGTTTTAGCTCCACTTTCCGAATAACAAACATCATAGAGCCTCGTCAGACGGCACATTCTGTACCATCTGATCTGGCTCTCTGCCGTTTGCAAACGTGATTTTATCTGCCGCTAGCGTTAAGTATATATTGTCCAGTATTTCAGGAATGCCTATGGTTACTGCTTTGTCTGTTAGTATTAAATGAAATGAAACAAAGCTAATAGAGTTTGTAGCAGCTATGACAGGTTTGTTCAAATGTGGTCACAGTGATTTGACATTATTTGGTTGATCTATACTAGTTCTTGTGATGGAAATGGTTGAACCAAGTAAAAGAATCTCTGTATAAAAGTGTCTCTTTGTACAAAAAGTTGAGAATGATAAAAACAGCAATCTATGGGGTATTGTGACGGGAGGCCCCGGGCATTTGTTAGCAACCCGTATCGAGAGTAAAAGGCAGCTAAATGTATACAAAATTATTTTTAGCTCGATTGCAAAACAAGTTCTTACAACTTATATTAATCGCTCTCGAGACCTCATTCCTGATGGAATCCATTGCCACGAGGGAGAGAGAAGAGGCAACGTGGAATTTAAATGCCTTGCATAAGGGCACAATCGTAATGACTCCCAACGGGGCTCGAACTCCAGGCTTTTCAGACGTGTGGAACATCATTTATTACTAAGATCAGGAGTAGATTCCATTCAATAACTTAAAAACAACATAATTCAGGTAGATATAATACGGGTTTATATCATAAAGTCTGCTTTATATGATGCAGAATAATAATAAAACACATTCAAAAGGCATACTCAAAACAAGTTTTATTTCTGTACAACCGTTTCATTCCGATAACAAGTATTACAATTTATTCATGCTACACAATGTTACAGACTATCGACACCAAATCTATGGTGTATACAAATTTACAACAATATTAATTGCTCTGGAGACCTAATGCAATCCATGGGCACAATCGTAACGGCTATAGCTGGGTGCAAAGTCTGGGCCTGAAGTGAATCTCTCTTGCTTGCATCAAATCCATAATATTTACCCCAAAGCGATTTATATTACTATGGCCCAACGATAACGTGTTGTTTACAAGCATTACTATAAATAGGTTTGGAATTACTATAAATAGGTTTGGAATTACTATAAATAGGTTTGGAATTACTATAAATAGGTTTGGAATTACTATAAATAGGTTTGGAATAAGCCAATAATACCCAAGTAATGCATACATAAACTTCTTTTTACCCGTTATAATAATATTAGCCCGTGCTATCTTTTTCGCGGGAATCACGTTATCGTTTGGGTATAGTACTATATTTTCACAGAAATATCACTATTAAACAAACACAGATGTAAAGGCACATCTGGACAAATATCACAGTAAATACCAACATATCACATTATGCAGTACATCTCTATCACAGGTGAACTATAATACATGAAACTACATAAATATATGATACCACAGTTATACACTGTTTCTAATTATTACACAGTCTACAACTGTTATGTCGAACTCTCCGGTTATCTCGATGTCGGATCAAAGTCCAGTTTCAGACACTATCATTGTACATATCATTAGCTCCATTTATATCAAATTTCGTTAAGTCATACTTAACCCATTCAACACCAAGTAACTCACATGGACTCGTCCATCATATTCTTAAACCAATAAATGAATCAGAAAATCACATTTGGACAAGTTAATTTATCAAAATGGGTAATTAGGTCTAAAAATAGTAATATTACTGGCAAAAAGTGCAGATCCTGATGAGACGGCTCGTCACGAGCCGGCTCATCTGGATCTACACTTTTTGTAAGCCTATTTAGAGGTCTGTGGTGTTGAAAGGGCTAACAGTTATAGACAAGATAATTCTATCAAAAACTCAAAATCACTCAAATTTACGTTTTTAATTAACTGCTCAATATTACCAAAATGTACTATTATATTGTCCTCAAAAATGCCAATTTGAGCGATTTTGAGTTTTTGATAGAATTATATCAAATATTCGAATGCCTGCCTTCCACACCGAATATTCGAATAGTAAAATCTATATATATATATATAATGGATCCCTCTAAAAATAGAGAGCACAGTTAACCAAACATTAATAAATAGCGTAAAATATTATTAAACTATAAATAACACATATCGTAACACATTAGATGTACATAATACTATATTGAAATTCAACTGTCCATCATACCAGTCCACTGGAATATCCGTTGAACTTTTTATAGGCAGACATTTTTGAAGGTATACAAATATATCCGGAGTGCTGTTGGAATATCCTGCCTTGTTCAGTGAAAATGTATATGAGCCTCCATGGCAGCGTAGTCTAGCACGCCGGTACTCGCCTTTCACCACTATCATCAGGGCCGCAGCTTCACAGGTGATAAAATGATATATATGTATGTTTTACGTTTTATCGTTGCTACCGGTTGCCCATACGCCTCCTGAAGAGAAGGAGGATGAACAATTTTGTCTCTACTCAGGTGGTCTTCTCCACCACAACAGACCATAATGTCGAAAAAATGGTCACACATTGGGTACCAGTTGGCAGTAATTCAACTATCTCAATACTGTCGCAGTACAAAGCACTTTGGTGATTTACATACCACATAACAATACTTTAAATTGTAAATATCTGACTTTAAAACTATATATCTATATTGATGAGGTTATCTATATTGATGAGGTATCTCAATAATAGTTAACCCTCTGAAAAGGCTTACAAAAAGTGTAGATACAGATGAGCCATCAGGATCTGCACTTTTTGCCAGTAATATTACTAATTTTAGACAATATTACCCATTTTGATAAATGAACTGGTACAAATGTAATTTTCTTATTTAATTTATTGGTCTAAAAATAACATGCACCAGTCCATGTGAGTTACTTGGTGTGGAATGGGTAAATAACTTTTACAATGTTCAAGCATAACAATGCACTTGGATTATTGTTTGACACCATGCATAAAATACATTTTCACTCTTTTTATTTTGGCTATCAATTGGTTTTCCCATATAAAATTATGCAATTTTTGTTCTGTGTAATATAGGTGCGCCTTTAACTGGCGATGACACGGCAGACGTCTTAAGCCTGAGATTGTCGAGGATATAGTTCACTCTATTTCCTCTCAGCCTAGGATCAGGATGTGGGCCTCTCATTGGGCGTGAAGAGATTCCACGAGGTGGGTCGTAGTCGGGCAGTATTCCACGAACGTTGTAGCTCCACTGCATATCTGGGGTCTGTACAGAAAGAAAAGAACATATTGTAACAGGCTGACAATGTATGACTCACAGGCATACATACAATGTATGACTCACAGGCTGACAATGTATGACTCACAGGCTGACATACAATGTATGACTCACAGGCAGGCATACAATGTATGACTCACAGGCAGACAATGTATGACTCACAGGCAGACAGACAATGTATGACTCACAGGCTGACAATGTATGACTCGCAGGCAGACAATGTATGACTCGCAGGCTTGTTTATTTCTCGATATATAACGTTTTCATTTCTTAAAATAACAATATAGAATTCATTAGTTTGTTGCTTTACAGTCCGTTAACATTAGTACGGTTATAGAACCACCCCAAAACTAGTAGATGAACACAGAGTAACCTGCGAGGTATTATTGATTGTAATATTAATATATAATGTATTTACGTTCTGGAATTTATTTAACAAAATGGACTATAGTGAGGGCATGTAGTAATGTGATCACTAAGCGTGAACTAATTGGCTAATTGGACACTAATATAATGATTGAAATTAAATTCTAACGCGGCTCGGTATTTTGTCTGTATACGTAAAGAAGGAATTTACCGTGCTTAAATCTCAAAAGGCGTTGCTTAGCGACTTGACGTCATCTAGCATATATTTTTTTTATTTGCGACAGGTTTTTTTTGCGATTTTTAAATATTTTGGAATGGAAATAATGTTTGTGTTATTTATAGTCGAATAAAATAGGGTTTGTTGTGCGCGCCTACGGCCTGCATGGTTAATCCTATACTATTTACCTGCACAACCAATTTTCCGTTATATATTTTTCCATACACGGACGGACAGAAGCCCACTCTCACTAGAGTTCCATTTGTTCCAAAGGGAAGTAACTCTCCAGCTGCTGGGGTAATGTTGAATTCGGGGTCGCTACCAGCAGAGAAATAAGCGTTGTATGCTACAGGATATCTGAAGAAATAAATATACAAAAATCAACATATATCTAATATGTAAGTCGTAGCCTCCGCTGGAGCCGTTACGATTGTGCCCTTAGGCAAGGCATTTAAATTCCACATTGCCTCTTCTCTCTCCCTCGTGGCGATGGATTACATCAGGAATGAGGTCTCGAGAGCGATTAATATAAATTGTAAGAACTTGTTTCGCAATCGAGCTAAAATAAATTTGTATAAACTATCACATAATATAAACATATCAGATTATACCAGTAAGTAAAAATATGATTTTGCAAAATTATTGATGATTTTGTAAATAAATATCTACATAGAGAGGTAATTTAGTAGTTAAATTTACAAATAAAAATTTCACAAATAACGTTTCAATTGAAAAATTAACTAAATTCTGAATAGATAATAAATTATACATGTAGTTGTAAATGTAAATAAAAACAGTAATTGATTTCTAATCATCCACTCCTTGGAATATCTCAGTGCACACAGCACATTCCTGGAATCTACTAACACTGTGACAGTATGAACTTTATAAAATCCTATGCCTTACTTAGTTTGACTAGTGAGCCTGAATCCGACAGATGATTCCTTGCCTAATCCAGTTGCCTCGATGTCAATGAGGTCATCCACAGGTGGTTCCAACGCCAGGAACCGTATAGGAAACTTCCAGACCCCGCCCTGCGATGCTTTAACTTCCAATGTCACTCCATGACTACAACATATTACATTGTGATTACATGACTACAAAGGTTATCATTTAATATTGTCTTATTTATATGTGTATATTGAAATGATTAAAAATTAAATATGGCACAATTGTTCGCTTGTGACCAGAATACTCCATGGTTCCTATATACAGGGCTTCTAAAAACCCTGATCGCCCGGTCCAGGACCGAATTTTAAACTGGCCAACCAGTTGTAGCAACCAAATAGTCATTAATAATTGGACCTCAAAATTGTTGAAAATCCAAGAAATTGGTTAAATGTTGCACTGGCAGCTTAGGTCATATGGCGACTATCCAGCATTTATTGGTGGAGGAAGACCTAGTGTCCATCTGAGCAGTATTTCAGGCACAGACAAGCCAGCTGGAATGCTGACTTACTCCATGTTTCCTATATATATATATATAATGCTGACTTACTCCATGGTTCTGAATGGACTATAGATGACATTAAACACGAGTACGACGAGGCCGGAAGCGGTGTCACGGTGCTGTCGTACTAGCTTGAGGGCCACACAGTTATGCAGATCGTCCTTAGCATCAGCATCTTTGTACGAGATATCATACGAGAACTCTTCAGCTACAGCCAGGGCTAAAACAACAATGGACATGTTAGTTACTATAATTATGCATAATTGGATGAATTCGCCCAATCATTGTTTCACGAATCACCTCGTCAATTTCTACTTAGGTGTGCATGAAATTTAGTAGATCTCTATTTGGTTTAAACATATTTATTCATTTATAATGTACAGTATATTTCTTATTGTATACAAAACAAAAATGGATTAAATTGAAAGCTGAAAGTTAAAAAGCTTAAATTATGGTATTTGTCATTAACATGGTTTCATTGACAACGGTTGCTAACAAGTTCATGGTTCAATGCATTCGTAACAACAATGTATTTATATGAATATCTGAATATATCCTGACAAATAATTGTATCATAAGCGATAATATTTGCACTTAAAACAATATATATATATATATAATATATATATACTAGCATTGCAAACTTAAAATGACTCACGCATTAGATATTAATTTGTATTAAGATAGAAAAAAATGACAAAATCATGCACTTGGCTATAATTAGTAAGTAGGTCTTACTTTCTCCAACAACTATTCCATCTGGCAGTTTTGGTGATTCATTCTTTGGAGTAATTGACCGTGTGCAAATTGACCTCTGTGGCCCAGAGGTCACAGGCGCTACACCAGCTAAGGTGACCTCTAACCTCTCTTCCAACCGGTCTCGGGCTTTGCACTCGATGACAGCCCCAAACGAGTCCTTGATGGGCCTGGATTCTGGGATACCCTGTATGGGAAACACCCAGCGTACCTCACTTACGCCTTCACTTCCTGTTCTAGATAATTGGAACCTATTGAGTAAATAATGACCATTATGCATGACTGTGTTACCAAACATTTACTAAATAACCGGGCAGCATTGTATACAAGTAGTGTGCATAGTGGAGATAGTGTATACATGTAGTGTGCATAGTGGAGATAGTGTATACATGTAGTGTGCATAGTGGAGATAGTGTATACAAGTAGTGTGCATAGTGGAGATAGTGTATACATGTAGTGTGCATAGTGGAGATAGTGTATACATGTAGTGTGCATAGTGGAGATAGTGGAGTTAGTGTATACATGTAGTGTGCATAGTGGAGATAGTGTATACATGTAGTGTGCATAGTGGAGATAGTGGAGTTAGTGTATACATGTAGTGTGCATAGTGGAGATAGTGTATACATGTAGTGTGCATAGTGGAGATAGTGTATACATGTAGTGTGCATAGTGGAGATAGTGTATACATGTAGTGTGCATAGTGGAGATAGTGTATACAAGTAGTGTGCATAGTGGAGATAGTGTATACATGTAGTGTGCATAGTGGAGATAGTGTATACATGTAGTGTGCATAGTGGAGATAGTGGAGTTAGTGTATACATGTAGTGTGCATAGTGGAGATAGTGTATACATGTAGTGTGCATAGTGGAGATAGTGGAGTAGTGTATACATGTAGTGTGATAGTGGAGATAGTGTATACATGTAGTGTGCATAGTGGAGATAGTGTATACATGTAGTGTGCATAGTGGAGATAGTGTATACATGTAGTGTGCATAGTGGAGATAGTGTATACATGTAGTGTGCATAGTGGAGATAGTGTATACATGTAGTGTGCATAGTGGAGTTAGTGTATACATGTAGTGTGCATAGTGGAGATAGTGTATACATGTAGTGTGCATAGTGGAGATAGTGTATACATGTAGTGTGCATAGTGGAGATAGAACACAGAATGGCATATAAACAAGAGTTGTATAAACAGGAAGGCATATAAACAAGGGTTGTATACACAGGAAGGCATATAAACAAGGGTTGTATACACAGGAAGACATATAAACAAGGGTTGTATACACAGGAAGGCATATAAACAAGGGTTGTGTACACAGGAAGGCATATAAACAAGGGTTGTGTACACAGGAAGGCATATAAACAAGGGTTGTATACACAGGAAGGCATATAAACAAGGGTTGTATACACAGGAAGGCATATAAACAAGGGTTGTATACACAGGAAGGCATATAAACAAGGGTTGTATACACAGGAAGGCATATAAACAAGAGTTGTATACACAGGAAGGCATATAAATAAGGGTTGTATACACAGATAGGCATATAAACAAGGGTTGTATACACAGGAAGGCATATAAACAAGGGTTGTATACACAGTAAGGCATATAAACAAGGGTTGTATATACAGGAAGGCATATAAACAAGAGCTGTATACACAGGAAGGCATATAAACAAGGGTTGTATACACAGGAAGGCATATAAACAAGAGTTGTATACACAGGAAGGCATATAAACAAGAGTTGTGTACACAGGAAGGCATATAAACAAGGGTTGTATACACAGGAAGGCATATAAACAAGGGTTGTATACACAGTAAGGCATATAAACAAGGGTTGTATACACAGGAAGGCATATAAACAAGGGTTGTATACACAGGAAGGCATATAAACAAGGGTTGTATACACAGGAAGGCATATAAACAAGGGTTGTGTACACAGGAAGGCATATAAACAAGGGTTGTGTACACAGGAAGGCATATAAACAAGGGTTGTGTACACAGGAAGGCATATAAACAAGGGTTGTATATACAGGAAGGCATATAAACAAGAGTTGTGTACACAGGAAGGCATATAAACAAGGGTTGTATACACAGGAAGGCATATAAACAAGGGTTGTATACACAGGAAGGCATATAAACAAGGGTTGTATACACAGGAAGGCATATAAACAAGAGTTGTATACACAGGAAGGCATATAAACAAGAGCTGTATACACAGGAAGGCATATAAACAAGAGTTGTATACACAGGAAGGCATATAAACAAGAGCTGTATATACAGGAAGGCATATAAACAAGAGTTGTGTACACAGGAAGGCATATAAACAAGGGTTGTATACACAGGAAGGCATATAAACAAGGGTTGTATACACAGGAAGGCATATAAACAAGGATTGTATACACAGGAAGGCATATAAACAAGGGTTGTATACACAGGAAGGCATATAAACAAGGGTTGTGTACACAGGAAGGCATATAAACAAGGGTTGTATACACAGGAAGGCATATAAACAAGAGTTGTATACACAGGAAGGCATATAAATAAGGGTTGTATACACAGATAGGCATATAAACAAGGGTTGTATACACAGGAAGGCATATAAACAAGGGTTGTATACACAGTAAGGCATATAAACAAGGGTTGTATATACAGGAAGGCATATAAACAAGAGCTGTATACACAGGAAGGCATATAAACAAGGGTTGTATACACAGGAAGGCATATAAACAAGAGTTGTATACACAGGAAGGCATATAAACAAGAGTTGTGTACACAGGAAGGCATATAAACAAGGGTTGTATACACAGGAAGGCATATAAACAAGGGTTGTATACACAGTAAGGCATATAAACAAGAGTTGTGTACACAGGAAGGCATATAAACAAGGGTTGTATACACAGGAAGGCATATAAACAAGGGTTGTATACACAGTAAGGCATATAAACAAGGGTTGTATACACAGGAAGGCATATAAACAAGGGTTGTATACACAGGAAGGCATATAAACAAGGATTGTATACACAGGAAGGCATATAAACAAGGGTTGTGTACACAGGAAGGCATATAAACAAGGGTTGTGTACACAGGAAGGCATATAAACAAGGGTTGTGTACACAGGAAGGCATATAAACAAGGGTTGTATATACAGGAAGGCATATAAACAAGGGTTGTGTACACAGGAAGGCATATAAACAAGGGTTGTATACACAGGAAGGCATATAAACAAGGGTTGTATACACAGGAAGACATATAAACAAGGGTTGTATATACAGGAAGGCATATATATAAACAAGAGTTTTAGCTTCACATACCCGTGACTATCTCTGGGTGCATACTGCCATTTCTCACCATCTTCCCTCGTCACTATCACTGTACAGATAGATTCGTACAACTTCATTTCTGTAGGAGCAAAGCATACTGGGACATCCAGGGTGGACTTGGGGCCCACTCGGATCCCGCCTTTACGCTTGAGCAATAGACAGAATGGCGTGTTCTCCTCTGATGCACCGCCATCTAGGGCTTCTTCAAGAGTGGTATTTTTATCTGAAAGTTTTATAAGAAACGCTGGATTTGATACAGAAATAACATGGTATATAGATTACATCATTGTATACGGCTATGCAAATAAATGGTAAATAATAATAGTCACAGTAATGGTATAAGCCAGGTTTCGAACCTACATCGGTACGATGCGTCGTCGCCTAGTAATAACAAATCTGACCACAGCAGCCTCGACAACCCCAAAAATGATTGTGTAAATAACGATGATAAATTATATAAAATAACACAAACCTGTGCAACATGTGGGCTAGAAATGTAATCTTGAAATGTATTTACAAAACTGTATATATGTATGCAGTTAACCCATTTCATTCTGGATACCGTTCAAACAGTATTTGCAAAGAACATAGAGCCAGATCAGCCGCCACGGAACATGCCCTCTGATCAGGCTCTATGCTGTTTGCTATTCAGATGATCTTGCTAAGACACTTGGCTATGTAGCAAACAACATAGATCCTGATCAGCACACATCATCACGCTGCGGCTGATTTGGATCTATGTTGTTTGCAAAAGCCTTTAAATGTATCCAGAATGAAATGGGTTAAACACATCTTGAGCAGTTAGCCGTGTGATGGAAAGTGGCTGCATGGCACATGCATTTTAGCTGATATACCATTCTAAAACATCATAGTATTATACCATTCTAAAACATCATAATATTATACCATTCTAAAACATCATAATATTATACCATTCTAAAACATCATAATATTATACCATTCTAAAACATCATAATATTATACCATTCTAAAACATCATAATATTATACCATTCTAAAACATCATAGTATTATACCATTCTAAAACATCATAATATTATACCATTCTAAAACATCATAATATTATACCATTCTAAAACATCATATTATACCATTCTAAAACATCATAATATTATACCATTCTAAAACATCATAGTATTATACCATTCTAAAACATCATAATATTATACCATTCTAAAACATCATAATATTATACAAACATAATATTCTACATGCAACATGTACTGAAGACATGCTGAACTGCATAATTTGATCAAACGTGGAGTATCATTCATTTAACGTACCTCTAAGCATCACCTCACAGAGTACAGCATGATCCATGGGGTTCCGGAACGGTATGATGAGAGTTGTGTTTGAGCCGGCCACAGTGAACACGCTCACAGGATCCTGGGTCTGTGGCAGTAGGCCGGTACCAGATGCAACAAACACCCATTCTCCTAGCTGTTGAAGAAATCATAACAGATGTTTGAGTAAAATACCATATGTTATATTTCGGGTTTTACGCCTGCATCAGCACCATTTTGGGCTATATCGCCGGCGGGCAGTTTACCGAACAACACCTTTCCTGGGCAGGCTCCAGCGGTTAACCAGTACTTGGGTGCACCAACCTCCGTAAGAAACTGCCAACTTTTTCATATAAATGAGACACGGCCTGAGCGGGGCTCGAACCCGTGACCATCAGTGATGATAGGTTACAGTGGTATACAAGTCAGCGACCTTAACCACTCGACCACAGAGGCGGACGAGTAAAATACCAATTAATTTTATTATTATTACTAGATACAAGTGAATTGATAGACATCGGTCAATTACTGCCCCTAAAGGTCGATTACACCACCTTTCACTAAATTATATCCGTTCCATTGGTTGAATGCTTGTTCTCTGACCACATGTTTTTCTCTGTCGGATTAGTTTCTTATTGAAACGTTTTTACTTGTAAATTCATGAACACATTTGAATATACTTCTTTGTTTTGCTTTCCAACTGTTACTTGTGTGTGTGTGTTTTACGTTTATTTATCGTCGATACCGGTTGCCCATATGAGCGATGCCTCCTGAAGAGATTAGTCATTTTAGATTTTGGAGGATAGTGCAATGATACAGACAGAGACCTATTCCAGAGTCTCCTCTGGTTCTTTTACATGCACGGTGTACAGCACCAACACGAGACCTCGGTTTAACGTCCCATCTGTAAGACTGTTAATGTTATTAGGGTCAGACTGGGGATCGAACCTGCGATCCCTGGATTACCAGTCCAGCATGTTACAACTGAACTACAGATCCGTCTGTTTGGTCAAAGGCTGTCTCGTGGTGACCCTATATGAGACTGTGGAAAGGCAGTAAATATCTCGTGTAGGGTCAGTAGCAAAAAATGGCGGCTTTCAAAACTCTCGATTCAGAATTTTAAGTTAATTGTTTTCTGAACTTACTTTTTCGTATAATTAATCGACGTCAAAATATAAAGTTAGAATGAAGCGATAGCCTCCTAGCTTCTAGTTCCCTATCAGTAACGGAACCAAATCCATTTGCCGCACATTGTTTATACTGACAGCAATAACATAAATGTCACGGTCGACGAAAATGGGAGCAAAGGAAGTTTAAATACCCAAAAGATACTGACAGGTTCTTCTTGCGGCCAGTCATCCTCTATCTTTACATTTTGAAGCCGATTTATTTGACTAAAATACGTTCAGAAAACATTTAAAATTCTGAATAGATTCAATAATTCCAATACATTTTTAATTAAAGGTGGTTGATGCAATAAGGTATTTCTGTACACTAGCTAAGACCTCACCCCCCCCCCCCCATAGATTATACTGACCCCACATAACTCTGTGGAAGGTCAGCAGCAAACCCAATACCTAATAATGTAGATCCTCTAAAGTGGTTTCCTCTGTTTTTATCGCTGCTTCCTTTGCACAACATGCTATCAATTTTAAACCACTTTCTCTTCTTACGATTTTTAAATTACTATTTCTCGACAAATATCATACAGTATAGCCAAAGGGTACTTATCTGTAAAAAGTTGTTAATGTAAAATCACATTTATCATACCGCAACATCTGGTTAGAGAACAACAGTAAAAACAAAGGATTCCAACTGAAAGGACCACTATACATTTCAAGATAAATCAGACTTTATCTACCAAGGGAGGTAATAGAATGTCGTGATGTTGCTCATTGAATACTTTCATGATGCTACGGAAAATAACTTTCAGTAGTCTGTAAATGATTGTACCTGTTCACTTAAGAAGCAGATCCTAGCCAGGTGGTCTCCCTCTCCCAGGTTTGATGGCATGAAATGGATGGGTATTTCAAGCTTTGAGGTAGGGGCCAGGATGATTGGTCGTTCATTGTCACGTTCCAGTGAGAAGTTGTTTGTGTTGGAGATGGTAGGAGTCAGTTCTAGGGTCTCATCTGTAGGGTTATCCAGCAAAATGTTCTGTTTTGTCCACCTAGAAAATTAAATGAATGATTGCCATGCAGACTTTTATATCGTCATACCAATTGCACAAACGGTCTGTGAATGATTCTGGCAGACTTTTATATCTTCATACCAATTGCACAAACGGTCTGTGAATGATTCTGGCAGACTTTTATATCTTCATACCAATTGCACAAACGGTCTGTGAATGATTGCCATGCAGACGTTTATATCTTCATACCAATTGCACAAACGGTCTGTGAATGATTCTGGCAGACTTTTATATCTTCATACCAATTGCACAAAAGGTCTGTGAATGATTGCCATGCAGACGTTTATATCTTCATACCAATTGCACAAACGGTCTGTGAATGATTCTGGCAGACTTTTATATCTTCATACCAATTGCACAAATGGTCTGTGAATGATTGCCATGCATACTTTTATATCGTCATACCAATTGCACAACTGGTCTGTGAATGATTGCCATGCAGACGTTTATATCTTCATACCAATTGCACAAATGGTCTGTGAATGATTGCCATGCATACTTTTATATCGTCATACCAATTGCACAAATGGTCTGTGAATGATTGCCATGCAGATGTTTATATCTTCATACCAATTGCACAAATGGTCTGTGAATGATTGCCATGCAGACGTTTATATCTTCATACCAATTGCACAAATGGTCTGTGAATGATTGCCATGCAGACTTTTATATCTTTATACCAATTGCACAAATGGTCTGTGAATGATTGCCATGCATACGTTTATATCTTTATACCAATTGCACAAACGGTCTGTGAATGATTGCCATGCAGACTTTTATATCTTTATACCAATTGCACAAACGGTCTGTGAATGATTGCCATGCAGACGTTTATATCTTCATACCAATTGCACAAACGATCTGTGAATGATTCTGGCAGACTTTTATATCTTCATACCAATTGCACAAATCATACGGCTATTATTACTAATTGAGGTGACACAACTCTGGTGTCATTGGTCAGCTCAAATCTGAAATTATTTACCGTATTGTTTTTTTTTTCATTTTTGAGTTGCCATGGAGCCGTTTAATTATTTTCATATTTACATACACAGAAACATAAATACAATTTCACCTTATTACAGTTTAGCATTTGATACACTTGAAACACAGCTACAGAAATGTAACATTATAGAGATATATCTGTTTATGTAAACATAGGAGGATGAGAAACAGAGTTATGTTATATTATATTATTATATTTCGGGTTTTACGCCTGCATCAGCACCATTTTGGGCTATATCGCCGGCGGGCAGTTTACCTAACAACACCTTTCCTGGGCAGGCTCCAGCGGTTAACCAGTACTTGGGTGCACCAACCTCCGTAAGAAACTGCCAACTTTGTCATATAAATGAGACACAGCCTGAGCGGGGCTCGAACCTGTGACCATCAGTGATGATAGGTTACAGTGGTATACAAGTCGGCGACCGTAACCACTCGACCACGGAGGCGGACTGAGAAACAGAGTAGAATATAGAAGATAGCACATAAGTAAAAGATATATAAATTTAGATCACAGTTTATATACTGCAGAATAGAGGAGGATAAGTAGAGAAATGAAAATAGAAGACAATTCCTGCCACTCCATGCAAAAACATTGTCATAATTTGGCATATTTATTTTGCCGGCAACGTATCAAAAATATAAACTGATCCCATTTTTTGTTCTGAATCTGAAATATCACATATATGCTTAAAAATAGATGCATATTTAGTGCTTTCGTTTAATTTATACCTTTTTTGAGTTTTTTTCAATAAATGTGACGTTCTGATGGGGGCCGTTTTCTAATGTGGCCCAAACCATTTGTATTATCATGCTATATTTTTGTAACATTGTGTTGTATATGATGAATTCAATAAAATATGATTAAGCAAAAAATAGATGCATTATAACGACTATATACATGGATGGCATGTTTATAGTAATAACATTGTCACTCAAGGGACGTAACTCTGGACTATATACATGGATGGCATGTTTATAGTAATAACATTGTCACTCAAGGGACGTAACTCTGGACTATATACATGGATGGCATGTTTATAGTAATAACATTGTCACTCAAGGGACGTAACTCTGGACTATATACATGGATGGCATGTTTATAGTAATAACATTGTCACTCAAGGGACGTAACTCTGGACTATATACATTATGGCATGTTTATAGTAATAACATTGTCACTCAAGGGACGTAACTCTGGACTATATACATGGATGGCATGTTTATAGTAATAACATTGTCACTCAAGGGACGTAACTCTGGACTATATACATGGATGGCATGTTTATAGTAATAACATTGTCACTCAAGGGACGTAACTCTGGACTATATACATGTATGGCATGTTTATAGTAATAACATTGTCACTCAAGGGACGTAACTCTGGACTATATACATGGATGGCATGTTTATAGTAATAACATTGTCACTCAAGGGACGTAACTCTGGACTATATACATGGATGGCATGTTTATAGTAATAACATTGTCACTCAAGGGACGTAACTCTGGACTATATACATGGATGGCATGTTTATAGTAATAACATTGTCACTCAAGGGACGTAACTCTGGACTATATACATGGATGGCATGTTTATAGTAATAACATTGTCACTCAAGGGACGTAACTCTGGACTATATACATGGATGGCATGTTTATAGTAATAACATTGTCACTCAAGGGACGTAACTCTGGACTATATACATGGATGGCATGTTTATAGTAATAACATTGTCACTCAAGGGACGTAACTCTGGACTATATACATGGATGGCATGTTTATAGTAATAACATTGTCACTCAAGGGACGTAACTCTGGACTATATACATGGATGGCATGTTTATAGTAATAACATTGTCACTCAAGGGACGTAACTCTGGACTATATACATGGATGGCATGTTTATAGTATACATTGTCACTCAAGGGACGTAACTCTGGACTATATACATGGATGGCATGTTTTAGTAATAACATTGTCACTCAAGGGACGTAACTCTGGACTATATACATGGATGGCATGTTTATAGTAATAACATTGTCACTCAAGGGACGTAACTCTGGACTATATACATGGATGGCATGTTTATAGTAATAACATTGTCACTCAAGGGACGTAACTCTGGACTATATACATGGATGGCATGTTTATAGTAATAACATTGTCACTCAAGGGACGTAACTCTGGACTATATACATGGATGGCATGTTTATAGTAATAACATTGTCACTCAAGGGACGTAACTCTGGACTATATACATGGATGGCATGTTTATAGTAATAACATTGTCACTCAAGGGACGTAACTCTGGACTATATACATGGATGGCATGTTTATAGTAATAACATTGTCACTCAAGGGACGTAACTCTGGACTATATACATGGATGGCATGTTTATAGTAATACATTGTCACTCAAGGGACGTAACTCTGGACTATATACATGGATGGCATGTTTATAGTAATAACATTGTCACTCAAGGGACGTAACTCTGGACTATATACATGGATGGCATGTTTATAGTAATAACATTGTCACTCAAGGGACGTAACTCTGGACTATATACATGTATGGCATGTTTATAGTAATAACATTGTCACTCAAGGGACGTAACTCTGGACTATATACATGGATGGCATGTTTATAGTAATAACATTGTCACTCAAGGGACGTAACTCTGGACTATATACATGTATGGCATGTTTATAGTAATAACATTGTCACTCAAGGGACGTAACTCTGGACTATATACATGTATGGCATGTTTATAGTAATAACATTGTCACTCAAGGGACGTAACTCTGGACTATATACATGTATGGCATGTTTATAGTAATAACATTGTCACTCAAGGGACGTAACTCTGGACTATATACATGTATGGCATGTTTATAGTAATAACATTGTCACTCAAGGGACGTAACTCTGGACTATATACATGTATGGCATGTTTATAGTAATAACATTGTCACTCAAGGGACGTAACTCTGGACTATATACATGGATGGCATGTTTATAGTAATAACATTGTCACTCAAGGGACGTAACTCTGGACTATATACATGTATGGCATGTTTATAGTAATAACATTGTCACTCAAGGGACGTAACTCTGGACTATATACATGGATGGCATGTTTATAGTAATAACATTGTCACTCAAGGGACGTAACTCTGGACTATATACATGGATGGCATGTTTATAGTAATAACATTGTCACTCAAGGGACGTAACTCTGGACTATATACATGGATGGCATGTTTATAGTAATAACATTGTCACTCAAGGGACGTAACTCTGGACTATATACATGGATGGCATGTTTATAGTAATAACATTGTCACTCAAGGGACGTAACTCTGGACTATATACATGGATGGCATGTTTATAGTAATAACATTGTCACTCAAGGGACGTAACTCTGGACTATATACATGGATGGCATGTTTATAGTAATAACATTGTCACTCAAGGGACGTAACTCTGGACTATATACATGGATGGCATGTTTATAGTAATAACATTGTCACTCAAGGGACGTAACTCTGGACTATATACATGGATGGCATGTTTATAGTAATAACATTGTCACTCAAGGGACGTAACTCTGGACTATATACATGGATGGCATGTTTATAGTAATAACATTGTCACTCAAGGGACGTAACTCTGGACTATATACATGGATGGCATGTTTATAGTAATAACATTGTCACTCAAGGGACGTAACTCTGGACTATATACATGGATGGCATGTTTATAGTAATAACATTGTCACTCAAGGGACGTAACTCTGGACTATATACATGGATGGCATGTTTATAGTAATAACATTGTCACTCAAGGGACGTAACTCTGGACTATATACATGGATGGCATGTTTATAGTAATAACATTGTCACTCAAGGGACGTAACTCTGGACTATATACATGGATGGCATGTTTATAGTAATAACATTGTCACTCAAGGGACGTAACTCTGGACTATATACATGGATGGCATGTTTATAGTAATAACATTGTCACTCAAGGGACGTAACTCTGGACTATATACATGGATGGCATGTTTATAGTAATAACATTGTCACTCAAGGGACGTAACTCTGGACTATATACATGGATGGCATGTTTATAGTAATAACATTGTCACTCAAGGGACGTAACTCTGGACTATATACATGGATGGCATGTTTATAGTAATAACATTGTCACTCAAGGGACGTAACTCTGGACTATATACATGGATGGCATGTTTATAGTAATAACATTGTCACTCAAGGGACGTAACTCTGGACTATATACATGGATGGCATGTTTATAGTAATAACATTGTCACTCAAGGGACGTAACTCTGGACTATATACATGTATGGCATGTTTATAGTAATAACATTGTCACTCAAGGGACGTAACTCTGGACTATATACATGTATGGCATGTTTATAGTAATAACATTGTCACTCAAGGGACGTAACTCTGGACTATATACATGTATGGCATGTTTATAGTAATAACATTGTCACTCAAGGGACGTAACTCTGGACTATATACATGTATGGCATGTTTATAGTAATAACATTGTCACTCAAGGGACGTAACTCTGGACTATATACATGTATGGCATGTTTATAGTAATAACATTGTCACTCAAGGGACGTAACTCTGGTAATACTGTTCCAATCCAGATGGATATAGAACTAGGCCTAGATATCATGTCACATAATTACCGTATATAGAACTATGCCTGGGTTGGAGGTAATCTCAGAATCAACCAATCAAATCACTTTGAGCTCAAGATTGAGATTTGAGAACAGTTTGATAATCTCTGCCGTTGGGTTGGACTGAATAAATTGTCTAGTTTTCTTATAGATATAATAAATAGAATAAATAGATATAATCACATAAGTGTATGCATCATGAAAGACAGAAGTGTGAACGTGCAAGGACTCGTACCTTCCGAGCTCACACTGCATGTGTGGTAGCGTGGTCTGCGATGGAGAATCTGCTTGTAACTTCAGTAGGTACCAAAACTCACCAACCATGTCATGGTAAAATATCAAACTGAAAAATAACCCACCATATCATGGCATAATATCAATGGTAAATAGTTAAACTTGTATTACGGAACAGAGCAGAATGTAGATCGACAACTCAGCAAGGGAAGGTCATGCAACTCTTACCGTCTTGGACATTTCCATCATACAAGCACCTCTTCACGCCATTACCAATACGACATACATTGACAATGTAGTAGCCAAACCAATGTTCATAATAAAGATAAGAATCTCGTATAGTCCCAGTAATACCTATGGAGGTGGGATAGATATGGTGACTACTTATCCACTGTATGATAGCTAAATGGCTGTCATATGTATGAATATATATTAGTACATTAACCTAAATCTCTATGAAGGAAAGGGTTAACCTAAATCTCTATGAAGGAAAGGGTTAACCTAAATCTCTATGTAGGTAAGGGTTAACCTAAATCTCTATGTAGGAAAGGGTTAACCTAAATCTCTATGAAGGAAAGGGTTAACCTAAATCTCTATGAAGGAAAGGGTTAACCTAAATCTCTATGAAGGAAAGGGTTAAGACATTTCCATAAGAGAGTGTAATAGCTTAAATAAACTTTTCCGTTTTAGATTGAGAAAGATTGGCTGTTTACTTCCGTTGTATAAGGTCACGGTAAATTAGCTGGGAAACAGCGATTGGATAATTCTACTTTTAATATTATGGAAAGTTCACTTCAGGTGCGAATGGTCCGGAGTTCGAGCCCCACTGGAGCCGTTACGATTGTGCCGTTAGGCAAGGCATTTAAATTCTATGTTGCCTCTTCTCTCTCCCTCGTGGCGATGGATTCCATCAGGAATGAGGTCTCGAGAGTGATTTATATAAGTTGAAATAACTTGTTTCACAATCGAGCTAAAATAAATTTGTATAAACTAATATTATGGAATGCTTGTTCTCTGACCACATGTTTTTCTCTCCGTTGGACTAATTTCTTATTGAAACGTTTTTACTTGTAAATTCATGAACACATTTGAATATACTTCTTTGTTTTGCTTTCCAACTGTTACTTGTGTGTGTGTTTTACATTTATTTATCGTCGCTACCGGTTGCTCATATGAGCGACGCCTTCTGAAGAGATCAGTCATTAGATTTCTGGAGGATAGTGCAATGATACAGACAGAGACCCATTCCAGAGTCTCCTCTGGTTCTTTTACGTGCACAGTGTAAAGCACCGACACAAGATCTCAGCTTAAAGTCTCATCTGAAAGTCTGTTAATTTTATTAGGGTCAGACGGGGGATCGAACCTGCTATCCCTTCCAACTGTTACATCTAAACAATCATTAAGTATATCCTCATCATGCTTTCCTACCTGCCCTTGGTTTGTCCTATGACTGCAGGAGCATACTGCAGTGTGTACACATCCTTTGAGCCTGCCGGGAGAGCGATAGATTCAGGGCCGGAAAGATCTCGCCCAGCTATAGAAGCTTCCAATATCACCTCATTCTGTGTCGGATTCCGTACAATCACTTCCAGCAGCTGTTTCTTCTGCACGTCAGGAGAAAAACACAATTAATGAAACATTGCATGAAGACACTATAGCAAATTGTAATTCATAAATTGACAGCTCAGAGAATTTCAACTATATGCTTTAGACATACCCGGGTTGCATCGGTGAGAAGCGAGCGAGCTAACCACAGCGCTAATCGGACAGACATAGTTTATTGCCCGTTCAATATACAAAATACAGACGAAAGGTTTGGGCCACAAGTGCAAATCATATTAGAAATCAGCCCTCACAAATAACAATTGTAACAAATTTATATATACAAGGCAACAAAAACACACTAGTAACCTTTAAACCAAGTTATATGTAAATGAGATTGTGGAATGCTGAGCCCCTTACCAATATGTTATACAACCTTGAGGCACATTCAAATATAATAACATTTATTCAAATCTACGAGTATCATTAATGTAACCAATGTAATTAATTACTACTATATGGAGATGATATAAACACGATATCAAACAAACAAATGAACTGAACAAGATATGACAGTCTCACAAGATATGACAGTCTCACAAGATATGACAGTCTCACAAGATATGATAGTCTTACAAGATATGACAGTCTCACAAGATATGACAGTCTCGAGTCTCACAAGATATGACAGTCTCGAGTCTCGCAAGATATGATAGTCTCACAAGATATGACAGTCTCGCAAGATATGACAGTCTCGCAAGATATGACAGTCTCGAGTCTCGCAAGATATGATAGTCTCATAAGATATGACAGTCTCGCAAGATATGACAGTCTTGCAAGATATGACAGTCTCACAAGATATGACAGTCTCGAGTCTCGCAAGATATGATAGTCTCACAAGATATGACAGTCTCGCAAGATATGACAGTCTCGCAAGATATGACAGTCTCGCAAGATATGACAGTCTCGCAAGATATGACAGTCTCGCAAGATATGACAGTCTCACAAGATATGATAGTCTTACAAGATATGACAGTCTCACAAGATATGACAGTCTCACAAGATATGACAGTCTCGCAAGATATGAGTCTCGAGGGCTCCAATCCAACTACTGTAGGGTAAACTGATTATTACCTGACAGGAGCATGTGACCTCAAGCACGCGCTCAGGAGGAGCAGGTTTCACGTGTATCTCCAAGGAGTACCATACCCGGTAACCATAGAACTGTCTCGTCTCTTCATCCTCATCTGGCATCTCATCTCCATCACTATCCACCTCACTGAAACATCATGTACATAACAGTCCCATCATATACACAACAATCACATCATATACACAACAGTCACATCATATACACAACAATCACATCATATACACAACAATCACATCATATACACAACAGTCACATCATATACACAACAATCACATCATATACACAACAATCACATCATATACATAACAATCCCATCATATACACAACAGTCACATCATATACACAACAGTCACATTGTATACACAACAATCACATCATATACACAACAATCACATCATATACACAACAGTCACATCATATACACAACAGTCACATCATATACACAACAGTCACATCATATACACAACAATCACATCATATACACAACAGTCACATTGTATACACAACAATCACATCATATACACAACAATCACATCATATACACAACAGTCACATTGTATACACAACAATCACATCATATACACAACAGTCACATCATATACACAACAGTCACATTGTATACACAACAATCACATCATATACACAACAATCACATCATATACACAACAATCACATCATATACACAACAGTCACATCATATACACAACAGTCACATCATATACACAACAGTCACATCATATACACAACAATCACATCATATACACAACAATCACATCATATACACAACAATCACATCATATACACAACAATCACATCATATACACAACAATCACATCATATACACAACAGTCACATCATATACACAACAGTCACATTGTATACACAACAGTCACATCATATACACAACAGTCACATCATATACACAACAGTCACATTGTATACACAACAGTCACATCATATACACAACAATCACATCATATACACAACAGTCACATCATATACACAACAATCACATTGTATACACAACAGTCACATCATATACACAACAGTCACATTGTATACACAACAGTCACATCATATACACAACAGTCACATTGTATACACAACAGTCACATCATATACACAACAGTCACATCATATACACAACAGTCACATTGTATACACAACAGTCACATTGTATACACAACAGTCACACCATATACACAACAATCACATCATATACACAACAGTCACATTGTATACACAACAGTCACATCATATACACAACAGTCACATCATATACACAACAATTGCATCATATACACAACAGTCACATCATATACACAACAGTCACATCATATACACAACAGTCACATCATATACACAACAATCGCATCATATACACAACAATCGCATCATATACACAACAGTCACATCATATACACAACAGTCACATCATATACACAACAATCGCATCATATACACAACAGCCAACACCATCATCAACACTACATTAATTACTTACAGAACTGGACTCTTGCCAGCCACAAAGGCAATAACGCCCTTAAACACTCCACGCCTAACCGGACACACGTTAATTCTGTACATCGCTTGTTGGCCTTGCAACACACTCACAGACTGGTTCCCAGTCACGATCGGTAAGTCCGATTCAACCTGTAGTAGAAATGGTAAAACTATGTTACACCAGCTCCAAGCTGAGAGTATATATGTCAATGTGGCATTTTCATTAGATAAAGGGCTATAACTCTACTGTTACTGGTGTTCAACATTGTCTAGACATTCTATTTATCTGGAAGTCGTGATAGCCCAGTAGATGCGCATTCGCTTCAGGTGCGAAAGGTCTGAGTTAGAGCCCCGCTGGAGCCGTTATGATTGTACCCTTAGGCAAGGCATTTAAATTCCACGTTGTCTCTTCTCTCTCCCTCGTGGCGATGGATTCCATCAGGAGTGAGGTCTCGATAGTGATTAATATAAGTTGTAAGAACTTGTTTCGCAATCGAGCTAAAATAAATTTATATAAACTATTTATATATTTTGACACCAAATGTTTTGTATTTAATAAACTGCAAATATTGTTGAAAGTGACTAATAGCCCCCAAGTCCCCCCCCCCCACCAAAGCAGTTGTGTTGACATCTGGCCAGTGATTTAGTAGATCCAGTGTGGACAAATCTTCATTTGTAAATTCTTACAAAGGGCCATAACAAGGTAAACAATCATACAAACATAACACTTATGACATGCACAATAATATTCATCCTGGTGCTTCCAGTAAAATTACAATAAAATTGGACAAAGAGTTTTGGAGATTAACGCTTTCAACACCACAGACCTCTAAATAGGCATACAAAAAGTGTAGATCCAGATGAGCCGGCTTGTGACAAGCTATCTCATCAGGATCTGCACTTTTTGCCAGTAAGATAACTTTAATTACCCATTTTGATAAATGAACTGTCCAAATGTAATTTTCTTATTAATTTATTGGTCTAATAATATCATGCACCAGTCCATGTCAGTTACTCGGTGTTGAATAGGTTAAGCGAGGGTTAATTTTGTTTTAAAATCCTAGCAGTCTCTCTGTTAGAAATCAACCAGGCTGTCCGATTAGCACAGTGGTTAGCGCGCTCGCTTCTCACCAATGCAACCCAGGTTCAATCCTCGGACCTGGAAGTATGTGAGATGGTACGGTGGTCGCCAGATCAGACATGTGGGTTTTCTCCGGGTACTCCGGTTTCCTCCCACACGAATGACCACATATACGCTTTCATCCGCGCCAACGAGAGTGATAAATATAAGTTGTTAGAACTTGCTTCGCAATCGTTGTAAAATAAATAAAGTTTAAATTAAGTAACTGACATGGACTGATGCATATTTTTAGACCAATAAATTAAAAACTACATTTGGACCAGTTCATTTATCAAAATGGGTAATAAAATAAAGTTTAAACTAACCAAGCAGAACATGAGGATGATATGCATAACTAGACTACATCCCGATACCTCCTGTAAAGTTTGATGAAAAATGTGACAAGAACTTTTGGAGATGAGGTGAGGACAAGAAATGAGCACTCACCCTGTAGCACAGTTTCTTCCTGGTTACGTTGGGGATCTTCAAATCATACGTAAACCTGAATAGTGGTAAACAATAGTACAACATTTGGATTAAACAATTAATGAAGTAAATGTTAGGAAAATTATTACAAGTATTTTTAAAATTCATGGATATTTCTGTGTGTGTCTAAATAGGGGGAATGCACAGCATGACCCAAGTTCTGTAATGAACTGAAATATGTATAAAAGTAAAGTAAAAGTAAACTGTTTGTTTATTATAGTGTCACCCCTATTGAAAGGGCCAGCCATTACTGACTTATGAGACACCTGTTTTCATGAACATCAGTACTTCCCCGAATCCTATGCTTGTAGACCAAACGCCAGGCTGATAGGCAATCGGTAACCATTATTTAACTAGCTGGCGGCTCACCAACTGGCCATATCAGAATGAACCCCTGACAAGGTTCGAACCGTCGACCTCCCACTCCGTATGCAGACGTCTTAACCACTAGGCCACGGAGACGGAATACAGTCTACATCCGTTATGTCAAAGTCGGTTATGTTGAGTTTCTCTGGTTATCTCGAAGTCGGATCAAACTTCCGTTTCAGATACTATCATGTTACATACAACTGGCTCCGTTTATATCGAATTTCGTTAACTCAAACCTCGGTATTGCATTCGGTCCAATGGAATTCGACATAACGGATGTAGACTGTAGTTGGATTGAATCGGATAATGATAAATCGCTGGTCTGTTGGACTAACAATCTGTGAATTAATATCCTAGAAAAGAGGTAAAACCCCTCTCTAATTCCATCTAAATCAAGCAAACTTACGCTTTCTTGACCTGAGACTTGAGTACAACATGTTCCAGGGCAAGAGGTTTCTCTGCAGTACCATCCAGCTGGAATACATGCTCCGTGGCATCTTCAGTATTGATCAACACAAGTTTGCCCTAAATACAAAACAATCCCAGTGTCAGAGCAACTGCAAAATATACAGCCTATTGTACCAGACAATACATCGAAGAAACTGTTCGAAATACTGAATTTAACCCTGTCCTTCATAAAGATTTAGGTTAATATACTATTATATCTCCATACAAACAACGGCCATTTAGCTATCTTGCAGTAGATAAGTAGTCGCCATATCTATCCCATCTCCATAGATATTACTGGGACTTCATAAAGATTTAAGTTAATATACTATTATATCTCCATACAAACGATGGCCATTTAGCTATCTTGCAGTAGATAAGTACTCGCCATATCTATCCCATCTCCATAGATATTATTGGGACTACATAGAGATTTAAGTTAATATACAATTATATCTCCATACAAACGACGGCCATTAAGCTATCATACAGTGAATAAGTAGTTGCCATATCTATGCCACTTCCATAGATATTACTGGGACTACATGAGATTCTGGCCTTTATCATGAACATTTGGTTTGGCTACTACATTGTTAATGTATGTGGTATTGGTAATGGTGTCAAGAGGTGCTTCTAATGAGGGAAAGTGTTAAAGCATGGTGTACTGTAATAAATATAGACTACGAGTTAAGGGCGAGTATTTATTTTTATTTATCATCGATACAAGTTGCCCATGATAAAGACCCCTGGAGAGATTAGGTACGTTAGGTTTTAGGGGATAATATATGACACAGACAGGGCCCCATTGCAGATGTTCCTCCAGGTTCTTTACTTTTATAGAATAAAGCAGAAATGGTACAGTCGATAGTCTCATCCAAAACACTATTGTATTAGTTCTTGTTGCTATGGCTGAGTGGGGGATCCCTTGGTTATGAGTCCAGTCATCCGCTCATCTTTTTTTCATTTTTGAGTTGCCATGGAGCAACCCGTTTGTTTTTTTCATATTTACATACACAGAATCATAAATACAAGTTCACCTTATTATAGTTTTAACAATTGTTGAAGCAGGAGTAGAATATTATAGAGATACATCTGTTTATGTAAACATAGGAGGATGAGGAACAGATTAGAATATAGAAGATATCACATAAGTAAAAAATATATATAAATTTAGATCACAGTTTATATACAGCAGAATAGAGGAGGATAAGTAGAGAGAAGTGAAAATAGAGGAGGATAAGTAGAGAGAAGTGAAAATAGAGGAGGATAAGTAGAGAGAAGTGAAAATAGAGGAGGATAAGTAGAGAGAAGTGAAAATAGAGGAGGATAAGTAGAGAGAAGTGAAAATAGAGGAGGATAAGTAGAGAGAAGTGAAAATAGAGGAGGATAAGTAGAGAGAAGTGAAAATAGAGGAGGATAAGTAGAGAGAAGTGAAAATAGAGGAGGATAAGTAGAGAGAAGTGAAAATAGAGGAGGATAAGTAGAGAGAAGTGAAAATAGGGGACACTTCCAGCCACTCCATGCAACAACATTGTCATAATTTTTCATAACTGCCGTCAACGTATCAAGATATAAACTGGTCCCGTTTTTTGTTTAATATGAATACATATTTTTGTCTTTTATCATTGCTATCATCCGCTCATATACTATTTCATAGGAACCCTTTTAAGGGACATCATCTTGTACCAAGAACACTGAGGCAGTGGGAAGATCATACACAACCATCATTTGATATAGCTTTAAATTAATACGCTAGGAAAAGTTACTACAAAAACGTAAATCAATTATTATGAAATTTGTGATGAGCTTGATGTATGAAAACTTGATGTATGTATGGTCTAACTTGATGTATGTATGGTCTAACTTGATGTATGTATGGTCTAACTTG
The DNA here is from genome assembly GCA_014843695.1 of Archivesica marissinica. NCBI lineage: Eukaryota > Metazoa > Mollusca > Bivalvia > Venerida > Vesicomyidae > Archivesica > Archivesica marissinica. The sequence goes on from CM026387.1 coordinate 48,328,067, forward strand.
ATGTATATATGGACTAACTTGATGTATGTATGGACTAACTTGATGTATGTATGGTCTAACTTGATGTATGCATGGTCTAACTTGATGTATGTATGGTCTAACTTGATGTATGTATGGTCTAACTTGATGTATGTATGGTCTAACTTGATGTATGTATGGTCTAACTTGATGTATGTATGGTCTAACTTGATGTATGTAAACTTGATGTATGTATGGTCTAACTTGATGTATGTAAACTTGATGTATGTATGGTCTAACTTGATGTATGTAAACTTGATGTATGTATGGTCTAACTTGATGTATGCAAACTTGATGTATGCATGGTCTAACTTGATGTATGTATGGTCTAACTTGATGTATGTATGGACTAACTTGATGTATGTATGGTCTAACTTGATGTATGTATGGACTAACTTGATGTATGTATGGACTAACTTGATGTATGTATGGTCTAACTTGATGTATGTATGGACTAACTTGATGTATGTATGGACTAACTTGATGTATGTATGGACTAACTTGATGTATATATGGTCTAACTTGATGTATATATACAGAAATAATGACTGGGGATAGTTGTTCATACAACCGCTACATGTATGTACTTACAGCAACTGGGTTTTCATTCTGCGGCCTGAATACAAGAGGATACTTGGATGTTTGGTACGCTTTGGCTAGAATACTGGCTGGGCCGTAGAATCCAACTCCAGTGATGTTAGCCTGTAGCGGCCAGTCATGGTTGGTCATGTTTATCTGCAATTTAGAATATACCTCAAATACTGTATCACAAGACTTGATGGTTATCTCCATTAATATGATTTAAACCATTTGATTCTGGATACCGTTCAAACAGTATTTGCAAAGAACATAGAGCCATATCAGCCACAACGGAACGTCCCGTCTGATCAGGCTCTATGCTGTTTGCTATTCAGATGATCTTGCTAAGACACTTGGCTATGTAGCAAACAACATAGATCCTGATCAGCATGCAGCGTCACGCTGCAGCTGATCTGGATCTATGTTGTTTGCAAAAGCCTTTAAATGTATCCAGAATGAAATGGGTTAAACTATACAGTCAAACCTGTGTTAGTGGTCACTCCATTAAGCAGCCAACCTGTATTAAGCAGCCAGTTTGGAGATTCCCAATATGATGTTTTATTACACATTTGACCTCTATTAAGCAGCAACCTGTGCTAAGCAGCCACTTTCTGTGATTCCCTTGGCTGGCTGTTTAGCACGGGTTTGACTGTATATTGGAATAATAAAAAAGTAAGATTTGATACTGGAATGATCATTTCACACTTGGAAGCATTTGGGTGCTGCAGAACATTCACCTTTAGCACACTAAGGAATTGTGATACACAATGTGCTGGATTTCTTTGTTGAAGATCAAACTTTCAAGATCATTTATAACACTTGATGTTTTTATCTACTGTACCACAAAACATGCATGGTGGATCATTGTTGATAGTGAATAAAATTCTTTATTTTATGTCTTCCAATGAAAGCCGTGGAATAATACATTTTATTTCTCCCTGCTTTGCAAGTGTGGTACCTAGCTGCTGCACGTTAATTGAAGCAAATTTTAACAACTTATATTAATCACTCTCATTGGTGAAGATGAAATCGTAAATGTCGTCATTCATGTGAGAGGAAACGGGAGTACCCAGAGAAAACCCACCTGTCCGATCTGGCGACCACCGTACCATCTCACATACTTCCCTGTCCGAGGATCGAACCCGGGTTGCATTGGTGAGAAGCGAGCGAGCTAACCACTGCGCTAATCGTATTATGTTTAATACAGCCTACTGTAACAGGCAAGAAAGGAGAGACAACATGAAATAACACAACGTGCCAGGTGTTGCGATCTCGCTAAGACGTACCAGCGGTATTTCCTGTGTAACATTCTGGTGTACCGGAGATGTAAACTGTATCTGTGCTGTGCTACCCTCTGGGTTTACGGTACATTCCATCTTGAACACCCGAACATCATCCGTGCCGCGTAAGGTGATCTCGCATGGGTAGTGTCCAGGATCCTCGGCATAGAACCTCACAGGGATCTCTACCTTACCATGTCTGTTCGGTGCAGCTGAAGTAAATACACACAAATACTGATATATAACATTGTACAAAACACCTTTCAATTGTTAACTTGATTCTTTTATTTCCCATCTACCAACTATTGTCAAGTCCAGCACTATTTTTGATTAATTGCTCATGTTGTTTGTTTGTTTTCTTAGTTAGAACCACCCTAACGACTGAGGTCAAATAGACACTTTCCAGCTTTAACTCTTTCCGCCATAGAATAAGTAACGGTTGCATTCGCTATGTTTTTCTGAACTTTATTATAGTTTGTTTGACTACTGATGTGGAATTGGTATATCCTCGAGAGGTGTTTCTATGGGGGAGGGTTAAGTAGCATAGGAACACCCCGGGTTCCCCTCTCGGCACTGTTTCATACACAGGCTGTGCCACCCAGGTAGAATCACTGATCATCCGCATGCCACACTGATGATGTTATTAACCCATTTCATTCTGGATACCGTTCAAACGGTATTTGCAAAGAACATAGAGCCAGATCAACCGCCACGGAACGTTCCGTCTGATCAGGCTCTATGCTGTTTGCTATTCAGATGATCTTGCTAAGACACTTGGCTATGCAGCAAACAACATAGATCCTGATCAGCACGCAGCGTCACGCTGTGGCTGATCTGGATCTATGTTGTTTGCAAAAGCCTTTAAATATATCCAGAATGAAATGGGTTAAAGAAATATACCTATGTAAACATTCTTGCCAGCAGGTGCACTCCGTGACCTTTCTCCAGACGGAGGTATGAACAATTTATCTGGCAGCTTGAAATGACTGGAGTCCACTTCAATATTGTATGTCTGACCTTGAGGACTGCGTTCCTGAAGTAACGTGCATGTACAATGAATCATGCACAAACATAATGAGAGACATTTCTAATTTTCTATTACCTCCCTTGGCAGATAAAGTCTGATTTATTCCAAAATGTGAATAGGTCCTTTTAGTTAGAATCCTTTGTTATTACTGTTGTTCCCTAACCAGATGTTGCGGTATGATAAATGTAATTTTATCAAAATCGTGTTAATATCTGATAACATTATTTTACAAATAAGTAATGAATGAATGAATGGTGTTTTACGGCGCATCGACATCTAAGGTCATGTAGCGCACTACAAATAAGTACCCATTGCATATACTGTATGCGATCTGTCAAGATATGTTAATACTAATAAGAAGCGATAGTGGAATAAAATTGCTAGCATGTTGTGCAAAGGAAACAACGATAAAAACAGAGGAAAACACTTAATAGGACCTATCTACTTTTAGAGAGTATTCAAGGGCATTAACTGACCGATGTCTCTCATTAACATCATTGTAAAGAAGAAATATGTACTTGGATATTAAGTGCTTCTATAACATGACTATGTATGCTTCTTATAATATAATAACTACAACTTCTTGTCATATCGAGATTCTGATTGGCTAATTCAACCCATATCATTGTTCATAATCCAATGAATTACAAAATTATTCTATTCTTATTAATATTCATGGGGAACTACTTTTTGTATGATGTGACGAATCAATACCGCTTGTTTTGTAATTAGTACAATATTAGTTGTAACCAGAACAATTGAACGTTCGTTTTTCAGCATTTCATCGAGGTATTAAATGTTAGTTTTATATACCTAATATGCATAAAAACCTCTTTGGCTTTTATGCAAATTAGGTGTAAAAAACTGACATTTCATACTCTGATGAAACGCAGAAAAAGAACATTCACTTGTTAAATAACAGTTCAAATGAAAGCATATAAAACATGAGGACACCTTTGGTAAATCAATCACAATGGGAGGCTAGGACAATTAGGGTTTTATGGCAAACAATCAATCTGCAAATTATAATACTGCATGATCCTTGAGGAGACGTGCGACACATCCATTATAGAAGTATGTACTGTCACTCCGCTATGTCTAAATATTGGAATTCATCCGTCAGATATAAATCTCAAGATTTATCTATGCAATGTATTTTCAATTGAATAGTATATCATTTAGTAGTGAAATATCAAAGTTAGGTAATAATACCCTATAAGCTGCAATACAAACCAATGTTGACATTGCTGTGAATCATGGGTATATCTGGAGAAACTAACATTATTGCAAGCTTATCTTACATCATGCAGTCTGCGGTGGGAAATAACAAAATAGGAAATACGGGCTTAAATAACAAGATTAATTCAAATGCCTGGGTATGTTTGATTGTCTTTTCTCTCTCCCTCACATCCATGACAATTCTACATGGCATCATCTCTCTCCCTCATGACAATGGATTCCATCAGGAATGAGGTCGAGAGAGCGGTTAAACTAATGTTGTAAGAACTTGTTATATACAATCAAGCTAAATTAAATATGTATAAACTACATAAAATGTCTCGTCACGAACGTTTGGTTACGACATTATGTTGTTATAATAAATGGATGTAGAATTTGGCTTCATAATTAGGAAAGGACAGGATAGGACAGGACAGGACAGACTCACAAATATATAACATAGCCATGTACAGACAGTATTTATAGCCAATGCTTAACCCATTTGATTATGTATACATTTAACAGCTTTTGCAAACAACATAGATCCAGATCAGCCGCAGCGTGACACTGCATGCTGATCAGGACCGATGTTGTTTGCTACATAACCAAGTGTCTTAGCAAGATCATCGGAATAGCAAACAGCATAGAGCCTGATCGGACGGCACATTCTATGGCAGCTGATCTGGCTCTATGTTCTTTGCAAATACCGTTTGAACGGTATCCAGAATCAAATGGGTTAACTCTTTGCAGGCTGTGTAAAAGAAAGGCTGTAAATAGTTAAAATAATTGTAGCAGACGACAATTCATTAATGTGTTTTTCTTATTTGTAGCTGAAAAGTATGTCATCAAATTTCAATAATTTTTAAAAAATTTAATCACGTTTTATTTTACTCTATTATGACACAGAATCTACATAGTTACAATATATGCAAAGAGAGCAAAAATGGGTCGAGCCACAAGTTCTTACAACATTAGAACTGTGTCGTTTGGATAAAGGCACAATTCTAATGCACTTCTATAACATACTCAACTGTTACTGCTAGCATGCAAAGAGTTTTAAAAAGGATGAATCATTTAAATGAATCTGGATGGAGAAAATATGTGATGAAAGTTTCATAAGTGTAGCATGAATGTATGAGGAATCTTATTATAATTATAATGCAAGAACCATAAGATAACACCCCCCTACTGTCCTAAAGGCACAGAGTTTGAGTCCCACTGGAGCTGTTACAATTGTGCCCTTAGGCAAGGAATTTAAATTCTACATGGCATCATCTCTCTCCCTCATGGCGGTGAATTCCATCAGGAATGAGGTCTCAAGAGTGATTAATATAAGTAGTAAGAACTTGTTAAAATAAATTTGTATAAACTAACGGTCCTCCAAGTTCTAGTCACAGCTATAAACAAATACATGTACATTTATACAGTATACACAAGGACACAATCTAAATGTTCAACATAAACATATACACATATTTCATGCAGCTATCACTATGTATTTATCTAAGCACAAAGACATTTCTCTATGCATGCAGTTCTTCATTCCGGTAACAAAAGCATAATTTTGACTCAAAGTTACTTCATTAGTAATCTGATCTGTATGCTGGAATGGCAAGTGAGGGCTGGAATGGCAAGTGAGGGCTGGAATGGCAAGTGAGGGCTGGAATGGCAAGTGAGGGCTGGAATGGCAAGTGAGGGCTGGAATGGCAAGTGAGGGCTGGAATGGCAAGTGAGGACTGGAATGGCAAGTGAGGGCTGGAATGGCAAGTGAGGGCTGGAATGGCAAGTGAGGGCTGGAATGGCAAGGGCTGGAATGGCAAGTGAGGGCTGGAATGGCAAGTGAGGACTAGCTAGCACTTGTTGGCAACAGCTCACGCATGACTAAAACAAAAGCTACAGAGGGGAGAAGCAGAGTGATTCAGTGTGGTCTGTAAATCAGACTGTCTGGTTAACTCAGTTGAGAGACTAGCAGGCTTGCAAGCAGTTGGCTATGGGTGAAAGTCCTAAATTGGGCACACATCATCACACAACGTTATTTCATTGTTAATATCAGCTTAAAAGTCTACCACAGTTATAATACTTCAATTTGAAGAGCAGTCTTACTTTGGCTTTCTGGATTGAAGTTTGCGGGTCGCTAGATAATTTTGTGATAGTTTGTGCGGCGACATTGCTACAATGCAGTGTTCCGGTGGCAGCACGGCGTGAAAACTCGACATCTGTCATACGCTGCAAGTATTACAACATACACACATGTGCTCTACCAACACCAATCTATATGACTGTATCAAATAGGGCCAAATGTGGAAACATCAATACTATGTTATAGTGCTTAACCCTTCCTTCATAGCGATTTACATTAATATATTATTATATCTCCATACAAACGACAGCCATTTAGCTATCATGCAGTGGATATGTAGTCGCCATATCTATCCCACCTCCATAGATATTACTGGGACTACATGAGATTCTGGCCTTTATTATGAACATTGGTTTGGCTACTACAATGTCAATGTATGTCGTATTGGTAATGGTGTCAAGAGGTGCTTCTATGAGGAAAGGGTTAACATAAGACAAAATAATGAGTTCATTTAAAACTGATGTAGTTGGTATGTATCTTATCAAAGTATACATACTACATAGTATGGAAAAAGCAAGCGAAGCACTTTATTTTATATGCATCTCAGTAGTTTGAACACAAATGTATAGAAAAATAACACAATTTGTGTGTGTTTTACGTTTATTTATCGTCGCTACCGGTTGCCCATATGAGCGACGACTCCTGAAGAGATTAGTCAGTTTAGATTTTTGGGATAGTGCATGATACAGGCAGAGACCCATTACAGAGTCTCCTCTGGTTCTTTTATGTGCACAGTGTAAACCTGGATTACCAGTCCAGCGCAGGGTTCAGTCTCGGTCAGAATTATTGGGAGAAGTGAGAAAGCGCGTGATCGCTTCCTTAAATGGTGTTCTAAAATATACTTCTGCAAAATAGGGTTAAAATGCACAGTACAACCATTAAATACAACATTTGAATAGAAGTAGTGCTTTATAATGGGCCAGTGTATCTTACTAGACAAAATTTTGTTTGAAAATCGTAAAAAACAAGAGGGCGAAGTCTGCTACAATTTCGCCCACATAGCCCTCTAAACTGATCCCTGCAGCGTGTTACCACTAGACTACATATCCGTCTGTGTTTCAGCAGAGCTTCAAATTATGTATAATTTTGTTGTTGTCATCAACGTTCCAAAAGTCACATATTTAATATTTTTGCCATGTAAATCATGAAAGCTTAAATATTATAAAACAATAAAATCTCAAGTAGCGATTTTTTCTCATTTGGCCAAATTTTCTCAGTCACTGTTACATATATGTGCTGACACCTGTAATATACGATAAGTGAACAAAACATAATAACAACAACAACAACAACAACAACTACAACAGAAGAGTAAATAAATGTGCAATATACAGTCAAACCTGTGTTAGCGGTCACCTCTATTAAAGCAGCCAACCTGTATTAAGCAGCCAGATTCCCAATATGTTGTTTTATTATATATTTCACCTCTATTAATCAGCCACCTGTGCTAAGCAACCACTTTCTGTGATTCCCTTGGCTGGCTGCTTAAGACAGGTTTGACTGTAGATAGATAACAACAGTAAGTTGAATAAATCTTGTGTTTATTCTTGAAATAAAATCTACTGTGGAACTTTGCTTGACTTATCATTTAGATAAACTCCAACAGTTAAGGTCATAACAGCAACTTTCCATATGTATGTGGTGGTAACAGCTGTAACGTGTAGAACAAAACTTTCTGTAAACCTCACTTTTTTTACGGTTTTCTCCAGGTACTCCGGTTTCCTCCCACACGAATGCGAATGACCACATTTACGCTTTTAATCGCGCCAACGAGAGTGATTAATATAAGTTTGTTAAAACTTGTTTCGCAATCGATGTAAAATAAATAAAGTTTAAATTACGTAACTGACATGGACTAATGCATACTTTTAGACCAAAACATTAAAAACTACATTTGGACCAGTTCATTTATCAACATGGGTAATTTTGTCTAAATATAGTAACATTACTTGCAAAAAGTGCAGATCCTGATGAGACGCCTCGTCACAAGCTATGCTACACTGAATGTTGCATTACTGTGCTCTGCTACACTGAATGTTGCATTACTGTGCTAAGCAGAGTGCTTGTATAATTTACCTGTTGCGAGGCCAGTAACAGGGCCTTCTCCCGCGCCTGGTTACTGCACACTACAGCAAGGTTCTCCTGCAGTTCTTGACCTGCCTCACATTTCCAGTAAACAACACGTTCATCTCCTCCAAACAGACCTTTTCCTGTACCTACAATACAAATTAACAACCAGATATAGCCAATCCATCTGCAAGCAGCAATTGGAGATTGGAGACAGGGGTGTAATCCATACAACTGCAGGGATCATTCTAGAGGTGGGCGAAATTGTCGCCCTAGGGACCCTGACTTCGCCCTCTGGTTTTTTGGTTTTTACGATTTTCAAACAAAATTTTGTCTATTAAGATACACTGGCCTATTATAAAGCACTCTTTCTATTCAAATGTTGTATTTAATGGTTGTTGTACTGTGCATTTTAACCCTATTTTGCAGAAGTATATTAAAGAACACCATTTAACCCTTTCAACCCCACAGGCCTCTAAATAGGCTTATGAAAAGTGTAGATCCAGATGAGCCGGCTCGTAACGAGCCGTCTCATCAGGATCTGCACTTTTTTGCCAGTAATAATTATTACTATTTTAGATAAAATTACCCATTTTGATAAATGAACTGGTCCAAATGTAATTTTCTTATTAATTTATTGGTCTAAAAATAGCATGCACCAGTCCATGTCAGTTACTTGGGGTTGAATGGGTTAAGGAAGCGATCACGTGCTTTCTCACTTCTCCCAAAAATTCTGACTTAGAATGAACCCTGCAACTGACATTTATTTGATGTGTATTATTACATAACTAAACTATTCATCATAGACAAGGTAGAGCAGACCATCAACTTGTTGAAGAGGAGCATTTAACCTGTAACCTGCTAACCACGACTAAAGTCGCTTTTGCAAACAGCATAGAGCCAAATCAGATGACACAGAACAATCTGTCTGATCAGGCTCTATGCTGTTTGCTTTTCTGATAGTGGAGCTAAATCACTTGACTGAATAGCAAACAACATAGATCCTGATCAGACGCAGATTTCCATCCAATTTATTCAGCATTTTAAGGGTTAGCCATAAGATAGGGTTAGCCATAACAAGATATTTTTTACCTGCAGCAGCGGCACTGCTGATCCTAACACTGTGCATCGACTTTACAAATGGCACAACATCTGGCAGCGGCATTGTGGACTTTGCCTCGATCGAGTACAGAAACTCGCCTATAGTCTCGTTGAGGAAGATCACGGAACACTGACGCTCTCCCACATTGAAAGGAAGGAAGTGGATCTCTATGGTGGTGGAGGATTTAGCATCAATATATATACTGGATATAGGACTGTAGAAAGCACTCATCATGTTGTCCTCATCTGCTCAGAAAACATCAATTTCCTTAAACGACTGATAATGCATGAAGGCAAGTAAATTATGTAGCAAAATCTCACAGAATGAACACAAAAAGCACAGCCACAAGTGATAATAATAGCTTTCTATGTTCACGAGTAAAATATCATTCAATCATTCATTTAGACAAATGTTATTTTTATTTTAGGCTGAAAAATGTGTTTATGATAAGGAAACAATGCCTCTTCTCTCTCCCTCGTGGCGATGGATTCCATCAGGAATGAGGTCTCGATAGTGATTAATATAAGTTATAAGAACTTGTTTCGCAATCAAGCTCAAATAATTTTTAATAAATAAAAAACAATGCAACCATATGCTATTGGGGCTAGAACGTCGCATGTAGACTCCAGTCATAATGATGTCACTGACGCCTTGAGTATGAAAACGTTCGCTTTGACAATATTGGCAAACTGCAGTGGCTGCTTTCAACCAGTGGTAAAACACATTTTATTTCACTGGCAAATATCTACATTTCATTGGAAAGCATGAAATAATGACACTTATCTACATTCTACAGTGAAACTAATTTCTGGGTGACTAAGTACTAGTTTTTGAGAACGGAAATATACTAGTACTCTGAAAGGGATGAAGTATAAAACACTTAATCACCTTAGTTTATAATATATGAGTGTTAACTAAACATCTTAGTACGCTCGCCCACATGGTTTGCCGGAGGCGAGGTAACTACGCTCAATCATCATCATCGATGAAGTATGTGTGTGTGTTTTACGTTTATTTATCGTCGCTACCAGTTGCCCATATGAGCGACGCCTCCTGAAGATATTAGTTATTTTAGATTTTGGAGGATCGTGCATGATACAGACAGAGACCCATTCCAGAATCTCCTCTGGTTCTTTTACGTGCACGGTGTAAAGCACCGACATGAGACCTCGGTTTAACGTCCCATCTGAAAGACTGTTAATTTTATTAGGGTCAGACGGGGGATCAAACCTGTGATCCCTGGATTACCAGTCCAGCGTGTTACCACTGGACTACATATCCGTCGATGAAGTATTAATCTGGTGAAATATATATATCTGCTTATTCTCAAAGGAATATTGCAGATTGGAAAATTTCAATAACTTTTTTAATATAGTTCTGGTTGTATATACGTAAATAGGAGGAAGTGCATCCGAGGTTCACTTGAATGTAGTCTCAATAACTAATATAGTTCATTTTACTTTTTGGTAAAAAAATGCATTTTCATGACAGGGTAGTGTATAGTTTTTGTGTTTTTGAGAAATTATGTGACTTGAGAAGACTTCAGACTAGTCAGGCCATTGCAAACTAAAGGTTGGATATACAGTAATATTTGGCGGAGGAATACAGTGTGTAAACACAATGACGTCATTCACAGGTTACCAGTGTCAATTCTTAACATTACATTTGTAATATATTTGCTGTTTTTCAGTTTGATTTGAATACCTCTTCACAGTGGATGTGGTATCAGAAGAAATGAAAGATTGGACATATAAAAATGAACAGACTGTATGTTTTTACTTTTTACTATGTATTTAATAGGCAATTTATTTGTTGTTTTACAACCTTCTAGCTAGCAAACAATATCTGCCCAAAGTACAAAATTGCAAATCTGATTTTAAAGTAAAAGAAAGTAAAAGAAAGAGTAATTTTAAACTTGAATCTACCATATTGTTTGATAATTGTGAATAAAGGTGTGAAATTTAATCAATTCTGCCGTGTAGTTTCAGGGATACCATTGTGCATAGTGTACTGTTCCGAATACGAAACACCAAGTTTACAGATCTGTATACCTGGACATATACAGTCATATACAGTCAAGCCTGTCATATGCTTCCAGCCAAGGGAATCACAGAAAGTGTCTGTGTAGCACAGGTGGCTGCTTAATAGAGGTCATGTATAATAAAACATATTGGGAATCTGGATACTGATTGCTTTATACAGGTTGGCTGCTTTAATAGAGGTGACCACTAACACAGGTTTGACTGTATTGACATATTTTCATAAGTAAATGACAGGAAAAGTTAAGGAGTGTATGTCTCCAATGAGATATTAATCTAATGTTGTAAAAACTTGTTTCACAATCGAGCTAAAATCAATTGTATACACTATGTTGCTAAGTGATGTTGCGGCTTCATCTGAACCTATCAAGTTGTTTGAGAGGTAATTGACAAGTTGTTTGACAGTTGATTGACAAGTTGTTTGACAGTTGAGTGATGAAGTGTTTGACAGTTTATTGACAAGTTGTTGTTTGACAGTTGTTTGACAAGTTGTTTGACAGTTGATTGACAAGTTTTTTGACAGTTGAGTGACAAGTTGTTTGACAGTTGATTGAAAAGTTGTTTGACAAGTTGTTTGACATTTGATTGACAAGTTGTTTGACAGTTGATTGACACATTGTTTGACAGTTGATTGACAAGTTGTTTGACAGTTGATTGACACATTGTTTGACAGTTGATTGACAAGTTGTTTGACAGTTGAGTGACAAGTTGTTTGACAGTTGAGTGACAAGTTGTTTGACAGTTGAGTGACAAGTTGTTGTTTGACAGTTGATTGACAAGTTGTTGTTTGACAGTTGATTGACAAGTTGTTTGACAGTTGATTGACAAGTTGTTTGACAAGTTGTTTGACATTTGATTGACAAGTTGTTTGACAGTTGAGTGACAAGTTGTTTGACAGTTGAGTGACAAGTTGTTGTTTGACAGTTGATTGACAAGTTGTTTGATAGTTGATTGACAAGTTGTTTAACAGTTGAGTTACAAGTTGTTTGACATTTGATTGACAAGTTGTTTGACAGTTCCGTGACAAGTTGTTTGACAGTTGATTGACAAGTTGTTTGATAGGCGAGTGTCGTAGAAAGGTGTAATGACAAAGATGCTCAATAATTATTCTTTAAAATAACCAAGTTAAAACTACACCAAATTTTACAAATATCAATTTTTACCCTCTTTATGCATCTGTAGTGAGTCTGAGATCTTTGGGGGCGGGGATGGTGGAGTTTCGGGGCGGGCAATACCAGAATCGATCTTCGATCGCACTCGTTTCTTCTTCTTCTCTTTTCTCTTCAGTATAGCAGCAGTTTTACCCGGGTCTAGCAGTGTCCCACTGGCTTCTACAAGAACAATTCGGAATTCACCTGCCTCGTTAAATGGGTTGGTGACCTCTAGACTGACCTTCTCTAGTTCATAGCATGGTGACTCACACTTGATCACTTTCTGCAAGAGATAATAAATACACCAGCATGAGAGTTGTTGAAGGTAAGCAACCAGAAACAGACACAAGTAATGAACCCAATTCCATGGGAGCAATAGTTCTTTAACAGTTTGTACAATATTCCATAATCATAGCTAAGGGATATACAGAAGTTATAAAGCTCTACAAGTATATCAATGTTTTTAGTATTTTATAGCTTTGCTATTTACACATTCTTCTGAAATAATTTGAAGAATTATTTTCAAACATTATTTTCGTGATCTACAAACCAAAATTTTCTAAATATAAAAATCTATTAACAATGCCTCAGAAGTACCATTTGTTTATTATTGGACTCGCCTCTTCATGGGAGGTAATCAGGTGCTTCCGTTGGCTAGGGATAATTTAATTCACATTATTCCAAAAATAATTATGTGCAGGTGCAAAGAGTGATATAGGTGGAAGTCGTGATAGCGCAGTGGATGTGCATTCGCTTTCAGGCGCGAAAGGTCCGGAGTTCGAGCCCCGCTGGAGCCGTTATGATTGTGCCCTTAGGCAAGGCATTTAAATTTCACGTTGCCTCTTCTCTCTCCCTTGTGGCGATGGATTCCATCAGGAATGAGGTCTCGAGAGTGATTAATATAAGTTAAAAGAACTTGTTTTACAATCGAGCTAAAATAAATTTGTATAAACTAATATCCACTAGTAACCTGAAATATGTTATAGCTCTATCTGACAATCTCAACAACAATGTTATCAATGTTGTGTGTGTTTTACGTTTATTTAGCATCGCTACCGGTTGCCCATATGAGCGACGCCTCCTGAAGAGATTAGTCATTTTAGATTTTTGGAGGATAGTGCAATGATACAGACGGAGACCCATTCCAGAGTCTCCTCTGGTTCTTTTACATGCACAGTGTACAGCACCGACACGAGACCTCTGTTTAAAGTCCCATCTGAAAGACTGTTAATTTTATTAGGGTCAGACGGGGGATCGAATCTGCAATCCCTGGATTACCTGTCCAGCGTGTTACCACTGGACTACAGATCCGTCTGTGTTTGCGTTATCAATGTCATTCAGCATTTCATTATTTATAATGTATTCTGGCTAGTCTTCCATACAACTCTCAACTGTTGTTAACCCATTTCATTCTGGATACATTTAAAGGCTTTTGCATGACGCTGCATGCTGATTAGGATCTATGTTGTTTGCTACATATATAATACAAATACAATATGATTGTTTGAATTTGAAATTTGGATTTAGGTCATCCAATCAGGAACCTTAACGAGTTTGAGATTTGAAAGAGTTCTATGGCTGCCATGCCAGACCCCCAATGTATCCAGTGTCTACATAACCACAAGTCTAAGACCAAATTCCATACCCACATGAAAACTATCAACTACATATTGTAAATTATTGAATCGGAACTAGTCACTGAGTCATTTTTTCTACTAGATATGAAACCAAAACAACTATCAAATCTAAACAACAAAAGATCGACATAAAATATAATTAACAATGAATTATAGTAAAACCTCCCTTAAGCAGCCAATGAAGGGAAAGGACATTATTGGCTTCTTACTGGAGGTGACCAAGAGGCGCTGTTCGATTAGCGCAGTGCTTAGCGCTCTCGCTTCTTCTTGAAAAACAAAAGTTTAGAGTTATTTGCATTTAATAATCTACTGTCATTTTCAACAGTTTCCGGTGTAGATAATGTGCATATTTAATGGGCGAAAATGGACGTTTCTTGAATAAAAACACCGTTTCTAGGAGATATATTGATCATATTCTGGCCAGAGCGACGGTTGAGGTCAAATAAAAAGGAAAATATCTCGGTAGGAAGTGAACTGGCTCACTTATTGGAGGTGACCGTTTATTAGAGTTGACCATTAGTGGAGGTTATACTGTATGTGTCATGAACAGGTATGTCAGGATATCTGACGGCAATATGTATCATGTCACTAATAGTCAAACACAACACAAACAGTGTTCGCCAGAATTTGACTCTTATTTTCAAGAAAATTAACATTACCATCTCAATGACGATTTACCTTAGAATAATTTATTTTATCGTAACTGGTTATGGTTGGGAAATTTGGGACTGAAACAAAACTAGTGGAAAATAAACACTTGGAAAACAAATCCCTCGGCACAATAACAAAATAGTTACCTCAGGATCATTGAATTTCTGAAAATGTCACACGCAGCAGTGCAATACAGAAGCAAAATACAGCTACACGTAATGTCTAGCCGTGCAAATAAACACAAATATCCACTTACATCAAATATTTTAATCATACTCATATGCATACAGGTGCGTAGCTAGGCCTAAATATGGATTACGCATCATTCTAGGGAGGTCCATGGGCATGCTCCACCCGGAGATTTGTTTTCCGCTATGTGGTCCCAGGTGACTTTTGCCTACTATGAACATCAGCTACAATCAATATCTGTTGGCATTTCGTTCATGTCTGCTTTCTTGTGAATGACCAATGTCAGTGTCCCCCCCTTACCCCCCTTACGATCCTGTTTTTATTGCATTTTTCGCATTTATTTCATTTTCATTTTCAAAATAAATCTTACGCGCATCCGTACATGCGTAAGCCTAGCCTATGCGCCTGGCATACACTCCTCTATGAAATAATGTTGCTGTTGTGTTTTGCGTTTACATACATATAATTAAAATTACTTACAACTCGGTTTTTATATTGTCATGCATTGTTTACTAAGGCTTAAGCCACAGGCACAAGACACACATTTTATTTTGCCCTATGGTCATATAGTAAGTAATGTTTACTGAAGGCAACCAATGGAAATAAAACATGCATGCAGAAACATCGACGAGAAACTTAAGTAAAATCGACCAGATCACTGATATGCCCTTGTGGTCCCGACCGGAAGACCTTATTCTATCAACAAATACTTTTTATTTGATGGAGATCGGTCAAATAACACCAGAATGGCACATTGGCAGGAAATCGATGTTTCTGCAGGCATGTTTTATTTCTGTTGGTTGCCTTCAGTAAACATTACTTACTATATGACCATAGTGCAAAAAAAAAAAATTTGTGTCTTGTGCCTGTGGCTTTAGTGCATCAAAAAGTAAATATTAGCTATGCATAACAAGTGTATTTTTTGTTTCACTTAAAACATAAATCAAGCACAGCAAAAGCAGGTGCAGTGACAACAATCAAGTACCACAGGGTTACTGTGACAAGGATACTTGTGCAACAGACTGTAAGCATATCTTCCTTAAAGATACTTAAACCTTTCCTTCATAGAGATTTAGGTTAATATACTATTATACCTCATACAAACGACAGCCATTTAGCTATCATGCAGTGGATAAGTAGTCGCCATACCTATCCCACCTCCATTGATATTATTGGGACTACATGAGATTCTGGCCTTTATTATGAGCATTTGTTTGGCTACTACATTGTCAATGTATGTCGTATTGGTAATGGCATCAGGAGGTGCTTCCATGAGGGAAAGGTTAATTGAAAACACAACCAGGTGAATGATGCATGTGAAAGAGAACATGTGAACGCTGCATTGTCCGACAACAAAATCTCACCTTAGGAGTAATGTTTTCCACTTGAGTCCGGAGACTGAATGTCAGTGTTGACCCGACTGCTGAACCCTGCCTGCGACCAACCAATACCAGGACAGCTTCTGCAGGACGCAGGAAACGGCTTGTGAACTCAACGCTCAGTGGCAGTGTCGACTTTGGTGAAATGGCTGCATGTTCTCCCTTGGGAACACGGAAATCCTTGGCATCGTGGCCAGCTAATATGATCTGATAAACTAAGGGCTTTCCACTTGGATTACTCAATTTTACCTAAAAGAATATTTTTTACATTTTATAATTGATCAATTTTGCAGGCTTCAACATAAATGTAATCTATATTGAGTAGTAACATAGAGAAACATGAATGACTGTAATTAATCAACTCACGAAATCCACAACGATCAATCTTCAAAAGAACAATTTTCTAATTATTAAATAATAATTTTACTGGTATAATGTATGTAGTATAAACCCTAACTGACGGGACACAGTATTATGCAGCGAGCCAGTCAACTCGACGTTAGCTTTAGGTAGATACTGGTACAATACATAAGCACTAACCAGACGGGACACAGTATTATGCAGCGAGCCAGTCAACTCGACGTTAGCTTTAGGTAGATACTGGTACAATACATAAGCACTAACCAGACGGGACACAGTATTATGCAGCGAGCCAGTAAACTCGACGTTAGCTTTAGGTAGATACTGGTACAATACATAGGCACTAACCTGACGGGACACAGTATTATGCAGCGAGCCAGTCAACTCGACGTTAGCTTTAGGTAGATACTGGTACAATACATAAGCACTAACCAGACGGGACACAGTATTATGCAGCGAGCCAGTAAACTCGACGTTAGCTTTAGGTAGATACTGGTACAATACATAGGCACTAACCTGACGGGACACAGTATTATGCAGCGAGCCAGTCAACTCGACGTTAGCTTTAGGTAGATACTGGTACAATACATAAGCACTAACCAGACGGGACACAGTATTATGCAGCGAGTCAGTAAACTCGACGTTAGCTTTAGGTAGATACTGGTACAGTACAGAAAACTCTACATTAGCTTTAGGTAGATACTGGTACAATACATAAGCACTAACCTGATGGGACACAGTATTATGCAGCGAACCAGAAAACTCTACATTAGCCTTAGGTAGATACTGGTACAGTACAGAAAACTCGACGCTAGCTTTAGGTAGATACTGGTACAATTCATAAGCACTAATCTGAGGGGACACAGTATTATGCTGCGAGCCAGTAAACTCGACGTTAGCTTTAGGTAGATACTGGTACAATACATAAGCACTAACCTGACGGGACACAGTATTATGCTGCGAGCCAGTAAACTCGACGTTAGCTTTAGGTAGATACTGGTACAATACATAAGCACTAACCTGAGGGGACACAGTATTATGCAGCGAGTCAGTAAACTCGACGTTAGCTTTAGGTAGATACTGGTACAGTACAGAAAACTCTACATTAGCTTTAGGTAGATACTGGTACAATACATAAGCACTAACCTGACGGGACACAGTATTATGCAGCGAACCAGAAAACTCTACATTAGCCTTAGGTAGATACTGGTACAGTACAGAAAACTCGACGCTAGCTTTAGGTAGATACTGGTACAATTCATAAGCACTAATCTGAGGGGACACAGTATTATGCTGCGAGCCAGTAAACTCGACGCTAGCTTTAGGTAGATACTGGTACAATACATAAGCACTAACCTGACGGGACACAGTATTATGCAGCGAGCCAGTAAACTCGACGCTAGCTTTAGGTAGATACTGGTACAATACATAAGCACTAACCTGACGGGACACAGTATTATGCAGCGAGCCAGTAAACTCTACGTTAGCTTTAGGTAGATACTGGTACAATACATAAGCACTAACCTGAGGGGACACAGTATTATGCAGCGAGCCAGTAAACTCTACGTTAGCTTTAGGTAGATACTGGTACAGTACAGAAAACTCTACGTTAGCTTTAGGTAGATACTGGTACAATACATAAGCACTAACCTGACGGGACACAGTATTATGCAGCGAGCCAGTAAACTCTACGTTAGCTTTAGGTAGATACTGGTACAATACATAAGCACTAACCTGACGGGACACAGTAGTATGCAGCGAGCCAGAAAACTCGACGCTAGCTTTAGGTAGATACTGGGGCAGTCTCTGGTAGAGATGTACACACAGTAGAAGGAGAGCGATGGGGTTTGGATCTGTGATGTCTATGGCCTGAATGTCATAATCTATCCCAGCATACCTCATAGCATTCACAACCTTGAGAGCATTGTGTAAACATTGCTCGGCTGTTCCGGGGTGTGTGTACATATCCTGAAGATGTGTCTTGATCTAAATATAGCAAAAGTCAAGATTACTTTTTTTATTTATTTTTTTAAACTTTATTCTAGGAAGCAAATACACACTTCATGTTTGTTGGATTTACAATGGAAATTAGGTTTATAGTTTATACAAATTTATTTTAGCTTGATTTCGAAACAAGATCTCACAACGAGACATCATTCCTGATGGAATCCATCGCAACGAGGGAGAGAGAAAAGGCAATGTGGAATTTAAATGCCTTGCCTAAGGGCACAATCATAACGGACACAGCTGGGTGCGAACTTGGGGCCTTTCACACCTGAAGCGAACGTGCTACCACTGCGCTATCACTTATGCATAGTGATCAGGACAGGTGGGTTTTCTATGGGTACTCCAGTTCCCTCCCATACAAATGGCCACATATACACTTTTATCTAATCCGCGTCAATGAGAGTGATTATTAAAAGTTGTTAAAGCTTGTTTCGCAATCGTAATATAAATAAAGTTTATACTAGTATTATTTCAGACATAGACAGGTACCAGATTTGTTCACAAAATGAACCCAGAAATACATCAAAGAGTAGTCTAGGCTGACAAATGTAATCAAAGTGTTTCTCACAACCATAGCCTAAGCTGACAAATGTAATCAAAGTGTTTCTCACAACCATAGTCTAAGCTGACAAATGTAATCAAAGTGTTTCTCACAACCATAGTCTAAGCTGACAAATGTAATCAAAGTGTTTCTCACAACCATAGTCTAGGCTAACAAATGTAATCAGAGTGTTTCTCACAACCATAGTCTAGGCAGACAACTGTAATCAGAGTGTTTCTCACAACCATAGTCTAGGCTGACAAATGTAATCAGAGTGTTTCTCACAACCATAGTCTAGGCTGACAAATGTAATCAGAGTGTTTCTCACAACCATAGTCTAGGCTGACAAATGTAATCAGAGTGTTTCTCACAACCATAGTCTAGGCAGACAACTGTAATCAGAGTGTTTCTCACAACCATAGTCTAGGCTGACAAATGTAATCAGAGTGTTTCTCACAACCATAGTCTAGGCTGACAAATGTAATCAGAGTGTTTCTCACAACCATAGTCTAGGCTGACAAATGTAATCAGAGTGTTTCTCACAACCATAGTCTAGGCAGACAACTGTAATCAGAGTGTTTCTCACAACCATAGTCTAGGCTGACAAATGTAATCAAAGTGTTTCTCACAACCATAGTCTAAGCTGACAAATGTATTTCTCACAACCATAGTCTAGGCTGACAAATGTAATCAAAGTGTTTCTCACAACCATAGTCTAAGCTGACAAATGTATTTCTCACAACCATAGTCTAGGCTGACAAATGTAATCAAAGTGTTTCTCACAACCATAGTCTAGGCTGACAAATGTAATCAGTGTTTCTCACAACCATAGTCTAGGCTGACAAATGTATTTCTCACAACCATAGTCTAGGCTGACAAATGTATTTCTCACAACCATAGTCTAGGCTGACAAATGTAATCAGTGTTTCTCACAACCATAGTCTAGGCTGACAAATGTATTTCTCACAACCATAGTCTAGGCTGACAAATGTAATCAGTGTTTCTCACAACCATAGTCTAGGCTGACAAATGTAATCAAACTGTTTCTCACAACCATAATCTAGGCTGACAAATGTAATCAAAGTGTTTCTCACAACCATAGTCTAGGCAGACAAATGTAATCAAAGTGTTTCTCACAACCATAGTCTAGGCTGACAAATGTAATCAAAGTGTTTCTCACAACCATAGTCTAGGCTGACAAATGTAATCAAAGTGTTTCTCACAACCATAGTCTAGGCTGACAAATGTAATCAAAGTGTTTCTCACAACCATAGTCTAAGCTGACAAATGTAATCAAAGTGTTTCTCACAACCATAGTCTAGGCTGACAAATGTAATCAACGTGTTTCTCACAACCATAGTCTAGGCTGACAAATGTAATCAAACTGTTTCTCACAACCATAGTCTAGGCTGACAAATGTAATCAAAGTGTTTCTCACAACCATAGTCTAGGCTGACAAATGTAATCAAACTGTTTCTCACAACCATAGTCTAGGCTGACAAATGTAATCAAAGTGTTTCTCACAACCATAGTCTAAGCTGACAAATGTAATCAAAGTGTTTCTCACAACCATAGTCTAGGCTGACAAATGTAATCAAACTGTTTCTCACAACCATAGTCTAGGCTGACAAATGTAATCAAAGTGTTTCTCACAACCATAGTCTAGGCTGACAAATGTAATCAGAGGGTTTCTCACAACCATAGTCTAGGCTGACAAATGTAATCAGAGTGTTTCTCACAACCCTAGTCTAGGCTGACAAATGTAATCAAAGTGTTTCTCACAACCATAGTCTAGGCTGACAAATGTAATCAGAGTGTTTCTCACAACCATAGTCTAGGCTGACAAATGTAATCAGAGTGTTTCTCACAACCATAGTCTAGGCTGACAACTGTAATCAAAGTGTTTCTCACAACCATAGTCTAGGCTGACAAATGTAATCAAAGTGTTTCTCACAACCATAGTCTAGGCTGATAAATGTAATCAGAGTGTTTCTCACAACCATAGTCTAGGCTGACAACTGTAATCAAAGTGTTTCTCACAACCATAGTCTAGGCTGACAAATGTAATCAAACTGTTTCTCACAACCATAGTCTAGGCTGACAAATGTAATCAAAGTGTTTCTCACAACCATAGTCTAGGCAGACAAATGTAATCAAAGTGTTTCTCACAACCATAGTCTAGGCTGACAAATGTAATCAAAGTGTTTCTCACAACCATAGTCTAGGCAGACAAATGTAATCAAAGTGTTTCTCACAACCATAGTCTAGGCAGACAAATGTAATCAAAGTGTTTCTCACAACCATAGTAAATGAGTTGCAATACACACCAAGAATGGCATATGAGCTCCGAGTACAGCACCCAGGACAAGACCATCCAGCAGATCAAAATCATAGTTGACAATCCAACGAGCTGGTGGTATGCCACCTGAAATCAACATACACAATTTAGTCATTTGAAACCACAACAGTATGTTTTTTTCTACTTTGGTTTTAAACATATTTATTCATTCATAATGTACAGTACATATCTATTGTATACAGAATGAAAATGGATTTAATCGAAAGCTTAAAGCTTATTGAGATTATTATTCAGCCGCATACATCACTTTAAGCAATCATAGGTAGTATATATACTGTTCCTTTCATCCGCATACATCACTTTAAGCAATCATAGGTAGTATATATACTGTTCCTTTCATCCGCATACATCACTTTAACCAATCATAAGTAGTATATATACTGTTCCTTTCATCTGCGTACATCACTTTAACCAATCATAAGTAGTATATATACTGTTCCTTTCAGCCGCATACATCACTTTAAGGAAAGCAATCATAAGTAGTATATATACTGTTCCTTTCATCCGCATACATCACTTTAACCAATCATAAGTAGTATATATACTGTTCCTTTCATCTGCGTACATCACTTTAACCAATCATAAGTAGTATATATACTGTTCCTTTCAGCCGCATACATCACTTTAAGGAAAGCAATCATAAGTAGTATATATACTGTTCCTTTCATCCGCATACATCACTTTAAGCAATCATAAGTAGTATATATACTGTTCTTTTCATCTGCGTACATCACTTTAAGCAATCATAAGTAGTATATATACTGTTCCTTTCATCCACATACATCACTTTAACCAATCATAGGTAGTATATATACTGTTCCTTTCAGCCGCATACATCACTTTATGCAATCATAAGTAGTATATATACTGTTCCTTTCAGCCGCATACATCACTTTAAACAATCATAAGTAGTATATATACTGTTCCTTTCAGCCGCATACATCACTTTAAGCAATCATAAGTAGTATATATACTGTTCCTTTCAGCCGCATACATCACTTTAAACAATCATAAGTAGTATATATACTGTTCCTTTCAACCGCATACATCACTTTAAACAATCATAGGTAGTATATATACTGTTCCTTTCATCCGCATACATCACTTTAACCAATCATAAGTAGTATATATACTGTTCCTTTCATCCGCATACATCACTTTAACCAATCATAAGTAGTATATATACTGTTCCTTTCATCCGCATACATCACTTTAAACAATCATAGGTAGTATATATACTGTTCTTTTCATCCGCATACATCACTTTAACCAATCATAAGTAGTATATATACTGTTCCTTTCAGCCGCATACATCACTTTAAGGAAAGCAATCATAGGTAGTATATATACTGTTCCTTTCAGCCGCATACATCACTTTAAGCAATCATAAGTAGTATATATACTGTTCCTTTCAACCGCATACATCACTTTAAACAATCATAGGTAGTATATATACTGTTCCTTTCATCCACATACATCACTTTAAGCAATCATAAGTAGTATATATACTGTTCCTTTCATCCGCATACATCACTTTAAGCAATCATAAGTAGTATATATACTGTTCCTTTCATCCGCATACATCACTTTAACCAATCATAAGTAGTATATATACTGTTCCTTTCAGCCGCATACATCACTTTAAGGAAAGCAATCATAGGTAGTATATATACTGTTCCTTTCATCCGCGTACATCACTTTAAGGGGGTATACTTGAACAAAGAAGAAAGGTAACCTTTGTCACAGTTGAGCCAGACCCTCTGTCGGTAATGTTCATAGTGATGGTTGAGCCAGGATAGCACAATCCTCTCCGCCACGTTGTAGATGTTACTGCTCGAAGGATCCGGGTTCACCTCGGGCATACCGATATTCTTGTCAGGGGACGGAGTGCTCTTCAATGTCCTTGGTGTCACCTTGGCCAGCACAAGTGTCTACAATTATTGGGAAAAACAATATTTTATAAATACATCATTATTATATCATCCAATCAACAATTAGTAATTACCGGTAGTATATTATATAGGAGAAGAGCAGATTCTTTCATTGAAACAAGTTGCCGTTAAAAGATGTATGAAGAAGTATATATATATATAAACTATTTAGATCTTAGAAACTTCAAAAACTATTCACATGCTTGTAGAAGTATATCTGTCTACATTCATTTAGACACATCTTGAAGCATGATTTATGGTGATTACTTTGAGTATTTGTAGGAGTTTATCTGTCTACATTCATTTAGACACATCTTGAAGCATGATTTATGGTGATTACTTTGAGTATTTGTAGGAGTTTATCTGTCTACATTCATTTAGACACATCTTGAAGCATGATTTACTGTGATTACCTTGAGTATTTGTAGGAGTATATCTGTCCACGCTCGCTTAGAAACAGCTTCAAACACATCATCATCAAGTTCCTCTTCTAAGGTCAGTTTCGACGCCTCCTCAAAGTCACCATTACGTTCAAGCTCTAACCGGAACTCTGCCTGGATCTGTTTCCACAGATGGTAGTCTCTGGGCTCCATTAAGTACTCTGCCTTCACTGAGGCTACACATGCACCTTGACATCTAAACAATGAGATTTCATGAATAGTTAAGCTGAGGCAGGTATTATCTGTTTTATACAACATCCAATTTGGGTCACAAGTTTCAGATTTGCTAATTGACTAATTGAATTGGCAACAGTGAGATTTATTCAGATATCGTCAAATCTTTCTGCTTTTAAAAATTGATCCATATGGTACTGAATGCTAGTAGACCATTTTACAAGAAGCCAACGCACAGGTAATAAATGGAAACAATTAATAATTAGCATAAATTTTTTCAAATGCATATTGTCCATTGCATCTTTAAGTGGAATTTCCACCAGTTGGTAGTCAGATTGGTCTACCTGTGCAATGCAATTCTACTGCCATGTGAAACTTGCTATATCAACATATTTACCTGAGGAAAGTGAGAAGTGTAGAGTGTTGCCAGAAGATTTGCTTCACTCTCTCGATGGGGTCAGACGGCAGGTGACCATTAAGCGGTATTCCAGGGACCGGCCGACCAGCAAGGTTACTTATCATGTCATAGATGGTCTTGAACTCTTTCTTCAGATTGTTCGTATCCCAGCTTCCAGACTTGGCACTCTTTTCCTCATCTGCTGGTTTACGACTGATTCCTCTGCAATAATGACAATAATATCTACATGTACAGTCTAAACTGTATTGAAGATCACCTCCAAATAAGGTCCATCTCTCTCGAAAAGTCACCTCCAAATAAGGTCCATCTCGAAATATAACCTCTTTAGTCTCCCATAAATCCATTTTTTATCAGTGTATTTTAACCTGCTGTAAGAGATCACCTGCCAACAGAAACCTCATTTTATTTAATTTTTTTATTTAAGTTTATTTAACGTCACTACCTATTGCCCATTTAAGCACCGGGCAGTTAACCTAACAACACCTTTCCTGGGCAGGCTCCAGCGGTTAACCAGTACTTGGTGCACTCTAGTGGGGCTCGAACCCATGACCATTAGTGATGATAGGTTACAGTGGTATACAAGTCAGCGTCCTTAACCACTCGACCACAGAGGTGGACTATTTCATTTTACCATTCCCATGAGTGATCTATCTAGATGAGAATGCCTGCACACTGCATAGCAAATTAATAGTGTTTAGCGGTTTCGTAACATATATACAAACTATTCATGAAGGTCAAAACATCAGATCATATACCTATGGAGATAATGTCATACAGTGACTTTCCTGTTTGCAGGAGGACACAGATGCCGCTCTGAGAACAACATTACTGTAATTTCTTTTTTTAAATTTTTGTTTGTTTTTGTTTTGTTTAAATTTGATTTATTTAACAAAGATTGCGAAGCAAGTTTTAACAATTTATATTAATCACTCTCGTTTGCGCGGATGAAAGTGTAAATGTGGTCATTTGTATGGGAGGAAACTGGAGTACCCGGAGAAAACCCACCTGTCCGATCTGGTGACCATCATTTCACATACTTCTTTGTCTGAGGATCGAACCTGGGTTGCATTGGTGAGAAGCGTAATTTCGTTGTTCTACTTATCAGGCAATATAACAAACTGCCACCCCTCCACCTTTCAACACATGTATATTTACCCCCACCATTCCATCCAAAAGTAAATGAAAAATTGGTAACAACTGTAGTAGTAATTTAGTTGTTAGCAAAGAATACATTACAATAAATAAGTGTCCGAAATATTTACATATCCAGTTGCTACTACATCCACAAGTGTATAAATTATTCGATTTGGTTCTAAATAGTGACTGATATTTGAAATGTCAACACGAGGCAGAGTTGAAACAGATAAATATTAACCCTTTCCCTCGTTAGAAGCACCTCTTATCGCCATTACCAATACGACATACATTGACAATGTAGTAGCCAAACCAATGTTCATAATAAAGGCGAGAATCTCATGTAGTCCCAGTAATATCTATGGAGGTGGGATAGATATGGTGACTACTTATCCACTGCATGATAGCTAAATGGCTGTCATTTGTATGGAGATATAATAGTATACTAACCTAAATCTCTATGAAGGGAAGGGTTAATACCATGTGACCTGCCGATTTTGACTGGAACATTATAAATTGATCCAATAATCAACAGAGTACAACATTATAACAAAACGCTTGGTAGTGATCAGTATCTACATGTAGTGCTGAAATCCAGCAAGTGGTTTAGCAAAAGTAGTGTCAACAATTAAATTTTTTTAAAGGGCCCTAACTCTGTCAAAATGAAGTGGAACACAATGATGATATGCACAACTAGATAGCATACTGATGCTTCCTATAGAGTTTCATAAAGATTTGACGAGCGGTTTTAGAGATGAAGCAAGGATAATGCCGCAGTTAGAAGCACACACAGATGGACAAAGTGATTCCAATATATCCCACACTCCTCCAAAGCAAGGGTATAACAATGTCACATACATATTAACCCTTTCCTTCATAGAGATTTAGGTTAATATACTATTATATCTCCATACAAACGAGCCATTTAGCTATCATGCAGTGGATAACTAGTCGCCATATCTATCCCACATCCATAGATATTACTGGGACTACATAGAGATTTAGGTTAATATACTATTATATCTCCATACAAATGACAGCCATTTAACCCTTTGCTTCATAGAGAATTAGGTTAATATACTATATCTCCATACAAACGACAGCCATTTAGCTATTATGCAGTGGCCTTTATTATGAACATTGGTTAGGCTACTACATTGTCAATGTATGTGGTATTGGTAATTGCGTCCAGAGGTGCTTCTAACGAGGGAAAGGGTTAAAGCATGGTGTACTGTAATAAATATAGACTACGGTAACATTAGTGCAGGTGTGGTGATTATAAGAAGGCATGGTACTACATGTAATGTGTGCAATTACATATCTTAGTAACTAAGTATAGCTTGTACAGCCATAGTAGTGTTTGTATAGCTTTAGCCAAACTTGAAATTATAACAGTCAACACTAACATAACACTGGTATGAATATGTGATGTCATATTGCTAATGAAGTGCTTAACCCATTTCATTTCAAACAGTATTTGCAAAGAACATAGAGCCAGATTAACTGCCCCAAAACCTGCCGTCTGATCAGGCTCTATGCTGTTTGCTATTCAGATGATCTTGCTAAGACACTTTGCTATGTAACAAACAACAACAGCATCACGCTGCGGCTGATCTGGATCTATGTTGTTTGCAAAAGCCTTTAAATATATCTAGAATGAAATGGGTTAACAAGTGTCTGCTTGAAGGTACGAATGTATCAACAGTTTTGATATGTTTTCATTTCTGATGTTCATTTATTTGTATGTGTTCAATTGAATAATTAGCTACATTTGATAATACCCAATTTACGACTGATTACAAGAATATTTTCTAATTAACCCTTTCAACACCACATACCTCTAAATAGGCTTACAAAAAGTGTAGCTCATGATGAGCTGTCTCATCAGGATCTGAACTTTTTGCCAGTAAGATAACTATTTTTAGACAAAATTACCCATTTTGATAAATGAATTGGTACAAATGTAATTTTCTTATTAATGTATTGATTGGTCTAAACATATCATGGACCAGTTCATGTCAGTTACTTGGTGTTGAATGGGTTAAACAGTCTAGCTTTATTATCTCCAACATGCATAAATTGTTACATCAAAACACACAGTTCTTTGTGTATGTGCTTTACGTTTATTTATCGTGCCTACTGGTTGCCTCATGAACACTTTGTAATACAGTGGAAACACTACACATGAACACTTTGTAATACAGTGGAAACACTACTCATGAACACTTTGCAATACAGTGGAAATGCTACTCATGAACACTTTGTAATACAGTGGAAACGCTACTCATGAACACTTTGTAATACAGTGGAAACACTACTCATGAACACTTTGTAATACAGTGGAAACACTACTCATGAACACTTTGTAATACAGTGGAAACGCTACTCATGAACACTTTGTAATACAGTGGAAACGCTACTCATGAACACTTTGTAATACAGTGGAAATGCTACTCATGAACACTTTGTAATACAGTGGAAACGCTACTCATGAACACTTTGTAATACAGTGGAAACGCTACTCATGAACACTTTGTAATACAGTGGAAACGCTACTCATGAACACTTTGTAATACAGTGGAAACACTACTCATGAACACTTTGTAATACAGTGGAAACGCTACTCATGAACACTTTGTAATACAGTGGAAACGCTACTCATGAACACTTTGTAATACAGTGGAAATGCTACTCATGAACACTTTGTAATACAGTGGAAATGCTACTCATGAACACTTTGTAATACAGTGGAAACGCTACTCATGAACACTTTGTAATACAGTGGAAACGCTACTCATGAACACTTTGTAATACAGTGGAAACGCTACTCATGAACACTTTGCAATACAGTGGAAATGCTACTCATGAACACTTTGTAATACAGTGGAAATGCTACTCATGAACACTTTGTAATACAGTGGAAACGCTACTCATGAACACTTTGCAATACAGTGGAAATGCTACTCATGAACACTTTGTAATACAGTGGAAACTCTACTCACGAACACTTTGTAATACAGTGGAAATGCTACTCATGAACACTTTGCAATACAGTGGAAACGCTACTCATGAACACTTTGTAATACAGTGGAAATGCTACTCATGAACACTTTGTAATACAGTGGAAATGCTACTCATGAACACTTTGTAATACAGTGGAAACGCTACTCATGAACACTTTGTAATACAGTGGAAACGCTACTCATGAACACTTTGTAATACAGTGGAAACGCTACTCATGAACACTTTGTAATACAGTGGAAACACTACTCATGAACACTTTGTAATACAGTGGAAACGCTACTCATGAACACTTTGCAATACAGTGGAAATGCTACTCATGAACACTTTGTAATACAGTGGAAACTCTACTCACGAACACTTTGTAATACAGTGGAAATGCTACTCATGAACACTTTGCAATACAGTGGAAACGCTACTCATGAACACTTTGTAATACAGTGGAAATGCTACTCATGAACACTTTGTAATACAGTGGAAATGCTACTCATGAACACTTTGTAATACAGTGGAAACGCTACTCATGAACACTTTGTAATACAGTGGAAATGCTACTCATGAACACTTTGTAATACAGTGGAAAACGCTACTCATGAACACTTTGTAATACAACAGATCAACATGAGTACTAACACAACAAGCATGAACAATATATACGTGTGCATGTTACCTGCCCTGGTCACTTCCAGACGAACACCTGACAAAAAATAAAACAGGAAAACACACATTAACATTTACTATGTACACACTCTATCAATGCCTGTGAGTAATATTCGATTTAATGTAGCTGGACAGTCCATAGTAAATAAATTTCTAGATTTTCATTAATTAAAAAAACATGCAAAATTTAAATTGAAGCACTGCAAATGTGATGTATATATACTGTACATACTCGCCTATAAGACGACCCCTATGTTGGTCCTGAAATCTGTGAGATTTGGCATTGCACTCGCATATAAGACGGGTTGATAAAATGGACACCAGACACAAGTATAATTGCATGTTTAGCCAGTGCAAGTTGAAGAAATTTCCAGTGTCAGAGTGCTTGCTTTCTTTTCCAAAACTTTAATGATGGATACAATTCAACACATTAAAAACAATTTTTTTTTTCTTTCTATTTTTTAAAAAAATTTCTATTAGCTCTCACTTATAAGACGGGAAGCCACATTGAGGCTATAATCTGGTGGTATAAAATTAGTCTTATAGGCGAGTTTGGACGGTATATATATATCAATGTTCACTCTATATAGAGGGAGTAGCAGTGGAATACGCTTCTGACTTATGGTAGTTGCTATGATTGGACACTTATATTTATAGTCCTTTAGCGAACAATACCATCTATTGCCAACCTGCATAAATTAAGAAACCGTGTATAAAAAACGGTTTTAACTGGAAAAGGGGAGTAAATCTAGAAATTCATGTACAATGAGCTGATAACGTACACTTCATTTTAATTGATTCAATTACAATAGATTGTAGTGGACAAACTGTAAAAATACTTACATCCTGAGAGAGTGCGGTATGGAAATAGGGAATGGTCCCCCAGGCCATCCCTGGGCCGAGAACCATCTCTGTACAGACAGTAGGACCTCCACGTGGAATATACCTTCCTCCGTGTCCTCGTCTGGGAACATGGCTGACCCTAGTGACCTTGAGGCAAGGTCATTCTGCCGAGAATAGACCTGGTGGTCGGAGCCTGATGGGGGTTTGTTCTTAGCTCCGTCTCGGTCTGCTGGTGTACTGCGATCTGTAGAGTCTGAAAGCAGTATGCCATCATTACATTAACCCATTCAACACCAAGTAACTGACATGGACTGGTCCATGATATTCATAAACCAATAAATGAATCATAAAATCACATTTGGACAAGTTCATTTATCAAAATGGGTAATTATGTCTAAAAATAGTCATATCACTGGCAAAAAGTGCAGATCCTGATGAGACAGCTCGTCACGAGCCGGCTCATCTGCATCTACACTTTTTGTAAGCCTATTTAGAGGTCTGTGGTGTTGAAAGGGTTAATACGTCATAACTAACACAACAATTGTACATAATAACTGAGACGGATCTGTAGTCCAGTGGTAACATGTTGGACTGGTAATCCAGGGATCGCAGGTTTGATCCCCCGTCTGAACCTAATAAAATCAACAGTCTTTCAGATGGAACGTTAAACCGAGGTCTCGTGTTGGTGCTTTACACCGTGCACGAAAAAGAACCAGAGGAGACTCTGGAATGAGTCTCTGTCTGTATCATTGCACTATCCTCCAAAAATCTAAAATGACTAATCTCTTCAGGAGGCGTCGCTCATATGGGCAACCGGTAGCGACGATAAATAAACGTAAAACACACACAGACCTGTAGAGTCTGAAAGCAGTATGCCTTCATTAGATTAATACATCATAGCTAACACAACAATTGTACAAAATAACTGTTTCACAGTGAAAGTGAAAAATGCTGAATATGTTACACATTCAAGTGAAAAATGCTGAACACGTTACACATTCAAGTGAAAAATGCTGAACACGTTACACATTCAAGTGAAAAATGCTGAATATGTTACACATTCAAGTGAAAAATGCTGATAACGTTACACATTCAAGTGAAAAATGCTGAATATGTTACACATTCAAGTGAAAAATGCTGAATATGTTACACATTCAAGTGAAAAATGCTGAATATGTTACAAATTCAAGTGAAAAATGCTGAATATGTTACACATTCAAGTGAAAAATGCTGAACACGTTACACATTCAAGTGAAAAATGCTGAACACGTTACACATTCAAGTGAAAAATGCTGAATATGTTACACATTCAAGTGAAAAATGCTGATAACGTTACACATTCAAGTGAAAAATGCTGAATATGTTACACATTCAAGTGAAAAATGCTGAATATGTTACACATTCAAGTGAAAAATGCTGAATATGTTACAAATTCAAGTGAAAAATGCTGAATATGTTACACATTCAAGTGAAAAATGCTGAATACGTTACACATTCAAGTGAAAAATGCTGAACACGTTACACATTCAAGTGAAAAATGCTGAATATGTTACACATTCAAGTGAAAAATGCTGAATACGTTACACATTCAAGTGAAAAATGCTGAATATATTACACATTCAAGTGAAAAATGCTGAATATATTACACATTCAAGTGAAAAATGCTGAATATGTTACACATTCAAGTGAAAAATGCTTAACACGTTACACATTCAAGTGAAAAATGCTGAACACGTTACACATTCAAGTGAAAAATGCTTAACACGTTACACATTCAAGTGAAAAATGCTGAATATGTTACACATTCAAGTGAAAAATGCTGAATATGTTACACATTCAAGTGAAAAAATGCTGAATATGTTACACATTCAAGTGAAAAATGCTTAACACGTTACACATTCAAGTGAAAAATGCTGAACACGTTACACATTCAAGTGAAAAATGCTTAACACGTTACACATTCAAGTGAAAAATGCTGAATATGTTACACATTCAAGTGAAAAATGCTGAATATGTTACACATTCAAGTGAAAAAATGCTGAATATGTTACACATTCAAGTGAAAAATGCTTAACACGTTACACATTCAAGTGAAAAATGCTGAACACGTTACACATTCAAGTGAAAAATGCTGAATACGTTACACATTCAAGTGAAAAATGCTGAACACATTACACATTCAAGTGAAAAATGCTGAATATATTACACATTCAAGTGAAAAATGCTGAATATGTTACACATTCAAGTGAAAAATGTTGAATATATTACACATTCAAGTGAAAAATGCTGAACACGTTACACATTCAAGTGAAAAATGCTGAATATGTTACACATTCAAGTGAAAAATGCTGAACACGTTACACATTCAAGTGAAACATGCTGAATATGTTACACATTCAAGTGAAAAATGCTGAATATGTTACACATTCAAGTGAAAAATGCTGAATATGTTACACATTCAAGTGAAAAATGCTGAACACGTTACACATTCAAGTAAAAAATGCTGAACACGTTACACATTCAAGTGAAAAATGCTGAACATGTTACACATTCAAGTAAAAAATGCTGAACACGTTACACATTCAAGTGAAAAATGCTGAACACGTTACACATTCAAGTGAAAAATGCTGAACAATTCATCCCATGTATCATTCTTTTTGGTGTGAAATCTTACGTCTTCATTTATTTTTATTTCATACAATATTTACATAATGTACAACATTCTACAATTGACTAATGCAATTTATTGTTAGAAACATACTTTTTGATAATTTGAAAGACATTATAATTACAATAATATCATATATGATACGGTCAAACATTCAAACATGAGCAAATATGTGCTCAACTTGCGACATAAATCGTTTCATAAATGCAGATACAGTATTGTGACTACTTATAATAATATATAAATAATATCTTCAATTCATTATAAAAAGTAGGGATGGCAACGAATAGCAATTTTACTATTTGAATATTCGGTCGAGAATTCTATCAAAAACTCAAATCACTCATATTGGCATTTTTGAAGACAATATAATAAAAATCGTACTTTAAAAGAGTACTTTTTGGTAATATGGAGGAGTTAATTAAAAATGTAAGATACATGGGGGTGGTTGTTGTCGCAAACTGTCTGTAATATTTCAAAGGAATTTTCTCGTCTACCGGTAAACAGTTTTAACATCATAATTAAACACTACCTACCTTAGCACCTACTGTAATTATCCGATTACATGGCAGAGTGTCAATTAACATGGTTTATTCACACATCCTGGGGTGATTTCTTTTATATTGGAATGTTTTATGATGGTTTCAATAGAAAACAACGTATCTAACAGTTTATTTCATGTTAATATCATGTTGAATACTGGAATAGTATTCGGATATTCGGAAGTCTGAGCGAATAATTGAATATTCGTTACCATCCCTAATAAAAAGTAATGAGAATGGATAAGAGACAATTCATTTGCTACTCATGAAATAAGACTTATATATCATACCAGAATCATTTTACCGCAATTTCTAACTGTTAGCAGTATATTATACAAAACACTGCAGTAAAAACTTATTTACATATTACAGATTGGACTTCTGCCAAGCAGTCACTTACTCAGCAGTAACGTCGTATCATACCATTGGATGGTTGCTTATATATTTGACCATACACATATGTATTGAACATTAACATTCCCTGGCCGATCTCCTCACGGCGTGCACATCGCAGTCGGGGCACATCTCGCAGCAGCATAGGATACTGGGATCTTCTGACCGTCGAACTGGCAACAAGGGACACACGCTTCACCATCGCCAACCACCAGAGGTGGTGGAGGTATGGACAGACCCTGGAGCGACCAAGACGGCCAGATGTCTAACTGTCAGATCCGTTTATATGCTGCTGCGGGATGACCAACAGTGAGGAGGGTGGCCTACAAAGGACCTTTTTTCGAAAGAGACCGCTCACACAGGACTTGTCACCCTGGACCAGAGGAAGACGAGGCCTCATCAGGATGTCTACAGAAGCATCATAGAAAGATAATCTACTCAGAGAAACCAGTCGCCCACATGCCTCGGCGGAGGCAAATATAAATAAAACTACAAGACATATTGAACATTTGTCTTCCAAGTTGAGATGGTTACCTGTTCCACTCCCAGATGATTCATAACTGGAGGAGGACACCTGGAAGTTCGAGCTGGTAGCACTTGTGCTTGGTCTACTGGTTTGGTTGGGAGTCTGGCACGGAATAAACACCGCCTCTCCTTGGTTGGTTAAACTTTCTTTAGACACAGTCTGCTGCCCCTTAGGACAGGATCCCTGTGAAAGGAATACTCAAACATTTAAAAAAATGTACACTTTAGAGCACTTTTAGAATAAGTCAATAGGTTAATCGGTGCAAACTACAATTACACTGACAGCCATTATGACTACTGTATATCAAATATCTTTATGGTATCAAAACATTCCCCATTAGAAGCAATGTTAAATTAGCCAAGCCCCCCCCCCCCCCCTCCTAGTATATTGAAATCTGTACAACATTTACAGAGTAATTTCACGTGCTTGATTCATACTACAATCAATGTAAGACATTTGGTGAAAGCTGTCAAATCTCACAACTGTTTCATCCTGTCTTGAAAAAATCAAAATGTCAATATTTCAAAGTTGGTCTGGTGTACCTAAAATCCTAGATGTACGGTACTAGTCTAATAAATTCTGAAACAGATCTTTATCTCGATGTTTAGTAGTACTCTGTGAACAATGGGGAATGTATGCACAAGGACACAATTATACATGTTATATTAACCCATTCCTTCATAGAGATTTAGGTTAATATACTATTATATCTCCATACAAACGACAGCCATTTAGCTATCATGCAGTGGATAAGTAGTTGTCATATCTATGCCACCTCCATAGATATTGCTGGGACTACATGAGATTCTGGCCTTAATTATGAACATTGGTTTGGCTACTACATTGTCAATGTATGTCGTATTGGTAATGACGTCAAGAGGTGCTATTAGGCTGTGGTTAGCGCTCGCTTTTCACCAATGCAACCCGGGTTCGATCCTCGGAGCGAGAAGTATGTGAGATGGTACAGTGGGCGCCAGATCAGACAGGTGGGTTTTCTCCGGGTACTCCGGTTTCCTCACACACGAATGACCACATTTACGCTGTCATCCGCGCCAACAAGAGTGATTAATATAAGTTATAAAATAAATAAAGTTTAAATTAAAGGGTTAAAACAGTGTAATTGACTTTAAAGAAAGTCTGAAAGTACGAACCTGTTCACACACAATCTGGTGATCTGTTCTGTGCAGGGCAAGGAAAGGGTAACACGTCATCAGGCAGTTATCTGAAGTGGCAGTGACAAGCAGCTTGAACGGGTTCCTACAGCCTTCAAACTGGAAGATGATATTCCCCGCGAATGAGACTGGTTTCGGGCTTGTGAACGTGACCTTGCATGGCAGACAGAATGGTTCTACCTGCCCCTCATCACCACAGCATGGCTTCACCTCTGAAATAACACAAAATATGTACACGTATATGTACAATACACTGATATAGTCGTGCCCTCGAAAACATTATAAACTATGTACTGGTACCATTAATACACTGATATAGTCGTGCCCTCGAAAACATTATACAACTATGTACTGGTACCATTAATACACTGATATAGTCGTGCCCTCGAAAACATTATAAAACTATGTACTGGTACCATTAATACACTGATATAGTCGTGCCCTCGAAAACATTATAAAACTATGTACTGGTACCATTAATACACTGATATAGTCGTGCCCTCAAAAACATTATAAAACTATGTACTGGTACCATTAATACACTGATATAGTCGTGCCCTCAAAAACATTATAAAACTATGTACTGGTACCATTAATACACTGATATAGTCGTGCCCTCAAAAACATTATAAAACTATGTACTAGTACCATTAATACACTGATATAGTCGTGCCCTCAAAAACATTATAAAACTATGTACTAGTACCATTAATACACTGATATAGTCGTGCCCTCAAAAACATTATAAAACTATGTACTAGTACCATTAATACACTGATATAGTCGTGCCCTCAAAAACATTATAAAACTATGTACTAGTACCATTAATACACTGATATAACTATACCATCTGAAACGTTACAAAATATATTTATATATACATGTATTTTTAATGTTTTTATTAGCACTGGTGGTAAAATATTAGTCTTATAGAGGGTATGAAGGGTATATAAAATTGAATTAAAATAGAGATGCTGATATATTTCCTATCTAATATCTCTAATAACACTCTCACATTGGAAACATTTTAATCAACAAGGATATCTACCATTACACCTTTATTGTTTTTCATTGCATGCAATTGTACATGTATTATTATGATGATGAGCTATGTATTGCTTAACACTTTCATTCATAGAGATTTTTATTAATATACTATTCTATCTCCATACAAACGACAGCCGTTTAACCCTTTCCTTCATAGAGATTTAGGTTAATATACTATTCTATCTCCATACAAACGACAGTCATTTAGCTACCATGCAGTGGATAAGTAGTCGCTATATATATCCACCTCCATAGATATTACTGGGACTACATGAGATTCTGGCCTTTATTATGAACATTGGTTTGGCTACTACATTGTCAATGTTTGTCGTATTGGTAATGGCGTCAAGAGGTGCTTCTATGAGGGAAAGGGTTATGTCTAATAAACCATGTTCTGTTCTGTAAATCCTATTCATGCTGTTCATTACAAATGTACCGCTTACATACCGGAATACAGTCTAACAAAATAAGCGATATACACTGGCAATATTACCCTAATATCATTACTACTCAATTAATTGCGTGTGTGTGTTTTACGTTTATTTATCATTGCTACCAGTTGCCCATATGAGCGACTGCAATGATACAGACAGAGACCCATTCCAGAATCTCCTCTGGTTCTTTTATGTGCAAGGTGTAAAGCACCGACACGAGACCTCGGTTTAATATCCCATCTGAAAGACTGTTAATTTTATTAGGGTCAGACAGGGGATCGAACCTGTGATCCCTGGATTACCAGTCCAGCATGTTACCACTCAACTACAGATCCGTCTGTTCAAATAATTGCAACAACAGAAAGTTACTGTTACTGACCTTGTCCGTCAGGAAAGGTGACCTTGAGAGGTGAGATTCTACTTCCGTCTTCACACTCTACTTCTGGTGTCACCACCTCAATTTTTGTTTGTCTGAAAAACGAACGAGTGGTGTTCATTTATTGACGAGTTTTGTTTGCAATGGTAATACAGCGAATCTTTGAAATAGTTATAATTATCCTGTAGCCATCCAGAGACACATGTAAATAAATGTATCAGAACATTGCTAGTCTATACATGAATATCTGTACAACATGAAGCAGGTTGAACCTGAATCACAGCAGGTTGAACATGAATCACAGCAGGTTCAGGGGCAGCAGGTTGAACATGAATCACAGCAGGTTCAGGGGTAGCAGGTTCAGGAGCAGTAGGTTGAACATGAATCACAGCTGGTTCAGGAGCAGCAGGTTCAGGGGCAGCAGGTTGAACATGAATCACAGCAGGTTCAGGAGCAGCAGGTTGAACATGAATCACAGCAGGTTCAGGGGCAGCAGGTTGAACATGAATCACAGCAGGTTCAGGAGCAGCAGGTTGAACATGAATCACAGCAGGTTCAGGGGCAGCAGGTTGAACATGAATCACAGCAGGTTCAGGAGCAGAGGTTGAACATGAATCACAGCAGGTTCAGGAGCAGCAGGTTGAACATGAATCACAGCAGGTTCAGGGGCAGCAGGTTGAACATGAATCACAGCAGGTTCAGGAGCAGCAGGTTGAACATGAATCACAGCAGGTTCAGCAGGTTGAACAAGAATCACAGCAGGTTCAGGGGCAGCAGGTTGAACATGAATCACAGCTGGTTCAGGAGCAGCAGGTTGAACATGAATCACAGCAGGTTCAGGGGCAGCAGGTTGAACATGAATCACAGCAGGTTCAGGAGCAGCAGGTTGAACATGAATCACAGCAGGTTCAGGGGCAGCAGGTTGAACATGAATCACAGCAGGTTCAGGAGCAGCAGGTTGAACATGAATCACAGCTGGTTCAGGGGCAGCAGGTTGAACATGAATCACAGCAGGTTCAGGAGCAGCAGGTTGAACATGAATCACAGCAGGTTCAGGGGCAGCAGGTTGAACATGAATCACAGCAGGTTCAGGGGCAGCAGGTTCAGGAGCAGTAGGTTAATATACAAATCATAAGGATTATTCTCTCAACCAATCACAATCCTTCCAGGTGTTATTACACGTGTGTACATATAAGAAATTATGAGATGACTGTATTACAATGAATACAAGTAAAATTATGTGATAAAGGTAAATATGCAATCTTCACTGACAATTTATAAATTAGAAATAGGAGTTACTCTGTTAACCCTTTCCTTCATAGAGATTTAGGTTCATATACTATTATATCTCCATACAAACGACATAGTATTTAAAGTCGCACCAATTGCTTAGGTCACATGGTGACTATTTAACTGTTATTGGTGGAGGAAGGCCGCTGGTGCCCCTCCGAGCAGTATTTCAGGCACAGAATGGCACCTGGGTAGAACCAGCAATCTTAACCACGCAGCAATGGAGACCCCTAATATAAATGTGGTATGTTACACAAGTAAATATGCAATCTTGACCACGTAGCAATGGAGACCCCTAATATAAATGTGGTATGTTACACAAGTAAATACGCAATCTTGAATGACAATTTATAAATTAGACATATGTGACGCGATTTACCAAAAGGGACCCACTGGGTGGATGACGTTATGTCGAGATATGACGTATAAAGTTACGTTTGACGCAATCGTAAACTGCATCGTTCGCGCTATACATGTAAGTTTAAAATTTAAG
The DNA here is from genome assembly GCA_014843695.1 of Archivesica marissinica. NCBI lineage: Eukaryota > Metazoa > Mollusca > Bivalvia > Venerida > Vesicomyidae > Archivesica > Archivesica marissinica. The sequence continues at coordinate 48,367,373 of CM026387.1, forward strand.
AATTACCTTAAATGTTGAAAATCGCCGATGGAAATGACTGAAAAACATAATTCTGGAGAGAAAAATAACATTTTTGAAAATTTCACCTAGTGGGTCCTTTTTGATAAATCGCATCACATATAATATATGAAATATGAGTTACTCTGTTAGTTGATTATTGCTATGTATTATCCACATGTAATATCATCATGGTTCTTACATATTCTGGAAAAATGTTATAATAAATTTGTTAAATCTTACTTTCTGAACTGAGCTGCAAACATGGTGAACTCTGAGCTGACATCTGTTAACAAGGGAACTGGGGTGAGCACGATAGCCAGAGGATCAAACCAGAGTCTGGGAGCTTGTAGTTCTGCGATCACCTGCAGGTACTGGTACGGTTTCTCATAGTCGTCATTGAGAATAATAGGGAGCAGAACCTCGTATCTTCCTGGCGTATCTGTCAATAGGAAGCACCAGCATAAATACATGATCTTCTAACTAAACCTCTATCAGGAAGCCACTATGCATGTGCAGTAATACAAAAAGAAAAATGATGAAATTATTTCCAGAATTTTCTGATAGGTGCCCCGACTCTTAGAATCACAGAGACCCTTAATAGATCATTAAACCATGCATATGTTAACTTCTTTACTAGAATCTGACTTCAGTTGAGTCCTAGATCATAATTATGGTCACTTGACCATGCTGTCACAACAGTAACTGAACTGTTTAACTCTTTCAGCGCCGAATAAATTCAGAGCATGTGCAAACAACATAGATCCAGATCAGTATCTATGTTGCTTGCTATTCGGACAGGTGCTTCAGCTCCACTGTCTTGAAGAGCATTCAGCATATAGCTGATCAGATGGCACGTTCTGTTCTGTCTGATCGGGTTCTCCGCTTTTTGCAATGTCGCTTTTATGTGACATTGGCAGTGACAGAGTTAACCCATTCAACACTAAGTAACTGACATGGACTGATGCATGATATTTTCAGACCAATAAATGAATAAGAAAATTACATTTGGACCAGTTCATTTATTAAAATGGGTAATTTTTGTCTAAAAATAGTAACATTACTGGCAAAAAGTGCAGATCCTGATGAGACGGCTCGTCACGAGCCGGCTCATCTGGATCTACACTTTTTGTAAGCCTATTGAGAGGCCTGTGGTGTTGAAAGGATTAACTTACTTGGACAGAACATGACAGCAACTTGTTGAGTTTCACCAGGTTTTAAATCTCCCTCAATGCCCTTTGTCTCTTCCCCAGTGGGGTTTGTGAACGGGGCTCCCGAAGGGTGAATAAACTTGAATACTCCATCCTCCATGGCGGGATTGGTGCTCCTTAGATCCAGCCCCCATCTGATGTCACTGTCACTGTTATTGACAAATATGGTGCCCTGGAAACAAAGTACAGTGCTATCTGTATTCAAAACGTACTTCTATATTTTCATAGAATGAATTACAAATACTTTTATTACCGTACACATCTTTATTCCACAATATACATTCACAAAACTATACATGTACACAACATGAAAGAAGTAAGTATATAGGAAAGGATTAAAACGTTTGCAAACTATGGCAATGACAAACCGCGAGCACAATACAATGATATTACACTTAACCCATTTCATTCTGGATACAGCTAAAGTCTTTTGCAAACAACATAGATCCAGATCAGCCGCAGCATGACACTGCATGCTGATCAGGATCTATGTTGTTTGCTACATAAACAAGTGTCTTAGCAAGATCATCAGAATAGCAAACAGCATAGAGCCTGATCAGACGGAACATTCCGTGGCAGCTGATCTGGCTCTATGTTCTTTGCAAATACTGTTTGAACGGTATCCAGAATCAAATGGGTTAAACAAGAATGTAAGGGAGACAATCAATAACAAACACAGGATATAAGGTTCCATGTGATACTATTGGATTCTGCTCACCACTGGCTTAGTGTTCATTGTCCGATATCTTACATGAATCTTGTTGACTGTTGCTTTCATTTTTCTCATCTATAGACAGGCTTTTAATGCTGTTTTGGGTGTGTCGATAAATCTGTCTAACCGGGTAGACAAGGGAACTACTTTATGCTAATTAGATATCACAAACAAGTCCGGTAGTTTCCATTTATTTCCGAGTCCAAATTTATACCATTTCATTGGATAATGGTAAAATCCGAACACTGCTGTGAAATTACGCTACTATAATAACAACGATACATCATCGATGATGCAATCAATGACGTATCACTACCATTCATGTGTTGTTCATGTGCCTACTATTACCATTTGACCCACAATGCACTTGCATTGTTTGTAAGCATCCTGCCTGTAATCATAGTATGAATGATCTCCCTTTAAATCTTGTTATTTATTAGTTCCTTTTAGTATGATCGTTAAAGTAATATCAATGTGAGTAAATTGTAACATTCCAATGACCTCATCACTTTATAGTAAATTCATACGCCATTCATGCATGTATATAGTTTGGCATAATACGTAAAGTCCATCAAAAGCATAAATAAAGTTTAAACTTTATTTATTTTACAACGATTGCGAAGCAAGTTCTAACAACTTATATTAATCACTCTCATCTGATGGAAGCGTAAATGTGGTCATTCATGTGGGAGGAAACCGGAATACCCAGAGAAAACCGACCTGTCCGATCTGGCTACCACCGTACCATCTCACATACTTCCCAGTCCGAGGATCGAACCCGGGTTGCATCGTTGAGAAGCGAGCACGCTAACCACTGTGCTAATCGGACAGCCATATTGTAAAGCATAAATAGGGTGAGAAAATAAATCTACCACTTCCTTAGAGTTACAGCTAAGGGAATCACACTCGAGGTCTGAAGATGCATGCATGCAAAGAACGAAGTTCTGAATATTTACCTATCCGAAGTTGTCTACGCATATATTATTCAATGTGGTTATATAAAGTGAATCTAGTACATCCAAGAGTTGCAGATAAGGAAAAACTCACCGAAGACTGAAGATGCATGCAAAGAATGCGGGGCTCTACATCTGTCCGATCTGAATAGAGGAATCATACCTTAGACTACATCTGTCCGATCTGAATAGAGGAATCATACCTTAGACTGCATCTGTCTGATCTGAATAGAGGAATCATACCTTAGACTGCATCTGTCCAGTCTGGATGGAGGAATCATACCTTAGACTGCATCTGTCCAGTCTGAATAGAGGAATCATACCTTAGACTGCATCTGTCCAGTCTGAATGGAGGAATAATACCTTAGATTGCATCTGTCCAGTCTGAATGGAGGAATCATACCTTAGACTGCATCTGTCCAGTCTGGATGGAGGAATCATAACTTAGACTGCATCTGTCTGGTCTGAATGGAGGAATCATACCTTAGACTGCATCTGTCCGATCAGAATGGAGGAATCATACATTAGACTGCATCTGTCCAGTCTGAATAGATGAATCATACCTTAGACTGCATCTGTCCGGTCTGAATAGAGGAATCATACATTAGACTGCATCTGTCCAGTCTGAATAGATGAATCATACCTTAGACTGCATCTGTCCGGTCTGAATAGAGGAATCATACATTAGACTGCATCTGTCCAGTCTGAATAGATGAATCATACCTTAGACTGCATCTGTCCGGTCTGAATAGAGGAATCATACATTAGACTGCATCTGTCCAGTCTGAATAGATGAATCATACCTTAGACTGCATCTGTCCGGTCTGAATAGAGGAATCATACATTAGACTGCATCTGTCCAGTCTGAATAGATGAATCATACCTTAGACTGCATCTGTCCGGTCTGAATAGAGGAATCATACATTAGACTGCATCTGTCCAGTCTGAATAGATGAATCATACCTTAGACTGCATCTGTCCAGTCTGAATGGAGGAATCATACCTTAGACTGCATCTGTCCAGTCTGAATGGAGGAATCATACCTTAGACTGCATCTGTCCAGTCTGAATAGAGGAATCATACCTTAGACTACATCTGTCCAGTCTGAATGGAGGAATCATACCTTAGACTGCATCTGTCCGGTCTGAATGGAGGAATCATACATTTGACTGCATCTGTCTGGTCTGAATAGAGGAATCATACCTTTGATTGCATCTATCCGGTCTGAATGGAGAAATCATACCTTTGACTGCATCTGTCCAGTCTGAATGGAGGAATCATACCTTTGATTGCATCTGTCCGGTCTGAATGGAGGAATCATACATTTGACTGCATCTGTCCGGTCTGAATAGAGGAATCATACCTTAGACTACATCTGTCCAGTCTGAATGGAGGAATCATACCTTAGACTGCATCTGTCCGGTCTGAATGGAGGAATCATACATTTGACTGCATCTGTATGGTCTGAATAAAGGAATCATACCTTTGACTGCATCTGTCCAGTCTGAATGGAGGAATCATACCTTTGACTGCATCTATCCAGTCTGAATGGAGGAATCATACCTTTGATTGCATCTATCCAGTCTGAATGGAGAAATCATACCTTTGACTGCATCTGTCCAGTCTGAATGGAGGAATCATACCTTTGATTGCATATGTCTGGTCTGAATGGAGGAATCATACCTTAGACTGCATCTGTCCAGTCTGAATGGAGGAATCATAGAATGAGGCTGGAGCAAACATCTCTATCTTGTTAGTGGACAGCTGAAGTGGCTGGCGCAGGGCGGTGGCTACCACATGCTTCCGTGGTGTGACCACTGAGTATGGCTGCGGCTTCGGGTTGATGATATGCTGGAGACTGTTCTTGTTTGACGGGGCTGGGGTCGGAGGATAAGGGGTTGGAGCAGGGGTTGGTGCCCCTGTGTGGTTGATGATTGTTGGTAGTTCAAAGTCATATGCAGCAACTTCTGTTGGCATGAAGATGAGTTCCCCCTCAATAGATTCCTCGCCTTGCAACGTTATTGAGAATACGCCTGGATTCAACACTTGAAAACTATAGTCCTCTATGGGATAAACAACAAACACAGTTGCATGTAAATCATTTCATTTAGTTTAAACATTATTTATTTCAATATTTGTACACGTAATCAAGAAATGAACATTTCATTTAGCCTGTATATATATTTTAATACAATACAATAAGTTTATTGCATAAAACAGGCACACATGTAAAAACAGGCAGTGACATGGAATTTTACAAAATAGCAAAATTGTAGGTTATTAATATTCGAATATATGCTGTAGAAACGTGTTAGTTTTTTGTTTATTTGCATAATATATCAATTTGGAAAGATTGATGTTGATTATTTTGGATTTGCATGACAACAGATTAATGAATTTCACGAAGGTACCTTGTACAGATACTAACCTTGTGTCTGGTATCCCGGGAAGTTAAGAGTGAAATCTTTATATCTGGACAGATCAAACTCTAACTTGGACTTCGTTGACATCTGTCCAAAAATAAGAAATTCAATCTGAGAACCATACAACAATATGTTAAACAAAAGTGACTGAACAAATATCAAAATCATTTAATTTAACACGTGTATGGTAGAAAAGCTCAACAATGCAAAATTGCAACCAAATAATACACACAATATCACATCTTACAGCGAACATGTAATTTTTATTGCGCTTTTTTTTTAATTTAGAAAAATTACATCGCAATCTAAATTTAATTGCCGGATACCCAGTGTGGCAATGTGTGGCATTTAAACCCAATTAGGCAATCACCTATGCGAAACAGCCACCTTTCTGCCATTCCCCAAGCTGGCTGCTTATGGTTGACTATATGTTGATTACTTTACCTGAGTATAGGTAATATTGGTACCTAAGAGGGTCTATCTACACCAATACAAATGTGGAAAAATTAACATGTTGACAATGCAATTTTTGTTTTTTATTTAAGTTTATTTAACGTCGCTACCGGTTGCCCATTTGAACGACGGCAGTTTACCTAACAACATCTTCCCTGGGCAGGCTCCAGCGGTTAACCAGTACTTGGTGCACCTACATTTGCAAGAAACTGCCAACGTTTTCATATAAAGAGACACGGTCTGAGCGGGGCACGAACCCGTCACGTGACTATCAGCGATGATAGGTTACAGTGAATGACCGTAATCTGGTGGATATTTACCTTGTTTGTCAATCTGAAGGTCAGAGGTGTTTACCTTGTATGTCAACCTGAAGGTCAGTGGTGGATATTTACCTTGTTTGTCAATCTGAAGGTCAGTGGTGGATATTTAACTTGTTTGTCAATCTGAAGGTCAGTGGTGGATATTTACCTTGTTTGTCAACCTGAAGGTCAGTGGTGGATATATATCTTGTTTGTCGTGGAAGTCGTGATAGCGCAGTGGATGCGCGTTCGCTTCAGGTGCGAAAGGTCCGGAGTTCGAGCCCCACTGGAGCCGTTACGATTGTGCCCTTAGGCAAGGCATTTAAATTCCACATTGCCTCTTCTCTCTCCCTCGTGGCGATGGATTACATCAGGAATGAGGTCTCGAGAGTGATTTATATAAGTTGAAATAACTTGTTTCGCAATCGAGCTAAAATAAATTTGTATAATAATAAAATTAAAAAATTAAAAAAAGAAGGTCAGTGGTGGATATTTATCTTGTTTGTCAATCTGAAGGTCAGTGGTGGATATTTAACTTGTTTGTCAATCTGAAGGTCAGTGGTGGATATTTACCTTGTTTGTCAACCTGAAGGTCAGTGGTGGATATTTAACTTGTTTGTCAATCTGAAGGTCAGTGGTTGATATTGATCTTGTTTGTCAACCTGAAGGTCAGTGGTGGATATTTATCTTGTTTGTCAACCTGAAGGTCAGTGGTTGATATTTATCTTGTTTGTCAATCTGAAGGTCAGTGGTGGATATTTACCTTGTTTGTCAATCTGAAGGTCAGTGGTGGATATTTACCTTGTTTGTCAATCTGAAGGTCAGTGGTTGATATTTATCTTGTTTGTCAATCTGTAGGTCAGTGGTGGATATTTACCTTGTTTGTCAATCTGAAGGTCAGTGGTGGATATTTACCTAGTTTGTCAATCTGAAGGTCAGTGGTGGATATTTACCTTGTTTGTCAACCTGAAGGTCAGTGGTGGATATTTACCTAGTTTGTCAATCTGAAGGTCAGTGGTGGATATTTACCTTGTTTGTCAATCTGAAGGTCAGTGGTGGATATTTACCTTGTTTGTCAACCTGAAGGTCAGAGTTGATCCTGAGCCACAGTAGACACCACCAAAGTTGAAGCTTGTCTGAAATGACACCAACATAAAATGAATATAATTTTTTCAACAGTTGCATGAACTTGTTTCGCAATAGAGCTAAAATAAAAGTATTTTATCTATATCATTTGCCCCAATGTTCCACACCAACTGTCATAAAAATTGACAAAGCAACCAAGGACGAAAAAATAGATTTTCAAGATCGCCACTCTGAGTGCCTACTTGAAAATCTCGGTTCGGAACGATTTGTGCGAATTGTGATCTAAAAAACTGACAAAAGTGGTTTCCCAGATGTCATTTGCAGCATCAGATCACAGGCAATCGGAACAGTGCTTTGATAGTATAATGGGTGCTGTATTTTTTTTCTGTGATCTGATGACCCACCTACAGTCAAACCTGTGTTAGTGGTCACCTCTATTAAGCAGCCAAACTGTATTAAGCAGCCAGTTTCCAGATTCCCAATATGTTGTTTTATTATATATTTGACCTCTATTAAGCAGCCATCTGTGCTAAGCAGCCATTTTCAGAGATTCCCTTGGCTGGCTGCTTAAGACAGGTTTGACTGTATACCAATAACTCACCCAGAGCATAGCACAGGTAAAATATAAATATACTTGTCCCATGTAGTAGACTGCATAGACCTTAGTATCATATCTTGAGTATGCTATCAAACGAAACATACATACCAAGTCAATATCTACAGCTGGGGGTTCTACGGTGCCACCCATCCTAAGTTCTAGACTTTTTCCACCCTTGACGACAACTTGTACTCGGGTATCAAACTTGAGGATGGCATCCGGTGTAAGTTTCACATTTAGTTCAGCATTACCACCGACAGGTACCACACCATGCAACGGGCTCACCTGTAACCCAGGGAATGGGTTTGTATCATTCACCTGAAACATGTAAAGATAAAATTAGTTTAAACTTTATTTATTTTACAACAACTGCGAAGCAAGTTTTAACAACTTATATTAATCACTCTCGTTGGCGCGGATGAAAGCGTATATGTGGTCATTCACGTAGGAGGAAACCGGAGTACCCGGAAAAAACCCACCTGTCCGATCTGGCGACCACTGTACCATCTCACATTCTTCCCAGTCCGAGGATCAAACCCAGGTTGCACTGGTGAGAAGCGAGCGTGCTAACCACTGCGCTAATCGGACAGCCAAAATACTAAAATATTTCTGGAGACGTCACTGGGAATAACCAGGGGGCGATGATAAGTAGACGCATCAACAAAAAACAGTCAATCGAGATTCGTGCTGCGTTGAATCAACTTTTCACAGTACACATAACTAGTTGTATTCGGTTGCAGTGTAGTGTGTTCCTGGAAGTCAATCCAGGTGACCTCCAGCTAATGGTAAAATTAAATCTACTGGACTGTGAACTCAGTTATTTTTCTGAGCACATATGTTTTTTGTGTACAGTCTAACCTCCATTAAGCAGCCAACCTGTATTAAGCAGCCAGTTTCTAAATTCCCAATATGCTGTTTTACTATACATTTCACCTCTATTAAGCAGCCACCTGCGCTAAGCAGCCACTTTCTGTGATTCCCTTGGCTGCTTAGGACACGTTTCACTGTATTTCGCAAATAATGATATTCTGCGGTTAGAAGCCATTTTTAATAATTGATCGACTACCAGTTACATCTTGATATCGGGTAGTCAATAATTGCAATGTTGTGCAATATGACTCAATTCTTAAAGTTCCAGAAACTGTATGGATCTCCACGTGCCTTCCGTTTGGTACAGGAATGAGTTTTATTGATAGTTCAATTTACATGGTACACTTGATTGGCACTGGGAACACAGAACATGTTTCAATATACCACAAGTGTACTTTCACATGTACCTAATTGCCCCATATGACACAAGCATGCATACACTCAGGACCACAGTTGGGGCTATAGAACTCAACCCTTTCCTTCATAGAGATTTAGGTTAATATACCATGTTATCTCCATACAAACGACAGCCATTTAGCTATCATGCAGTGGATAAGTAGTTGCCATATCTATCCCACCTCCATATATATTACTGGGACTACATAGAGATTTAGGTTAATATACCATGTTATCTCCATACAAACGACAGCCATTTAGCTATCATGCAGTGGATAAGTAGTCGCCATATCTATCCCACCTCCATAGATATTACTGGGACTACACGAGATTCTGGCCTTTATTATGAACATTGGTTTGGCTACTACATTGTCAATGTATGTCGTATTGGTAATGGCATCAAGAGGTGCTTCTATGGGGGAAAGGGTTAAGACAATTCCCATCATGTCTCACTAACCGCTATCAATGCTAACACTTATATTTTGCAACATCCTCATGGAAAGGAATTTACATAAGCTCTCAGCTTGTTTTCCACTCCATTTCAAATATCCTGTGTATTGCATATTATACACATAATGTATGGACTGAATAAAAATAGGTTTAAACAAAGTACCACACCAAACAGAACAGCTATGTATCCCTGCAGAATACTGCAGATGCAACAGAGACTACAGAGATCATGTAAGCAATAGGCAGTGGTAGTCAGGGATGCCTATACACTGATAAGGTCACACATGGGTGATTTTGAAAATGTCCTCATTTATGATGGCATGTGTATTTTACATTTATTTATCATCGCTACCGGTTGCTCATATGAGCGACGCCTCCTGAAGAGATTAGTCATTTTAGATTTTTGGAAGATAGTGCAATGATACAAATAGACCCAATCCATAGTCTCCTCTGGTTGTTGTACATGAACGGTGTACAGCACCAACACTAAACCTCGGTTTAGAGTCCCATCTTAAAGATATTTGCCAAAGTAGGATTGAGATGAAAGAGTTCATAATTACTATGTTCCACTATATTCTAACTGAACATTATTGGTTTGGTCAGGAGGCAAGAAATATAAAAAGAATTTTTAAATTACTAGAAAAAGCAAAACAAACCTGGAAGTAAGCATGATTCTGTCCTATGTTAGCTAAGAGCACCGTTCGTGTAGTACACATATTGACTGGCACCTGACCAAACATGATCCTCCTCTCCACAAACTGCACGTGCGTCGAACCAAGCTGTAAAATAATGTGCATAATCAAAATTAACCCTTAAAATGCTGAACAAATTGGAAGGAATGCGCAAACAACATAGATCAAGATCAGCCATGGCATAATGGATAACCCATATCTGATCAGGTTATATGTTGTTTGCTATTCAGCCAAGTGTTTTAGCTTCATTATCCGAATAGCAAACAGCATAGCGCCTTATCAGAAGGCACTGTTCCATCTGAACTGGCTCTATGTTGTTTGCAAAAATGAATATACTCATTTCCAGCAAAATCAACAGTCAATAGTGGCAGTATTACATGAGTGGTTTGCTTAATCCAGGTTCAATACTGAACAAGCTATCAGTCTGGAATGTGGTAACTGGTTGCTTGATTGAGGTTCACTACTGAACAAACTACCAGTCTGGAATGTGGTAACTGGTTGCTTAATTGAGGTTCACTACTGAACACGCTATCAGTCTGGAATGTGGTAACTGGTTGCTTACCAGTTTGCCGTGAATGCACTCAATTCTCACAGAGTGAATCAGTTTTGACTCCGGCATGACCTAGGAACCAAGTGACATACCTAAAGGATCGACCTCCAGATTGGACAGATGGATTTATTCCGGGCACTAAGCTTAAATTTATTTGCAAATCAACTTATAAAAGAAAGAAACACTACACTATTTTATGTCAACATGTATTTAATGACAGTAGAGGTTGTAAGTTTGAGCCCCGATAGAATCACGGTGGTGGTGTTCTTAGACAAGGCTCTCAAATCCACATTGCCCTCATGTCGATAGATTCCATCAGGAATGAGGTCTCGAGAATAATTAATCTCATGTTAAAAGAGTGAGTGCATGAGTATTTGGTTTAACAGCGCATCAGCACAGTTCAGGCTATATCGCGCAGGGTTAAGTATATCGTATATATGTTAAAAGAACTTGTTTCGCAATCGAGCTAAAATAAATTTGCATAATAATATCCGCTATTTTATGTTTATTTGTGAGATTTTCAATGCATTTCTTTTACTGTACCTCTGCCCTGCACTTCAACTGTAACGTACTGCCGCTGTGTATCATGAGGGAGAATGAACCATCCTCGGGGGCGAGGTACGACGGGTGCCACACCACTTCACAGTCCAGGTCCTTGAAGGGGTCAACAATGCCAGTGGCAGGCCTGATGGAGAATGCTGTCCCCTTCTCTCCCAGATTAGGAGCCCAGGTGAACTCAGCTGGGTAGTTGAGTTTGTTGTACAGGGTGATTATTCCCCGGAATCCTGTAAAGAAATCCAGTTCATTCAAAGACAGACGAAGATCATGGCTTTGTTCATAATTTAATCCTTTCCCTTAGCCCTTAGTTTATCAGATCTCCGAACTCAAGTGTAAAACATTACTCCTAAGGTGAGATTTTGTTGTCGGACAATGCAGCGTTCACATGTTCTCTTTCACATGCATCATTCACCTGGTTTGTGTTTTCAATTAACCTTTCCCTCATGGAAGTACCTCCTGATGCCATTACCAATACGACATACATTGACAATGTAGTAGCCAAACAAATGTTCTTAATGCAGGCCAGAATCTCATGTAGTCCCAGTAATATCTATGGAGGTGGGATAGATATGGCGACTACTTATCCACTGCATGATAGCTAAATGGCTGTCGTTTGTATGAGATATAATAGTATATTAACCTAAATCTCTATGAAGGAAAGGGTTAAGCAATATTTATTCACAAGTCCACATTGACATTATTTAGTGGGTCATTCAAAATTTCATATTTTTTACTTTTTGTTAAAAAGCTCTGCAAAAAGTTTTATTTGCCTATATATAAACTCACATATGAATCATTTACATACATCATTCATACATACACACACATCAAACTACTATGCAATTGCATGACTATATAATATTTACATCACTATTGCATTTCCTTCAATGAACCTATGTGTCCTGATTGCATACAATTTCGTATGAGGGTTTCCAACTAATGATATGCAGCTGACATGTGCACTCAATGTTACGCATTCGCAGTGTTAGGCAGCGTTTGTTGCGAGAAAAGGTGTGTCTTACAGTTTACACTGTTCCAAGGATGATCTAATTACCAGATCCCCGGCATACGTTAAGTCGCACATTTGGACTAAATACCTGAAAGTGTGATATTTGTTTTCTTTGTCTCATTGGTTGCCTTCGGCCTCCACGCACATTAAACACACTCAATGTAGTTCATACCCCAATGGAAACTATTAACTCGCGATTCATTCCTTAATGAATCCCAGTATTTTTGTAATGGACACTTCTAAATTGCACTTGGAATTCTATGCAGTGGGTTGCAAGGGTTAATACATACCAGCGTCTGTAGGCAGACCAAATGAAGGTTTCAATACAAGTTCATCTAGTGACAGTTCCAGGGAAACCGGTACAACTTCAGCTAACACAGTCACGTGATGTTTGTGGTAGTTGTTAACGGTGTAACTTACGGACCTGGAAACATATATACATGTATGCATGATTGATAGTTAACATCATTACTATTTAGTTATTCAAATTTACCATGCAGTTAAAGAAGTGATTTCATTTGATGATATTGTGGAGGGACAGACATGCATACATAATACACAAACCATCATACGTATGCATGCATAATACATGAACCATCATACATATGCATGCATAATACATGAAACATCATACATATGCATGCTTAATACATGAAACATCATACATATGCATGCATAATACATGAAACATCATACATATGCATGCATAATACATGAAACATCATACATATGCATGCATAATACATGAAACATCATACATATGCATGCATAATACATGAAACAGCATACATATGCATGTATAATACATGAAACATCATACATATGCATGCATAATAGATTAACCATCATACATATGCATGCATAATACATGAAACATCATACATATGCATGCATAATACATGAAACAGCATACATATGCATGTATAATACATGAAACATCATACATATGCATGCATAATAGATTAACAATCATACATATGCATGCATAATAGATTAACCATCATACATATGCATGCATAATAGATTAACAATCATACATATGCATGCATAATAGATTAACTATCATACATATGCCTGCATAATACATGAAACATCAGTAAGTGAGGTACATTGTTCATGTAATGAAGTGGCAGTGGTCAGGTTTTCCAACCACCTGTGAAAAAGGGGTCATTTTACAAAAATGGGGGACAAACATAAATATCAATCAAAACTTTATCTTTTATAATCTGTTCTTTAGCATGTTTATTTATTCATGTTCAATAATAATGGAATGTTGATAATCAGACATCCATTTTGATTGAAATTCATTTTTACTAATGGTTTTAATACTCTTTGAGACACTATTGTCAACCATGGGAGGGTAGCATCTTCAATTGGGGAAGGATTCACTGTCGTGGATTTCGCCTTTTTCACCGACACAAGATGACGAATATTCAGAACTACACATCATTTGAATTAATGTAAACTTGAAATGGCAGTGCCTCATGCTATTGCACTGAATTCAGCCAATGGTTTTAGCTCCACTATCAAATAGCAAATAGCATAGAGCCTGATCAGCATAATGCCACATCTGATCAGGATCTATGTTGTTTGCTATTCAGCCAATGGTTTTAGCTCCACTATCCAAATAGCAAACAGCATAAAGCCTGATCAGCATAATGCCGTGTCTGATCAGGATCTATGTTGTTTGCTATTCAGCCAATGGTGTTAGCTCCACTATCCAAATAGCAAACAGCACAGAGCCTGATCAGCATAATGCCGCGTCTGATCAGGATCTATGTTGTTTGCTATTCAGCCAATGGTTTTAGCTCCACTATCCAAATAGCAAACAGCATAGAGCCTGATCAGCATAATACCGTGTCTGATCAGGATCTATGTTGTTTGCTATTCAGCCAATGGTTTTAGCTCCACTATCCAAATAGCAAATAGCATAGAGCCTGATCAGCATAATGCCGCGTCTGATCAGGATCTATGTTTGCTATTCAGCCAATGGTATTAGCTCCACTATCCAAATAGCAAACAGCATATAGCCTGATCAGCATAATGCCGCGTCTGATCAGGATCTATGTTGTTTGCTATTCAGCCAATGGTTTTAGCTCCACTATCAAAATAGCAAACAGCATAGAGCCTGATCAGATGGCACGTATGGATATGCTGTTTGCAAAATTGATCTTATCTGCCGCTAGCATGCAAAGGGTTAAGAGTGATAATGTTCATATGTAGCGGATGATTGATTGATTACCTTTGGAATTTTTGTTTCTGGTTGCACTCGAAGATAATTGGAACGTTTGCCTTTGATTTTGGAGGCACGACCTGTGATAGCGGACAACTCTGTCTCAGTTCTCTACAATCAATCTGAAATATAAACAAAGAATGCATGACTGGTCAATACTCTGTCTCAGTTCTCTACAATCAATCTGAAATATAAACAAAGAATACACGACTGGTCAATACTCTGTCTCAGTTCTCTACAATCAATCTGAAATATAAACAAAGAATACACGACTGGTCAATACTTGGTCTCAATTCTCTACAATCAATCTGAAATATAAACAAAGAATACATGACTGGTCAATATTTGGTCTCAGTTCTCTACAATCAATCTGAAATATAAACAAAGAATACATGACTGGTCAATACTCTGTCTCAGTTCTCTACAATCAATCTGAAATATAAACAAAGAATACACGACTGGTCAATACTTGGTCTCAATTCTCTACAATCAATCTGAAATATAAACAAAGAATACACGACTGGTCAATACTTGGTCTCAATTCTCTTCAATCAATCAATTATGTTATATTTCGGGTTTTATGCCTGCATCAGCACCATTTTGGGCTATATTGCCGGCGGGCAGTTTACCTAACAACACCTTTCCTGGGCAGGCTCCAACGGTTAACCAGTACTTGGGTGCACCAACCTCTGTAAGAAACTGCCAACTTTTTCATATAAATGAGACACGGTCTGAGCGGGGCTCGAACCCGTGATCATCAGTGATGATAGATTACAGTGGTATAGGCTACAAGTCAGCGACCTTAACCACTCGACTATGGAGGCGGACTTCAATCAATCAAAAATGTCAACAAAATCATATCAAAGTTAAAGCACGAAAAATATTTCAGCATAGAGGCGAGAGCATTTCCTCTGTGAAATTCTACTGAATATCCACAAATGGAAGAGCAACAATCAAATGTAAATCAATCACAATAAACATCATGCTAGATGTCATATGTCTAGGCAGTTTACTATCATTTAACTCTTTCAACATCAACTGGTGCACTGGTGCATGATATTTTTAGACCAATAAATTACATTTGGACAGTTCATTTATCAAAATGGGTAATTAAAGTTATCTTACTGGCAAAAAGTGCAGATCCTGATGAGATAGCTCATCACAAGCCGGCTCATCTGGATCTACACTTTTTGTATGCCTATTTAGAGGTCTGTGGTGTTGAAAGCGTTAATCTCCAAAACTCTTTGTCCAATTTTATTGTAATTTTACTGGAAGCACCAGGATGAATATTATTGTGCATGTCATAAGTGTTATGTTTGTATGATTGTTTACCTTGTTATGGCCCTTTGTAAGAATTTACAAATGAAGATTTGTCCACACTGGATCTACTAAATCACTGGCCAGATGTCAACACAACTGCTTTGGTGGGGGGGGGGGACTTGGGGGCTATTAGTCACTTTCAACAATATTTGCAGTTTATTAAATACAAAACATTTGGTGTCAAAATATATAAATAGTTTATATAAATTTATTTTAGCTCGATTGCGAAACAAGTTCTTACAACTTATATTAATCACTATCGAGACCTCACTCCTGATGGAATCCATCGCCACGAGGGAGAGAGAAGAGACAACGTGGAATTTAAATGCCTTGCCTAAGGGTACAATCATAACGGCTCCAGCGGGGCTTTAACTCAGACCTTTCGCACCTGAAGCGAATGCGCATCTACTGGGCTATCACGACTTCCAGATAAATAGAATGTCTAGACAATGTTGAACACCAGTAACAGTAGAGTTATAGCCCTTTATCTAATGAAAATGCCACATTGACATATATACTCTCAGCTTGGAGCTGGAAAATTTCATTTGGACAAGTTCATTTTACAAAATGGGTAATTTTGTCTAAAATTAGTAATATTACGGGCAAAAAGTGCAGATCCTGATGAGACGGCTCGTCACAAGCTGGCTCGTCTGGATCTACATTTTTAAGCCTATTTAGAGGTTTGTAGTATTGGGGTTAAAATCAAAACTGGTTCATTACTGAACTTGCAAAGATACAAAGAATATTAAATTGTTTCATTCAGTACATGATTGAATTATATTTCACCAAATGAACAGTGAAAGCAATATTATCCTGAATGGCACCATCCATGCGTGATAATGGTAACATTCAATGTACACAAGTGAAATATAACAAGATCCTACACTAAGGGCAAACAAATTGTCATTTTCATATGATGGGATATGTTTCCTATCATAGAAACCGATGCTACCACATGTGTGTGTTTACGTTTATTTATCGTCGCTACCGGTTGCCTATATGAGCGACGCCGCCTGAAGAGATTAGTCATTTTAGATTTTTGGAGGATAGTGCAATGATACAGACAGAGACCCATTCCAGAGTCTCCTCTGGTTCTTTTATGTGCACGGTGTACAGCACCGACACGAGACCTCGATTTAATGTCCCATCTGAAAGACTGTTAATTTTATTAGGGACAGATGGGGGATCGAACCTGCGATCCCTGGATTACAAGTCCAGCGTGTTAACCACTGGACTACAGTGATCCGTCTGTAAAATGCTACCACATATGGCGATATTTTAAATGGTAGCACCTGGGAACGAAACCTGTGAAACAATGAAAAGAGAATCCAATCATTCACAGCTTCAACACAGTGAACAATGGGTTTATCTCTCCTTAAACAAACTCATGACATTCTTTTTTCTTTTTTTTAAAACTTTATTTATTTTACAACGATTGCAAAGCAAGTTCTAACAACTTATATTAATCACTCTCATTGGCGTGGATGAAAGCGTAAATGTGTTCATTCGTGTGGGAGGAAACCGAAGAAAACCCCTGGCGCCAACCGTACCATCTCACATACTTCCCGGTCCGAGGATCGAACCAGGGTTGCATTGGTGCCATTCTTGGAAAGCACTATGAATGAAAATATGCTTCTACTAATAATAGTAGTATGTTGAATCATACCTCGGCAACAATGAGTACATGCTGGTCTAGGTTGTTGGTAACCTCCAGGTACCTGGTACTAATTGACCTCAAACACACCGATCCAAAGTCAATAATTGGTGGACCTACAAAATGTACAAATATCATTATGTTAATGCATACAGAATGTACAAATATCATTATGTTAATGCATACAGAATGTACAAATATCATTATGTTAATGCATACAGAAGGAATAAATAGCAGGATTTCTCACAATGTGGTATGTGGAAGTCACAATGTGGTATGTGGAATTCATAATATGGTTTGTGGACGTCACAATTTGGTATGTGTATGTGAAAGTCATAATGTGGTATGTGTATGTGGAAGTCATAATGTGGTATGTGGAAGTCACAATGTGGTATGTGTATGTGGAAGTCATAATGTGGTATGTGGAAGTCACAATGTGGTATGTGTATGTGGAAGTCATAATGTGGTATGTGGAAGTCACAATATGGTATGTGGACATCACAATGTGGTATGTGGAAGTCACAATGTGGTATGTGGAAATCACAATATGGTATGTGTATGTGGAAGTCACAATGTGGTATGTGGAAGTCACAATGTGGTATGTGGAAGTCACAATGTGGTATGTGGAAGTCACAATGTGGTAATGTGGAATTCATAATATGGTATGTGGAAGTCACAATGTGGTATGTGGAAGTCACAATGTGGTATGTGAATATATATACAAATTTATGATTTAATGTGGATCAATATGTATAAATATTTATATAGTTCTTATATTCTGAAATTAGTGGTTGCAACACAGACTCGAATACCAAGTTAGAAAATATGAGTAACCGGGTATTGAGTTGGGTAATCATTGTTACCCACAATTATTATCAGTGGCCAACATCACACACCATAAGTAGCTAACAAAGCTATTAAACATACTGTAGTCCCAAGAGAGCAATCTCATTAATGTAGTAACCCATTTGATTCTGGATACCATTCAAACAGTATTTACAAAGAACATAGAGCCAAGCCAGATCAGCTGCCATGGAACGTGTCGTCTGATCAGGCTCTATGCTGTTTGCTATTCAGATGATCTTGCTAAGACACTTGGCTATGTAGTAAACAACATAGATCCTGATCAGCCGCAGCGAACTACATGGCAGTCAATGTTTGATCAATGCTTACCTATCACAACCTGGTGTTGCTCTCATGGTGTCAAACTACATGGCAGTCAATGTTTGATCTATGCTTACCTATCACAACCTGGTGTTGCTCTTGTGGTGTCAAACTACATGGCAGTCAATGTTTGATCTATGCTTACCTATCACAACCTGGTGTTGCTGTCATGGTGTCAAACTACATGGCAGTCAATGTTTGATCTATGCTTACCTATCACAACCTGGTGTTGCTCTTGTGGTGTCAAACTACATGGCAGTCAATGTTTGATCAATGCTTACCTATCACAACCTGGTGTTGCTCTTGTGGTGTCAAAAATTTAGTGCAGTCAATTTTCTCCTTTGGTGTGGTGGGTACAGCATTCAAGCCATCCCTGACCTACAGAATAGTCATAACATAAAAGTAATACAGTATCCTTTATGTCAAAGTCGGTTATGTCTAATTCTCCGGTTATTACGAAGTCGGATCAAAGTCCCGTTTCAGACAATATCATTTTACATATAACTGGATCTGTATTTGGTTAATACATGCAGGGTTCATTCTAGGCCAGAATGTGTGGGAGAAGTGAGAAAGTACGCGATCGCGTGCTTAAATGGTGTTATTTAATCAATTTCAACAAAATATGGTTAAAATGTACAGTATGACCATTAAATACATTTGAATAGAAGGAGTGTTTTATAATGAGCCAGTGTATCTTACTGGACAAAATTTTGTATAAAAATTGTAAATAAATATATATATATTTTTTTTTTTAGGGAGAAGTGGGGCCCCCAGAGGGCGAAGTCAGGGTCCCTAGGGCGACTATTTCGCCCACATCGCCTTCTAGAATGATCCCTGACATATTATGCCAGTACTCTTCATTGCTGTTACCAGGGATGACATTATACACACATGTTCTCACACACAAATTCATAGGTCAGAAAGTAGTTCACTAAGTGTGTGAAAGAATCGAATCAAAGAATCCAGCAGAATAAAATAGTCAAACTATTGAACTATCTGTATGGATCATTGAGTTGATGACTTACCGGTTTATTTGTCACTGTCTTCATGGTCGCTGAAAGACTTTTACTGCTCAGTAATTTGTGATCTTCATTCGGTGGAGGAGGCGCTGAAATATAATAAACTGTGTATTTTAACAAGGCCTCATATACACACACACACGCACGCACGCACGCACACACACACACACACACAGATGTGTACACACACTTTGCTTGAGCATCTGTGAAAATTGGAACAAAATCTGACAAATGCCAGGATTTGCAGACGTAATAGCATAGGGACTGGAAAGTTTATAGTTTGTGAGGTGGGGGAGCACAAAAGTAGTGGGGGTACACAAAGGTTACAAGATTCTGTTATTGTAGTCAGAATGGATAGTCAACTATATTATAGGGCAAAGTCAGTATTACAGATTTTAGAACAACAATGAATATATCAGTCATAAACTAATGTTACCATGTGCATGGAGAACAGATCCAGAATAAGCATACCTTTAGGGTCCGGTTGGATCTCTTCGAGGAGAAGTTTCTTGGGGCGTATTCCCGCTGCTGGCTTTATACCAATATCTGTTGATGTATTAGTTTCGTGGAACTCCCTGCGTAACAATGTAGAAACACGTACTCACATACTTTATCAAGTAACCATACATGAATGAAACATCTGCTGCGTAATGACTGACCAGCAAAATCTGTTCAAATGATATACCTCTCATATATGACCTATGTCATGTGATATATAACCTATGTCATGTGATATATAACCTATGTCATGTGATATATAACCTATGTCATGTGATATATAACCTATGTCATGTGATATATAACCTATGTCATGTGATATATAACCTATGTCATGTGATATGTCATGTGATATATGACCTATGTCATGTGATATATAACCTATGTCATGTGATATATGACCTATGTCATGTGATATATAACCTATGTCATGTGATATATGACCTATGCCATGTGATATATGACATATGTCATGTGATATATGACCTATGTCATGTGATATATGACTTATGTCATGTGATATATGACCTATGTCATGTGATATATAACCTATGTCATGTGATATATGACCTATGTCATGTGATATATAACCTATGTCATGTGATATATGACCAATGTCATGTGATATATGACCTATGTCATGTGATATATAACCTATGTCATGTGATATATAACCTATGTCATGTGATATATAACCTATGTCATGTGATATATAACCTATGTCATGTGATATATGACCTATGTCATGTGATATATAACCTATGTCATGTGATATATGACCTATGTCATGTGATATATGACCTATGTCATGTGATATATAACCTATGTCATGTGATATATAACCTATGTCATGTGATATATAACCTATGTCATATATAACCTATGTCATTGATATATACCTATTCTGTGATATATAATATGTCATGGATTACCTATGTCATGTGATATATGTTGTGATATATAACCTATGTCTGTGATATATACCTATGTCATGTGATATATAACCTATGTCATGTGATATATAACCTATGTCATGTGATATATAACCTATGTCATGTGATATATGACCTATGTCATGTGATATATAACCTATGTCATGTGATATATAACCTATGTCATGTGATATATGACTTATGTCATGTGATATATAACCTATGTCATGTGATATATAACCTATGTCATGTGATATATGACCTATGTCATGTGATATATAACCTATGTCATGTGATATATAACCTATGTCATGTGATCAGGGATAATTTTTGTTGACCAGATGTATGGAAGAAAATACCCTATTGTCAAAAATGAATGGGATATTTTGGAAAGCAATGGGATATTTTCCTTATTCGAATGGGATTTCACAAATAAAACAATTATAACAGTTTAAAGCAGTTTTTAATCATTTTCAATGCAGTTTATTCTGCTTTCCATCTATTATAGACTATATATAATCTCCCTTAATTAAGATTAATTTTTCTGGCTTTGGCATTATTCCATGTGTCTGGCTTTGGCATTATTCAATGTGTTTAATGCCGATTTAAAGTCAAATTTGTCCAGTGCACCCCCTTCCAGACAAATCCTCATGAGGCTGTCAATGTGTTCAGGTGACAGACGGTTTCTCAGTGAGGTTGTGATGGCATTCTGTGTGGAGAAAGCCCTCTCAGTCAGCCGTGTGAACTGGGTGGGCTAATGCAAGTTGTGCCAGCTTAATGAGGTTAGGGAAGTCATCTTTGTGGTATTCCATAATAAGTGCCCATAACTGAGCAGTTGACTTTCTGGGGTAGCCTTGCTTTTTAACAACAAACTGGCGACGCCTTAACAAGTTTGGTAACTTTGTTGTCAATATCAGTTGAAATGGCAGACAGGAATTCACATGCAGAGTAGTAGCTCTGGTAATCTATTTTGCCAACTGTAGCACCTTTGATTTGTGGGGTATCTAATTGTTCTAACAATTGTACCAGACTGGAATACTTGCTCAGTGGGATTTCTTCTTTAACCATCCAAAATACCACCTTCATTAATGCAATAATCCCACTAGACTCTTTAGAATCAATGTTTGCCACAGCACTGGCTAGGTCCTCCCTCCCCTTAGGAGCTAGTAATGCCCTCTTATGATCAGCATGTTCAAGGTGCCTGCTCAGTGTTGTTGTCCTGAAGTTGTCTGTGCCAATTGCCATTGAATTTTTCATCCCTAGATCCCTGCACAACTTGTAATACATGGTTGATTTTGTGGAATTGTACTGATTGATTTTGTGGAATTGTACTGGAGCCACGGATTGTCATTTAACCATTTAGCTTGGAATTTAGGTTTTGAAGTTGTGATGGAAGGTTCTGAACTAGCTGCAGAAGCTGGACTGTCCTCGGACTCATTGTTATTTACATCTGTAGGAGCTTTCATGAATTGAAAGAGGCTCTGACAGCCCGCAATCGACTTTAACCTTTTCTTAGGTGGCATTGTGAAAAGCGTCAGTGGAAACGGGAAATTAAAACGTAATACCAAAAGTCAAACGCTCCGTATCATAAGACGCTCGGCGGCTCTATATATTGCATTAATAAAATGTTCAGCAGACCTGGTAGGGGAGGTAATCCAGATTAAAGCGTCCAGTGAGCTCGATCAATTATCGAGACGAATAAGAAACGTCGTTACCGGCACATTATTTGCTATGTTTGAACAGTAGAAATTCGACGATCTTTATGCGATTTTTCTAACACAATTGGTTACATTTTATGCGATTTCCGGCCACATTATGCGAGAATATCGCGGAATCGCGGCCAAAAATTATCCCTGTGTGATATATAACCTATGTCATGTGATATATAACCTATGTCATGGGAAAACCAAAATAACATGCGCAAGACAACACGCAAATTGTGAACCAGAAAAGACACACTGCTAACTTTGGTATCAAACTCAAGGGTATATCCAACAATACAATGGGAAGGGCTGTAAATAATGTTGTCATAACTTGTAGTCCAACGCATTTGCTTTTTCCCCCCAGATTAAATAGTATACAGTAATAATAATAAATCCTAATATAATTTCATATTGTTTTCTACGTATTTCGTTGTGTGTAAATTGTAATGCAATGCATGGGGAAAATAAGCATATAAAATATTATTTAAAAAAACAATACAATCAAGTTTCTAAATTATAACCACCTGCATTTTTATGAAGTCTGCAAAATTAAAGAAATATATAAAATCAATAGTAAAGAAACACCATAATACAGCATCGACAGTCAACAATAAGTTACAGTATCAATAGCAAACATCATTTCTGACTTCTGTACTACAAATTTGTGGGTGCTTAACGGTGATCATTTATAACTGTGAAAAAAGTTAACTCAGAGATTAATACCCACTTAACAATAAGAAACTGGTTGATTGGCAAAATATTACCATACAGTAGACATCCGTTATGTTGGACCAAAGAATATACTTCGACATAACTGAAGTTTGACTATATAGTTTGATATAAATGGAGCCAGTTATATGTAAAATGATAGTTGTCTGAAATGGGACTTGGAGATAACCGGATAATTCGACATACCGGTAACTGACTTTGACATAGCGGATGTAGACTGTATTTAAAATGTGTTACACCAACTCTTTAAATATGAGCTCAGTAGTACCTTGCTTTTTTCTTATTCATTCTTCTTTCCTTCATCTCTCGTATGAGTTGTGCATAGCTGTCTCGATGTTTCCATCTCATGACATCATCATCATCAATATGAGCATAGTCTGGATCGATGTACGTGTGCCGTTTCGTACGGGTGAATATAGTCCTATACAAACATATAACTCATCATGCAGTCAAGAATGTAAGGGTATTACAATGGACAATGCTATTGGTCTAACAAAGAATGTAAGGGTGTTACAATGGACAATGCTATTGGTCTATCAAAGAATGTAAGGGTGTTGCAATGGACAATGCTATTGGTCTAACAAAGAATGTAAGGGTGTTACAATGGACAATGCTATTGGTCTAACAAAGAATGTAAGGGTATTACAATGGACAATGCTATTGGTCTAACAAAGAATGTAAGGATGTTACAATGGACAATGCTA
Source organism: Archivesica marissinica (assembly GCA_014843695.1). NCBI lineage: Eukaryota > Metazoa > Mollusca > Bivalvia > Venerida > Vesicomyidae > Archivesica > Archivesica marissinica. The sequence continues at coordinate 48,391,586 of CM026387.1, forward strand.
TTGGTCTAACAAAGAATGTAAGGGTGTTACAATGGACAATGCTATTGGTCTAACAAAGAATGTAAGGATGTTACAATGGACAATGTTATTGGTCTAACAAAGAATGTAAGGGTATTACAATGGACAATGCTATTGGTCTAACAAAGAATGTAAGGGTATTACAATGGACAATGCTATTGGTCTAACAAAGAATGTAAGGGTATTACAATGGACAATGCTATTGGTCTAACAAAGAATGTAAGGGTGTTACAATGGACAATGCTATTGGTCTAACAAAGAATGTAAGGGTGTTACAATGGACAATGCTATTGGTCTAACAAAGAATGTAAGGGTGTTACAATGGACAATGCTATTGGTCTAACAAAGAATGTAAGGGTGTTACAATGGACAATGCTATTGGTCTAACAAAGAATGTAAGGGTGTTACAATGGACAATGCTATTGGTCTAACAAAGAATGTAAGGGTGTTACAATGGACAATGCTATTGGCCTAACAAAGAATGTAAGGATGTTACAATGGACAATGCTATTGGTCTAACAAAGAATATATCATAAAAAACCTAGAAACATTTCCTAGACAACTGGATTCGGTACACAGACAGTATGTTACACAGCACAGAATTCAAACAATTCGCTTCACTGCTGTTCATGGCGAGCAAGAATTGCCCTTTGTCCGAGTAGGCATTTATATTTAATTAACAAATCTTTCAACAATTGTAAAATTCAAGCGAACATTGAACTACTGTTGCTATTTTACATAAAAGACACATCTTCTTCTTCTTAATTCTCTTCACCCCAGTTGGGGTATAGGGCCTTAGACACATCACCATCATTAAATCACTCGATCATGTTGTTCATGACAATTAGCAAGGTGTGATGACGTATTCGAAATTGTATAATAATTTAATTATTAAAATAACTTTTAATAAGACAAAAAACTCTTAATACATTTTACAACTTTTTATCAATAATTAATGTGCATAAAAAAGGTAGTGACACTAGTAACTAAGATGGTTGTTTGACATGGTGGTTTACATATGCTCTCATCTATCCATCAGCCATAATCACATATGTATGATCCTACATGGACAGAAGCTTCAGCTGGACTGGTAATCCAGGGATCGCAGGTTCGACCCCCCAGTCTGACCCCAATAAAATTAACAGTCTTTCAGATGGGACGTTAAACCGAGGTCTCGTGTCAGTGCTTTACACCATGCACGTAAAAAAACCAGAGGAGACTCTCGAATGGGTCTCTGTCTGTATCATTGCACTATCCTCCAAAAATCTAAAATGACTAATCTCTTCAGGAGGCGTCGATCATATGGGCAACCAGTAGTGACGATAAATAAACGTAAAACACACACACAGAAGCTTCAGAAAGATTCCATAACCTCTGTCATCTTGTCACACTGCTCTTGATTCATTAAGTAAAATAATCACACATTTCATGCTCAAAGTGTCTAATGCATAACCTACAATACAGACAATGAAAAATGTGCCAGTTATAAAAAGTATATAAAGAGTGACATGTATTACCTCCCTTGGTATCACAGATATAGTCTGATTTATCCCGAAATGAATATTGGTCCTTTTAATTGGAATCCTTTGTTTTTAAATGTTGTTCCCTAACAAAATGTTGCGGAATGATAAATGTGATTTTATCAAAATCATGTTACTTAATTATTGATAACAACATTTTTAAATATCCATTGGATATGTCATAGGATATCTGTCGAGATTATTTTATAATTTAATATTAATAAGATGAGAAAACGGATGAAAATTGATAGCATGTGGTGCAAAGGAATAAACGATAAAAACAGAGTAAACAAATTAAGAGGACCTATTCTCCTTATACAGTTTTAAAGGGGCATCAACTGACCAATGGCTTTCTGATATCAAATCAGAAACCAATGGCTTTCATTGTATACAATGTATATCCCCATTTATCTACTGTAGTGGCATTTTCAAGAGTAATGTTTATCACAAAACTGGAAACTGAGACATGATTCTTATTATCTGGCTGATAAACTGAATACTAAGGTGCTGAAATAGACGTGTGTTTGCCTGCAATAAATACAGCACATTGAGTTCTACAATAAGTGCAAACACATGCAAAACATGCTATATGTACCATTACCAGGAATCCATCTCCTCACGATAAAACTGATTCATTTATAAGCCAAACATTTACTATGAAACTCTTTGACAAAACATGCTATCACACATTTTATGCTTGAAGGTACAGTCAAACCTGTGTTAGTGGTCACCTCTATTAAGTAGCCATACTGTATTAAGCAGCCAGTTACAACATTCCCAATGTGGCAATTTCTTCAATAATTAACCTCTATTGAGCACCTTGACTAAGCAGCCATTTATCATCACTCCCATGGCTGGCTGCTTAAGGTTTGACTGTAGGTCTAAATCTCGAGTAGTTATATGTTTTTTTATAGGATAGAGAATTTAATATCATCGAGTAGTTTGGAAATATATTTCACTTGTGTAAGCATATACCCTTAGTTAGATTTCTTTGATTTAGTGTCGCACTAATATCTATATGTACAGTCCTTTAGTATCCACGATATATATATTATATATATTTATAACCACGATAGTACTTCCAATGGTGCATAATAACCTCGATAGTACTTCCAATGGTGCATAATAACCTCGATAGTACTTCCAATGGTGCATAATAACCTTGATGGTACTTCCAATGGTGCATAATAACCTCGATAGTACTTCCAATGGTGCATAATAACCTCGATAGTACTTCCAATGGTGCATAATAACCTTGATAGTACTTCCAATGGTGCATAATAACCATGATAGTACTTCCAATGGTGCATAATAACCTCGATAGTACATCCAATGGTGCATAATAACCTTGAGAGTACTTCCAATGGTGCATAATAACCTCGATAGTACATCCAATGGTGCATAATAACCTTGAGAGTACTTCCAATGGTGCATAATAACCTCGATAGTACATCCAATGGTGCATAATAACATCGATAGTACTTCCAATGGTGCATAATAACCTCGATAGTACATCCAATGGTGCATAATAACCTTGAGAGTACTTCCAATGGTGCATAATAACCACGATAGTACTTCCAATGGTGCATAAGAACCTCGATAGTACTTCCAATGGTGCATAATAACCTTGATAGTACTTCCAATGGTGCCTAATAACCTTGATAGTAGTTCCAATGGTGCATAATAACCACGATAGTACTTCCAATGGTGCATAATAACCTCGATAGTACTTCCAATGGTGCATAATAACCTCGATAGTACTTCCAATGGTGCATAATAACCTCACTAGTACTTCCAACAGTGCATAATAACCTCAATAGTACTTCCAATGGTGCATAATAACCTCAATAGTACTTCCAACAGTGCATAATAACCTCAATAGTACTTCCAATGGTGCATAATAACCTCAATAGTACTTCCAATGGTGCATAATAACATCGATAGTATTTCCAATGGTGCATAATAACCTCGATAGTACTTCCAATGGTGCATAATAACCTTGATAGTACTTCCAATGTTGCATAATAACCTCAATAGTACTTCCAATGTTGCATAATAACCTCGATAGTACTTCCAATGGTACATACTAACCTCAATAGTACTTCCAATGGTGCATAATAACCTCACTAGCACTTCCAATGGTGCATAATAACCTCAATAGTACTTCCAATGTTGCATAATAACCTCAATAGTACTTCCAATGGTGCATAATATCCTTGATAGTACTTCCAATGTTGCATAATAACCTTGATGGTACTTCCAATGGTGCATAATAACCTTGATGGTACTTCCAATGGTGCATAATAACCTTGATGGTACTTCCAATGGTGCATAATAACCTTGATAGTACTTCCAATGGTGCATAATAACCTCAATAGTACTTCCAATGGTGCATAATAACCTCAATAGTACTTCCAATGGTGCATAATAACCTCAATAGTACTTCCAATGGTGCATAATAACCTCAATAGTACTTCCAATGGTGCATAATAACCTCAATAGTACTTCCAATGGTGCATAATAACCTCAATAGTACGTCCAATGGTGCATAATAACCTCAATAGTACGTCCAATGGTGCATTTTGTGCAATCTGTTTACCCATGACTCGGTATTGTAGTGATCTCATTGCAGGAGTGTTTATATTTGTTCAGCAAGGTAACTAGGCAGCATGGACATCGTAACTGAGTTATCCGCACTTGATCAGACCAAACGAAATCATTGTAACTAAGTAGAGTAGTAAACAATAAATAAACACTGTTTGCTTACAAATTGAACAGAATTGCTAAATTTACACTACTGTATGTGTACCAGGACTGAGGCTAGACCTTCAAAATAGGGAATAGATTTAAGTTTATACAAATTTATTTTAGCTCGATTGCAAAACAAGTTCTTACAACATTACCTAAATCGCTCTCGAGACCTCATTCCTGATGGGATCCATAGGCATGAGGGAGACAGAGAGAAGAAGCAATGTGGAAGTTTAGTGCCTTGCCTAATAATCAGAATGGCTACAGTTGGGCGCCAACTCCGAGCCATGCACACGAGAAGCGAACAAGCTACCACAGCACTATCACGACTTGCACAAAGTCACGGAGAAGATTTGCTATGTTAGGGAGAAGTTGTGTGACATTGTTTTCCCTCAATAGTCTATATGAAAGAACTTCTCCCTCAGCTGAAAATAGGTCAAAGTAGGGCAACTGTGGGGAAACTATTTCTCCCATGTCTCACTCTAGCTTAAGTCCTGTTTATACCGGTACATTACAATCAGTAAACATGTTTGATAATGGCCATTCTAGAGCAGTTTATGAATATAAAGCTACCAATAAAATTGGGGGTTTCGTTTTTCAAATTTTCATGCCCTTTTCTTGAATGAAATAATGAAATGCACAGTTAACTAGGACCGGAGATTATAAATGTATGACTTAATTTGTTGAGCTTGACACTTATGCTTAGCTCAACCAATCAGAAAGGTGATCGAGATTGGAGAAAAGAACTCACTTGTAGTCATCCTTCCTGTCACTGGGTCGGATACTGCGAGCCCTGTCATTTGGAAATGCCACCTTTGTATTCCAGTCTTCCTCCACTGTTGATGACGCAAACTTGTGTAGCTTTGCCGTCCTTCCACCGGCAAGAGCGTTACGAGGTTCATCGCCAAGTGAAGAGAACGTGGTGTCAACAAACATGCCAACTTCATTACTGATGTATGGAGTCAATCCTGAATGGTCAGTATATGTGTATATTATAGGGATGGCAACGAATAGAGATTATACTATTCAAATATTCAGTCGGGAAGCTAATCGAATATTCGATAAATTCTATCAAAAACTCAAAATCACTCAAACCCTTATACAAATTGCCAAACTAACCTAATTTATGTTTTACGTGTAAACTGTCGTCTTCAGATTGATATTGTACCTGAATATGTTAAATCCAATTTGCATAGATTGCACCTAGCAGTTTTCTTATTCTCAGACCGATTCAAACATTTCCAAACGTGTGAATGTGCGGGTGGCATTTTTGAGGACAATAAAAAACACTTTCCCGCATATTTGATTACTGGAATAGTATTCGGATATTCAGATGTTGGAGCGAATATTCATTGCCATCCCTAGTATATTAACGTGTTCTCACCTACAGGTTACACAGCAATTCAGATGATTACATATAGGACATAAAGTAGATAGTTCATTATAGAAATACCATTATAGAAATAAACAAGTTACTGTTATTAAATGCTAAACACAAAAATGATACAAGTTCATAATTATGTACAAGTTATACTGCTTACATTAAATGATTAGGGGCCTCCGTGACTGAGTGGTCACAGTCATTGGCTTCAAATCACTTGCCCCTCACTGCTGTAGGTTTGAATCCTACAAGTGGTGTCAAATTCTTTCATTTGAGGAAGCTGTCCACTTGACTTGCAGGTTAGTGGTTCTACCCAGGTGCCAGTACCTGCCTGAAATATGGCTTGAAGAGACACCCGTGGTCTTCCTCCACAAATATTAGCTGGAGAGTCGCTATGACCTAAGCTGTCGGTGTGACTTTACCCCCCCCCAAACAAATATATGTAATACATGAATAGTCCAGTAAATGACCCACAGGTAAATTAGGTCTCGGAGTATGCTACTGAACGCTTGTGTAACATTCCACATTGCTGTGAAATACAGATGCAATTACATTGCGCTATGCTAATGAAGATGTCAGGATCAAACCTTGGTTATATTTTGGACTCCTGAGTTTTGTGATGGGGTCACTACGACCGAGGAAGTGTATTGGCATGGTGTGTATGATCTGCAGGTGAGACAGTGTAGGATTACGAGTGTCCGCAACGTGACCTATAACATCCACAAGCTGCTGCGGCTTGAAAAATCCTGAAAATGTAATACAGAAGCAATATTTATACAGTAATTGTATCGTTCAACATATCTAACCTATGTTATCATCATATTATTGTTCAAAACACGAAACTGCAATATATGCAAGTGTCCCAATTTTTTAAAACTTGTACTGCAATCATTGTAAAATAAAAACTAAACTAAACTGATCAGGTTATAGGCCCAATGCTGTACCAGTGTTCGAGCACCACTGGAGCAGTTATGATTGTGCCCTTAGGCAAGGCATTTAAATTCCACATTGCCTCTTCTCTCTCCTTCATGGCGATGGATTCCATCAGCAATGAGGTCTCGAGAGTGATTAATATAAGTTGTAAGAACTTGTTTTGCAATCGAGCTAAAATAAATTTGTATAAACTAATGCTGTACCAGTAAGTCAATGCACACAAAATGAATACAAGCAATTAGAAGGAAATGTAACTAACCTGCAGTAAGTCAATGCACACCAAATGAATACAAGCAATTAGAAGGACATGTAACTAACCTGCAGTAAGTCACTGCACACCAAATGAATACAAGCAATTAGAAGGAAATGTAACTAACCTGCAGTAAGTCAATGCACACCAAATGAATACAAGCAATTAGAAGGAAATGTAACTAACCTGCAGTAAGTCAATGCACACAAAATGAATACAAGCAATTAGAAGGAAATGTAACTAACCTGCAATAAGTCAATGCACACCAAATGAATACAAGCAATTAGAAGGAAATGTAACTACCCAGCAGTAAGTCACTGCACACCAAATGAATACAAGCAATTAGAAGGAAATGTAACTACCCAGCAGTAAGTCAATACACACCAAATGAATACAAGCAATTAGAAGGAAATGTAACTAACCTGCAGTAAGTCACTGTACACCAAATGAATACAAGCAATTAGAAGGAAATGTAACTAACCTGCAGTAAGTCACTGCACACCAAATGTATACAAGCAATTAGAAGGAAATGTAACTAACCTGCAGTAAGTCAATGCACACCAAATGAATACAAGTAACTAACCTGCAGTAAGTCACTGCACACCAAATGAATACAAGCAATTAGAAGGAAACGTAACTAACCTGCAGTAAGTCACTGCACACCAAATTAATACAAGCAATTAGAAGGAAATGTAACTAACCTGCAGTAAGTCACTGCACACCAAATGAATACAAGCAATTAGAAGAAAATGTAACTAACCTGCAGTAAGTCAATGCACACCAAATGAATACAAGCAATTAGAAGGAAATGTAACTAACCTGCAGTAAGTCAATGCACACCAAATGAATACAAGCAATTAGAAGGACATGTAACTAACCTGCAGTAAGTCAATACACACCAAATGAATACAAGCAATTAGAAGGAAATGTAACTAACCTGCAGTAAGTCAATACACACCAAATGAATACAAGCAATTAGAAGGAAATGTAACTAACCTGCAGTAAGTCAATGCACACCAAATGAATACAAGCAATTAGAAGGAAATGTAACTAACCTGCTTGATTTGGTGCAAATGAGAATATTACATCTTGCGTATTAAGAGGTTGTATCCGGCCGTTTGGTGGGTGTGCAATGAAATGAGCTATACGCCTAAACTGGAATGTGATCGGCAGAATGTCAGAGCTGTTCTTGAGTGTGCACAGAATGTCAGCATGCTCTCCGACAGGTACTTCGCCAAAGTCGTATTTGGAAGCCGGGGAGATGTCCAGTAGTACAGGTAGAGCAGTACCTGTCATAGCCACCTCCACCACACTATCTCCTGAACAACAACCAAACACATGTCATGTATGTTAAACCACTCGACAATCTTCTTAAATATGCTTAAACTTTGAATTATTGAAGTATTTTGTTAGCGTTTTTCCAAATCCAGTCAAACCTGTGTTAAGCAACCAGTTTCCATATTCACAATATGTATGTTGTTTTATTATACATTTGACCTCTATTAAGCAACCACCTGTGCTAAGCACTTTCTGTGATTCACTTGACTGGCTGCTTAAGATAGGTTTGACTGTAGTAGCCAATCAAGCAGATTACAGCTGCAAGTTTGAAATCAGATTTGGACCAATTGTAAGCATATTGCTGTGGGTTGTGGCTTTATAATATAGTGTCGTCGCACAACTTATGCACTTCTTTAATATGTCATATTAAATACTGTGGCTTTCTTTTATAATCTCCAAGTCAGCTCACCAATGCGGCGTCCATAATCGAATGGTAGAGCATCGAATTTGGAATCGAACGGTCCGGGTTATATACTCAGTCAGGCCACGTATGTAGTGTCATTGAGCAAGGCACCTCACACATATTGCTTAGTACTGGTTAACCGCTATGGTCGGCTAAGCATGCCCAGGAAAACATGTCTAGGTCCCCGCAAGGGGTTTGACATTAATGGAACATACATACATACAATCATATACATGTAACATGTAATTTTATTCCAGTGTATACAAATGTAAAATGTCAATTTCTTTCATTATTTTACAATTGGCTTTCTTTCTTGCATACATACCTGACTCGCCATACCCTTCACTGGAGCCAATGATCTGAAGCTTTAGAAATAAAGCAAAATCTTTCCTTGGTGGCGGTGCAACTTTGTTCTTGAAACCAGATTTTGCGGCACTCCATCTAAAAGCATATATATTTTACGGTTACTTTCTGCTGTGAAAGTTGGACATTTACAGATGATCGTAGAATCTCTTTTGAAACTCACTATCCAACCTGCTTCAGAAGTCTATTAAGCAATCATCATGTATTAAGAGGCCAGTTTCCAGAATCACAAACTAACATTTTATTATACATCTACCTGTACTAAACAGCCACTTTCTGTATTGTGGCTGCATAACACAGGTTAGACTGTATCTGTTATAAACTTAATAAAGCTTAGTACACATGCATAGGAATATAACAATATAAAATGTTTTTCCTCAAACACTTCACAATACAAGGACTAAATACACATGTTACAGGGATATCATACTATGCTTAGTCTAAGCTTCAGGTATACCATACTGTGCTTAGTCTAAGCTTCAGGGATATCATACTATGCTTAGTCTAAGCTTCAGGGATATCATACTGTGCTTAGTCTAAGCTTCAGGGATATCATACTGTGCTTAGTCTAAGCTTCAGGGATACCATACTGTGCTTAGTCTAAGCTTCAGGGATATCATACTATGCTTAGTCTAAGCTTCAGGGATATCATACTATGCTTAGTCTAAGCTTCAGGTATACCATACTGTGCTTAGTCTAAGCTTCAGGGATATCATACTATGCTTAGTCTAAGCTTCAGGGATATCATACTGTGCTTAGTCTAAGCTTCAGGGATATCATACTGTGCTTAGTCTAAGCTTCAGGTATATCATACTGTGCTTAGTCTAAGCTTCAGGGATATAATGTGCTTAGTCTAAGCTTCAAGGATAGCATACTGTGCTTAGTCTAAGCTTCAGGGATATCATACTGTACTTAGTCTAAGCTTCAGTGATATCATACTATGCTTAGTCTAAGCTTCAGGTATATCATACTGTGCTTAGTCTAAGCTTCAGGTATATCATACTGTGCTTAGTCTAAGCTTCAGGGATATCATACTCTGTTTAGTCTAAGCTTCAGGGATATCATACTGTGCTTAGTCTAAGCTTCAGGTATAGCATACTGTGCTTAGTCTAAGCATCAGGGATATCATACTGTGCTTAGTCTAAGCTTCAGGTATATCATACTGTGCTTAGTCTAAGCTTCAAGGATATCATACTGTGCTTAGTCTAAGCTTCAGGGATACCATATTGTGCTTAGTCTAAGCATCAGGTATATCATACTGTGCTTAGTCTAAGCTTCAGGTATATCATACTGTGCTTAGTCTAAGCTTCAAGGATATCATACTGTGCTTAGTCTAAGCTTCAAGGATATCATACTGTGCTTAGTCTAAGCTTCAGGTATATACTGTGCTTAGTCTAAGCTTCAGGGATATACTGTGCTTAGTCTAAGCTTCAGGGATACCATACTGTGCTTAGTCTAAGCATCAGGTATATCATACTGTGCTTAGTCTAAGCTTCAGGTATATCATACTGTGCTTAGTCTAAGCTTCAAGGATATCATAATGTGCTTAGTCTAAGCTTCAGGTATATACTGTGCTTAGTCTAAGCTTCAGGGATACCATACTGTGCTTAGTCTAAGCATCAGGGATATCATACTGTGCTTAGTCTAAGCTTCAGGGATACCATACTGTGCTTAGTCTAAGCTTCAGGTATATCATACTGTGCTTAGTCTAAGCTTCAGGGATACCATACTGTGCTTAGTCTAAGCATCAGGTATATCATACTGTGCTTAGTCTAAGCTTCAGGGATATACTGTGCTTAGTCTAAGCTTCAGGTATACCATACTGTGCTTAGTCTAAGCTTCAGGGATATACTGTGCTTAGTCTAAGCTTCAGGGATACCATACTGTGCTTAGTCTAAGCATCAGGTATATCATACTGTGCTTAGTCTAAGCTTCAGGGATATACTGTGCTTAGTCTAAGCTTCAAGGATAGCATACTGTGCTTAGTCTAAGCATCAGGTATATCATACTGTGCTTAGTCTAAGCTTCAGGGATATAATGTGCTTAGTCTAAGCTTCAAGGATAGCATACTGTGCTTAGTCTAAGCTTCAAGGATATCATACTGTGCTTAGTCTAAGCTTCAGGTATACCATACTGTGCTTAGTCTAAGCTTCAGGGATACCATAATATGCTTAATCTAAGCTTCAGGGATACCATACTGTGCTTAGTCTAAGCTTCAGGTATATCATACTGTGCTTAGTCTAAGCTTCAGGGATACCATACTGTGCTTAGTCTAAGCATCAGGTATATCATACTGTGCTTAGTCTAAGCTTCAGGGATATCATACTGTGCTTAGTCTAAGCTTCAGGTATACCATACTGTGCTTAGTCTAAGCTTCAGGTATACCATACTGTGCTTAGTCTAAGCTTCAGGTATACCATACTGTGCTTAGTCTAAGCTTCAGGGATACCATACTATGCTTAGTCTAAGCTTCAGGGATATCATACTGTACTTAGTCTAAGCTTCAGGGATATCATACTGTGCTTAGTCTAAGCTTCAGGTATATCATACTGTGCTTAGTCTAAGCTTCAGGTATACCATACTGTGCTTAGTCTAAGCTTCAGGTATATCATACTGTGCTTAGTCTAAGCTTCAGGTATACCATACTGTGCTTAGTCTAAACTTCAGGTATACCATACTGTGCTTAGTCTAAGCTTCGGGTAATAGGAAATGTACAGAAATTAATTACAATTTATTAAAAATATTCATGTAATTGACGAATATCAATATGACCCGCTCATAAATGGAAGCACACACAAGACAGCACTCTACTCTATCATTGCCGAAAAACTCTACCATGTTTACTGCTTGATTGCTACCCGCTTTTCAGATAAAACCGCCACATGTCTACTAATCACGCTGACTGGATATCCGTGGCTTTACCAGAACTACTGGCATTAGTTTCAGGAGGAGCATATCCAACAATGACATGAGTCCAGTAAGTCTGACAAATACTGCGATAATTAAATAGAGATGGAGTATAAGTCTTCAATTACCTTCGGCTGTCCAATTAGCTTCTCACCAATGTAACCTGGGTTTGATCCTCGGACCGAAAAGTATACGAAATGGTACGGTGGTCACCAAATCGGACAGGTGAGTTTTCTCCGGGACTCCACGAATGACCACATTTACACTTTCATCTGCGCCAACGAGAGTGATTAATATAAATTTTTACAGCTTGTTTCACAATTGTTGTTTAAACTTAAATTACCTTGGACTAAATCTAAAGACAACTGGTATTTTCTCATATGGTTGGAGAATGCCCTGGTTTGGTATAGCAGTAACAAGGGAGGTAAGCTCATTTGTCTGCCCTTGGACAGTGTCTGCTTCCCCTTGGCCGGCCAGGGCAGTCATTGTGTTCTTTGTTAGATCAATACCCTGAAATTTAAAGAACTCCGTATTACAAATATGAAATACCAGTAGATTTACAATATATTTGATATATTTAACCCTTAAAATGATGAATAAATTGGAAGGAATGTGCAAACAACATAGATCCAGATCAGCCGCAGTTAAGGCGCGTTACACTGCGACTGATCAGGATCTATCTTGCTTACTATTCAGCTCCACTATCTGAATAGCAAACAGCATAGAACCTGATCTGGCTCTCTTCTGGCTCTGTGCTGATTGCAAAAGCAACTTTAATAATGATTAGCGGTTCACATGTACATTATACATAATGTTTTCTATGACACAATCTGGCTCTGCAAGAGTCAAACTAGGACAAATTAAACATCCCAGACAAAAGGAAGGCTACAAGTTGGGATTCTTAGAGTTGAATGAATTGCTTTTACACTTAAAAAAGTATTTATTCTAAATCTTGAAAATATGTGTTTTAGGACTTTGATTTTGTATTTGAAAAGAAACTTATACGCCATTTTGAACCATTCTTGAGTACCAGGTATATAAGTAAATATTTCATGGTTCTCACAAGATCTTCTAGATATAACCACAACAACCAGCATCAATACACATTATGCAGGTGATTATTAAATTACTTAAATCAGCACAGTTTTTACAAATTTATTTTAGCTCAATTGCAAGATAAGTTCTTACAACATTTGTTTATTCACTTTCTAGACCTCATTCCTGGTGGAATCCATTGCCACGAGGGAGACAGAAGAGGTAATGTGAAATTTAAGTGCACTGTTTTGCTGAAGGGTACAATGTACTCCACTGTCAACATAAAAAATAAAAGTTTAAATGGAGGCCCACCATTTCCTGTGCTACAGCATCTTCATCTAGGATTGCTACAAAGTTGATTGGTTCTGGACCATTGTTATACAACAATGCACACTCCGTCTTGTCTGCACCGTAGTATGTGTGCCCAAATGGTATGCAGGATATAGGGTCCTCGGTCTCCAGAGACAGCACCTGCAATGCCTGCCCTACCAGGTTGGCTTGCACAGTCAACAGTTTGGTATCCTGACCCTCTAGTTTCACCCTGGAAATATGGTACCATTATTATAATAATACATTGTACATGCATATATACATATTGTGCATGTATAAACATGTTGTACATATATACATGTACAAACACACACACACACCACACCCACACCCACACCCACACCCACACCCACACACACACACACACACACACACACACACAAACATACACACACATACACACACATACACACACATACAAGCATACACACACATACATACAAACATACACACAAATGTGAAAGGCACCTGGAAACATCAACAGCTTAATTGATATGCACAAAACATTGAACAAAATTCAATCCATTCTGTATGTCCTTTCTGTATTATCCCCGACATTAATTCAAACATCAATCCAACAATGTTCCTACTAATATCAGCATAATGGCAAAAGATCTTGGAACAGAGAATTCTAATTTGAACAACATTGAGCCCTGGCCCCGAGTTTATAAAACTTTTCTCAGATCTCAAACTCAAGCTCAAGTGATCTGATTGGTTGATTCTGAGTGTTACTGTCAGCTGAACCAATCAGACGCTTGAGTCTGAGTTTTGAGATTGGGGAAAAGTTTTATAACCTCCAGGCAGGTCATGTAATCAGCTGTTTTAATGAGAACGAATTTAAGACTAACATGACTTGTGCATATATACATTGTACATGCATAGCATTTGTAATGTATAAAACTGTAGCTTATTTCACCTATCACAAAATACACTTACTTGACAATTTCTTCAATCTTTCCAGGGTATTTGGTAACAAATTCAACCTATAATACAAATCAAATACAAGACTCAAATAAATGAACCATAGATACTGTATTTACTCTATTTATCTTGACTTTATACACAGATGGATCTGTAGTCCAGTGGTAACATGCTGGACTGGTAATCGTAGGTTCGATCCCCCGTCTGACCCTAATAAAATTAACAGTCTTTAAGACTTTAAGATGGGAATTTAAACTGAGGTCTCGTGTTGATGCTGTACACCGTGCACGTAAAAGAACCAGAGGAGATTCCGGAATGGTTCTCTGTCTGTGTCATTGCGCTATCCTCCAAAAATCTAAAATGACTAATCTCTTCAGGTGGCGTCGCTCATATGGGCAACACTCCTTCATATACATGTAGTGGTCTACTCTAACCTGAAATATATGTCAGCCATTAGTATGCTAAACAAATTCCTTAACTCTGATAAAGATGCATCTGGCATAATTCCCATGTGCATTGGAAACATGTTCACTAATGCTGTACAGATCACTGTCAATAAAATGATTGGTTAATTAATACAAATTTATTTTAGCTCGATTGCGAAACAAGTTCTTACAACTTATATTAATCACTCTTGAGACCTTATTCCTGATGGAATCCATCGCCACGAGGGAGAGAAGAGGCAATGTGGAATTTAGGTGCCTTTCCTAAGGACACAATCGTAATGGCTACAGCTGGGCTCGAATACCGGGCCTTTTCGCACCTGAAGTGAACACGCTACCACTGCACTATCAAGTGACCATGATTGGTTGCAAACCGCAGAAACAAAACATGTGTATAAATAAATAATGTATCTACTTACCTTTATTAACTGTACACTTTTTGGTGGCACGGATCCACTGGTTGGCATAATTGCAATAGGCTGGTTTCCGGCATATTTAATCTTAAAATCTCCTGACTTTGACCCATGGTTGACCAGAGAAATTTCTCTAGCAATGGTTTTGCTGTTGGCGACAACATTTCCAAAATCTACTGATTGGTCTACTTCTAGAATAGGCTTAGTTGGATATCTACAAAAGGAAGACGTCATTTTGATGGAAATTGCAAACATCATAGCAAACAGATAATATAAAATGATCTTTTAACCATATACCACTGTATACAGTCAAACCTGTCTTAAGCAGCCAGCAAGGGATTCTCAGAAAGTGGCTGCTTAGCACAGATGGCTGCTTAATAGAGGTCAAATATACAAAATGTATAACAATACAGATTGGCTGCTTAATAGAGGTGACCACTAACACAGGTTTGACTGTATACCCAGCCACATGTCAACCTTTTTCTCATCCAGATATGTGATGGCAGTAATATGTCGTGATACAAAAAGAAATAGATTTTTTTAAATTAAAGTTTAAACTTTATTTATTTTATGCGAAGCAAGTTTTAACAACTTATATTAATCACTCTCGTTGGCGTGGATGTAAGCGTATATGTGGTCATTCGTGTGGGAGGAAACTGGAGTACCCGGAGAAAACCCACCTGTCTGATCTGGCGACCACTGTACCATCTCACATACTTCCCGGTCCGAGGATCGAACCCGGGTTTCATTGGTGAGAAGCGAGCGCACTAACCACTGCGCTAATCGGACAACCAGATTTTTTAAATCATGTGATCTGTGCTAATAAAATGTTTAAGTATGGTACTGTATTTGAGCAGTAGGTTATAAATACAGAATACAGATTTTCTAATTTCTCACACATTACAAAACTAAAATAAAACTAATAAAATCATTTTATATGTGAATAAATTGTATATTCTTTAATCCTGGGACCAACCAGTACTAATCAATATGGATAAATCGTCTTGCTCAAGGAAACCTCGACGGTCCTGAGTGCTATCGGGGCTTGAACTCAAGACCCCATAATCCTATGATTACATGTGTACTCTCTACACCGTCCACCTGCTTTGAGCAAGGAAATCATTCATTATATTCATAAATATAAACTCGGACCTTAAAGCAGCATTACATCGTATGAAATAAAAGATATTTGAAAAATCCATTTTTTATGTATGGGTAGCAATGCTGCTACACAATCTAACATTATACTATGTATGCTTATGTTCATTTGGTATACAGTGTTTTCTTGCGATAAAACAAACTCGAAACTGAAAGTAGGATTTTCCGAGTCGGTCGGTCATGCACTTGTTTACAACCGGAATGCAGCGTCCACACTTGTTTACCTTCATGAATGCATTTTTCCCACATTGTCTTTTGTAATTAAATTACTTGATATGTTGATTCATACCTACTAGCAGTTTTATTACCTACAGCTATAGAATGAAATTTATCAGGATTAGCCTGCATACAGTTAAAATGAAACCAGTCTATTAAGATTTGACTTTCTGTTTGGAGAACATTTTTAACCTCTTCAAAATTTGGAGAATGAAACGATGAAGTATTGACATTGTTGTATAATGTGCCTCCTTGAATGAAATAAAAAATATAATTTATAAATACATTAAACAGCAGGGGACAGAGAATAGATCCTTGTGGCACCCCTTTTGTGATATTGGTCAATCATCTATCAATATCACATACAATTACTTACGCAACAATAGGGATTTCTACGACCTCACCATCAACCGTTACAACGATCCTGTCTCGGAATTCTCCATCTTCTGTACTTATATACTCAACTATTGCTGGTACAGATAGCCCCGTAGCAACTGGCTTTTCAGGGTTCTTTACTTTCAACTTGAATTTCTGCAACCGAAAAAATATGATTAATGTAATATGATTAAATACTCCCAAACTGCCACCGTGAAGTCGTGGAAAAGGTTATAGAGTGGTGGAACCTATGCTCAGCATATTTTCCATTTTCATCCGTATTTAAAATATTTATATAGTTCTAGGCTAATTTGCTGACAGGGCTGAAGGATGGTTCAATAGCATTCCATCGAGTGTATCGGTAGGCTGATGCAACTGTCACGTGACTGGTCTAGCAGACGAATATAAAAAAGCAAATCATTGGGAGAATATTCCCACCAAAACTGTTATGGCGTATGAGCAATTCAGTTAGCTATCCGAATTAAAAAAATCTACACCTAACCCGAAAATAGTTTCTATACCATTTCTGATTAAGACCAATAAGTGTTTTTATTCAATGATGTACTATATCAAATAAGATATTCAACAAGTTATTGTGGATAATAAAAAATAACAAGTATGCCATGCATAGGTGGCTGAAGTCTTGAGTTCCCCATATAAACGGGTGGTGGTCGACACCGTTGCAATAGCTGTATTGAGCAGCAACGTCACATGATGAAGCTAAAACTGTCAACAAGAGTTTTTTGAAAGTTGTTTTCACGACTTAAGAAAATAGTAATATACGACAAGTGTAATTAACATTTTATACTTGTCATTATATGTGGGATTTACGCTGAGCATAGGTTCCACCACTCTAATGCTTCTGAAATATATGAGAGATGTAGGCGAAATGTTGTGGGAGGGAATTTCTAAGGAGAAAACCAACAACAGGCAATGCAGTAACACGGAATGGTGATTTTCAGTGTCTGGCTAAAGTTTTATTAAGCCTTTATGTATACCATTTTGTACCACAAAACAAGTATTAGGATGCAGCATTTATCCACCCTGACATCAGGGCTCAAGCTAGTCTCAAAATATTTTGGCAGAAGTGAGAGAGCACACAATTGCGTTATCTAATGGTATTATTTAATAAATTTCAACATAATGGGGTTAAAATGCACAATATGACAATTAAATACAATTGTTGAATAGAAGGAGTTCTCTACAATGGCCAGATCCAGATTGTATCTTACTGCACAATATTTTGTCAGAAAATTGTAAAAATAAAGTATTTTTAAAAAATAATTATTTTAGGGAGAATGGCACTCAGGCCCATGTTGCCTCTAGAATCAGCCCTGTGATATGGCTTCAGATGTCAGGAAATCACGTTCACAATCCAGAGTTTTTCTGGGGGGGCCAACCATGCCCCCTGGACCCTCCCTAGACAAATTGCATTTTCAGTGCTCCTATTTGGCCGGACTTCTTCCAAAATGCCAGTGTGGTGAGAGCATGTATTAAACGTATGCACAAACATATTTTTAATTTGTATACTCATTCTGATTATGAATTAATTCTAAACTAACCTTTGTTTTTGGTGAATAAAATCTGATACTTTTACTGCCTTTACTGATGTTGTAAACTGTGACATTCAGTTGTTCAACAGTGTCTGGGACAGTATCATAAAAGTCAACGGTTGCAGGACTAATCCTAATTCCCGAAACGTCTCTATCCATATTTGGAAAATTATATATGTTTCAACTGTCAACTATCACAAATATTTGGGCAAACTTCCATTTACGTGTTCCTAAAATTTATATTTTGATCCACCATATTGTTTGGTTTTGTTGCCCGTTGTCCAGACAGACGCTATTTTTAATCCGCAACAACGAAGTCGAAATAATGAAATAATAAGAAAGTTTAGCAAGCAAATACAAACTATTGACTTAAAAATGTTTTCATTGATATAAACTCTAATTCCGATTTGAAGCAAGTATTGCAAAAATATATTTTATACGCACTAGTTTGTGGCTCTATCTTGACCCAGTTTCGAATATCGGGTAAATAAACAGGTGCGCGCATAGAAGTTAGAACATCAGTACAAACTGGGACGTCGTTTGTGATTAAATCTCAATAATACATATGTTACTATTTATAATAACAAAATTATGCTAAGAAAATCATTGTATGCGTCGTCAGAAAGTTCGATCATGCTTCGGCCCGCTCATGCAGGGTCATTATCAGATAATTGCCATATGCACGTTCAAAGTGACGTGCAATTGATAATGACGTCACTACCCTATGTACAACGTCCGAAACATACTTCGAGGGAGTGCACGCTTGAGAACGTGTCTAACGGACTATTGAATTTAGATGGCTAAATAGCAAAACGCATGTGTAGTGAAAATTAAACGATTCACAAAAGGGGGATGGTGGGGAATTATTAATAGATCTAGCAAGAAAAATACAGATATCCGATACCCTTGACAAAACTAATAAACGATAAAAGATTGGTTGCTGGAAGAGTTGAAAACAAAAGAAACATACATGTATATACAGTATATATAAGTATATGGCTGGCCGAGGCAATTTGACCTTTCTGCAAACGCTACTTAGGCACGCCCCCCATAGTTACAGGTGCTCGCTGTAACCACGCGAGACAAGCTATCGAACAAAATGGCGTCTAACGCAGACCTGCATCGAGTTGATCTAGATAAAATTCCGTCGAATTTCTCGGTTTTATTTTACCCAGATATTAATATCTTGTTGAAAGCAAGTCAACACGTGTTTATGTTTTTCAGTGAAGGTTATTTCTCTAATGTAGCCTACAGATATATTTAAAGGATGAGGACGTGTTAAGTGTTCGTGGAAAATGCTTTCGCAGTCAACGGAAGAGTGAACAACCACATCGTGTCAACTTTGACATTAAAAGAAATGAAATATGCCACCGAACTCGAACATTAGGCCCAAAAAATGAACACCAGTACGTTCACTGAGCTAATATGGGAATCCCACAGCTCTGCACATGCATGGGTACTATTACTACTATCGCATCCCTAGTCCACCATCCACGACAATATGTATGAACCACGTGTATAATTTTAATCACCATTATTCTCACATATCTCTTGTGAACAGTAGATATATAAATGCAGACTATATTTTTTCGAAATATTTTATTATGCATAAATAAATTAATTTCAACTTACTTATGTGCAAATATATATGTTTGCATTAATTTTGGATGTATTCAGCTGGTCGTCCACACAACTTAATCCACCTTAGACATGTTTCAAGATTTGTCTTAGGTTTTGGAAATGGCTCGAGTTAAACGTCACATATCAATCGATCTGGATATCTACTACCACTGTCACACAGCCCGTAACTACATCTTTTCACCATTGTCAATGACAGACAGCATTAATTAATTTGTAATTATGCTTCAAAAAATAATTTCAGATCACGATCACGATCACTCGTTATCAGATTTGATTAAAATGTTACTAAATAACTCCTTTATCTGACAGAACGATAAAACAATGACTTGGTGTAGTAATCAATACTATAATTGTGTGCACACATTTTATAATTGACCAATTATTAGCACAATCAGTGCTAAATTCCGATGTGCAATACTTTGATCTTGATAATATCGGGATATTATAAAGTCGGCGGTCTCTGTGATGTACTCGTAGTCGGTAAGTTGTTGATTACTCCCAATAAACAGTGTGACACGCTTAAATTTGATTGCTGTGTTTGCGATAAAAGAATGACTATATGAGCCGGTCGATCTCCTCACGACGTGCACGTCGTGACCGGTGCACATCCCGCAGCAGCAGCGTAGGATTCTGGGATTTTCTGGTCGTCGATCTTGCGAAGGGGGAGGCTCGCCAGCATGTGGACCCATGACTACGGCACATCAGGACAGATCCGTCGTCTCTTCTAGATAGTGCCTACATATACTCTATATCTTCGCTGGCTACTTCAATCTTTCCTCCTCCTTATACTTCTCCAACGGATAGACGAGACGGCGGACCTGAGGGAGCGGCAACGGTCGTGGCATCCACGCTCCCCTGAGTGACAACCGACGACCAGATGTCTAACTGCCAGATCCGTTTAAATGCTGCTGCGGGGTGACCAACAGTGAGGAGGGTGGCCCTACAAGGGACCGAGTACAGAAAGACCAGGTATTGTCACCCTGCCACGGAATGAAGGAACCTCCTGAGGATGTCATCTTGAGCTCACATCGGGAGATTGTGTCACCGTTCCGAAGTGACCAATCCACGCCGCTGACGCATACAGACGAGGACCCGCATCGACTCTTCGGAGTGTCAACACTTACCTAGATCGGCGACAGCTAACACTGGGGCGCTGAAGAGGTACATCCTCGAACTCTTTTATCCGTCTACCAATGAAGTCCGTTGGGGACGGAGGGATGCGACCTCGACACCGGATGCGTCAACGGGGTGGACAACGACGGAACAACCGAACCATTCTGCTGCTGTGAGCCGACCCAGGAAACCGGCACAGGGCTTGTCACCCTGTTGTCGGGGAGATGATGCCAGGCGCAGGGAACGTCACCCTGTCGTGTGGTATCGCTCCATAACTGGGTCAACGATGAAGAAGCGCCTCCACAGCGACTGGATGACCTCATTTCTTCATCCAGTCAGCGACCAGACCTTCAACCACCTTGACTTTAACTACCAGTACCACAATCATCTTGGATATAAACAACTTAGACATAACCAACAAGGAATAATCATCGAGTAACGTAATCTTCTTGGACCATAATCTTCACGGGAATCTACAAACTTCAATCTACACCACTCTACAAGACACCAGATATTCTTTATTTATCCTCCAGTATTGAAGAGCATACAATTCACATATTACAAGAACAATTACAACAGTGAACTATATTACAATGTTATTAGGAAATTAAGTAACAGAAATAAACGCTTATATACATATTCTATATATAATCGCAACAGGCGATGTGTAGTACCATATAATAACACACACGTATACATATATACACACACCAAGCATATGTATATATGCATAATACACGCATACACACACATGTATATATATACATACATATCCATACATACGTATACATACACACATGCGTATACATATATTATACCAATACAAACATATACATATCACTGTAATATTGTATTACTCGCTTATACTACATGTATAAAGCATACCGAAAATAAATTCAATTGTTACAGTATCTCTTACATTACTGCAAGTGTTACCCCCTTACCGAAACGAAACTATAAGAGAGGTATGTGCAGAGTAGCGTAGATAGGGATGCTGGTACATATATTTGCTTTAGTACTGTCTCATAACCAATTCATGTAATAGGCAGATTGTAAAAACACTTTAAAGCTTGCTACTCTCTGATCGTCTGTCAATTGAAATGCTGTAAAGCCACGGAACATTTCAATGAGTTGCAGATCTGGTGAGAGTGAGCAGAGACTTTTAAAGGTACTGGTACCTAGAGACTTAGAGAGTTTCATCCAGAGTGTGGTTCTCCATTTGTCATTAAATGGGCAAAACAACAGTATATGTCTGCTAATCTCGTCTGTGACCAAGTGACATTTCATACACTGTATATCGTATTTATGAGAGAAAAACCTACACATTAGGATAAAGACGGATGTACAATGTGGCTGTATGTATGTGTATTCTCTACAGAAATTCCATAGGTTACAAGTTTCATATTCTGACTGGACTAGGGAGAAAGTATTTAAACTTGCATCACAAAGTAACCTACTATTCCAGTCGAATACTACCTGGTTTTTTACTGCCAGTTTAACGTTATATTTCCATACACCTACGCTTGGGAATATACCATCGCGTAAGTAATCTAAGAAAAACTGTGTCAGATTATATTTTCCTAGAATTCTATATATATCGGGGATAAAACCTTTTGCAATTTTGGGAGATGTCATGAATGATGTGGTTCTATGCACAAACACGTCTTTGATTTTAAACCTCGCCCATATGGTTTACCGGTGGCGAGGGTAAATAAACGGAATCATCATCGTGTTTTTATAGATGCATTGTTTTTAAAGCAGCTGTCTGGTATTTTGTGGTTCAGATACACACTTTTAGATTTGTCCAAGGATTTTGAAATGGGTTGAATTATACGTCGATCACCAGGATATCGACTAATGTTGTACTATAACTAACCCACACACCAAAGCTACACATTTTCAACATCATTAAAACAATTTAAAACCCGTATTTTCGATCAAATTCACGCCTTTTCAAATGTGTCTACTCGTTACTAGTTTGTCTAATATGCATTGTTTGTCTAACAAGATGGCGGCGATAAACCGTTGCCGGGGGTGTGCGCGAATGGTGCGATGCGATTGGCTAACGCCAGCTGTCAATCAAAATCGGCAAAAAGGTCAAATTTTCAGTTACCATTGTCGTACCGGTATTCGGACACCTAAGATTGGAATGTGTATAACTTCTCATCAGTCTCTTAATAATCATAGCAGGTGAAATAATATCGCTTGACTAAACTCAGATTGCAGAACATCTTTTATAAATAAAATCACAATTTCACTCACATGTGAATTCAACGACACGTGGCATACAAAAGGTGGAACTGTGTTGTCCGGTATTGTCACATGACACACGTGGCATTGTAAAGCCAATCATTAGACTTATCACACAGACGGAGCTGTATTCCAGTGGTAACACGCTGGACTGGTAATCCATGGATGGTAGGTTCGATCCCCCGTTTGACCCTAATACAATTATCAGTCTTTCACATGGGACTTTAAACCGAGGTCTCGTGTTGGTGCTTTAGACCGTGCACGTACAAGAACCAAAGGAGACTCTCTGGAATGGGTCTCTGTATCATTGCACTATCCTCCAACAATCTAAAATGACTAATCTCTTCAGGAGGCGTCTGTCATATGGGCAACCGGTAGCAACAATAAATAAATGTAAAACACACAAAATAAACTTATCACATTACAAACATATACAAATATATCTGTGTAAGGGATTTTTAGGGTACATGTGAATGAAAACATCAACATTTACATATTTTCGAAATGAAAGGTGAATATCGATTTGTCTTTGCTCATATTCGTGTTTGACAGTTTTAATAGCATTACCATATGATCGATCCAAGTACCTGCTACTGACAGCGATGACGTTATTTGCAAACAAATTCGAAAACAGGTGATGTACGGATATATATGGTGATTGGCGATAAGTAGAATGTTTCATATTTTGACCGACTTGGTACATACGTACTTAAATGTTGTGACGTCATATAGTAATATACTTGTTTTGACGTCCTAGTCGCGTGTGCTCCATTCACATGTTTGACATGTTATTGATATCATATGCATGTATATAGAACGCACACGTGTTGTTTAGAATACATTTATTTGTTTCTTTTTGTTTTAAGTAGTTTCAAACGTTTAATTATTTAAAGGCTGGTTGCCACGCAAGTAATGTAATTTATACGAGTAAAATTAAAATAATATGGCTCAATTTTATCGTTTTTAGAAGATTCGATAGCAAATGACCAATCATTTTAATATCTAATTTGTCTCATATCTTTGTTTGTATTCTGTGTAATACAGTCATCTCATAATTTTTATAACGCTGTTTAAAACTTAATATAACGCTGCTTTGCGTAGTGACGTAATGACCATCTAGTGACGTCATAGACATTTGTTCCAAAATGAAAGCAGCAATGTTATTTATTAAAACTAGCGCGCTGTGGTAATGTGATAAAAAAGAATTGTACACTCGTAATAGTTTCATACCATTATTTATGAAACTCGTTTTGGAATTTTGCTATTAAGCGAGCCTTTGTTTGCTATTATGGATAAGCTCGGCAAAAGGCTCGCTTAATAGAAAAAATTCAAAACTCGTTTCATAAAATTATCAATAATGTATGATGTTAAGATCCTGTATATGACTATATGTCTAGATATGTGAAGGTTCTGACGATTATGTAGGGCTGGGCAATGAGAGACATAGGAGATACAGGCAGACAGGACACGGAGAAATAGGCAGACAGGAAGATGAGAAACAAGAAGCAGTATACAATGTCACGCCTACTCGCCAGTGTTTATTTACCCGTGGTCTAAATTAAGCCAATATGACAGCGCTCCATATAAGGCAAATACGAAATACGAAACTAAACACTACAGCTTGATAGGTTAGCTTTGGAGTTCCTTGGATACACACTCTATTTACCGGTCGTTCTGTGTTTTTTTTTGGTTTTTCACTGTACAGGCTCACTCTGGAACATTTTCTGGGTAAACTATAAACTTGACAGAAAGCAGCCAACATGGGAGTCGATTATTATAGTTTACTGACGTTAACACGTTCAGCAACCGATGCTGATATAAAGAAAAAGTAAGTGATAAATACAATTTATTCATCAACTCTAAATAAATTTATATCGATACTGGTCACCATTTCTGCATAAACTTGTGAATTACTCAATTACTGTATGTTTTTATATTTTTATCACAGTCACAAACAGATCCATTAGCATATTGCCATTTACCTTTTGGGAATGCTGAACTTTTGTACCATGCACACACATCAAATTAGTGGGGCATCCGTATTCCATTTGTAGAGGGGTTTGACATAAAGGGAACATACATATAAATAAACTTTTATTTAGGTCTATATAATGTTGGTATCCCATTTAATTTGTACACACGGTACAGCACTTATGTAGTATATAATTATGCAAACTTAAAAAATAAAGTTTCCATGGGTACTAAGCAAGCATCCATGGGGTACAATTGATATCACCGCTTATTAGTATTCACCAATATTAGGGTCATTGGGGATAATTGTAGAGTAAAATCATATTTGGTCTAAACTACACATTTCAGAATTGTTAATAAATAAACAAACACATATCTAGTGTTTTCTTCTGGCAGGAATTATGTAATGTGTCAAAGAATTTGTTCGTAAAATGTAGTCCGCTACTAGTCGTTCATATCATAACCATTCCGAAATTATACATACATTCTATCAAATTCTTTCATGTGAGGAAGCTGCCAAACTTGCTTGCATAAGGCCAGTTGTTCCACCCTGGTGTCTGTCTGTGGCTGAAATATTGCTCAGAGATAATACAAATAGCTGGAGAGTCACCATAGGGCCTAAGCTTAGCAAGCTGCCAGTGCCACTTTGAACCACATTAACCAACTGTAGCCATCTATCTCATATCATTGTTGTTGTTTTATTCTTTCAGCTACCGCAAGTTATCTTTGAAATTCCACCCAGATAAAAACCCGGGAGATCAATCAATTGCTGATAAATTCAAACAAGTAGCAGAAGCTTATGATGTTTTATCAGATGGTAAGTGCAAACTAATTTTACTCCATTTGTCAATATATTATAGGACAATAATACACAAAGTATATGTACATATGCCACTTAAATTCTTGAGTATATTTATATGAGAATATTTAACCCTTTGCCTGTTGAGTTAATAAAATCACTTTTGCAAACAACATAGATATATGTTGTTTGCTATTTAGGCAAATGTTTTAGCTCCTCTATCCGAATAGCAAACAGTATAGAGCCTGATCAGATGGAACGTTCTGTGCCATCAGATCTGGCTCTATGCTGTTTGCAATAGTGATTTTATCTGATTTTATAAGACAGCTTTGCTCTGGAGACATCATTCCTGGCAGAATCCATGCTAAGGAAACCACTGACTCAAACTCACGACCCCTTGGTTACGAGGCAGTTATCATATCCATTGCACCACAGATATCTCAGAAATCAACTTCTCAGCACTCCAATACCCTTAACCCTTTCAGCACCACAAACCTCTAAATAGGCTTACAAAAAGTGTAGATCCAGATGAGCTGGTTCGTGACAAGCCGTCTCATCAGGATCTGCACTTTTTGCCAGTAATATTACTATTTTTAGACAAAATTACCAATTTTGATAAATGAACAAATGTAATTTTCTTATTAATTTATTGGTCTAAAAATATCATACACCAGTCCATGTCAGTTACTTGGTGTTGAATGGGTTAAATAATTTCGCAACAATATTTTACAAGACAATTGTGTGTGTGTGTGTGTGTGTAATTACTATTGGTTAATCTTTCAGCCCGGAAGCGTGCAGTATACGACCAATTTGGAGAAGAGGGTTTAAAAAATGGAGTACCAAGTGGATCAGTAAAGAGCGGGGCTTGGACCCAAGGCTATACTTTCCATGGAAATGCTGATACGGTCTTCAGAGATTTTTTTGGAGGCAACAATCCATTCCAGGGTAATTTCCTATTATTTCCTTTAATTTGTTGTGCCCTTATTAACCCCCAGAGAGATGAATGTGTATGCAGTCTGGTTTCCAGTATGATTGGCTGTCCGATTATGGCAGTGGTTAGCACGCTCGCTTCTCACCAATGCAACCTGGGTTCGATCCTCGGACTGAGAAGTATGTGAGATAGTACGGTGGTCGCCAGATCGGACATGTGGATTTTCTCCAGGTACTCCAGTTTCCTCCCTCACAAATGACCACATTTACGCTCTCATCTGCACCAAACGAGAGGGATTAATATAAGTTGTTAAAGCTTGTTTCGCAATCGTTGTAAAATAAATAAAGTTTACATTTAGCTATCAGTAGGACATGAGGCAATGCCTGGCTACATGTACATGAAGTTGGGGCTAGATTGATTATATGTTTACCGGTTGCCTTACTGGTATGTGCACATACTGGGTTACAATTAACATTTAGATATACAAAGATCGGACATTGTAGATAACAGTAAGCAAGACGGAAAAGGTTTAATTGTTTGCTGAAAGTTTATGCATTTTCTTATTTCAGAATACTACGACAGAGTTGATGGAGATCTAAGCATGTCATTCGGTGGTCTGGAAGGGCGGGGCAGGAAGAAGCAGGACCCGCCCATAGAACGTGACCTATATCTCTCCCTAGAAGAAGTGTTCCACGGCTGCACTAAGAAAATGAAGATATCTAGAAGAGTAGGTTACATTGTCATACATGTATATTACATAGCAGAGCTTAATCTTCATCTAATACATACATGTATATACATAGCAGAGTTTTATCTTCATCTAATACTGCAATTGTTTTCATTATAAAATCTGTGGAAGTGGTGATAGCGCAGTGGATGCTCGTTCGCTTCAGGTGCGAAAGGTCCGGAGTTCGAGCCCCGCTGGAGTCGTTACGATTGTGCCCTTAGGCAAGGCATTTAAATTCCACGTTGCCTCTTCTCTCTCCTTCATGGCGATGGATTCCATCAGGAATGAGGTCTCGAGAATGATTAATATAAGTTGAAAGAACTTGTTTTGCAATCGAGCTAAAATAAATTTGTATACACTAAATTATTGTACCAATTTCAGGTAATGAATGAAGATGGTCACACATCAAGTATTCGGGACAAGATTTTGACAATCACAGTGAAGAAAGGCTGGAAACCAAACACAAGAATCACGTTTCCCAAGGAAGGAGATCAAGGTCCCAATAATGTGCCAGGTAGGTAATTCTTGTCTGCAATGCTCAATTCATATTTGTGCAAGATTATTTACCTGTGATAAGTTTAAACTAT
This sequence comes from Archivesica marissinica, assembly GCA_014843695.1. Classification (NCBI taxonomy): domain Eukaryota; kingdom Metazoa; phylum Mollusca; class Bivalvia; order Venerida; family Vesicomyidae; genus Archivesica; species Archivesica marissinica. Next base: position 48,419,910 of record CM026387.1, read on the forward strand.
ATTTATTTTACAACGATTGCGAAGCAAGTTTTAACAACTTATATTAATCACTCTCGTTGGCGCGGATGAAAGCGTAAATGTGGTCATTCATGTGGGAGGAAACTGGAGTACCTGGAGATAACCCACCTGTCCGATCTGGCGACCAATCGTACCATCTCGCATACTTCCCGGTCCGAGGATCGAAGCCGGGTTGCATTGGTGAGAAGCGAGCGCGATGCTCGGACATCCGAGTGATAAACTTTATGTCTCTCTAAGTGTAAATAAATGTTTGTGAAGAACCAGCAGACTTATGGTTATGCCATCAGTAGATAGTAATACATGTACGTAGATGGAAAGATCACTGTATACATCATATCCACTTGTACAGAGGAAATATACGTTACTGTACTAGGAATGCAAATAATCGCACATTATCATGTTCAGAGCATATTGCTGCAATGTAGATTTATTTTTGTTAAAAAGAATATTGCATTACAGGTTTCTTTCTGAACATTTCAATTTATATTTTGTTTTGTACAGCAGCATTGATAGTCGTTAGTTGTACATACATTGTAGGCATTCGCTGTACATAGGCACTGGTTGTACATGGGCAATAGTTGTACATAGGCATTGGATGGATATCGGCATTGGATGGATATCGGCATTGGTTGGATATCGGCATTGGTTGGATATCGGCATTGGTTGGATATCGGCATTAGTTGGATATCGGCATTGGTTGGATATCGGCATTGGTTGGATATCGGCATTAGTTGGACATAAGCATTGGTTGGATATCGGCATTGGTTGGATATCGGCATTAGTTGGACATAAGCATTGGTTGGATATCGGCATTGGTTGGATATCGGCATTGGTTGGACATAAGCATTGGATGGATATCGGCATTGGTTGGATATCGGCATTGGTTGGATATCGGCATTGGTTGGATATCGGCATTGGTTGGATATCGGCATTGGTTGGATATCGGCATTAGTTGGACATAAGCATTGGTTGGATATCGGCATTGGTTGGATATCGGCATTAGTTGGACATAAGCATTGGTTGGATATTGGCATTGGATGGATATCGGCATTGGTTGGATATCGGCATTGGTTGGATATCGACATTGGTTGGATATTGACATTGGTTGGATATCGGCATTGGTTGGATATCGGCATTGGTTGGATATTGACATTGGTTGGATATTGACATTGGTTGGATATCGGCATTAGTTGGATATCGGCATTAGTTGGATATCAGCATTGGATGGATATCGGCATTGGTTGGATATTGACATTGGTTGGATATCGGCATTGGTTGGACATAGGCATTGGTTGGATATCGACATTGGTTGGATATAGGCATTAGTTGGACAAGGTAGTCAATGGTTGTAGGCAATGTTTCTTACAAGACTTTCCATAAACACTTGAGATGTTAAGATGTTGTGTTCAGTATCTGCACATATTAAACCATCTTATATCTACCCATCTTATTTGCAGCTGACATTGTGTTTATCGTGAAAGACAAGCAGCATCAAAGGTTTCGTCGTGATGGCCTAAATCTCATACACACTGCCAAAGTAGCACTGGGCAAAGCACTCACTGGTTGTACCGTAGACATACACACCCTTGATGAGAGGATGCTACATATACCCGTCAACGATATCATTAAGTAAGTAATGCTGTAAATCTACTTCAGATATGACATAGAATATAACATACGTGTATAACTCAAGTCGCTGCCAATAGTAATGATCTCGTATATTGCATACCCAGTATATTGTTTCCAAGCATTGTTCCCTGTCTCCTGTTAGTCCCAACCCGGTATATTGTTTCCAAGGATTGTTCCCTGTCTCCTGTTAGTCCCAACCCGGTATATTGTTTCCAAGCATTGTTCCCTGTCCCCTGTTAGTCCCAACCCGGTATATTGTTTCCAAGGGTTGTCCCTGTTAGTCCCAACCCGGTATATTGTTTCCAAGCATTGTTCCCTGTCCCCTGTTAGTCCCAACCCGGTATATTGTTTCCAAGGGTTGTTCCCTGTTAGTCCCAACCCGGTATATTGTTTCCAAGCATTGTTCCCTGTCCCCTGTTAGTCCCAACCCGGTATATTGTTTCCAAGGGTTGTCCCCTGTTAGTCCCAACCCGGTATATTGTTTCCAAGTGTTGTTCCCTGTCTCCTGTTAGTCCCAACCCGGTATATTGTTTCCAAGTGTTGTTCCCTGTTAGTCCCAACCCGGTATATTGTTTCCAAGCATTGTTCCCTGTCCCCTGTTAGTCCCAACCCGGTATATTGTTTCCAAGCATTGTTCCCTGTACCCTGTTAGTCCCAACCCGGTATATTGTTTCAAAGGGTTGTCCCCTGTTAGTCCCAACCTGGTATATTGTTTCCAAGCATTGTTCCTGTCCCCTGTTAGTCCTAACCCGGTATATTGTTTCCAAGGGTTGTCCCCTGTTAGTCCCAACCCGGTATATTGTTTCCAAGCATTGTTCCCTGTCCCCTGTTAGTCCCAACCCAGTATATTGTTTCCAAGCATTGTTCCCTGTCTCCTGTTAGTCCCAACCTGTTATATTGTTTCCAAGCATTGTTCCCTGTCCCCTGTTAGTCCCAACCCGGTATATTGTTTCCAAGTGTTGTTCCCTGTTAGTCCCAACCCGGTATATTGTTTCCAAGCATTGTTCCCTGTCCCCTGTTAGTCCCAACCCGGTATATTGTTTCCAAGTGTTGTTCCCTGTTAGTCCCAACCCGGTATATTGTTTCCAAGCATTGTTCCTGTCCCCTGTTAGTCCCAACCCGGTATATTGGTTCCAAGGGTTGTCCCCTGTTAGTCCCAACCCGGTATATTGTTTCCAAGTGTTGTTCCCTGTCCCCTGTTAGTCCCAACCCAATATATTGTTTCCAAGCATTGTCCCCTGTTAGTCCCAACCCGGTATATTGTTTCCAAGCATTGTTCCCTGTCCCCTGTTAGTCCCAACCCGGTATATTGTTTCCAAGGGTTGTCCCCTGTTAGTCCCAACCCGGTATATTGTTTCCAAGCATTGTTCCCTGTCCCCTGTTAGTCCCAACCCAGTATATTGTTTCCAAGCATTGTTCCCTGTCTCCTGTTAGTCCCAACCCGTTATATTGTTTCCAAGCATTGTTCCCTGTCCCCTGTTAGTCCCAACCCAGTATATTGTTTCCAAGCATTGTTCCCTGTCCCCTGTTAGTCCCAACCCGGTATATTGTTTCCAAGTGTTGTTCCCTGTTAGTCCCAACCCGGTATATTGTTTCCAAGCATTGTTCCCTGTCCCCTGTTAGTCCCAACCCGGTATATTGTTTCCAAGGGTTGTCCCCTGTTAGTCCCAACCCGGTATATTGTTTCCAAGTGTTGTTCCCTGTCCCCTGTTAGTCCCAACCCGGTATATTGTTTCCAAGCATTGTCCCCTGTTAGTCCCAACCCGGTATATTGTTTCCAAGCATTGTTCCCTGTCCCCTGTTAGTCCCAACCCGGTATATTGTTTCCAGGGTTGTCCCCTGTTAGTCCCACCCGGTATATTGTTTCCAAGCATTGTTCCCTGTCCCCTGTTAGTCCCAACCCGGTATATTGTTTCCAAGTGTTGTTCCCTGTTAGTCCCAACCCGGTATATTGTTTCCAAGCATTGTTCCCTGTCCCCTGTTAGTCCCAACCCGGTATATTGTTTCCAAGGGTTGTCCCCTGTTAGTCCCAACCCAGTATATTGTTTCCAAGCATTGTTCCTGTCCCCTGTTAGTCCCAACCCGGTATATTGGTTCCAAGGGTTGTCCCCTGTTAGTCCCAACCCGGTATATTGTTTCCAAGTGTTGTTCCCTGTCCCCTGTTAGTCCCAACCCAATATATTGTTTCCAAGCATTGTCCCCTGTTAGTCCCAACCCGGTATATTGTTTCCAAGCATTGTTCCCTGTCCCCTGTTAGTCCCAACCCGGTATATTGTTTCCAAGGGTTGTCCCCTGTTAGTCCCAACCCGGTATATTGTTTCCAAGCATTGTTCCCTGTCCCCTGTTAGTCCCAACCCAGTATATTGTTTCCAAGTGTTGTTCCCTGTTAGTCCCAACCCGGTATATTGTTTCCAAGCATTGTTCCCTGTCCCCTGTTAGTCCCAACCCGGTATATTGTTTCCAAGGGTTGTCCCCTGTTAGTCCCAACCCGGTATATTGTTTCCAAGCATTGTTCCTGTCCCCTGTTAGTCCCAACCCGGTATATTGGTTCCAAGTGTTGTCCCCTGTTAGTCCCAACCCGGTATATTGTTTCCAAGCATTGTTCCCTGTCCCCTGTTAGTCCCAACCCGGTATATTGTTTCCAAGGGTTGTCCCCTGTTAGTCCCAACCCGGTATATTGTTTCCAAGCATTGTTCCCTGTCCCCTGTTAGTCCCAACCCGGTATATTGTTTCCAAGGGTTGTCCCCTGTTAGTCCCAACCCGGTATATTGTTTCCAAGCATTGTTCCCTGTCCCCTGTTAGTCCCAACCCGTATATTGTTTCCAAGCATTGTTTCCTGTCCCCTGTTAGTCCCAACCCGGTATATTGTTTCCAAGCATTGTTCCCTGTCCCCTGTTAGTCCCAACCCGGTATATTGTTTCCAAGCATTGTTCCCTGTCTCCTGTTAGTCCCAACCCGTTATATTGTTTCCAAGCATTGTTCCCTGTCCCCTGTTAGTCCCAACCTGGTATATTGTTTCCAAGCATTGTTCCCTGTCCCCTGTTAGTCCCAACCCAGTATATTGTTTCCAAGCATTGTTCCCTGTCCCCTGTTAGTCCCAACCCGGTATATTGTTTCCAAGTGTTGTTCCCTGTTAGTCCCAACCCGGTATATTGTTTCCAAGCATTGTTCCCTGTCCCCTGTTAGTCCCAACCCGGTATATTGTTTCCAAGTGTTGTTCCCTGTTAGTCCCAACCCGGTATATTGTTTCCAAGCATTGTTCCCTTGTCCCCTGTTAGTCCCAACCCGGTATATTGTTTCCAAGCATTGTTCCTGTCCCCTGTTAGTCCCAACCCGGTATATTGGTTCCAAGGGTTGTTCCCTGTCTCCTGTTAGTCCCAACCCGTTATATTGTTTCCAAGCATTGTTCCCTGTCCCCTGTTAGTCCCAACCCGGTATATTGTTTCCAAGCATTGTTCCCTGTCCCCTGTTAGTCCCAACCCAGTATATTGTTTCCAAGGGTTGTCCCCTGTTAGTCCCAACCCGGTATATTGTTTCCAAGCATTGTTCCCTGTCCCCTGTTAGTCCCAACCCAGTATATTGTTTCCAAGCATTGTTCCCTGTCTCCTGTTAGTCCCAACCCGTTATATTGTTTCCAAGCATTGTTCCCTGTCCCCTGTTAGTCCCAACCCGGTATATTGTTTCCAAGCATTGTTCCCTGTCCCCTGTTAGTCCCAACCCAGTATATTGTTTCCAAGGGTTGTCCCCTGTTAGTCCCAACCCGGTATATTGTTTCCAAGCATTGTTCCCTGTCCCCTGTTAGTCCCAACCCGGTATATTGTTTCCAAGCATTGTTCCCTGTCCCCTGTTAGTCCCAACCCAGTATATTGTTTCCAAGCATTGTTCCCTGTCTCCTGTTAGTCCCAACCCGTTATATTGTTTCCAAGCATTGTTCCCTGTCCCCTGTTAGTCCCAACCTGGTATATTGTTTCCAAGCATTGTTCCCTGTCCCCTGTTAGTCCCAACTCAGTATATTGTTTCCAAGCATTGTTCCCTGTCCCCTGTTAGTCCCAACCCGGTATATTGTTTCCAAGCATTGTTCCCTGTCCCCTGTTAGTCCCAACCCGGTATATTGTTTCCAAGTGTTGTTCCCTGTTAGTCCCAACCCGGTATATTGTTTCCAAGCATTGTTCCCTGTCCCCTGTTAGTCCCAACCCGGTATATTGTTTCCAAGTGTTGTTCCCTGTTAGTCCCAACCCGGTATATTGTTTCCAAGCATTGTTCCCTGTCCCCTGTTAGTCCCAACCCGGTATATTGTTTCCAAGCATTGTTCCTGTCCCCTGTTAGTCCCAACCCGGTATATTGTTTCCAAGGGTTGTTCCCTGTCTCCTGTTAGTCCCAACCCGTTATATTGTTTCCAAGCATTGTTCCCTGTCCCCTGTTAGTCCCAACCCGGTATATTGTTTCCAAGCATTGTTCCCTGTCCCCTGTTAGTCCCAACCCAGTATATTGTTTCCAAGGGTTGTCCCCTGTTAGTCCCAACCCGGTATATTGTTTCCAAGCATTGTTCCCTGTCCCCTGTTAGTCCCAACCCGGTATATTGTTTCCAAGCATTGTTCCCTGTCCCCTGTTAGTCCCAACCCGGTATATTGTTTCCAAGCATTGTTCCCTGTCCCCTGTTAGTCCCAACCAGTATATTGTTTCCAAGCATTGTTCCCTGTCCCCTGTTAGTCCCAACCCGGTATATTGTTTCCAAGCATTGTTCCCTGTCCCCTGTTAGTCCCAACCCGGTATATTGTTTCCAAGTGTTGTTCCCTGTTAGTCCCAACCCGGTATATTGTTTCCAAGCATTGTTCCCTGTCCCCTGTTAGTCCCAACCCGGTATATTGTTTCCAAGTGTTGTTCCCTGTTAGTCCCAACCCGGTATATTGTTTCCAAGCATTGTTCCCTTGTCCCCTGTTAGTCCCAACCCGGTATATTGTTTCCAAGCATTGTTCCTGTCCCCTGTTAGTCCCAACCCGGTATATTGGTTCCAAGGTTGTTCCCTGTCTCCTGTTAGTCCCAACCCGTTATATTGTTTCCAAGCATTGTTCCCTGTCCCCTGTTAGTCCCAACCCGGTATATTGTTTCCAAGCATTGTTCCCTGTCCCCTGTTAGTCCCAACCCAGTATATTGTTTCCAAGGGTTGTCCCCTGTTAGTCCCAACCCGGTATATTGTTTCCAAGCATTGTTCCCTGTCCCCTGTTAGTCCCAACCCAGTATATTGTTTCCAAGCATTGTTCCCTGTCTCCTGTTAGTCCCAACCCATTATATTGTTTCCAAGCATTGTTCCCTGTCCCCTGTTAGTCCCAACCCAGTATATTGTTTCCAAGCATTGTTCCCTGTCCCCTGTTAGTCCCAACTCAGTATATTGTTTCCAAGCATTGTTCCCTGTCCCCTGTTAGTCCCAACCCGGTATATTGTTTCCAAGTGTTGTTCCCTGTTAGTCCCAACCCGGTATATTGTTTCCAAGCATTGTTCCCTGTCCCCTGTTAGTCCCAACCCGGTATATTGTTTCCAAGGGTTGTCCCCTGTTAGTCCCAACCCGGTATATTGTTTCCAAGCATTGTTCCCTGTCCCCTGTTAGTCCCAACCCAGTATATTGTTTCCAAGCATTGTTCCCTGTCTCCTGTTAGTCCCAACCCGTTATATTGTTTCCAAGCATTGTTCCCTGTCCCCTGTTAGTCCCAACCCGGTATATTGTTTCCAAGCATTGTTCCCTGTCCCCTGTTAGTCCCAACCCAGTATATTGTTTCCAAGCATTGTTCCCTGTCCCCTGTTAGTCCCAACCCGGTATATTGTTTCCAAGCATTGTTCCCTGTCCCCTGTTAGTCCCAACCCAGTATATTGTTTCCAAGCATTGTTCCCTGTCCCCTGTTAGTCCCAACCCGGTATATTGTTTCCAAGCATTGTTCCCTGTCCCCTGTTAGTCCCAACCCGGTATATTGTTTCCAAGTGTTGTTCCCTGTTAGTCCCAACCCGGTATATTGTTTCCAAGCATTGTTCCCTGTCCCCTGTTAGTCCCAACCCGGTATATTGTTTCCAAGTGTTGTCCCCTGTTAGTCCCAACCCGGTATATTGTTTCCAAGCATTGTTCCCTGTCCCCTGTTAGTCCCAACCCGGTATATTGTTTCCAAGCATTGTTCCTGTCCCCTGTTAGTCCCAACCCGGTATATTGGTTTCCAAGGGTTGTTCCCTGTCTCCTGTTAGTCCCAACCCGTTATATTGTTTCCAAGCATTGTTCCCTGTCCCCTGTTAGTCCCAACCCGGTATATTGTTTCCAAGCATTGTTCCCTGTCCCCTGTTAGTCCCAACCCAGTATATTGTTTCCAAGGGTTGTCCCCTGTTAGTCCCAACCCGGTATATTGTTTCCAAGCATTGTTCCCTGTCCCCTGTTAGTCCCAACCCAGTATATTGTTTCCAAGCATTGTTCCCTGTCTCCTGTTAGTCCCAACCCGTTATATTGTTTCCAAGCATTGTTCCCTGTCCCCTGTTAGTCCCAACCCGGTATATTGTTTCCAAGCATTGTTCCCTGTCCCCTGTTAGTCCCAACTCAGTATATTGTTTCCAAGCATTGTTCCCTGTCCCCTGTTAGTCCCAACCCGGTATATTGTTTCCAAGTGTTGTTCCCTGTTAGTCCCAACCCGGTATATTGTTTCCAAGCATTGTTCCCTGTCCCCTGTTAGTCCCAACCCGGTATATTGTTTCCAAGGGTTCCCCTGTTAGTCCCAACCCAGTATATTGTTTCCAAGCATTGTTCCCTGTCCCCTGTTAGTCCCAACCCAGTATATTGTTTCCAAGCATTGTTCCCTGTCCCCTGTTAGTCCCAACCCGGTATATTGTTTCCAAGCATTGTTCCCTGTCCCCTGTTAGTCCCAACCTGGTATATTGTTTCCAAGTGTTGTTCCCTGTTAGTCCCAACCCAGTATATTGTTTCCAAGCATTGTTCACTGTCCCCTGTTAGTCCCAACGTGGTATATTGTTTCCAAGGGTTGTCCCCTGTTAGTCCAACCCGGTATATTGTTTCCAAGCATTGTTCCTGTCCCCTGTTAGTCCCAACCCGGTATATTGGTTCCAAGGGTTGTCCCCTGTTAGTCCCAACCCGGTATATTGTTTCCAAGTGTTGTTCCCTGTCCCCTGTTAGTCCCAACCCAATATATTGTTTCCAAGCATTGTCCCCTGTTAGTCCCAACCCGGTATATTGTTTCCAAGCATTGTTCCCTGTCCCCTGTTAGTCCCAACCCGGTATATTGTTTCCAAGGGTTGTCCCCTGTTAGTCCCAACCCGGTATATTGTTTCCAAGCATTGTTCCCTGTCCCCTGTTAGTCCCAACCCAGTATATTGTTTCCAAGCATTGTTCCCTGTCTCCTGTTAGTCCCAACCCATTATATTGTTTCGAAGCATTGTTCCCTGTCCCCTGTTAGTCCCAACCCGGTATATTGTTTCCAAGCATTGTTCCCTGTCCCCTGTTAGTCCCAACTCAGTATATTGTTTCCAAGCATTGTTCCCTGTCCCCTGTTAGTCCCAACCCGGTATATTGTTTCCAAGTGTTGTTCCCTGTTAGTCCCAACCCAGTATATTGTTTCCAAGCATTGTTCCCTGTCCCCTGTTAGTCCCAACCCGGTATATTGTTTCCAAGGGTTGTCCCCTGTTAGTTCCAACCCGGTATATTGTTTCCAAGCATTGTTCCTGTCCCCTATTAGTTCCAACCCGGTATATTGGTTCCAAGGGTTGTCCCCTGTTAGTCCCAACCCGGTATATTGTTTCCAAGTGTTGTTCCCTGTCCCCTGTTAGTCCCAACCCAATATATTGTTTCCAAGCATTGTCCCCTGTTAGTCCCAACCCGGTATATTGTTTCCAAGCATTGTTCCCTGTCCCCTGTTAGTCCCAACCCGGTATATTGTTTCCAAGGGTTGTCCCCTGTTAGTCCCAACCCGGTATATTGTTTCCAAGCATTGTTCCCTGTCCCCTGTTAGTCCCAACCCAGTATATTGTTTCCAAGTGTTGTTCCCTGTTAGTCCCAACCCGGTATATTGTTTCCAAGCATTGTTCCCTGTCCCCTGTTAGTCCCAACCCGGTATATTGTTTCCAAGGGTTGTCCCCTGTTAGTCCCAACCCGGTATATTGTTTCCAAGCATTGTTCCTGTCCCCTGTTAGTCCCAACCCGGTATATTGGTTCCAAGGGTTGTCCCCTGTTAGTCCCAACCCGGTATATTGTTTCCAAGTGTTGTTCCCTGTCCACTGTTAGTCCCAACCCAATATATTGTTTCCAAGCATTGTCCCCTGTTAGTCCCAACCCGGTATATTGTTTCCAAGCATTGTTCCCTGTCCCCTGTTAGTCCCAACCCGGTATATTGTTTCCAAGGGTTGTCCCCTGTTAGTCCCAACCCGGTATATTGTTTCCAAGCATTGTTCCCTGTCCCCTGTTAGTCCCAACCCAGTATATTGTTTCCAAGCATTGTTCCCTGTCTCCTGTTAGTCCCAACCCGTTATATTGTTTCCAAGCATTGTTCCCTGTCCCCTGTTAGTCCCAACCCGTGTATATTGTTTCCAAGCATTGTTCCCTGTCCCCTGTTAGTCCCAACTCAGTATATTGTTTCCAAGCATTGTTCCCTGTCCCCTGTTAGTCCCAACCCGGTATATTGTTTCCAAGTGTTGTTCCCTGTTAGTCCCAACCCGGTATATTGTTTCCAAGCATTGTTCCCTGTCCCCTGTTAGTCCCAACCCGGTATATTGTTTCCAAGGGTTGTCCCCTGTTAGTCCCAACCCGGTATATTGTTTCCAAGCATTGTTCCTGTCCCCTGTTAGTCCCAACCCGGTATATTGGTTCCAAGGGTTGTCCCCTGTTAGTCCCAACCCGGTATATTGTTTCCAAGTGTTGTTCCCTGTCCTCTGTTAATCCCAACCCAATATATTGTTTCCAAGCATTGTCCCCTGTTAGTCCCAACCCGGTATATTGTTTCCAAGCATTGTTCCCTGTCCCCTGTTAGTCCCAACCCGGTATATTGGTTCCAAGGGTTGTCCCCTGTTAGTCCCAACCCGGTATATTGTTTCCAAGTGTTGTTCCCTGTCCCCTGTTAGTCCCAACCCAATATATTGTTTCCAAGCATTGTCCCCTGTTAGTCCCAACCCGGTTTTTTGTTTCCAAGCATTGTTCCCTGTCCCCTGTTAGTCCCAACCCGGTATATTGTTTCCAAGGGTTGTCCCCTGTTAGTCCCAACCCGGTATATTGTTTCCAAGCATTGTTCCCTGTCCCCTGTTAGTCCCAACCCGGTATATTGTTTCCAAGTGTTGTTCCCTGTTAGTCCCAACCCGGTATATTGTTTCCAAGCATTGTTCCCTGTCCCCTGTTAGTCCCAACCCGGTATATTGTTTCCAAGGGTTGTCCCCTGTTAGTCCCAACCCAGTATATTGTTTCCAAGCATTGTTCCTGTCCCCTGTTAGTCCCAACCTGGTATATTGGTTCCAAGGTTGTTCCCTGTCCCTGTTAGTCCCAACCCAATATATTGTTTCCAAGCATTGTCCCCTGTTAGTCCCAACCCGGTATATTGTTTCCAAGCATTGTTCCCTGTCCCCTGTTAGTCCCAACCCGGTATATTGTTTCCAAGGGTTGTCCCCTGTTAGTCCCAACCCGGTATATTGTTTCCAAGCATTGTTCCCTGTCCCCTGTTAGTCCCAACCCAGTATATTGTTTCCAAGCATTGTTCCCTGTCTCCTGTTAGTCCCAACCCGTTATATTGTTTCCAAGCATTGTTCCCTGTCCCCTGTTAGTCCCAACCCGGTATATTGTTTCCAAGCATTGTTCCCTGTCCCCTGTTAGTCCCAACTCAGTATATTGTTTCCAAGCATTGTTCCCTGTCCCCTGTTAGTCCCAACCCGGTATATTGTTTCCAAGTGTTGTTCCCTGTTAGTCCCAACCCGGTATATTGTTTCCAAGCATTGTTCCCTGTCCCCTGTTAGTCCCAACCCGGTATATTGTTTCCAAGGGTTGTCCCCTGTTAGTCCCAACCCGGTATATTGTTTCCAAGCATTGTTCCTGTCCCCTGTTAGTCCCAACCCGGTATATTGGTTCCAAGGGTTGTCCCCTGTTAGTCCCAACCCGGTATATTGTTTCCAAGTGTTGTTCCCTGTCCCCTGTTAGTCCCAACCCAATATATTGTTTCCAAGCATTGTCCCCTGTTAGTCCCAACCCGGTATATTGTTTCCAAGCATTGTTCCCTGTCCCCTGTTAGTCCCAACCCGGTATATTGTTTCCAAGGGTTGTCCCCTGTTAGTCCCAACCCGGTATATTGTTTCCAAGCATTGTTCCCTGTCCCCTGTTAGTCCCAACCCAGTATATTGTTTCCAAGCATTGTTCCCTGTCCCCTGTTAGTCCCAACCTGGTATATTGTTTCCAAGCATTGTTCCCTGTCCCCTGTTAGTCCCAACCCGGTATATTGTTTCCAAGCATTGTTCCTGTCCCCTGTTAGTCCCAACCCGGTATATTGTTTCCAAGTGTTCCCCGTCTCCTGTTAGTCCCAACCTGGTATATTGTTTCCAAGCATTGTTCCCCGTCTCCTGTTAGTCCCAACCTGGTATATTATTTCCAAGCATTGTCCCCTGTTAGTCCCAACCCGGTATATTGTTTCCAAGCATTGTTCCTGTCCCCTGTTAGTCCCAACCCGGTATATTGTTTCCAAGCATTGTTCCCTGTCCCCTGTTAGTCCCAACCCGGTATATTGTTTCCAAGCATTGTTCCCTGTCCCATGTTAGTCCCAACCCAAACACTAACATTGGCAAAACAATAGTATAGTGATAAAGCATAACTTGTGTCAAATAATCTCAGTCCCCCCCCCCAGAGTAGTTATGGTCGTTTACTTCAAATCACTTGCACCTCACTGCTGTAGGTTCGAATCCCACTGTGGGTGTCAAATTATTTCATGTGAGGAAGCTATCCAGCTGGCTTGTAGGTCAGTGGTTCTAACCAGGTTCCTGTGAGTGCATGCATTACTGCTCAGAGGGGTCTTCCTAAAAAAATAATAGCTGGAGAGTCGCCTTATGACATAAGCTGTTGGTGCAACATTAAACCCCCCCCCAAACAAACAAAACTTGCAGACAACCCCATTATATGTCTTCAGCATATCAACGACTTTGAATTTTGGTAAGAAAATGTATGATTTAGGTAGAATATGATTCATAAAAACATCTCTGGCCTCATTATTCCCCCAAACTGTCTAATACTGCATTTTGTTGCTATTTTATTTATAAACATGTTGCTGTTGAGGTGGGTTTTTAAGACACACCACCACAGTTTACGTTTTACTTAACAGGAATGAAAATTATGGTTTCATATCTCATTTACATCAACATAAAAAAGTGAGAAATGGAACCAAATGTTTCACTGTATGTAATGCATTCTTACAGACTGGTTTACACAGTCTCACTGTATGTAATACATTCTTACAGACTGGTTTACACAGTCTCACTGTATGTAATACATTCTTACAGACTGGTTTACACAGTCTCACTGTATGTAATACATTCTTACAGACTGGTTTACACAGTCTCACTGTATGTAATACATTCTTACAGACTGGTTTACACAGTCTCACTGTATGTAATACATTCTTACAGACTGGTTTACACAGTCTCACTGTATTCAGACTTGTCTACAAAATCTCACTGTATGTAATTCTTTGTTACAGACTGGTCTACAAAATCTCACTGTATGTAATTCTTTGTTACAGACTGGTCTACAAAATCTCACTGTATGTAATACATTCTTACAGACTGGGCTACAAAATCTCACTGTATTCAGACTTGTCTACAAAATCTCACTGTATGTAATTTTTTGTTACAGACTGGTCTACACAATCTCACTGTATGTAATTCTTTGTTACAGACTGGTCTACAAAATCTCACTGTATGTAATTCTTTGTTACAGACTGGTCTACAAAATCTCACTGTATGTAATACATTCTTACAGACTGATCTACACAATCTCACTGTATGTAATACATTCTTACAGACTGGTCTACACAATCTCACTGTATGTAATGCATTCAGACTTTTCTACAAAATCTCACTGTATGTAATTCTTTGTTACAGACTGGTCTACAAAATATCACTGTATGTAATTCTTTGTTACAGACTGGTCTACAAAATCTCACTGTATGTAATTCTTTGTTACAGACTGGTCTACAAAATCTCACTGTATGTAATTCTTTGTTACAGACTGGTCTACAAAATCTTATTGTATGTAATGCTTTCTTACAGACCGGGCTACAATAAAACACTGTATGTAATGCTTTCTTACAGACCGGGCTACAATAAAACACTGTATGTAATGCTTTCTTACAGACCGGGCTACAATAAAACACTGTATGTAATGCTTTCTTACAGACCGGGCTACAATAAAACACTGTATGTAATGCTTTCTTACAGACCGGGCTACAATAAAACACTGTATGTAATGCTTTCTTACAGACCGGGCTACAATAAAACACTGTATGTAATGCTTTCTTACAGACCGGGCTACAATAAAACACTGTATGTAATGCTTTCTTACAGACCGTGCTACAATAAAACAGTACCCAACGAAGGAATGCCACTATCCTCAGACCCTACACAGAAAGGAGACCTGATAATTGAATTTGACATTGAATTCCCTTCTGCATTATCTACCGATAAGAAGGACTTGGTGAAGGCGGCCCTTCTGCATTAGAGAGTACATTTATTGTGAATATCTGTGATAGTATGAATGATTTTATGACTGTCTGCATTTGATTTTATTAGTTTAACCCTTTCCTTCATAGAGATTTAAGTTAATATACTATTATATCTCCATACAAACGACAGCCATTTAACCCTTTCCTTCATAGAGATTTAAGTTAATATACTATTATATCTGCATACAAACGACAGCCATTTAACTATCATGCAGTGGATAAGTAGTCGCCATATCTATCCCACCTTCATAGAGATTTAGGTTAATATACTATTATATCTGCATACAAACGACAGCCATTTAGCCACTTAGCTATCATGCAGTGGATAAGTAGTCGCCAACTTTATCCCAACTCCATAAATATTACTTGGACTACACGAGATTCTAGCCTTTATTATGAACATTGATTAGGCTATTACATTGTTAATCAACGTAATGTATGTCATATTGATAATGGCGTCAAGAGGTGCCTCTATGAGGGAAAGGGTTAAACATTTGTTTCTATTAGTTACATAAACAAATGACATTAATACTAAAATAAAGAATAAGAATGATAAACTAAGTCTTCTAAGACTTCTTCTCCTTTCCTTGTTTTTACTGTTAACTGGAATAGTATAGAGAGTGGCAGAGATATATTCTGTGGCAGTTTGCCTCTAGGATCTGCCTCAGAACTCGGGAATACTCACATACCAACCTGAAGCATACAGAACAACACCCAAAACGAGAATTTCCAGTATGAATTTGGACGAAATGTATTTTCAGTCATAGATAGAATATTGGTGCTTACTGTGTATGCAAATACCACAACAGCTTACAACCACCGACACCCCCAGGACCGGTGAGCGCGAGGATCATTTGATTTTATCCTGACACCCCCAGGATCCGCCGAGCCCCCCCCAGCATTGTTACTAGTGCTAGCAAGCAAATGTATATTGAGTGTGAGAGGCCTGATTTAATGCCACATCGATATCATTATACCCCAAGATGGCTTCCTCCTACACGAATGACCACATTTATGCTTTCATCCGCGCCGAGAGTGATTATTATAAGTTGTTAATACTTGCTTCGCAATCGTAAAATAAATAAAGTTTAAAGATGGCTTCCTGCTTGTGGCATAGACTAGCTCTGTACTCTTCGGTTCCATCAGGACTGTGTTTCTGGGGCCGGATATGTCTGCGGCAGTCTGAGGTGATAAAAGGTTTCCTCAAATGTCACACTTATGATTCACTTATGTTAAATTGAAAGTCAGTTTCTTTCAAAATAATGATACGGAAGGTGTGTGTTAATATGCATGTATCATAATACACCGTAAATGTTTACAAGAGCAAACACCAAATAAAGCATGTGTTTGTTTGTACAATGTAGTAGTTTCGATATGTTCAATGCCGCACTTACAGGCCAGAGGTGAAGTGATTATACTACGTGTCTGGTTCATATTTCCTAAATGCATAATTTATATATATATGTATATTCTTACACAAGAATACAAAACACTGAAATATAGTCACAAAATGTAAACTTCTGGACCATTAATAGTCCTTTAAGAGAACTATCAATTTATGGTGGCCATTTTGGACGCCATCTTGGATTTCTCCGAACACCACGATTTTTGCCAATTTATAAACATTTTGGTATATAACTCGTTTTGTTAGCTGAACGGGTAAGGTTGCCCCTCAAAATAGTGGTCCTATAAGCTAATACATGTAGTTGCCTAAACAAAACCCCTTTAAGGAATTTCATCAAACTGGACTCTGAAATAAACGGAAACTACCAGACTTGTGACATCTAATTAGCATAAAGTAGTACCCTTGTCTACCCGGTTACAATAGTGTTCTCGCCTATAGACAGGCTTTTTGCGCCGTTTTGGGGGTTTGAGATAAATCTGTTTAACCGGGTAAACAAGGGAACTACTTTATGCTAATTAGATATCACGAACAAGTCCGGTAGTTTCAGTGTCCAAATTAATATAATTTCATTAGATAACGGTAAAATTGATGCAATCAATGACACATCACTACCATTCAGTACTCGTATTCATGCGACTACACTTGCATTGTTTGTAAAGATCCCATCTATATGTAGCCTACATCACCTGGCTGATCTCCCTTTAAATATTGTTATTTATTATTACCTTTTATTATGATGGTTAAAGATTATTTGAATCTTTACCTGTGTTGGATGTAAAGGTTTGGTAATAAAGAAATTAAACCATTATACTTAACATGTGCGTAGTCTTATACTCTAAGTGACAATCATCAATGTAAGTAAATTGTCACATTCCAATGACCTCATCACTTTATAGTAAATTCATGCATTTATATAGGCTGGCATAATTTTGAATGCATCTGGGATCGCAGGTTTTGACCATAATAAAATTAACAGTCTTTCAGATGGGACTTTAAACCGAGGTCTTGTGTCGGTGCTTTACACTGTGCACGTAAAAGAACCAAGGAGACTCTGGAATGGGTCTATCATTGCACTATCCTCCAAAAATCTAAATGGACTAATCTCTTCAGGAGGCGTCGCTATTATGGGTAACCGGTAGCGACAATAAATAAACGTAAAACACACACATGAATGCATCAAAAGCATAAGAAAGGTGAGAAAATAAATCTACCATCTCCATAGAGCTTGTTCTTTGCATCTTTGCTTAATGACCTGCTTTTTTATGGATTGACAACATTTGAACCAAGCTGGTTGAGGTCATTGCCAGGGTGTTTCAGACCAACCTTAATCTAATACTGGTTTTGTTTGTATTTGGGTTTACAGTTACAGCTGTAGGGATTCTCACTATTTATGGTACAAGCTGTATTTCAGTTTACAGTTACAGCTGTAGGGATTCTCACTATTTATGGTACACGCAGTATTTCAGACAGACAGGTACCTGGGTAGAACAACCAACCTTCCACAGCCAGCGGGGTAGCTTCCTCACTTGATTGAATTTTACGCCCCCAGTAGGATTCATACAGGTGATAGGAAATGATTTGACCGACTGTAACCACTTGATCCAATACTACCTGTAGTTGCAGAGATGTCAATCCAATACTACCCTGTAGTTGCAGAGATGTCGCTCCAATACTACCCTGTAGTTGCAGAGATGTCGCGGCAATACTACCCTGTAGTTGCAGAGATGTCGAGGCAATACTACCCTGTAGTTGCAGAGATGTCGCGGCAATACTACCCTGTAGTTGCAGAGATGTCAATCCAATACTACCCTGTAGTTGCAGAGATGTCAATCCAATACTACCCTGTAGTTGCAGAGATGT
The DNA here is from genome assembly GCA_014843695.1 of Archivesica marissinica. Classification (NCBI taxonomy): domain Eukaryota; kingdom Metazoa; phylum Mollusca; class Bivalvia; order Venerida; family Vesicomyidae; genus Archivesica; species Archivesica marissinica. Next base: position 48,437,547 of record CM026387.1, read on the forward strand.
CGCTCCAATACTACCCTGTAGTTGTAGAGATGTCGCTCCAATACTACCCTGTAGTTGCAGAGATGTCGCGGCAATAATACCCTGTAGTTGTAGATCCAATACTACCCTGTAGTTGCAGAGATGTCAATCCAATACTACCCTGTAGTTGCAGAGATGTCGCTCCAATACTACCCTGTAGTTGCAGAGATGTCGCTCCAATACTACCCTGTAGTTGCAGATGTCGCTCCAATACTACCCTGTAGTTGCAGAGATGTCGCTCCAATACTACCTGTAGTTGCAGAGATGTCAATCCAATACTACCCTGTAGTTGCAGAGATGTCGAGGCAATACTATCCTGTAGTTGCAGAGATGTCGATGCAATACTACCCTGTAGTTGCAGATGTCGATCCAATACTACCCTGTAGTTGTAGAGATGTCGATCCAATACTACCCTGTAGTTGCAGAGATGTCGATCCAATACTACCCTGTAGTTGTAGAGATGTCGAGGCAATATTACCCTGTAGTTACAGAGATGTCGATCCAATACTACCCTGTAGTTGCAGAGATGTCGATCCAATACTACCCTGTAGTTGTAGAGATGTCGATCCAATACTACCCTGTAGTTGTAGAGATGTCGAGGCAATACTACCCTGTAGTTGTAGAGATGTCGAGGCAATACTACCCTGTAGTTGTAGATCCAATACTACCCTGTAGTTGCAGAGATGTCGATCCAATACTACCATGTAGTTGCAGAGATATCGATCCAATACTACCCTGTAGTTGCAGAGATGTCGAGGCAATACTACCCTGTAGTTGCAGAGATGTCGATCCAATACTACCCTGTAGTTGCAGAGATGTTGCTCCAATACTACCCTGTAGTTGTAGAGATGTCAATCCAATAATACCCTGTAGTTGCAGAGATGTCGAGGCAATACCACCCTGTAGTTGCAGAGATGTCGATCCAATACTACCCTGTAGTTGCAGAGATGTTGCTCCAATACTACCCTGTAGTTGTAGAGATGTTGATCCAATACTACCCTGTAGTTACAGAGATGTCGTCCAATACTACCCTGTAGATGCAGAGATGTCGCTCCAATACTACCCTGTAGTTGTAGAGATGTCGATCCAATACTACCATGTAGTTGTAGAGATGTCGATCCAATACTACCCTGTAGTTGTAGAGATGTCGATCCAATACTACCCTGTAGTTGCAGAGATGTCGATCCAATAACACCCTGTAGTTGTAGAGATGTCGATCCAATACTACCCTGTAGTTGTAGAGATGTTGATCCAATACTACCCTGTTGTTGCAGAGATGTCGAGGCAATACTACCCTGTAGTTGTAGATCCAATACTACCCTGTAGTTGCAGAGATGTCAATCCAATACTACCCTGTAGTTGCAGAGATGTCGCTCCAATACTACCCTGTAGTTGTAGAGATGTCGCTCCAATACTACCCTGTAGTTGCAGAGATGTCGCGGCAATAATACCCTGTAGTTGTAGATCCAATACTACCCTGTAGTTGCAGAGATGTCAATCCAATACTACCCTGTAGTTGCAGAGATGTCGCTCCAATACTACCCTGTAGTTGCAGAGATGTCGCTCCAATACTACCCTGTAGTTGCAGATGTCGCTCCAATACTACCCTGTAGTTGCAGAGATGTCGCTCCAATACTACCTGTAGTTGCAGAGATGTCAATCCAATACTACCCTGTAGTTGCAGAGATGTCGAGGCAATACTATCCTGTAGTTGCAGAGATGTCGATGCAATACTACCCTGTAGTTGCAGATGTCGATCCAATACTACCCTGTAGTTGTAGAGATGTCGATCCAATACTACCCTGTAGTTGCAGAGATGTCGATCCAATACTACCCTGTAGTTGTAGAGATGTCGAGGCAATATTACCCTGTAGTTACAGAGATGTCGATCCAATACTACCCTGTAGTTGCAGAGATGTCGATCCAATACTACCCTGTAGTTGTAGAGATGTCGATCCAATACTACCCTGTAGTTGTAGAGATGTCGAGGCAATACTACCCTGTAGTTGTAGAGATGTCGAGGCAATACTACCCTGTAGTTGTAGATCCAATACTACCCTGTAGTTGCAGAGATGTCGATCCAATACTACCATGTAGTTGCAGAGATGTCGATCCAATACTACCCTGTAGTTGCAGAGATGTCGAGGCAATACTACCCTGTAGTTGCAGAAATGTCGATCCAATACTACCCTGTAGTTGCAGAGATGTTGCTCCAATACTACCCTGTAGTTGTAGAGATGTCAATCCAATACTACCCTGTAGTTGCAGAGATGTCGAGGCAATACCACCCTGTAGTTGCAGAGATGTCTATGCAATACTACCCTGTAGTTGCAGAGATGTCGAGGCAATACTACCCTGTAGTTGCAGAGATGTCGATCCAATACTACCCTGTAGTTGCAGAGATGTTGCTCCAATACTACCCTGTAGTTGTAGAGATGTTGATCCAATACTACCCTGTAGTTACAGAAATGTCGTCCAACACTACCCTGTAGATGCAGAGATGTCGCTCCAATACTACCCTGTAGTTGTAGAGATGTCGATCCAATACTACCATGTAGTTGTAGAGATGTCGATCCAATACTACCCTGTAGTTGCAGAGATGTCGATCCAATAACACCCTGTAGTTGTAGAGATGTCGATCCAATACTACCCTGTAGTTGTAGAGATGTTGATCCAATACTACCCTGTTGTTGCAGAGATGTCGAGGCAATACTACCCTGTAGTTGTAGATCCAATACTACCCTGTAGTTGCAGAGATGTCAATCCAATACTACCCTGTAGTTGCAGAGATGTCGCTCCAATACTACCCTGTAGTTGTAGAGATGTCGCTCCAATACTACCCTGTAGTTGCAGAGATGTCGCGGCAATACTACCCTGTAGTTGTAGATCCAATACTACCCTGTAGTTGCAGAGATGTCAATCCAATACTACCCTGTAGTTGCAGAGATGTCGCTCCAATACTACCCTGTAGTTGCAGAGATGTCGCTCCAATACTACCCTGTAGTTGCAGAGATGTCGCTCCAATACTACCCTGTAGTTGCAGAGATGTCGCTCCAATACTACCTGTAGTTGCAGAGATGTCAATCCAATACTACCCTGTAGTTGCAGAGATGTCGAGGCAATACTACCCTGTAGTTGCAGAGATGTCGATGCAATACTACCCTGTAGTTGCAGATGTCGCTCCAATACTACCCTGTAGTTGCAGAGATGTCGATCCAATACTACCCTGTAGTTGTAGAGATGTCGATCCAATACTACCCTGTAGTTGCAGAGATGTCGATCCAATACTACCCTGTAGTTGTAGAGATGTCGAGGCAATATTACCCTGTAGTTGTAGAGATGTCGATCCAATACTACCATGTAGTTGCAGAGATGTCGATCCAATACTACCCTGTAGTTGCAGAGATGTCGAGGCAATACTACCCTGTAGTTGTAGATCCAATACTACCCAGTAGTTGCAGAGATGTCGATCCAATACTACCATGTAGTTGCAGAGATGTCGATCCAATACTACCCTGTAGTTGCAGAGATGTCGAGGCAATACTACCCTGTAGTTGCAGAGATGTTGATCCAATACTACCCTGTAGTTGCAGAGATATTGCTCCAATACTACCCTGTAGTTGTAGAGATGTCGATCCAATACTACCCTGTAGTTACAGAGATGTCGCTCCAATACTACCCTGCAGTTGCAGAGATGTCGATCCAATACTACCCTGTAGTTGCAGAGATGTCGCTCCAATACAACCCTGTAGTTGTAGAGATGTCGATCCAATAATACCCTGTAGTTGTAGAGATGTCGATCCAATAATACCCTGTAGTTGTAGAGATGTCGATCCAATACTACCCTGTAGTTGTAGATCCAATACTACCCTGTAGTTGCAGAGATGTCGATCCAATACTACCATGTAGTTGCAGAGATGTCGATCCAATACTACCCTGTAGTTGCATAGATGTCGCTCCAATACTACCCTGTAGTTGCAGAGATGTCGCTCCAATACTACCCTGTAGTTGCAGAGATGTCAATCTAATACTACCCTGTTGTTGCAGAGATGTCCAGGCAATACTACCCTGTAGTTGTAGAGATGTCAATCCAATACTACCCTGTTGTTGCAAAGATGTCCAGGCAATACTACCTTGTAGTTGCAGAGATGTCAATCCAATACTACACTGTTGTTGCAGAGATGTCCAGGCAATACTACCCTGTTGTTGTAGAGATGTCCAGGCAATACTACCCTGTTGTTGTAGAGATGTCCAGGCAATACTACCCTGTTGTTGTAGAGATGTCCAGGCAATACTACCCTGTTGTTGTAGAGATGTCAATCCAATACTACCCTGTTGTTGCAGAGATGTCCAGGCAATACTACCCTGTTGTTGTAGAGATGTCAATCCAATACTACCCTGTTGTTGTAGAGATGTCCAGGCAATACTACCCTGTTGTTGCAGAGATGTCAATCCAATACTACCCTGTTGTTGCAGAGATGTCCAGGCAATACTACCCTGTTGTTGTAGAGATGTCCAGGCAATACTACCCCGTTGTTGTAGAGATGTCCAGGCAATACTACCCTGTTGTTGTAGAGATGTCAATCCAATACTACCTTGTTGTTGCAGAGATGTCAATCCAATACTACCTTGCAGTTGCAGAGATGTCAATCCAATACTACCCTGTTGTTGCAGAGATGTCCAGGCAATACGACCCTGTAGTTGTAGAGATGTCAATCCAATACTACCCTGTTGTTGCAGAGATGTCAATCCAATACTACCCTGTTGTTGCAGAGATGTCCAGGCAATACTACCCTGTTGTTGTAGAGATGTCCAGGCAATACTACCCTGTAGTTGTAGAGATGTCGCTCCAATACTACCCTGTAGTTGTAGAGATGTCGATCCAATACTACCCTGTAGTCGTAGAGATGTCAATCCAATAATACCCTGTAGTTGTAGAGATGTCGATCCAATACTACCCTGTAGTTGTAGAGATGTCGATCCAATACTACCCTGTAGTTGTAGAGATGTCGCTCCAATACAACCCTGTAGTTGTAGAGATGTCGATCCAATACTACCCTGTAGTTGTAGAGATGTCGATCCAATACTACCCTGTAGTTGTAGAGATGTCGATCCAATACTACCCTGTAGTTGTAGAGATGTCGATCCAATACTACCCTGTAGTTGTAGATCCAATACTACCCTGTAGTTGCAGAGATGTCGATCCAATACTACCATGTAGTTGCAGAGATGTCGAGGCAATACTACCCTGTAGTTGCAGAGATGTTGATCCAATACTACCCTGTAGTTGCAGAGATGTTGCTCCAATACTACCCTGTAGTTGTAGAGATGTCGATCCAATACTACCCTGTAGTTACAGAGATGTCGCTCCAATACTACCCTGTAGATGCAGAGATGTCGCTCCAATACTACCCTGCAGTTGCAGAGATGTCGCTCCAATACTACCCTGTAGTTGCAGAGATGTCGCTCCAATACTACCCTGCAGTTGCAGAGATGTCGCTCCAATACTACCCTGTAGTTGCAGAGATGTCGCTCCAATACTACCCTGTAGTTGTAGAGATGTCGATCCAATACTACCCTGTAGTTGTAGAGATGTCGATCCAATACTACCCTGTAGTTGTAGAGATGTCGATCCAATACTACCCTGTAGTTGCAGAGATGTCGATCCAATACTACCCTGTAGTTGTAGAGATGTCGATCCAATACTACCCTGTTGTTGCAGAGATGTTCAGGCAATACTACCCTGTAGTTGCAGAGATGTCGAGGCAATACTACCCTGTAGTTGCAGATGTCGATCCAATACTACCCTGTAGTTGCAGAGATGTCGCTCCAATACTACCCTGTAGTTGCAGAGATGTCAATCCAATACTACCCTGTTGTTGCAGAGATGTCCAGGCAATACTACCCTGTAGTTGTAGAGATGTCAATCCAATACTACCCTGTTGTTGCAGAGATGTCCAGGCAATACTACCTTGTAGTTGCAGAGATGTCAATCCAATACTACACTGTTGTTGCAGAGATGTCCAGGCAATACTACCCTGTTGTTGTAGAGATGTCCAGGCAATACTACCCTGTTGTTGCAGAGATGTCCAGGCAATACTACCCTGTTGTTGTAGAGATGTCCAGGCAATACTACCCTGTTGTTGTAGAGATGTCAATCCAATACTACCCTGTTGTTGCAGAGATGTCCAGGCAATACTACCCTGTTTGAGAGATGTCAATCCAATACTACCCTGTGTTGAGAGATGTCCAGGCAATACTACCCTGTTGTTGCAGAGATGTCAATCCAATACTACCCTGTTGTTGCAGAGATGTCCAGGCAATACTACCCTGTTGTTGTAGAGATGTCCAGGCAATACTACCCTGTTGTTGTAGAGATGTCCAGGCAATACTACCCTGTTGTTGTAGAGATGTCAATCCAATACTACCCTGTTGTTGCAGAGATGTCAATCCAATACTACCTTGCAGTTGCAGAGATGTCAATCCAATACTACCCTGTTATTGCAGAGATGTCCAGGCAATAATACCCTGTAGTTGTAGAGATGTCAATCCAATACTACCCTGTTGTTGCAGAGATGTCAATCCAATACTACCCTGTTGTTGCAGAGATGTCCAGGCAATACTACCCTGTTGTTGTAGAGATGTCCAGGCAATACTACTCTGTAGTTGTAGAGATGTCGCTCCAATACTACCCTGTAGTTGTAGAGATGTCGATCCAATACTACCCTGTAGTCGTAGAGATGTCAATCCAATAATACCCTGTAGTTGTAGAGATGTCGATCCAATACTACCCTGTAGTTGTAGAGATGTCGATCCAATACTACCCTGTAGTTGTAGAGATGTCGATCCAATAATACCCTGTTGTTGCAGAGATGTCCAGGCAATACTACCCTGTAGTTGCAGAGATGTCGAGGCAATACTACCCTGTTGTTGCAGAGATGTCCAGGCAATACTACCCTGTAGTTGTAGAGATGTCAATCCAATACTACCCTGTTGTTGCAGAGATGTCCAGGCAATACTACCTTGTAGTTGCAGAGATGTCAATCCAATACTACCCTGTTGTTGCAGAGATGTCCAGGCAATACTACCCTGTAGTTGTAGAGATGTCAATCCAATACTACCCTGTAGTTGTAGAGATGTCGATCCAATACTACCCTGTAGTTGCAGAGATGTTGATCCAATAATACCCTGTAGTTGTAGAGATGTCGATCCAATACTACCCTGTAGTTGTAGAGATGTCGATCCAATACTACCCTGTTGTTGCAGAGATGTTCAGGCAATACTACCCTGTAGTTGCAGAGATGTCGAGGCAATACTACCCTGTAGTTGCAGATGTCGATCCAATACTACCCTGTAGTTGCAGAGATGTCGCTCCAATACTACCCTGTAGTTGCAGAGATGTCGCTCCAATACTACCCTGTAGTTGCAGAGATGTCAATCCAATACTACCCTGTTGTTGCAGAGATGTCCAGGCAATACTACCCTGTAGTTGTAGAGATGTCGATCCAATAATACCCTGTAGTTGTAGAGATGTCGATCCAATACTACCCTGTAGTTGTAGAGATGTCGATCCAATACTACCCTGTTGTTGCAGAGATGTTCAGGCAATACTACCCTGTAGTTGCAGAGATGTCGAGGCAATACTACCCTGTAGTTGCAGATGTCGATCCAATACTACCCTGTAGTTGCAGAGATGTCGCTCCAATACTACCCTGTAGTTGCAGAGATGTCGCTCCAATACTACCCTGTAGTTGCAGAGATGTCAATCCAATACTACCCTGTTGTTGTAGAGATGTCGATCCAATACTACCCTGTAGTTGCAGAGATGTCGATCCAATAATACCCTGTAGTTGTAGAGATGTCGATCCAATACTACCCTGTAGTTGTAGAGATGTCGATCCAATACTACCCTGTTGTTGCAGAGATGTCGAGGCAATACTACCCTGTAGTTGCAGATGTCGATCCAATACTACCATGTAGTTGCAGAGATGTCGCTCCAATACTACCCTGTAGTTGCAGAGATGTCGCTCCAATACTACCCTGTAGTTGCAGAGATGTCAATCTAATACTACCCTGTTGTTGCAGAGATGTCCAGGCAATACTACCCTGTAGTTGTAGAGATGTCAATCCAATACTACCCTGTTGTTGCAGAGATGTCCAGGCAATACTACCTTGTAGTTGCAGAGATGTCAATCCAATACTACCCTGTTGTTGCAGAGATGTCCAGGCAATACTACCCTGTTGTTGCAGAGATGTCCAGGCAATACTACCCTGTTGTTGTAGAGATGTCCAGGCAATACTACCCTGTTGTTGTAGAGATGTCAATCCAATACTACCCTGTTGTTGCAGAGATGTCCAGGCAATACTACCCTGTTGTTGCAGAGATGTCAATCCAATACTACCCTGTTGTTGCAGAGATGTCGATCCAATACTACCCTGTAGTTGCAGAGATGTCGATCCAATATACCCTGTAGTTGTAGAGATGTCGATCCAATACTACCCTGTGTTGTAGAGATGTCCAGGCAATACTACCCTGTTGTTGTAGAGATGTCCAGGCAATACTACCCTGTTGTTGTAGAGATGTCAATCCAATACTACCCTGTTGTTGCAGAGATGTCCAGGCAATACTACCCTGTTGTTGTAGAGATGTCAATCCAATACTACCCTGTTGTTGTAGAGATGTCCAGGCAATACTACCCTGTTGTTGCAGAGATGTCAATCCAATACTACCCTGTTGTTGCAGAGATGTCCAGGCAATACTACCCTGTTGTTGTAGAGATGTCCAGGCAATACTACCCTGTTGTTGTAGAGATGTCCAGGCAATACTACCCTGTTGTTGTAGAGATGTCAATCCAATACTACCCTGTTGTTGCAGAGATGTCCAGGCAATACTACCCTGTTGTTGTAGAGATGTCAATCCAATACTACCCTGTTGTTGTAGAGATGTCCAGGCAATACTACCCTGTTGTTGCAGAGATGTCAATCCAATACTACCCTGTTGTTGCAGAGATGTCCAGGCAATACTACCCTGTTGTTGTAGAGATGTCCAGGCAATACTACCCTGTTGTTGTAGAGATGTCCAGGCAATACTACCCTGTTGTTGCAGATATGTCAATCCAATACTACCTTGTAGTTGCAGAGATGTCAATCCAATACTACCCTGTTGTTGCAGAGATGTCTAGGCAATACTACCCTGTAGTTGTAGAGATGTCAATCCAATACTACCCTGTTGTTGCAGAGATGTCAATCCAATACTACCCTGTTGTTGCAGAGATGTCCAGGCAATACTACCCTGTTGTTGTAGAGATGTCCAGGCAATACTACCCTGTAGTTGTAGAGATGTCGCTCCAATACTACCCTGTAGTTGTAGAGATGTCGATCCAATACTACCCTGTAGTTGTAGAGATGTCGATCCAATAATACCCTGTAGTTGTAGAGATGTCGATCCAATAATACCCTGTTGTTGCAGAGATGTCGCTCCAATACTACCCTATAGTTGTAGAGATGTTGATCCAATACTACCCTGTAGTTGCAGAGATGTCGCTCCAATACTACCCTGTAGTTGCAGAGATGTCCAGGCAATACTACCCTGTAGTTGTAGAGATGTCGATCCAATAATACCCTGTAGTTGTAGAGATGTCGATCCAATAATACCCTGTTGTTGCAGATGTCCAGGCAATACTACCCTGTAGTTGCAGAGATGTTGAGGCAATACTACCCTGTAGTTGCAGAGATGTCGCTCCAATACTACCCTGTAGTTGTAGAGATGTTGATCCAATACTACCCTGTAGTTGCAGAGATGTCGCTCCAATACTACCCTGTAGTTGCAGAGATGTCGAGGCAATACTACCCTGTAGTTGCAGAGATGTCACTCCAATACTACCCTGTAGTTGTAGAGATGTTGATCCAATACTACCCTGTAGTTGCAGAGATGTCGCTCCAATACTACCCTGTAGTTGCAGAGATGTCAATCCAATACTACCCTGTTGTTGCAGAGATGTCCAGGCAATACTACCCTGTAGTTGTAGAGATGTCAATCCAATACTACCCTGTTGTTGCAGAGATGTTCAGGCAATACTACCTTGTAGTTGCAGAGATGTCAATCCAATACTACCCTGTTGTTGCAGAGATGTTGCTCCAATACTACCCTGTAGTTGCAGAGATGTCAATCCAATACTACCCTGTTGTTGCAGAGATGTCCAGGCAATACTACCCTGTAGTTGTAGAGATGTCAATCCAATACTACCCTGTAGTTGCAGAGATGTCAATCCAATACTACCCTGTTGTTGCAGAGATGTCAATCCAATACTACCCTGTTGTTGCAGAGATGTCCAGGCAATACTACCCTGTAATTGCAGAGATGTCGAGGCAATACTACCTTGTAGTTGCAGAGATGTTCAAACACTTGCAGAGAGATGGACAGATGCTTGGCGACGGATGACAAATACAAATGGCCGAGATGAGCGTAAATCATATTTATAACAAATTACAAATTTGATTCTTTTTATTTTGGAGATGACAAATGTTGAGAGACGGACAATGAAGCAAACTTGATCACAATACCTCAATGGTGCCTTCAGCTCGATCAATCTATAAATCGCATAATTCGCATACAATTAAATTTCAGGATATTCATTTTATTTATTATAATAACACAAATCATTACATAACACTTAAACATACAAATAATGGCACATCGAAATTAAACATAAGAATGGCACATCGAAATTAAATTTCATTAAAACCGACTTAGTGCTTTGAGCATATCCTTAGCAACACCGGGAAATTGTCATCCGTAAAACGTTGATATATCCAAGTAAGACAATTGCAGAAATCGGGCTAGGTGTTTAGTAGAGCAAGACCGGGCAAACTTTCAAAATGTTTATGTAGAAGCTATATCAAATGTAAATCGAGCGGAACACAACAATGTTATGCTGCTATACAACTAGGTATGGTACTCACGTATTGTCTGCACGTATTGTCATAAACCTGATCAGGAGATTAGCAGAAGCAGTCCAGAAAAAAATGTCTATAAACATTTAAGCCCAATTATGCATTTACTTAGAATGTGCTGCACACCGATATAACGATTCAATATTGTGATTATTGTCTTGTATTTTCATTTTCCAATAATAAATTATGATAAAAAGTAAAATTTGGCAAATATGGCCACAAACGAACCTGCTTTTGCGAAATTATCATTTGTAAATTACCTCCCTTTATGGGTAAATCTTAACAAAAGAACCAATAACTCTATAAATAATGGTTTACTAAAGTTAACATTACGATCAATTTGCATAATTATGAAAAATAGTATTATTTTTCCAACTGAAGAAAAATACAGAGACTTTAAGCATAATGCAATGACATTAGACACAACTCTTCTAATGTCTAAATCCAAACAGCGCTTTACAAGATGTTGTCCGGACAAACTTTGTGATACTTCTACACTTGCTAACGGACAGAGAGAGAGTATATAATCAACAGTGAGGGGAGACATAGTTACTGGGTAATCATTTCATGATAACATTGCATATATCATATTTGGAGTGATACCCCAAACAAAAGTTGCTCATTTTCTCTAATACAGCCACACCCATATAAACCAAACAGTTAAACAAGACAATGGGAGGGAATTCATTGGGAGGGGATTCTCCCATATTTACAGTTCAACTCTGAGATGTTGTTCCACACATATTTACATTTTGGTATTTAGGAAAGAACTGCCCACATTGTTTTAATTGTAGAAGGAAATGTTTGAAAATTCTCTGTTTAAAAGGATTGGTCAGTTATATGTTTGATACATAGCTATCGAGATATGTGACTGTTACAGGGGTTAATAGCAGATGCACAGATTTTTTTCAGAACAATGCATTTGGTATGCCGAGGTGAAATGAGATGTTCGAGTATTTTACAACAAAGAAAAGAAAACTTCTGGACCAACAACACAAACATAGATGTACATGATAATAAAACCGTATGCAAAAGTACAGGTCATTGTATGTATGTACGCTACACAATATACATTTATAATACATTATATGTATATAAGATATACAGTCGTGTACAACAGAGTGAACATTTTTGTTTTAGCCTTCTACATTTAGTGGAAGTCGTGATAGCGCAGTGGATGCACGTTCGCTTCAGGTGCAAAAGGTCTGGAGTATGAACCCCACTGGAGCTGTTACGATTGTGCCCTTAAGCAAGGCATTTAAATTCCACATGCCTCTTCTCTCTCCTTCATGGCGATGGATTCCATCAGGAATGAGGTCTCGAGGGTGATTAATATAAGTTGAAAGAACTTGTTTCGCAATCAAGCTAAACTAAAATTTGTATAAACATTTAGTAACAAGGCATTATTTTGAGGATTTCTTTACATTGTTCAGAACTATTTACATTTTAACCACTATGATAATAACCCTCTCAGTAAACAATGGATCTTCTATATAACATTACTTTGTCTGATTCATTATAGAAAATAACCAAAAATGTTATTTAGAAAATTACATGCTAAGTGGTTAATAACTACGCATCATAATGACAAGACAAATATTATTTCCATTCTAACATGTCCCAATATAATGCTACGAACGAATAAATGTGTGGTGTTATTTTGTCGGTGGAGTAAACTTGAACAGCCATGAAAAAGACCGGCTCCAGCCGTTGTTTATAGCAGATTTAACAAACGATAGAGTTGCGTTGTTTATAGCAGATTTAACAAACGATAGAGTTGCGTTGTTTATAGCAGATTTAACAAACGATAGAGTTGCGTTGTTTATAGCAGATTTAACAAACGATAGAGTTGCGTTGTTTATAGCAGATTTAACAAACGATAGAGTTGCGTTGTTTATAGCAGATTTAACAAACGATAGAGTTGTTGCGTTGTTTATAGCAGATTTAACAAACGATAGAGTTGTTCTTTGTTTATAGGAGCAAAGTATCAAGTCATGTTAGAATTCTTTTCAACAGATACAGCTTTTCAAACAAAACACTCAGGGCACTGTAAATATTATACCCGCCATATTTAAATGGAGTAAGGGGTTAAAACTGCCAAATAAACCTTTTACTGTACATGTATAGTGATTCATAGATATATTAAAAGGAGGAGAGGGCACTGACCTCTCAGTATGACCTTTTCCAGATTAAATAGTAAACAACAATACTAATTAATCCTAATTTAATTTCTAATTGTTTTCCACGTATTGTAATGTATTGTAATGTATGAAAAATGCAATAAAATATTATTCAAATTAAATAGAAAATGAGCCATTTTTTCACATTACCCATCTTCGAATGGGCAGAATTGTCCATATATTTTGTTCATGCAGCATGTGTTGTTGTGCAGTGCCATATCCTATTAACCACATAAAACCGCCATTTGCGATGTTTATGCGGAAACCTCACGCTATCTTTACCAATTTATCATGTTGCAAATTCATACGACAGATATAGACAATCCTGTAGTGCATAAAACCATTATTCAAATGTTTGGGGAGTAGTAACTCTGATTAGTGTGTGTTTTATGTTTATTTATCGTCGCTACCGGTTACCCAGCAACACCTCTTGAAGAGATTAGTGATTTTGGAGGATAGTGCAATGATACAGATAGTGCAATGATACAGACAGATACCCATTTTGGAGGATAGTGCAATGATACAGACATATACCAATTTTGGAGGATCATGCAATGATACAGATATATATACCCATTTTGGAGGATAGTGCAATGATACAGACAGTGCAATAATACAGACAGATACCCATTTTGGAGGATAGTGCAATGATACAGACACATACCCATTTCACAGTCTCATCTGGTTCTTTTACGTACACGGTGTAAAGCACCGCCACAAGACCTCGGTTTAAAGCTACAAGATTAGACACAAACTACTGCATGGGTTTGGATGAAATTTCACACATGTACCCGGCATCAACATTATATATAACATTGGAGTATCTATCTAACCCTCTCTGCTATAGCAGGGTTCATTCTAGGTCACAATGTTTGGGAGAAGTGAGAAAGCGTGTGATCGCATCCTTAAATGATGTTATTTAATAAATATCAACAAAATATGGTTAAAATATATTTTGTTTATAATGGGCCAGTGTATCTTACTGGCCAAATTTGTAAAAAAAAAATTTTTTAAAAACATTGTTCACGGGAGAAGTGGGTCCCAAGGGAGAAGTGGGGTCCAACATCGGCCTCTAAAATGATCCTTGTTTAGACAGACAGAAACCTATCATGCATCACCATAAGTTACAATGTAAGTGTTTGGTTCAGGTGAGCTAACAATGGTAAAACGAGACACACTACACCATGGAACCCACAAATATAAAACATCCAGCATAATTAGTTATAGTACAATTGAAATGTATCCGACTTCAGATCATTCCTATCACATGTAGAAGTGTCACACAGTTTTATACAGTTGCATACAGGATTTCTTGTTCAGCCATCTCTTTCAGTTGTAATCATAAAAACAAAATTTGATAGACCTGCAAATAAAATAAAATATGAATGCAACAGTTTGTTACGGATAAAATAGTGAAATGTATTACATGTAGCTATGAGAGAGAAATGTGTGCAAATAATAAGTATTATACATGAGTACTGATTTGTATGATTTACAGGGTGCACTCTGTCTGAATATTTGTCTGCGCCACTTCTGTCGCCAATTGAAAAATACTGGAGACAACTAAGAGCCATATAGTTCATAAATAAATATTTGAAGCCATGTAAATGACAAAACATGTGCCCAAAAAAAAAAAATACGCCAATTCACAAAATTTAGCGCCAATATTTATTTTTTGTCCTAATTGGCTACATTGGCGACCGACAGTGGAAACCCTGATTTAACAACCCATCAGTCCGTTTTACTGTATTTAAAGTTTGCAGTGTTTTTGGATGATTGATTGATTGATGCCGAAACATGGGATAGAAAACTTAGAAAGAAGTTTCACTGCAGACTTGAGCGAATTATATTCTACTGTACACCAAGGGCTTAAGCCAGAACATCAAAATAGGGAGATGCTTAAAACATACCCGGGACTAGGCCATGTGTCATCTAAACAACGAGTCTATATGATAAAACATTAAAGTGGAAGTTGTGATAGCGCGGTAGTAGCGCATTCGCTTCAGGAGTGAGAGGCTTGGAATTTGTGCCCAGCTGTAGCCGTTATAATTGTGCACTTAGGCAAGGCATTTAAATTCCACATTGCCTCTTCTCTCTCCCTTATGGGGAAGGATTCCACCAGGAATGAGATGTCGAGAGTGATTAAACTAATGTTGTAGCAACTAGTTTCGAAATGAAGCTAAGAATAAATTTGTATATATACGAAGAAATGTAAAACATTCCGGTCTGGTTTAGTGCCGTATAACCTGATATGTATTGGTACCAGGGTAGGATGATTTCTGTGAAGTGGTCTCCCTGAGCTACCGAGTTCAGGGAGACTATTTCTTCCAAATCACCCTTAAGCTTCAGCTCTTGTACCAATACAGATTAGGTACCAAACATATAATAATACAATGTAATAATAATGTGGAAGTCGTGATAGCGCAGTTGTAGCACGTTCGCTTCAGGTGCGAAAGGCCCAGAGTTTGATCCCTGCTGGAGCCATTACAATTGTGCCCTTAGGCAAGGCATTTAAATTCCACATTGCCTCTTCTCTCTCTCTCTCTCTCTCTCTCTCTCTCGTGGCGATGGATTCCAACAGGAATGAGGTCTGGAGTGATTAATAAAAAGGTGTAAGAACTTGTTTTGCAATCGAGCTAATATGAATTTGTATTAAAAAACAACAACAAAAAAACATAATATTGTATATTAATCAATTGATAGGGAGAAGAAGTTTACTGCCAGGCCCGTCGCTGGGCATACGCAAGTACGCACGTGCGTATCATTGGTCTCAGAAAATGAAAAAAATGAAAACTCTATAATACCCCCAGGGGGCGATAGATCATGTATATTATACATCTAGCCTTAATTTATACCCGTATACGGATTGTCGTAAGAACTTTAGTCCTGCAATTGTATGCTACAAAATGCATTGGAATGCAGGAAATTGCTTCATTTCAAAAAATCTCAGGGGGGGGGGGCATGCCCCCCCTAGCGTACTCGCTCGCTATGCTCACTCGACAAACAAGCATATTTGGCCGTGCGTATCATAAAAATAGCTCCAGCGACGGCCCTGACTGCTGTTAAATTATATGTAAAATGTTCATTTCTTGATTACATGTACAAATACTGAAATAAATAATGCTTAAACTAATGTATCAGTCTCCATTTTCAATGATCTAGATTGCAGGGAACCACACTGGTTTATACAGGACTTTCACCTTGAAACAACTGTGATGTCAAAATGTCAAGGCCAGAATCATCACCAATGCACCATTACCTAGATGAGATCTTCTGTGTTAGCTTCATGAAGTTATTACATATTCTTAGTAAATCAACTTATTTATATGGTACAGTCAGTATTTGGCGAATCATGTGTGGCTCTACAGGATAGGGAGGGGGGTCTGGTATCTCCTCAGATGGAAGATAAGCTGGTGGTTGGAAGTACAAGTACTGAGGCCTCTATTTCTTACTAAGTCTTGCCCACAAGAATAACATAACTTAACCCTTTCCTTCATAGAGATTTAGGTTAATATACTATTATATCTCCATACAAACGACAGCCATTTAACCCTTTCCTTCATAGAGGTTTAGGTTAATATACTATTATATCTCCAAACAATCAACAGCGATTTAGCTATCATGCAGTGGATAAGTAGTCACCATAACTATCCCACCTTCATAGATATTACTGGGATTACATGAGATTCTGGCCTTTATTATGAACATTGGTTTGACTACTACATAGTCAATGTATGTCGTATTGGTAATGGTGTCAAAAGGTGCTTCTATGAGGGAAAGGGTAACAGTTGTTAAGAATATACATTTCACTTACGCCAGAAACATCAGACATTAAACCCCTCTTTTCTCATACATCGTAAGTGTGCATCTATCAAATCTTTGCAATTTTCCTGCCCTTTCTCAGCAATACTGTAAATATATATACATACAAAGTATTATACCGTTTGCATATAAACATAGTTTACCACATACAGACTTATAAATATACCTAGTCAAATCTTTGCTGTTTTCCTGCCCTTTCTCAGCAATACTGTAAATATATACCGGTATACATACAAAGTATTATACTATTTACATATAAACATAGTTTACCACATAGAGACTTACACATATAGAGATTTGTATAACTCTAAATATACAGTAAAACTTTAGGCACCTGTATTAATTTAATAGTATTATTAAGGTCTAAGGAGCAGGTAATCAGAATACCAATGGGTCAATCTGTTCGTCATTTAACCTCTATTAAGTAACCTCTGCTAAACAGGCATATTTCATCACTCCCTTGGCTGCATGGCTGGCTGCTTAAGAAACTCAAGACATTTAAACATGTATATACAGCAGTTAATTACATGATGTCCGATTAGCGCAGTCGTTAGCGCGCTCGCTTCTCACCAATGCATCCTGGGTTCGATCCTTGGCCCAGGAAGAATGTGAGATGGTAAGATGGTCGCCAGATCGGACAGGTGGGTTTTCTCCGGTTTCCTCCCACATTAATGACCACATTTACGCTTTCATCTGTGCCAACAAGTGTGATTAATATAAGTTGTTAAAACTTGTGTCGCAATCGTTGTAAAAGAAATAGTTTTTTTAAAAAAATTACATGTTATCAACACCTGAGTCTATGGAATATGGGACAGGTGTGACCCTGGACAGGTGTGACCCCGGTTTGGGACAGGTGTGACCCCGTTTAGGGACCAGGTATAGGTATGACCAGGTTATATGATAGGCATGACCACATTATTTTAGATTAAGGTGTAGTTTAACATGTATATTGGACAAGAAATTGGCCAGTTAATGGTAGTTATTTTTCTTGTCAATTTCATTTAAACACTACATATAGTAAGTAATGTTCAGATATATAAATAAATATGTACAATAAAATAGGTTATAGAACAAGGTGTATTGTACTTCAGTATGTATGTATACTGCATTTTTAGGCCCACCAAACAGCAGTAGAATCAAGAAGGTTGTCTTGTGTTGTGTCACTTGTGTGTTTGTGTCCCAAACGGGGTCACACCTGTCGGGTCCAGGGTTGGCAATTTCCCGGGAAATACTCTTATTTCCCGAGACGGCGGGAAATACCGGGAAATACTGGTAAATAAGAATTTGGATACCGGGAAATAAGAATTTGGATGATTTTGGTGGTAAATACGGGTATATATACCATACAATTTCTATTACCCGGTGTACTGATTGTAGTATCATGTGTGCAGGATGAAAATGAACTGCTTTTGAAGAATATGACGAAAAATACAGGCATTCATAGTGGCATTTACGCATTGCTTATAATCTTTATATAAATGTTAGAGATCTAACATTATTGAGACTGTTCATTATTACTCTAATATACATTGTATACAAACACAGTTTAAGGAGTTTATACATACATTTATTGGAGGTATTTTAAATGTTTAATGTAGTAGGCAAAATGCAAATGTTTTTAGGATTATCCCTGAAATGTGTTCATAATATAGCTGTATTATTAAAATAATCAATTAGTTATTAAAGAAGTCAGAATCATAATTTGAGATGACCCACACTGTTTGTTTGTACACAATTTCAATTAGCAATGCCCAGTCAGGTGTTAAGGTGTGTTGTGGGACTTCAATTTCAAGATACATGTAGGTGTGAGAGATGTCAGCCAATTAGACAAAGATGTCCATACTCTATAGTCCTAATCTCACTGGAATACACTGTCAGAGCGGATAGTGGACAGTGGCTTCCATCTAACAGACAACCAGGTGTCTGTATTGCCTAAAAACAAAACAATACTATACTTGTCAAATTGAGTTTTACTCAACCTTGCATCATATAAGGCAACCCAAATCCACACTCAGTTATGTTCCAGTAAATCTCAGCCACTGAATATACACTTTTGAAGCGAAGCTGGTGCTATGCTACTGCTTCCTGAGAGGTAGCGAGGAAATCGACTGGTGAAGACAGACTACTGGCTGAAGAAACATTCCAACAAGAAAAACGAAAAAATAAATGAAAAAAAAAACAATAAAATAAAAAAAAACCCAAAAAAACTGGTTGTGGTTGCCAATGATGCCACCTGATGAGTACCCCTGGCAGGGACGAAACAGTTTAAGCACTTATAGAGTGGTAGCAATGCATAAAAATGAGCAAAAAACGTGTTTGGAAGACACATAATCTTATTTCCCGGTATTTCCCACTTCTGGGCTTATTTCCCGGGGCGGGAAATACCGGCGGGAAATACCGGTATTTCCTGGCCAACCCGACTCGGGTCACACCTGTCCCATTACCGAGTCTATGTAGTCCCAATACGCTAATCTATTCACTACAGTACATACACACTTACATTACTGCTTATACACAGGATGTCAATAGAAAAGTGCAGGAAATCATAATCAACATTATTAGTGGTTAACCTCTTACGTCGCCTAAGTCTGCCCAGGATAACATGTCTAAATCCCCGCAAGGGGTTTAACATTAATGGAACATACATGCAGACCGAAGGCTGCATAACACGGATGCTGCAAGACCTTGAAATAACGAGCCTGCAAAATTGTGGCGAATTCAACCGGCTAATATACCTATATAAGATCATCATCTTTAGTAATCGCATCACTCTGTCTAGAGTATACTTGCAATACGGGGGTACGGTGGTGGCAATAAATAGCAGTGATTATTTGTCATAGACCTAAGAGACTCATCATAAGAACAATTTCCTTAGTTTGAGGTCAAAAACAGTATTGATAATTGAAAATCAGGTCACTAACAATTGTCAAACATACCAACATTGAGCAATTCAGACAGTGCTTCAACAGTTTAACTACAATTTTGCGAACTTTCTCCCAATGTATCATGCCACAATTACTTTCTACATTGCATACAGTTACAGATGGAGGGCCGAATACCGGTACGGCCGTGTTACTGCATACATTTATATTTACCATTCATCTCTCACTTTCCTCGTTTCTGGACATGCACAACATGGTTTAAGCTTTTTCTTAGTCTCTCCTTCAGTTGGAATAACCGGAACTGTTGCTTCTTGCGGTTGCGTGGACGATGACAGACCCATAGTTGTATTATACAAACGTTCTATTTGAATACTGAACAGTAAAGTTGCGTAATGCGAAGAAATGTAGAAATGTCACCTTGCAATGTTTGTCATCATAATCACTGAACGCTTATCAAAAACTGTTAATAAACGTGACTTGGGTGTGCCTAAAGTTCGCAATGGAAATTTTACCGAGACACTCATCATATTCAGTAATTGCAGACATCCAGAAGAGTAGACAATATTATACTTGCACTAGTTGTAAAATACTTTTAAATGTTTAAACTTTATTTATTTTACAACGATTGCGAAGCACGTTCTAACAAATTATATTAATCACTCTCGTTGGCGCGGATGAAAGCGTATATACCGATATATGTGGTAATTCGTGTTGGAGGAAACTGGAGTACCCGGAGAAACCCATCTGTCCGATCTAGCGACCACCGTTGCATTAGTGAGAAGCGAGTGCGCTAATCACTGCGCTAATCGGACAGCAACATAATTGTATATGTATAGCAAGCAGGGCACTAAAATTCTACTTTTTTGGATATGGTTAAAAGATGATAAAGCTGCACGATGGTCTAGAGTTAGAGTAGAGTCCTTGGTACAGTGGTAGAGCGTCGGATTTGGAACGAAGAGTACCGCATTCAGTTGGTTAGAGTATTATGAGATATGGCATTAGAGGAAGATACAAGATACAAGATACAAGATACAAGAAGCTTTATTTAACGTCGGATTACATTTACAAATAACATTAGCTAATAAGCTATTTTTCCGACAAACATATATTATAATCAAAACATAAGAAAAAACAGCTAAGAAGATAGAGATATATAGAATTCATGTAGTGTCCTTGAACAACCACACACATTATTTAGTACTGGTTAACCGCATAGGTCGGTCTACGTGTATATATGTCCAGGAAAACATGGCTAAGTCCTCACAAGAGGTTCAACATAAATGGAACATACATGTATATGTATACAAGGTTGATTTGTTCACAGCAGTTTGGGACAGTTTGTCCTACCGGACAAGTGGATGTAGCATGGAAACAGGTGTTGGTATATTTTGCCTAGTCAGTCATATAAATATATTTTAACACCGATACCATTAATTGGTCAGTATTGTGTTACTGATAATTTTGCCAGAAGTAAATTGGTAATAAATCGACAGACGGGAACCCAGACTAAAGCGGATGTGAAACAGTGGTTATCTACTGATTAAATGAGCAAGTGCCTGCCCATAATAGACCATGGACACATCAGACAAGAACACGACATGGCCAACTCCGTGGTCAAGTGGTTATGGTCGCTGACGTGTATATACCACTGTAACCTATTGTCACTGATGGTCACGGGTTCGAGCCCAGATAAGACAACGGATCATGTTTGCACAAAACGAACCAGATGTATGGACTTGCATAAAGGACTATACAATATTAAGCAATATGATACATAATTAAGAAATTAATTTTGACCTGCATGCTTATAAGCACACATTTTATTTAGTGTGCGTATACATATACAGATTATAACCGGTGGTAAGTTACCGATACTGTAAGAAGCTAGTTACTAAATTTGAAGATAGAAAACTAGCCTCACGTACACACTTCACACTTATGTCTATTTATTCACAGTGATTTGACAATAATCAAACAATGTCAACTGTTTTGTTATCGTATGATGACCCAGTTTCAAGAATGAATGACTTTTGACAAATATGTAAACAAATGACTTGAAAAGCGCAAACAATTAAAGGGACGTCACTACGTCGTATTCAATATTGCAGAAGTGTTGGAAGTGATTCTATGGTCTGTAACATTATTAGGGATTTTATTTTAATGGATTTTTATGTCAACTGAAATAAAATATCAAATGGTTTAGTGCTATCAGTATATGAGTAGTTTCATAGTTCTTTTACAGGGTTTGAAGGTGAATGTAGGTCGTCCATTACACTAGAAACGGGCCAATCTTAGACTAGCCTATGGTGCTTATCAAAGAAGAATGACAATATTGCAAACATCTCATTGGTAAGCATGGCTGTCTTTCGAGGTTTGTCAATTTATTGGAAGCATGCATATCTTTTTTAAAACATTAATAGAAATGAAGACAAATAAATTTGGAAATGTAAGCTTAGTACCACGAAAACTATGCCCACCACCCTACTGTCACAAAGGTGCGTGGCACAATATCAATAACAAAGCCGGTCAAAAGCTATATGCATAGCTTATTATTTTATTATATGCTATACATTTGTATATTGATTGTTAACTTATGAGAGTGTTGAATATTAAAACATGCAATTGTAACTACAGAAGTCAATCAATCTATAAAACAATTCCCTCGACGAATTCGATATATATACGTACATGCCAATCGTTTGCATAATGGTATACATGTATTACGTTGTTTTACAATATGAATTGAATGAATACATTAACATTGCCCGAAACTTGGCCTATTCTGGAAAGTAAATCTTTATAATTTCAGTTTACTTTCTCAGGTTGTAATGCCAATTCACACTTTGACATGATATAGTGTACGCTATTTTGATGCCAGTACATTAGAATGAAAACAAGTTTAAAACATATGATATTCGAACCATTGCACCATACTAAAGTGACCATGCAAAGAAAGAGCGGAAAAGTTAGTGACCCGACGTGGGACTCGAACCCACGACCTCCCGAACACTAGTCGGACAGCTCTACCAACTGAGCTAGCCGGGCCGCTGTTCTACCCACGCCGAAATACACTACACTCTTCCCTCTTGTATTCTTTAGGAGCCGCACTTCGATACCTGGAGCCGCACCCCTACTCCTTTGCCCGTACCATATATCCTCGTCGCCATTAAAGTGACCATGCAAAGAAAGAGCGGAAAAGTTAGTGACCGACGTGGGACTCGAACCCACGACCTCCCGAACACTAGTCGGACAGCTCTACCAACTGAGCTAGCCGGGCCGCTGTTCTACCCACGCCGAAATACACTACACTACCTTTCTTCTTTTCTCCGTATCTCCTTCCAAGAATGGAACACCGAGGTTGCCTCACCTCGTAAAATCACTTCACACGCGTAGTAATACTAAATAAGTTAAAACGCTCTGTGTCCTAACGGATACCTCCACCATTGCATCAATATTAATTTAAAAGAATGTAGCTAGACAGCAGCTACTAAAATATTGGTATTTATATACATGTATGTACAATGTTCCTCGACGGTACAGGTGTCAGCACATTTTGGATGTATATAAATGTATCAGAGTCCATCTTTTCAAATTAATGTGTTTATTCACTGCACATGTAGTTTATGGCATAGGTCTGATGACATTCTTGTTATAGTATTGATGTCACACTCGCGGGTAATAATATGCTTAAAGCTAGAACAGTCAATAATTAGCCTGGTAATGGTTGTTTTGTCCGTAAAGTTCTGTCGCCAGGTCTCGACACCAATCACAGAGATAACAGTCCGCTTTAATTCAGCAACTAATTCCTTCCTGGCGTCGAATAAGACCGGGCACGTAGTGAGCATGTGTATGATGTCCTCGTTTTCTGTCGCACACAATTTGCACATTATGTCTTCAGTAGAATTGAATCTGTGCTTTGTTGCCTGCAGTATGTAGGTTCCGGTGAGCATACGGCATTTAGTGATGCCCTTTTTTACTTCTGCGACAGTTGACAGTAAACAGCGCCATACGGGGGGTGGGTTGAGCCGATTTGTAGAGCGGTTTGATCCATGTATTTTAAGGTTGATTTATTTTCCATTTCAGCTTTAAGCCTATCAGTCCAATACTCATTAATGGCACGTTTTACTTGAATTTTCCATCTTAATTTACTCATATTCGGTAGCGTATATTGTAGAGTTGGAATAGTAGGTAATTCATACAGGTTCAGTACCTCCCCCACTCTGCAGTAATAGATTAGCTGATTGTCCATGTTGACTATGATTTGTCTTTTTGTTAGATCCTGTATCGTCTCATTTTTGCATACTAATATGTTGTACAGTAAACTTAATTTACGTTTGTGGATTTCAGCTTCAACAGGTAGACTTCCAAGTAGGAGATACACGGCACTGGTTGCAGTTCTGTCGGGTAACGATTGAAGTCTGCGTAGAACTTTTATATGAAATTTAGCTAGCGTTGCCATTTGTGTTATGTTTAAAGGTAGCACTTCAATACCAAATAATAGACGTGGCAGAACGTAGCACTGGTATATACGCAGTGATACAGCAGGGTTTAGCCCATTGGAACCGTGGAATCCTGTGTTCAGTAATGAATACATAGTTCTCCGCGCGAGACTCAGTCTATCTTCGATATTAATTTCATTTTCCTTACTTTCGGCACGAAGTATCCCGAAGTGGGTTGCCTTGGCACTTGGATTCACATCATTGCCATTCAATGACCAGATACAGTCTGATTTCCCATACCGACTTGTTTTGTTTATGACTATAGCACTAGTTTTCGTAGGGTGTATTGTCACTCTGTGCTGACGAGCATTTCTCGAGGCCACGTCTAACATACATTGGAGTTCATCTTTACATGACGATAGTAGGCATATATCATCGGCTACTGTTGGGCATCCTATATAAGTGTTGCCGATAGACAGACCGAGTTGATTATGCTTCATTTCAACTAACACACTGTCAATATAAGTCTTGTAAAGGAAAGTAGACAATATCCCACCTTGGCGGACACCCTGGTGGATACCGAAGCTTGGACCTACTTCATCTAACCATTTCACATGTGACGTCAAGCCAGAGTACATGTTCTTCACCAATGACCACAGCACTGGATGTATCCCCAATTCATAGAGTTTATCAAGTAGAATGGTATGACTAACAACATCAAAGGCTTTCCTGCTATCCAATGTGACTAGGAATAGTGGAGTTTTGGTGTTTATTTTTACTTCTGCTCTCGCTTCAGAGATTAGTAGAGCTGCCATTAAGGGAGAATGTCCTTCTGTGAAGCCAAACTGAAGTGGTGACTGTTGAGCACGCTCCGAGAGCCGTGGACGTATTGTATATTCAAGCAGTTTACTAAGTATTGGCGTCACTGTAATTCCTCTGTAGTTATCTAACACTGTGGCATCTTTGGATTTGTTCAGGACAGGTGTCACAATACCGGCTTTCATGACATCTGGCACAGATCTGTTTCCAACAATCTGATTGAATGTATCAGTGATGAATGGGACTATGATCACTTTGCTGGCTTTCAATTGCTCGGCCACAAGACCTGATTCGTCTGCAGCTTTGTGTGTATTCAGTTTTTTTATTGCGCTGATGACTTCCTGCTCGGTGATGGGTTTAACGTCTGTAATATTTGACTCACATATTTGTGTGATAAGATTGATTCGCACATTCGTCATGTCCATATAAGCGGAGTCATATCCGTCGTCTTTCGGGACAGACAAATCTTCGAAGTACTTTGTGAAGCAATGTCTGTGGTCATCTGGAGAGTAATGTTCTTCCCCATCCATGTTGATACATGCAGTGCTATTGGCGTAACCATTTCTGTTCCTGTTTATGAGCCTGTAGAGTAACTGTGTTGAGGGATTAGCCATAATCTGAGAGTAAAAGTTCTGACGATCCATAAATTGTTCCTGTCTTATTTGCCTCCTAAGATCTCTTTGTGCTTTGACCTTCTCCCTCTTCAAATTGTCACTACGTTTTCCATTTTCCACCCATTTCCTGTGTTTTGATTTTGCTTGACTGATAAGTTGTAAGACTTTCGGAGATGCCTTCCATGAGGGTCCTTTCAGTTTTATAAGTTTAGACGGTACTGCCATTTTTGCTGCATTGTTTAAAATCATATTTAAAAACTCAATCTTATTCTCCACTGTCTTTAATTCATCACATGTAGCTGAATTTAATTCATTCGTCAAGCTTTCTATATATTTAACACTGTCTATTTTAGGCCATTCAAATTTCCTGATCGCCTTTACAGATTTACGGGAATTTCCTTTGCTAATAATGTTCACGTCCACTGACACATCGAGCACTGCATTCACCGAGCAATGACTAGATAAATTTAAACTAGAGTTCTCCATTACACAACATTCGGTCACTAAGTCGGCAGAGTTGCCAATAATATAGTCAATCTGGGAGCTAGAGGCCCCGGAATGGTGTATGAATGTATGTTCCTCAGAGTTCAGGAAATTGAAGTATCCATGCTCGTCCAAGAACTGGGTCAAAAGGACATCACGCTTGTTGTACGACCGTGGCTAGAGAAGTGTACCGTTGAAATCCCCCGCAACTACAATCTTATGACTGTGTCCGTATTTGACTACAATATCGTGTAACATATCCAAACATTCTCGGTATTCATTGACGGAGTCTGATGTTGAATAGTTGGTTGGGAGATATACACTGACTATCAGTAGTTTGGCACTTGCATCAATCTCAACCGCGATAATCCTTTCATTTCCACATTCTAATTTTGTCACTCTACTAACCCATTCTTTTGGCCAGGCAATGGCTACTCCAGCTTTCCCCCTTGGTAGTTTATCTCCTGTTAGATGCTCGTAAGTGTCAGTACATCTAATATGATAGTCTTTATTTACTAAAATGCTTAAGAATTCATGCTTCTGGCACTCAAATGACCAGTGTTCCTGAATACATATAATATCGTAACGATTACACAGTTCTTTTAGGTATAAAGAGTTTGTTTTTGCACCTTCAATGTTTGTGGTCACTATACTTAAAGCCTTGTGTTCTGTTCTACCTGAAGGATTGTGTCTGGTGGTTTCTGCTTCACCGATGGAATGACCAAAAAATGCACCGCAGTAGGTTTGTTGACGGCTGTGATGGTGTTCGACTGGTTACTGGGGTCTGGGGTACAGGGTGGTTCGTCATTGTCCACCGCTGCATATTTGTTTTCGACCGGAGTACTGAGGGGCTCATCGTCGCTACCTTCTATACATATCACTGTCGTGTTCGCGTGCATACTGACAGGGTCCAGAGTAACTGTTGGATCGTTGCTACCTTCCATACATATCACCTGGACATCCGGAGGAGGGCAGCTGTGCGGTCGGAGACTCGATTCCTGTTGCTGTTCAGTTGATTTCATTGCGGGTTCGGCAACGATATCTCGCTCCCTTGGGGCAGTGAACGTAGTATTTACAGGGTGTACTGGCGTGTGCTCCATTTGTAATGTATGTCGATTACGTTTGTCCATTTCCATCCGCCTGACGTTCTGGCGCGCAGTGTGCGTATGCTTAGCCTGGCTGTTCTGATGCGTCACGGTTGTGCTGCTCCGGTGTACATTCGGGCAAGTATTCATGTTAGGGTGAAGTCCGACCACCGGTTGTAGTTGGGGCTGAACATATCTCGGCACTTGGGGCACCTGTACATGTTGCGGTGTAAAATATTGTTGTGTCCCAGGAGGGTTACCTACAAAGGGCACATGTATACTGACGTAAAGATGGGATGAAATGTTGTCCATGTCCATAGTGGGGGTTAAATGGAGGTACTGTAGCTGGTCCCAAATCCGGTATGTGGTGCATATGGGGATGCATATGTTGAGGTACACTGTTATTTTGTCCATATATGGGCGCTTGTACATATTGAGGGTACACTGGTTGTCTTGCTTGAGGCTGAGACATACCTCTAGATGCATTGAAGCATGAGGTGAACATAGACTGGGCATGTAGGGACTGGAAATGAAGTGCCATTTGTGTCTGTTGGGTGTGTACAAAGTGCATATTCTGCATCATTTGCGACTCAATTTGCCTAAATCTTAAGTCATTCAGCCTCTGTTCCACGGACTGACAACAACTGTGGGATGACTGCCTAGTGTCACTGGTAGCTGTAATTGTATGCTGCCTGTGGGCTTCCTTAATAGGTCGAGTCTGTGCTTGGGGGGTCGGCGGTACTACCTCCTCAGAATCAGGACATATTAGATGTGCATTAGTCTTACTGTTGAGATTCTGTACTGTTTTGGATAGTTCAAGTGTCGATTTTAGACGAGAGATTTCACCCTCTAGCTGTATAATATAAGCCTTTTCTGTATTTTCATTCCATTGCTTTGGCTTGATTTGTGTTTTACGAGTTTTTACAGACGAGAATCCACTTTCATTACTACCCGGTACCGAATTTGAAGTTGAAATGTTAGTGGTGTTGACACTGGTCATCTTTGCTGCAGATGAATATATAGATTTGCACTGTGTATCTAATTCAGTGGTGGCAGGCTGTACGGACTCATGCCTTTCTATATTAGGTGTCGATACACTGTGTGTTTGGTTTCCAGGTAGTGGACCAGCAGAGGTGACTGGAATAGCGGGGTCATC
Organism: Archivesica marissinica; assembly: GCA_014843695.1. NCBI lineage: Eukaryota > Metazoa > Mollusca > Bivalvia > Venerida > Vesicomyidae > Archivesica > Archivesica marissinica. Next base: position 48,465,998 of record CM026387.1, read on the forward strand.
ATCCGTATTAGAGGTACAGGCAGTGTATAGAAGATTGTCAGTACACAGACTGCATACAAAATCAACTTCAGATAGTTTTGTGATTACTTTATCATTCACTTTTACACAACTAAAATGGAATCACTCACGACATTCTCCACATTCAATTGTCCCTTCCCCTGCGGTTTTGTCGCATATTGAGCATCTGTACTCTTTCTCATTTTCAACTATCTGGCTATGTACGCTAGATCCATCTACGTTGTCAATATATAAATTGTCGGTAATCATGTTTTCGTGTGCGCTGCCATCGGCTTCGTTAACTTCAAAATGTATGGGGCTGTTAATATTACTATATTCACTGGAGGCATTGTTCATAGCAGCAAGAATGTCCTTATTTAATGTAGATAAGGTGACGCTTCGGGACTTTAATTCAGCACACAGTTCAGGTAATACATCACTGATGAATTGATCTGTACGACTTCCGTTAACAACTATTTGAGACGTAGTATGATAAAAATTAATAACAAATTTATTCAACTTTCCCTGCGAGCCATCTAGCTTTCTGTTAAATACTTTAATACAAGTGTCTACAGTGATACCCTGGTTTTCAACCGAATTTCTGGAGTCAATATAAAATGTAGAATCGTCTCTTGTCAGTGTGGAAGCAATACACTCCTTCGCAATTTCATATAGTACTACCAATATAGATAAGAAATATAACAGGTTCAAGCACATAGCCTTGTGGAGCACCTACTGATTTCGAGAAAGTTACCAGGGATACCATATAAGTGTTCATGATACTATGATGATCATCTTCAGTCATTGCGGCTCTCTTCTTAGTATATATTAACTCTAATCATTAAATAGTTTACTGTTTAGTGTGATGTAATCTCTCCATTGCGTACTTTAGTCATACCACAGTGACTCTGAATAAAATGAAACAATACATTTTCATTTGGTCTGGTTCTCCACGATTTGTTGCGCTATTGGGAACCAAGTGTCGAAATGGCAGATAACGAAAAAGACCAGGTAAACTTGCACTGGTAAACTTATAGAACAGATACACGTTATTGCTGTGTATCAAATAAATATATATAGTGATTGCAATGTAACTGTAAAACACTCGACCAGAAAACATTTCAACTATTTCTGGCATTTGACCCCAAAATGACAAGTCCCATTTTATAAAAAAAAAAATCCCCTTTTTTTTAAAATTCGCTGTTTACCTGTTGCCAGTGTTGGACCACATGCACACGGGGCATACATTGAACCCCTTCCCCATCAGCATCGAGTTATTGCACCACATCATGGGTGGGTTGTGTCCAGGGTATGCGACTGAATATATGTGTGTAGGACCACAACATCAGTTGACCCCCCCCTTCCAATATCTTTATATCCATTATCATTATGACCTTATTGGCATTAGGCAAGGTGCTTAAAGTAGACCAGGAATGAGACCTCGAGAGTGATTAATACAATATTGTAAAACTTGTTTCGCAATCAAGCTACAATAAATTTGCTTAAATTAGTCAAAGGGCCGATCCCAAAGAGTATAGTTAAGTTGTTGATACACTATCTGTCATCTCCGGGGTCCGCAACACTCTAATCTATCTTCCTTTTATGTCAAACCCCTCGCGGGGACGTAGACGTGTTGCCCGTCAAAAACCGCAAAGAAGTTGAAAGTATGAGTAGTTAAAAGCATAATTTAAGAAAGTAATGAAAATAAGTTGTGGTAAAAATTTAAAAGCAGTTGCACAGAACAACTAGGAACTGGCATGATCAATATGGCAAACTGCCGTATTGAATTGCTCTATGGTAGGGAGATGGACAATGTCAGGAGGGAGATGGTTCCAATGGTAGATTGTTCTTGGAAAAAAGGAAAAGTTGTAGTCTGTAGTTGCTGTAATTAACCTATAGCTTAAGGAATGGCAATGGCGAGCAGGACGGGAGAGGGGAACTAGGTAATTTTCAATGGGAATAGCAACAAGATCATTATGAATTTTACACTCTGATTTAGAACCTCGCATCTTCTTAGCCTATATCAACCACCTCCTAGACAGTTGACATTTGTAATTATTATATTTGTACAGGGCCATCGTTATCGTACATAGTCTGTTGTGGTGGAGAAGATCACCCATAGTTCATGGGTAGAAACCAGTACTCAATTCTCCAGCTTCTGCACACAACTCTGTAAAAAATAAAGCTAGACTGTTTGCAGATGACTATATCTCACAGTAAAATTCTCTTCAAAACCACCTGCATTAAGTTTAACAATGGGAACATGACTGTGTTGATCATGTATGTGGTGATCCTGTACATGTATGTGCTGATCCTGTACATGTATGTGCTGATCCTGTACATGTATGTGCTGATCATGTACCTGTATGTGGTGATCCTGTACATGTATGTGCTGATCCTGTATATGTATGTGGTGATCCTGTACATGTATGTGCTGATCATGTACATGTATGTGGGGATCATGTACATGTATGTGCTGATCATGTACATGTATGTGGTGATCCTGTACCCATGTATGTGGTGATTCTGTACATGTATATGTTCATCCTGTACATTTATGTGGTGATCCTGTACATCATACATGTATGTGTTCATCCTGTACATGTATGTGCTGATCCTGTATATGTATGTGCTGATCATGTACCTGTATGTGGTGATCCTGTACATGTATGTGGTGATCCTGTATATGTATGTGGTGATCATGTACATGTATGTTGTGATTCTGTACCCATGTATGTGTTGATCCTGTACATGTATGTGGTGATCCTGTACATGTATGTGCTGATCATGTACATGTATGTGTTGATCCTGTACATGTATGTGCTGATCCTGTACATGTATGTGCTGATCCTGTACATGTATGTGGTGATCCTGTACCCATGTATGTGTTGATCCTGTACATGTATGTGCTGTACATGTATGTGCTGATCCTGTACATGTATGTGGTGATCCTGTACATGTATTTGTTGATTCTGTACCCATGTATGTGTTGATCCTGTACATGTATGTGGTGATCCTGTACATGTATGTGGTGATTCTGTACCCATGTATGTGTTGATCCTGTACATGTATGTGCTGATCCTGTACATGTATGTGGTGATTCTGTATATGTATGTGCTGATCCTGTACATGTATGTGCTGATCCTGTACATGTATGTGTTGATCCTGTACATGTATGTGGTGATCCTGTACATGTATGTGCTGATCCTGTATATGTATGTGGTGATCCTGTACATGTATGTGGTGATCCTGTACCCATGTATGTGTTGATCCTGTACATGTATGTGGTGATCTGTAATGTATGTGCTGATCCTGTAATGTATGTGTGATCTGTACATGTATGTGCCATGTATGTGGTGATTCTGTATATGTATGTGCTGATCCTGTACATGTACCGTATGTGTTGATCATGTACATGTATGTGTTTCAGTTTGAAGATGAAGATAATGAAGAGGATGTACAACCAGAGAAGAGGACAAAGAAGATCTTCTCTAAGGAATGTATGCAACTATTGTATTTAAAAAAAGTTTATACAAATTTATCTTAGTTTGATTGTGAAACAATTTGATTTCTTACAACTTATATTAATCACAATACCTCATTCCTGATGGAATCCACCGCCACGAGGGAGAGAGAAGAGGCAACATGGAATTTAAATGCCTTGCCTAAGGGCTCAAGCAGGGCTCAAACTCCGGGCCTTTGGCACCTGAAGCAACATGCTACCACTGCGCTATCACGACTTCACGGTAATACTATTGTGCTTAAATGTACCGTGTGGCCGAGTGGTTACGGTCATCAAATTACTTCTCCTCATCGCTGCTGGTTCAAATCTCACTGGGTTGTCGAATTCTATCAAGTGAGGAAGTTATCCAACTGGCTTACAGAAGGTCGGTGGTTCCACCTGTGTGCCCACCCATGAATTAAATACTGCTCGGATGGCCACCCGGAGTCTTCGTACACCAGTAATAGCTGGAGAGTCGCCATATGACCTAAACTGTTGGTCCAACTTTAAACCCCAAAAACAAACAAATATAAAATGTACAGTACTACCACACTTGTCACAATATGTGCAAGTGTGTACTGTTGTACATTGTACATAATATAATAACTTTCATTTTAGACGAACGGTTCAAACACTGATTGCCCCTTAACCGTTTGCCTCATAGAAGCACCTCTTGACGCAATTACCAATACGGCATGCATTGACAATGTAGTAGCCAAACCAATGTTCATAATAAAGGCCAGAATCCCATGTAGTCCCAGTAATATCTATGGAGGTGGGATAGATATGGCGACTACTTATCCACTGCATGATAGCTAAATGGCTGTCGTTTGTTTGGAGATATAATAGTATATTTACCTAAATCTCTATGAAGGAAAGGGTTAAAAATGCTTTTGATAAAACATTTGATAATATTTTAAAGAAAAAAACAAGAAGAAAGAAAAGAAATTAAAATGTATTCAAGTGCAAACTGGACCAGAGTTGTTAACTGGCGCGTGTGCATACATCACTGGTGTACCTGATTCTTGTCTATTCAAAAATAAATTTGAGAATTAGATATGGTGTACATTTGTATTATTTTGACCGATCCAGCACATGTATGTGTACCAGGGTACCAGCACTCACAATGCACCCGGGTGGTTGTTGCTAATGCCTGTGGGCGTAACCCAATTTATATGCATGTATGTATGCATGCATGTATAAACCATTGTTTCCATAATCTGTACCTGTACTTAATTTTGCATGTGAAATTTAATTATTCTTATCATAGGCAGCATTTTTAATTCATAGTTCTTGTGAGAGTCAGGGTAAAGTCATGTGTCTTTCACCAATTTAAATGTCCAACATAAACATTTTAACATTAACACACATTCGATTAATAATTATTAGGAAAGTTTACCATTTAACACCTTGACTTAATGGATTTGATGTGTACTTCACTGTACTGAGAAATTGTCTGAAATTGTGGATATAATTTTTGTACATACAGTCTACATCCGTTATGTCGAATTCCGTCAGACCGAGTAAAATACTTCGACATAACCGAAGTTTGACGTAGCGAAATTCGATATAAATGGAGCCAGTTATATGTAAAATGATAGTGTCTGAAATGGGACTTTGATCCGACTTCGAGATAACCAGAGAATTCGACATAACCGACTTTGACATAGCAGGTGTAGACTGTATTAGTTATTCTAAAATGTTGATGAACATGTATGCTGAACATTAGTTACCATGGTTACATATGGTAGACATTATTTTTGTAGTAAAATATTTTAATTGTTGATGTTCCATTTCAGTGCGGTGTATGATGTATGGGTTTGGGGATGACCAAAATCCCTACACCGAGTCCGTCGACCTCATTGAACACTTGGTCATTGAATACATTTCTGAAATGGTAAGTCCCATGCACAGCTGTGCAGTGTCGTCCCAACTCCCTATACAGTCATTGATCACAACATATACAGCTGTGCAGTGTTGTCCCAACTCCCAATGCAGTCATTGATCACAACATATACAGCTGTGCAGTGTCGTCCCAACTCCCTATACAGAGTCATTGATCACAACATATATAGCTGTGCAGTGTCGTCCCAACTCCCTATACAGAGTCATTGATCACAACATATACAGCTGTGCAGTGTCGTCCCAACTCCCTATACAGAGTCATTGATCACAACATATACAGCTGTGCAGTGTCGTCCCAACTCCCAATGCAGTCATTAATCACAACATATACAGCTGTGCAGTGTCGTCCCAACTCCCAATGCAGTCATTGATCACAACATATACAGCTGTGCAGTGTCTTCCCAACTCCCAATGCAGTCATTGATCACAACATATACAGCTGTGCAGTGTTGTCCCAACTCCCAATGCAGTCATTGATCACAACATATACAGCTGTGCAGTGTCGTTCCAACTCCCTATGCAGAGTCATTGATCACAACATATATAGCTGTGCAGTGTCGTCCCAACTCCCTATACAGAGTCATTAATCACAACATATACAGCTGTGCAGTGTCGTCCCAACTCCCTATACAGAGTCATTGATCACAACATATACAGCTGTGCAGTGTCGTCCCAACTCCCAATGCAGTCATTAATCACAACATATACAGCTGTGCAGTGTCGTCCCAACTCCCAATGCAGTCATTGATCACAACATATCAGCTGTGCAGTGTCTTCCCAACTCCCATGCAGTCATTGATCACAACATATACAGCTGTGCAGAGTCGTCCCAACTCCCAATGCAGTCATTGATCACAACATATACAGCTGTGCAGTGTCGTTCCAACTCCCAATGCAGAGTCATTGATCACAACATATACAGCTGTGCAGTGTCGTCCCAACTCCCAATGCAGAGTCATTAATCACAACATATACAGCTGTGCAGTGTCATCCCAACCCCCAATGCAGAGTCATTAATCACAACATATACAGCTGTGCAGTGTCGTCCCAACCCCCAATGCAGAGTCATTGATCACAACATATACAGCTGTGCAGTGTCGTCCCAACTCCCAGTGCAGAGTCATTGATCACAACATATACAGCTGTGCAGTGTCGTCCCAACTCCCAATGCAGAGTCATTGATCACAACATATACAGCTGTGCAGTGTCGTCCCAACTCCCAATGCAGAGTCATTGATCACAACATATACAGCTGTGCAGTGTCGTCCCAACCCCCAATGCAGTCATTGATCACAACATATACAGCTGTGCAGTGTCGTCCCAACTCCCAATGCAGAGTCATTGGTCACAACATATACAGCTGTGCAGTGTCGTCCCAACTCCCAATGCAGAGTCATTGATCACAACATATACAGCTGTGCAGTGTCGTCCCAACTCCCAGTGCAGAGTCATTGATCACAACATATACAGCTGTGCAGTGTCGTCCCAACTCCCAATGCAGAGTCATTGGTCACAACATATACAGCTGTGCAGTGTCGTCCCAACTCCCAATGCAGAGTCATTGATCACAACATATACAGCTGTGCAGTGTCGTCCCAACTCCCAGTGCAGAGTCATTGATCACAACATATACAGCTGTGCAGTGTCGTCCCAACTCCCAATACAGAGTCATTGATCACAACATATACAGCTGTACAGTGTCGTCCCAACTCCCAGTACAGAGTCATTGATCACAACATATACAGCTGTGCAGTGTCGTCCCAACTCCCAGTACAGAGTCATTGATCACAACATATACAACTGTGTTTTTGGTAGGATCATTCATTGAACTGTGTTTAGGTAGACTGATTAATAGTTATGTATGTTTAGGTAAACAATTAATAGAATTCCATGTTTAGGTAAACTGATTAATAGTACTGTGTGTGTTTAGGTAAACTGATTAATAGTACTGTGTGTGTTTAGGTAAACTGATTAATAGTATAGCACTGTGTGAATACTTTGTAATTATGACGCATCGATTCATTTAAGAACAGATTGTATCTATTTTCAATTTACTGTTTCTTGCTATATAAATGTGATGATATTAAAATGGGAGTGTAACTGTAACACATGGGCAACAAGTGGCGGGGAGATGATAAGTTATCTGTATCGAGGGACCTGGCATTCTTAAAACTGGAACCGTCGCCAATTGGTTACAAGATACTTTTATAGCTCTCAAATATAATATATTGATACATGGATTAAGATTAAAGTAAACTGTTTGTGTTTTTCTTTAATCCGATTAGCGCAGTGGTTAGCATGGTCACTTCTCACCAATGCAACCCGGGTTCGATCCTTGGACCGGGATGTATGTGAGATGGTATGGTGGTCTCCAGATCGGACAGGTTGGTTTTCTCCGGGTACTCCGGTTTCCTCCCACACGATTGACCACATTTACGCTTTCATTCGCACCATCAAGAGTGATTAATATAAGTTGTTAAAACTTGCTTCCCAATCGTTAAATATAAAGTTCAAACTTTTAAACTCTAGTCCTAAATTAAATGCAATCGAGTACATGTATAGGATATGACAATTTACTGTGACAATAATACAACGTTACGTGGTGCAAGCTTTATTGGACCAGCGTGCATGGACATCACAGCTGAATATGATTGGCTATATCCCATTGTTTGAATATTTGCTATTGTCAATGAGACCAGGGACTTCAGACGGATCTGTAGTCCAGTGGTTACACGCTGAACTGGTAATCCAGGGATCACAGGTTCGATCCCCAGTCTGACACTAATAATATTAACAGTCTTTCAGATGGGACGTTAAACCGAGGTCTAGTGTTGGTGCTTTACACCGTGCACGTAAAAGAACCAGAGGAGACTCTGGAATGGGTCTCTGTCTGTATCATTCCACTATCCTCCAAAAATCTAAAATGACTAATCTCTTCAGGAGGCGTCGTATGCTCATATGGGCAACTGGTAGCGATGATAAATAAACGTAAAACACACACTTCATTGTCCAGCCAAACAGACTATAAGCAAGACTCTGAAAGGAAACTCCAGAAAATGCCTCACCTCTAGTATATGCCCGAGATAAAAGTTAATTATGTAAAACAAGTTCCCTCAATGAGGCAGTGACATACACAATGTATGATTACTAGTAACAAAGGATTTATTTACATTTGCAGACAAAGAGAGCCCTAGATGCGGGGCGTGTGGGCAGGATTTCTGTCGAGGACCTCATCTTCCTTATTAGGAAAGACCCTAAAAAATACTCTCGAGTGAAGGAACTGTTGACAATGAGTGAAGAACTAAGGAAAGCACGCAAAGCATTTGATGAGATTAAGTATGCTGCCACCAAGTGAACATCTCACTCGTGTAATATTCTCAATAGTTGTACGAGTTTGTGAAGAATTGTACAACCAATGCTCACGATTATTTCAGGTTGTTACTAATCCGATAATGGCTGTTAATACCCAACCTCCCTATATCAATTGCAATTTGTTAGTTTTGACTGTGTTCCTCATTTATTTACATTTGAACGCTTGCCTATGAGACAATTGTATGCGCAGGCAATAATAATCTCATTTGAACGTTTGCCTATGAGACAATTATACGCGCAGACAATAATCTCATTTGAACGTTTGCCTATGAGACAATTATACGCGCAGACAATAATCTCATTTGAACGTTTGCCTATGAGACAATTATACGCGCAGGCAATAATCTCATTTGAACGTTTGCCTATGAGACAATTATACGCGCAGACAATAATCTCATTTGAATGTTTGCCTATGAGACAATTATACGCGCAGGCAATAATCTCATTTGAACGTTTGCCTATGAGACAATTATATGTGCAGGCAATAATAATCACATTTGAACATTTGCCTATGAGACAATTATACGCGCAGACAATAATCTCATTTGAACGTTTGCCTATGAGACAATTATACGCGCAGACAATAATCTCATTTGAACGTTTGCCTATGAGACAATTATACGCGCAGGCAATAATCTCATTTGAACGTTTGCCTATGAGACAATTTCACGCGCAGACAATAATAATCATATTTCTCCACCTTACTATTGACTGGTCATGTGACTTACTTTGCTTCGGATCGAATCACATGATAAATCGAGCCAATGAAAATGTGTTCAAGAACGTGAATCATCATTTCCGTTTCATGGAATGCGGACAGATGTATTGCACAGAACTGTAAAACAGCAAGAAAAAGGAGAAAATGTCACGCTGTGTGAGTGTTAGTGTTGTGGAATTAAAAGCGTTTTAGAACTTTGTTCACAGTTGGGTAATAATAATTGGGCGTTACCAAATACATGCATATAGCTGGTGCTGCTTCTCTGGGTACTGTATCCAAGGCTACCGAGTTCACCCAATCGTACTTAATCTTGTGTTCAAATGTCTTGTGTATGTTACAAAGTGTTAGTAAACTATAAATACAGTCTACATACGTTATGTCGAATTCCGTCAGACCGAATAAAATACTTCAACATAACCGAAGTTTGACTTAACGAAATTCGATCTAAACAGATCCAATTATATAAAAAATGATAGTGTCTGAAACGGGACTTTGATCTGACTTCGAGATAACCGGAGAATTCGACATAACCGACTTTGACATATCGGTTGTAGACTGTAGTTAAAAACATGTATGACCATTTATTGTGTGAAATATACAGCGGTTTGAAGCCTAAAGTAGTTATTGACATGAACATGACACAAACCGTAATATTAGGCTCTTAATATTAAGCCAGTATTTTACAGTAATAAATCACTTTTCTTGCTTGGGTGCATAAAACAGCTCTGAGGAAGACGCAGGAAATTTGAGATTGTTGTAATAGCGCACCGATCGAGTTGTCAGATTGTAATAGTGCACCGATCGAGTTGTCAGATTGTAATAGCGCACTGATCAAGGTTGTCAGATTGTAATAGGAAACTGATCGAGTTGTCAGATTATAATAGCGCACTGATCAAGGTTGTCAGATTGTAATAGCGCACTGATCGAGTTGTCAGATTGTAATAGCGCACCGATCGAGTTGTCAGATTGTAATAGCACACCGATCGAGTTGTCAGATTGTAATAGCGCACCGATCGAGTTGTCAGATTGTAATAGCGCACTGATCGAGTTGTCAGATTGTAATAACACACCGATCGAGTTGTCAGATTGTAATAGCACACCGATCGAGTTGTCAGATTGTAATAGCGCACCGATCGAGTTGTCAGATTGTAATAGCGCACTGATCGAGTTGTCAGATTGTAATAGCGCACTGATCGAGTTGTCAGATTGTTATTTCTGTGCTAGATTATCTGTGTATGTAACATAAACTAAAATAGCAAATATAATATGATTAAACTTACGTTACGAGTTTCTTACTGCACCACTTCCAATAGAAGCACACGGGGCAAAATGGGTATAAATGGTGTGTTACTGAAAAATATGTTACCGTTAAGTCATTTTAGATGTTTGGAGGATAGTGCAGTGATACAGACACAGACCCATTCCAGAGTCTCCTCTGGTTCTTTTACGTGCACGGTGTGTAGCACTGACACAAGACCTCAGTTTAAAGCCCATTTGAAAGACTGTTAATTTTATTATGGTCAGACGGGGGATCGAACCTGCGATCCCTGGTCGTCTGCTACAAGTATTTGAACTATTTATAGACTTTATTTTACCCAGCATGCAAATAGTTAATAGATGACAATGAGGCAGAGGACAAGAATCATAACTCTCTCTGTGTTATACTTACTGAATTTCTCCTCTCCAGTCTCACTTTACTATATGATTGTCCATATAATATGTTAGGGTATTATTTCTCCTCTTCAGTCTCACTTTACTATATGATTGTCCATATATGTTAGGGTATTATTTCTCCTCTTCAGTCTCACTTTACTATATGATTGTCCATATATGTTAGGGTGTTATTTCTTCTCTCCAGTCTCACTTTACTATATGAGTGTCCATATATGTTAGGGTATTATTTCTCCTCTTCAGTCTCACTTTACTATATGATTGTCCATATATGTTAGGGTATTATTTCTCCTCTTCAGTCTCACTTTACTATATGATTGTCCATATATGTTAGGGTGTTATTTCTTCTCTCCAGTCTCACTTTACTATATGAGTGTCCATATATGTTAGGGTATTATTTCTCCTCTTCAGTCTCACTTTACTATATGATTGTCCATATATGTTAGGGTATTATTTCTCCTCTTCAGTCTCACTTTACTATATGATTGTCCATATATGTTAGGGTATTATTTCTCCTCTTCAGTCTCACTTTACTATATGATTGTCCATTGATTGTCCATATAATATGTTAGGGTATTATTTCTCCTCTTCAGTCTCACTTTACTATATGATTGTCCATATAATATGTTAGGGTATTATTTCTCCTCTTCAGTCTCACTTTACTATATGATTGTCCATATATGTTAGGGTATTATTTATCCTCTCCAGTCTCACTTTACTATATGATTGTCCATATAATATGTTAGGGTATTATTTCTCCTCTTCAGTCTCACTTTACTATATGATTGTCCATTGATTGTCCATATAATATGTTAGGGTATTATTTCTCCTCTCCAGTCTCACTTTACTATATGATTGTCCATTGAGTGTCCACATATGATAGGGTATTGTGCAAGTCTTGATGTGTGCTTGAGGGCAATTAGATGCAGTGCATGGTGTAAGAAACTGACCACCAATGCAACCCGGGTTCGATCCTCGGACTGGGGCGTATGCGAGATGGTACGGTGGTCGCCAGATCGGACAGGTGGATTTTCTCCGGGTACTCCGGTTTCCTCCCACACAAATGACCACATTTACTCTTTCATCCGCGCCAACGAGAGTGATTAATATAAGTTGGTAGAACTTGCTTCGCAATCGTTGTAAAATAAAGTTTAAACTTAAGATACTGAACTCTGTGTTGCACTTGCTGTATTATCGCCCCATTTAATTGATTTAAATGCTAGTCTGGAGCATATTTTAGATGTATTGAAGGCAAGCAGGTGATGCTTGATATGGGGGCATGGAGACACACAGTGAATGGTCCAAGCAATAAAGCTTGCATTTTTTTCTCACTGTGTAGAGAATAGTAATTGAATTTTAATTTGAACTCCAAAACCAAATGACCCTTAAAACAAAAGATGATTGTCGTCTTAGACAAGGCATTTAAATTCCACATTGTCTCTTCTCGTGACGATGAATTCCACCAGGAATGGGTCTCGAGAGTGATTCATATAAGTTGTAGGCACTTGTTTTGCAATCAAGCCAAAATAAATTTAAAAATAAAACATTGGTTTATTAATATGTATTGTTACATACAAAATGTACCCATGTTCCTATTGCATGGGTTTAAGCTATGTTATCTGGTAGAAACAGGTTATGTCACAGTCCCGCAGACTGGATTCTTGTACCATTCAGCTACAAAAGTGTTGCCGCTTATGATTTGTACGACAGTATACCAGGCACAGACATCTCAACTACTCGCCCAGTTCTCACTGCTGTTGGTCATATGAGAATAATATTTCTAATTGTGAACTTTATCACACGCATGTATGTGTGTCGTAGCCTGCTGTGACGTAGTCCTACCCTGGGAACAGGCACTGATATATTTTGCCTTGTCCATCATATATGTATAGGATATAAGCCGAAAACGATCAAATATGTAAAATATTGGACTGTGTGAGGCACGTAGCGCCGAAGACAGGACCACTATTTTACATATTGGATCTGTGTGATGCTTATATCTTTCTTTTAGCACACACTTATATAACAAAATCCTACTAAATAAAAATGTTAATTTCGTATATTTAATCGTAGGATTTGATATAATACTCTGGCCTTTTGACAGCAGTTTAATATTAATAATAATGGACTGCAAGTACAAAGGTATGACGTTACGACAGTTTTAAATATAATTATTTAGCACCCTCTAAACCGTTAATTGACATATATTGAGTTTCGGATAATGTCGTTTTGCTTGAAATAAAAAGTGAAAAAACAACAGACTATCCAGGCTAATGTAGGCCGTTTGTTCACTTGTTCATGGATGGCTGAGCTTTATTATGTTATGTGGTCCAATAAACTTGAATACCAAGTATTTGACTGAGAATGAAACCATAGCATAACAGTATTAATTAATCTTCAATTACAATGTATTTATATAATATATTATATTCAAGAGGGATAGCTGTTATTGTAACCAATTATGAACACCGTTACGGCATACATTGTCTCCACCAGACACCTAATAAATTCTCCCCCTTTGATACCGGTCCCTCGCAACTTGTCTAGGATGCAAGGTCCCTTTTAAGGCATACATTGTCTCCACCATACGCATACATTCTCTCCACTGTCATGCTTCACAAGTAGTCTATGGCTTTCGATTAAATCCATTTTCATTCTGTATACAGTAGATATGTACTGTACATTCTGTATACAGTAGATATGTACTGTACATTCTGTATACAGTAGATATGTACTGTACATTATGACTGAATAACTATGTTTAAAGTAAACTTTAACCAAGTAATCTGTATATGTATTTATAAATTGTCTATTCAACATTTTATAATGGCTTAGACTTGTTTGTTAACGACCTCTATTCACTTGATGTCCGGAACGATACGATTCTGAGATTTCTCTCGAGACAGGAAATGTTCAGCATTAGCACTCGCACACTGACATATACCTATTCTTATGAACAACAATGCAATATCTACCATATTGAACATTTCTAATGGCACAGACTCGATGCTTGAACCAATACTACGTGTGTCCAAATGGGTCAATGTAGAGAAATGGTGGCATGGATATTGGAAGATGAAGTGCGTGTGACTTGTAATGACCAAGGAGACGGCCCGGCGGAGAGTGTGTGAGGCAATACATCATTGCTGTTTTCAATCTGAAATACTATACAAACAAACCACGTCATCTATTCCTGATATAGGATGCACTGCACTGGGTTCATTTTGCTTGGAACAAACACTTTAGAAAGATTGTCTGAGGACATGCGCATCAATAGCTTTCCAGGGAGTCGTACTATGGCAAACATAACCAGAGACACATTTCAATATTGACTCAAACAATGGGTCGCTCATAGTTTGCTCGTGCAGTCCATGGAATGTTACTACATGTATATGGTTTATTCCTACGAAAGTTCACAAGGCAAATTGTTTTTGGATTTGCACACTTGAATATTAAATATACCTTGATTAAATACTTATAGTAAAGCACGGAATGTTGGAATGCGGATTGTCTCAAAATCCGGTGGCAGTATGTTTTAGTGCGAATAAATCGAACGTAAAACATTTAGTTTGACGTGTTCATGATGCGGGAACATTAGTTGGCATGTGTCACTAAAGTTTAACGTAAGTACCACTCAAAGCAAACACCATTATTGTTGCCCTATAAATGAACCTGTTTATCGCTGCTATTCTTGTGTGTTCTCAAGATTATTTGGGAAGAGCCGTCTCCAATGTTGTAACAACTTGTGGCTCGACCCAGTTTTGCTTACTTTGTATAAGTTATGCTGTATGTATACATATTTTGTATCATAACCAAACCAAATATGATTATACTAAGTATATGCAAAACGTAATATTATTTAACGCCGGTGAATAATAGCGCTACGCCAATATATATGTCTTTATTTTAAGCTTTCCAATGAAATATAGAAATTTATCAATGAAATAAAATGTGTTTTTATTACTTAAATATGAATTGTAGTCTGTTTTTTGCCGTTATTTGCCTACCACAATACTGTTTACCATCCAGGTTGATACGCTGTGTTTTCCAGCCTGATATTACGTTTGCTGGTTTGATACGGTCACATACCCGTATCAAACCAGAAAAAGCCATGTCATAACTAGTTCCTGAGAAAATAATGCATGCGCACTCGGTGCTACTTGGTTTACTTCCCGTAGCGTCTCAAATTTGACTGATAACAGATGTGTGTAGTTCCGTGGTAATCGTTCAATCATGTTCGTGTAGGCTATCTAATTCAGTAATTGTGATTTATTTATGATAAATGGATAACGGGGAGCATGATTTCGGTCTGAGGCTGATATCAAGTTACCTCGAGTCGATACCTATGCATATATGAAACTAGCCACGTAGTAATCTCTAATTATTCCACTGGTTGAAAGCAGTGGAATATCACTGCTATTTGAGCGGTTTGCACGTGTGGTACCTATAGCCGCTACATGTTGAATTTCTGTCAACACGAAGGTTTACAGACTCGAGCTGCCAGTGACGGCATACGTGTATGACGTCTTTGATGACGTCATTTATTATCATCTAATGTTCTCGCTCCAATTAGATGACGATTGCATTCTTGTTCTATCCTAAAAACAATCTTCAGCCTAAAATAAAAAGAATATTTGTTTTTAAAAGTGAATGATTGAATTATATTTCACTCAGCTATTAATGCTTTCGATGTTCATTCGGTGAAAAAAATTCGCCCATGCACTGAAACAAACAAATATCCTCTTAGTAGTTTGCATTTCATACGTTTATTTAATATATGGCCGCCCATTGGTTACTCGGGGCAACGCCTCCAGAAGTATATAAATCATTTTATATTTTGGAGGATAGTGTAAGATACAGAAGAATCATTGCTGTTTATTTACATGTCCAGTGTATAACACCGATGTATGAGACCTCGGTTTATCTGAGACTGTTAATATTATTAGGGTCAGACGAGGGTATCGAACCTTTGACCTCTGGATTCGCAGTCCAACGTTTGACTACATGACTATATACTTGTTTGATGGAACATTGCCGCTTTTGTAGGGGGGTATGGTTGGTTGTATAAACAATAAATACTTAGACCTACGTGATATACGATTGAAATCCAAAAGGTTTATTGCATTTCCTTCGAAATTCGAACGTTATTGCATTTTCATGCATGCAATGAATTTATATGCCATCCTGTTTATATCTATTTTCGTAAATATTTCCTCACTAATTATATGTACACATTGCCATCGCTGGCATTATGGAAGTGGTCCGGTCAAATAGGAGCACTGGAGGTGCGACTTGCCAAGGGCATGCTCCCCTCGTAAAAAATAGATTGTCAAGCTATTCCATGACATCTGGGGCCATTTCATGGTGGATAATACAATGTAGCTGCATCTTAATACCTGTTTTGTGATACAAAATGATACATATAGCGTATTAATACAACTGTAGCAAGCCGCTGAAAATCGCCGCTCTGTGTTGTTGCATTGTCTGTTGTTCATTTTCTCCGTATCAGTATCAATTCGTCTGCACCGTTCGTAGATTTCTGAAACGTTATAACCTTTTCCACGGCCTCATTGTGGCAGTTTGAAGATTCGTGCTTTTTTTAAAAACCTGGTGATTGCATCCATCCAGTTAGCAAAACCATTTACGATGAAGGCATTGTCAGGGTTTGATGCAGACAAGCTATCGTCTTTATTGGCTGTTGTGACATAACGCAAGATCACGTGCTTCATCGTAATGAAGCCACGACCGCGACTTGAACCAGCTACCCTGTATATAAGCTATTGTATACCCATTCCTGAGTCGCCTCTGGTTCTTTTACATGCACGATGTACAGTACAGACACGATGTCTCGGCTTAAAGTCTCACCCGAAAGACTATGATTCGAGTTATTTTAGTATGATATAGCGGGGGTCGAACCTGCGTGCGACACCTGCGTTAACCACAGGACCACTGATCCGCTACTTGAATGATTTGTTTGACTTTTATCGTCGATTGGTCATATTTGATTGATGCTACAGTGTATTTTCAATTGCAACATGGTCCTGGTTTGTAGTAACCCTTGCGGTCCAGGGTGTGCGCCGGATGGCCGTGACCATGATTCTCTCAAAACCCGTTTATTTGGAAATCCCTCTAGTGGGTCACATTCGTGGAATAACATCGATCACTATGTATAATATAAGCAGAAAACAATCCAATGTCTTAAATATTGGACTGTGTGAGGCGCGTGTATCGCCGTGGACAGTACCACTAGTTTACATATTGGATCCGTTTGAGGCTTATTTACTTAAAACACACACTTATATAACAAGATTCTACTAGTTATAATTGAGGATTTAATATAATTATTTAATATAATACTCTGGCCTTTTGACAGCAGTCCAATATTAATAATAATGGATTGCAAGTACAAATGTATGACGTCCCGACAGTGTTTTAAGAATATATATAATATTGCTCTCTCAGATACAAACCCTTATGCATGCATGTGTTACATACATATAAGTTGTTAAAGATTGCTTCGCAATTGTTGTAAACTAAATACGTTTCGGATATAAGCCGAAAACGCTCCAATATGTAAAATATTGGACTCTGTGATGCCCGTTGCGCCGAAGACAGTACCACTATTTTACATATTGGATCTGTTTGAGGCTTATATCTCGCTTAAACACACACATATACAACAAGATCCTACTAAACAAAATTGTTAATTTCGTACATTTACGCGTAGGATTTAATATAATACTTTGGCCTTTTGACGGCAGTCCAATATTAATAATAATGGACTGCCAGTACAAAGGTACGACGTCACGACCGTACTTAAAGTTTAACATGTTATTACTTTTTTACCCAGTACACCCTGCGAAACCGATTGTAAGCTTATAATTGTATTATATAATTAAATCGAGTATCAAACTCAGAACAATTGACAACCGAATTAAGGCATCAATCATTCTAAATCTCTTATGTATACATGTACAGTCAAACCTGTGTTAGTGGTCACCTCAATTAAGCAGCCAACCTGTATTAAGCAGCCAGTTGCCATATTCCCAATTTGTTGATTTGTTATACATTTGACCTCTATTAAGCAGCCACCTGTGCTAAGCAGCCACTTTCTGTGGTTCCCTTGTCTGGCTGTTTAAGACAGGTTTGACTATATGTTGTTGCAGAAACATATAGCAATGTCATAAATCAACTTGTCTGCTATGAAAGTCAATAATGAAATTAACCTATATCCGATAGCGAGTTTTGTCTATATAAATGTCGTTACTATTTACAACCATTTGTTATTCTTCAAATACCTGGTATAAATATACAACATCCCATTCACCAATACACAGCGGTCACGATACTCGTATATGTATGATACCAGGATATTATATGACATGAAAAAGTGGACATCTCTTTGAAACGAACACGGAATTAATTTAAGAATTCACCTATATACTTGAATAAGAAATGTACACAACGATATGAAAATCATTTTGGATTTACTCGGTCAACTCGACAGTGAAAAGGTACTCCTGATTAAAGTTTGCACAACGTAAAGGGAATGTTATACGCATTCAATATTTAATCTGTTTTTAAAAATATAGTTTATACCACATTTCTTTTGGCTCGATTGGGAAGCACGTTCTTACCACATTAAATAGAATCGCTTCCCATATACCTACCTCATTCCCAATGTAGGCCATCGTCACGAGGAAGAGAGCAGATATATGCAGAGTGGTGTGCGTGTTTTGCCTTTATTTATCGTCGCTACCGGATACCCATATGAGCGACGCCTCCTGAAGAGATTAGTCAATTTAGATTTTTAGAGGATAGTGTAATGATACAGACAGAGACACATACCAGAGTCTCCTCTGGTTCTTTTACGTGCACGGTGTAAAGCACCGACACTAGAACTCGGTTTAACGTCCCATCTGAAAGACTGTTAATTTTATTATGGTCAGACGGGGGATCCCTGGATTACAGAGTGGTGTTAATTAAGTATCTTGCATGCATAATGACCCCCACCAGTGTGGTTCTTGTGAGGCTAGAACTCGCAACTCCTTAGTTACGAAGTCGACACCGTACCCATTACAACACTGAGATCCAGTGGTTGTACTTCATGTCACAATACCACAGGCGCTTGAATGTTTACCCATATATAAATTGTATAGTATAAGCGCTGTAAACTGTTACAGACGGATCTGTAGTCCAGTGGTTAATACGTTGGACTGGTAATCCATGGATCGCAGGTTCGATCCCCCGTCGGACTCTAATAAAATTAACAGTCTTTCAGATGGGACGCTAAACCGAGGTCTCGTGTCAGTGTTGTACACCGTGCACGAAAAAGAACCAGAGGAGATTTTGGAATGGGCCTCTGTCTGTATCATTGCACTATCCTCCAAAAATCTAAAATGACTAATCTCTTAAGGAGGCGTCGCTCGAATGGGCAACCGGTAGCGACGAAAAATAAACGTAAAACACACACACTGTAAACTGAATTGTAACTCGAACATATAAGACAGTTATTCATTCATTATTGCAATGCGCTTATCTGTTGTTTTAATTAACAACACACTAACCAGCTATCATGTACTCACATTAATGTGTAGATTAAATGTCATGGTAGATCTAGACCTTTCGTTTATTTAAGCATTATTTTTTTCAGTATCGTTTAGTAGGCGTATACAAGATAATTAACATTTAACATATAAATTAACAGCAATAGACTGAAAGGGATTAGAACGAATGAAAACGTGTACAGTCAAACCTGTCTTATGCAGCCAGTCAAGGGAATCACAGAAAGTGGCTGCTTAGCACACGTGGCTGCATAATACAGGGTAATTGAATAATAAAACAACGTATTAGGAATCTGGAAACTGGCTGCGTAATACAGGGTAATTGAATAATAAAACAACGTATTAGGAATCTGGAAACTGGCTGCGTAATACAGATAGGCTGCTTAATGGAGGTGACCATGCACTAACACAGGTTTGACTGTATAGTAAATCAATTAGTTGATATGTGATGTCAATGGCCAAAGGCAAAATGTTTGTCGATTTGCTAAATAAAAACTTGTTGTACAATAGGCAACATAATATATTTAAATATGAAAATACGTGAAACCAATAAGTTTTAGCGATATAATAGTACATACATGTATGCAATGTACCCACGGTAACTTGTTGGTTAGTAGAAACGAGATTGTAGTAAATTTAACACGGCCGTTTAAGTATCGACACTAGTTAAGCCTGAAACATACTTATACTCAGTTTATTAAGCTAAATTATTGTTCGTTTGATTACTTTCACATGCTATACTGTTATATCATAACGTTAAGATAAGGTATATACCATGTATATAAATATTTGCGTTAGTATTATATAATTAATTAGATATATTGATATAATGAATTGCTGTCGCCATATTTTTGTATATGTATATGTATGCCACATGGGTCTGAGACCTTCTGGATTTAAACAAATAAAACTTTGAAACTTTGAAACTTTGAAACTTTGTATTGTATAGACTTGTCTCTGCGTAAATGGGCTAATAGGCTATACTTCTAGCGATGTACTAGATATTGATCCAAACTAAAAACTTAATAAATAACAACTATTTTATACCTTTATTACCTCCAATACTGGAGAGCAGAACAAGAAGTTTTCATATATAATTTACATGGCAATCAATGCAAACAGAATGTAAAATTGCATAGAAGATTACAAATAGAATTGTGGCAAGTCGGTGTAAGATCTCCATCGGTCAGACATGACAGTAGATCACCAGTCCATCATATATAAGCGCTAAACATCTTCCACCGAGTCACTCTACATGCAACCCAAGATGTGTACATTGTGTACAAGCACTGTTTACATCACCATTAAATTTTATTATATATAAATATACAATGATAAGAACTAGAATCCAGAGCTATTGTTTATTAGTTTATAAGGAATTAATTGAAGTTTAATTGAAGTATGTAGTTATTTTACAACGATAGCGAAACCAGTTTTAACGGTCTGTATAAAACACAGATATGTGGCTGCAGAACTGCAACTTGCAGATTGGTGTGTGTTTATGGATGACACGTGTATAAAACGCAGATATGTCTGCAGACTGTAATATTGATTTTCAACAAATTGAAAAACATAAATAATGTAATAGATATAGGGCCTATATACTTGTCTTATTACATACTTTTATCTAGCCTGGGTTCCAGTCTGTCGATTTTTGACTAATTTACTTCTGCCTCGCTTTCGATTCAAGTACGTCATTAATTAAGTCACGTGCTGATAGGCCTATTAATAGGATTAATGATGATCATAGTTTACACGGAATACCCCCAGTATTTCTCCAGGCGTTGATATTATCAGAAACTCAATACGGCCCAATTAATGATCTTGGTATTAAAATATATTTATATGACTGGCCAGACAAAATATATCAACGCCTGTTGCCGGACTAACTTTTATCAAAGTATGTATATAACCGTCATCGTGTTTTGGCAATAGGCATTGTAAAATGTGCTTGCCAATAAAATCTCTTGATTGATTGATTGATTGTTAAAATAATTACTGGTTGAATAACATTGGGTAGCCTAACACTGTATGGAATATGCATTGCATACTGTTCTGTATATGACTTGATTGATCTGAACAATCGACTAAAAGATACAAATACAGTTTTGTCAGTATGTTGTCCATTTTAAAATACACTAGTATCAGGTTTATGTTTCAGGTTTTGTTGTAAATAGTACTTATTGATATGTAGTACTGAAATACAGTATATCGCATATATTGATGTCACTGTAATTAGGATTGCATTCAGTAATGTTTTAAGATTTCGAGTAAGTAAAATGATATACTATAGTTCATCCCTATAGTAATATGGTATGCCAATACTTATCACCTATATTTGTTGTCATAATTTTATACTTATGTTGTAGAATGTAATATTGCTATGTCACTAAAAACTGTATAGTTTATGTGAATACAATATGTTCGTTCGTTCAGTAATACGTTAGGATAATATATTAAATGAGCTATTCCAGGACAAAACGAACATACTGCTGATACAAGTACATAACCCTAGAACTCTTTAAGATAGAAAGAATGAATTAATATTCTAAAATACCATGAAGATATAAAACCATGAAATTCGGTTAAATTGCGCAAATTAAAAATGCAAATATTCGAACTGGCCTTGTTTTATTGAAGACATACATATATGTAGATTTTTTTCTGAGATTTCTAAAGATGTTATCTCTTACAAAATTGAAAATAGTTTCATTTGCACATAATGGAAAATGACTATGTTGATTCTACTTTAGCTTGAACAAATACGAAATGAAAATAGATGTATAATGCATCAACTAGATAACTTTAAGTTGGCTATAACATGAAACTACAACATATCAACTATCAAAATATAGATTCTGCGTACCCAAATGACCTTTCTACGTTAAGGTGCTTTTAACATGTTTTTACAATTAGCAGATGTTTACAA
Source organism: Archivesica marissinica (assembly GCA_014843695.1). Classification (NCBI taxonomy): domain Eukaryota; kingdom Metazoa; phylum Mollusca; class Bivalvia; order Venerida; family Vesicomyidae; genus Archivesica; species Archivesica marissinica. Next base: position 48,488,656 of record CM026387.1, read on the forward strand.
TTAGCAGTTCAATGCGTTTAATCAGTCTAGAACCGAGATCGAAAATAAAGTAGTTCTGATTCTAAAGGGATCACACAATGATACAGGTTTATGAAATTATAAAAGCACAACATTTGTTCCTATTTCTTAAACATCCTATAGCTTAAGACGAAATACACAACTCATGAACATCTACTAAGAAATGGCAAACTAGTGTCCGATTTATAATAATATATTGCTATAAATTTTATAACACTATATATGACAGATGCGCGTTATTTGTATATCAATCTAAACTCAGTTCCACCTACTAAGGAACCTCAAATTTGACGTTTACATGTAAGTAAATTTCTTTATAATCATATTATCATACTCATATTCCATTCATGGTAATTGTTCTTATTAGGCAATATTGCAAAATGACTGTGACTGTGACGTCAAAATCGTAATGTTGTTAGTTTCTCGATGTGGGCGATTTCACAAATATGAAGCGTGACATAGAAGTTGGGTGTACACCATTTAACAATGTATACTTGGGACAGATAAAACATAATTGGCATTTACAATTCGAGATTGGTGAAGATTATTCACATAAAAAACAAACAGTTCAGTTGGTACAAGTGACACAAGTAAGAGATATTGTAAAGCACGTGCTTAGTATGTATATGCAAATATCTTAGTTGAATAAAGAAGTCCATGATTTCAGTTAGAAATATTTGTTAATTTTTTATTTGAAAGAAATATTTTTACATCTTTTCTGCTAAGTCTGTACTAAAATATAGTTAGCATCAAATCATAACAGAGATATGCTATAATTCTGAGATTTTGATGTAATTAACATGCATGTACACATGGGACATACTCATCATTCAAAGCATTATGAATGCTCATGATTACATGTATATTAATTGTGTGAAATCAGGTCGTTACTTTGATGTATTTAAATGGTCAAATGAAAGCATTATAATGTTTATTTAATATGATATACTAAACAAATGTTTAATAAAGAACACATTATCATTAAATAGTGTATAGTGCATGTTTATTATAGTGTATAGTGCATGCTTATTATAGTGTAGTGTATGTTTATTATAGTGTATAGTGCATGTTTATTATAGTGTATAGTGCATGCTTATTATAGTGTATAGTGCATGTTTATTATAGTGTATAGTGCATGCTTATTATAGTGTATAGTGCATGTTTATTATAGTGTATAGTGCATGCTTATTATAGTGTATAGTGCATGTTTTTATAGTGTATAGTGCGTGTTTATTATAGTGTATAGTGCGTGTTTATTATAGTGTATAGTGCGTGTTTATTATAGTGTATAGTGCATGTTTATTATAGTGTATAGTGCATGTTTATTATAGTGTCACCCCTAATGAAAGGGCCAGTCATTTACAAGACACAGCTTATCCTATCCGTGAAGGCCAGACACCTGCCTGGTAGGCAATCGATAACAATTATTTAACTAACGGCTCACCACCCCCTGACGAGGTTCGAACGTTCGACCTCCCGCTCCTCAGGCGGACGCATTAACCACTAAGTCACTGAGACGGCTAAAGACCAATAAAACACAGTTAAAAATACATGTTGAATTATTTTCAACTTTCACTTTGAAATGTTATGTTTTCTGTTACATTGTTGTTGTATTTGCAATAGATCTACATCTAATTTAAAATGGAAATGGCATATCATTCATTCATTCATCTTTTGAGGAAACCGGAGTACCCGGAGAAAACCCACCTGTCCGATCAGGCGACCACCGTACCATCTCACATACTTCTCGGTCCCGGAATTATTTGAAGGCCTCAGCACACTTTAAATATGCCGAATCATACCCCGATGGAAATTATTAACCCGATATTCGATCATTGTGTATTGGTTTTTTGTTGCTGCCCAACAATACAAATGCGCATGCCAGCTGCATACCAGACGGATAGTCCAGTGGTGACACGCTGGACTGGTAATCCAGGGATCGCAGGTTCGATCCCCCGTCTGACCATAATAAAATTAACAGTCTTTCAGATGGGACGTTAAACCGAGGTCTCGTGTCGGTGCTGTACATCGTGCACGTAAAAGAACCAGAGGAGACTCTGGAATGGGTCTTTGTCTTTATCATTACAATATCCCCAAAAATCTAAAATGACAAATCTCTTCAGGAGGCGTCGTTCATATGGGCAACCGATAGCGACTATAAATAAACGTAAAACACACGCACGCTGCATACCATTAGTGAGGAAATTCACACGAAAATATATACAAACACGTCAAATACGTGCATCGAAGGAAATGCAATAGTGATGTGAATATTCAATTTCAATATACATGTACGCGTATACGTACATCTACTTTCTCATTTATAATTTAACAAAATGTTAACTGATTTGTGAAGAGAGCATAATATATGTATGTCTCTCCTGAGACAGTGCTTTATGGTTCATTTGCGAAACTCTAGTTTATACAATTTATTTAAAGCGACATTACATCGCAAAGAGAAAAATAATGCATGGTTAAATGCACCGCTATTGAAGACTAACATTGAATCAATAACAGTGTTGTTGTGGTTTACAAACATTTAAAAATGAAAATAGCACCCACGTTCCTAAATTGATTTGTGTTTGTCATTGCAGTGTAAACGCGTGATATTGTGTCTTAGCCACTCTTAGGTCATATTTAACTAAGATTAGTCTAAAATTAGATAGCCATAGGCACAAATATGAGATATAACGGTAAAGCTGTACCATAAATCGTGTTATTCATGATACACACGTTGTATTACGCTTGGAAGCTTACAAAATAGTGTCATGTCAACAAACGTCGTATACGACGTTTGTTTCTTAGTTTGTTGAGGCAAATATTTCGAAAAAAAATGAATACCATATAATTGGAATTATTAATTAATTATTAATTGTGGAAGTTGTGATAGCGCAGTGTGAGTCGTGATAGCGCAGTGGAAGTCGATATAGCGCAGTGGATGCGCGTTCGCTTCGGGTGCGAAAGGTCCGGAGTTCGAGCCCCGCTGGAGCCGTTACGATTGTGCCCTTAGGCAAGGCATTTAAATTCCACGTTGCCTCTTCTCTCTCCCTCGTAGCGATGGATTCCATCAGGAATGAGGTCTCGAGAGTGATTCATATAAGTTGTAAGAACTTGTTTCGCAATCGAGCTAAAATAAAGTTGTATGAGAAAGTTGTGTTTTGGTCAGTTTGTAGTGTGTTATTAGTTTCTTGAAGATTGTTTGGTCTATGGTAACGTTTTTGGTCGAGTAATTTCAAACATAAAGTATATATTTCTGAGTATCGTATGTGGGTCAATAACTAATGTAGGGAATGGAAGAAACCATGTGACATTACTTTAGTTGTTTATTTTAAAATCACTTACTTTTGGCTCAATATCTAGCACATGTTTGAAGTGATAGCCCATTAAGTTAATAATGGAAATACAGTCGAAGCTGTGTTAGTGATCACCTCCATTAAGCAACCAACCTGTATTAAGCTGCCAGTTTAAAAACTCCCAATATGTTGCTTTATTATACATTTAACCTCTATTAAGCAGCCATCTGTGTTAGGCAGCCACTTTCTGTGATTCCCTTGGCTGGCTGTTTAAGACAGGTTTAACTGTATGTCATATATATGTCTATTTTCGTTTAAAATGAAATAAATAAAATTGCATAAAGCTCAAATGATTTTGGGGTATAAAATTACAGGGCCTTCACTTTGTTTTGTACGATGATCTGTTTTATTATGTGTGTTGTGTAGATTGTCACTACAAAATGTAGTTTCACTGTTCGCTATCTCTATCATGCATATGTTTTGACCTCATGGGCTTTTTAGCCTAATGGTTTTGAATAAAATGTCTGTCTGTCTGTCAAAGATCATAATTATAAATGTGCATGCCTGGACCACAACTCGTAACTGTCACACTGGGTTCTGGACGTTAGCGTCATGGAGCAGTTTTCATCTTTATTAAAGTCTCAACTATTTACATATATAAATACAAATATAATTTACATATATAAATACAAATATAATTTACATATATAAATACAAATATAATTTACATATATAAATACAAATTTAAACAACCATGTAATGCATTATCAAAATCATATTTATTTTTGAAAACTTAAAACAAAACAGCTTACTCTCCTCATGGCAAAATAACTTTCAACACAACAATAGCCTTGTATGTTTGTATATGTACAGTAGTTCATACTATACAAGGTTAGTGTTGTGTTGAACGTTATTTTGCCATCGGGAGAGTGCATGTATATGTTTTCGCTTTATTTGTCACTCATATTATCATGTAAACATGAACTGAGTCAATAAAATTATTGAGATGTAAAATGTACCTATCCATTCTGGTATAATTACCAGAAAAATTTAGCAGGCAAACACATCTCAGTATTGTAACCGTTTATTTACATACCAAAGCCTATACACAGTTGCTAATTTCAATTTAAGTACTAATTACTACAAAAAAGGTTATAAAACACTGTACAATTAAGTATAATGTCAATCATACATCATTTTTTTTTTTTTACGTTTATTTATCGTCGCTACCGGTTGCCCATATGAGCGACGCCTCCTGAAGAGATTAGTTATTTTAGATTTTGGAGGATAGTGCATGATACAGACAGAGACCAATTCCAGAATCTCCTCTGGTTCTTTTACGTGCACGGTGTAAAGCACCGACACGAGACCTCGGTTTAACGTCCCATCTGAAAGACTGTTAATTTTATTAGGGTCACACGGGGGATCGAACCTGCGATCCCTGGATTACCAGTCCAGCACATACATCTTTTTTTTTGGACATTGTGTTTATTGTTTTACTCATTTCTGTTTCTAGCCTCGGGAGAGTATTTCTTCAAATTCTTCAATAAACCAATTATACTGAGATAGATAATTGTAAAAACCGATCGATCAGTTGTTCATGTGTCCATTTTAATTGAATAAGTTACTATGTGACAGATATGCGGTTGTGATAATAACCGGTTTGAAATCCTAAATGGAAAAACCATTTATTATTTATAAATAATTATTTGATAGCGGTCAAGTATAACATGTGTTTATGGTCAAATGTACAGTCTACATAGCATATACCAATTTGATTTTCTGCTAAGCCTGTCGGTATCATCCAAAAATCTAAAATGACTAATCTCTTCAGGAGGCGTCGCTCATATGGGCAACCGGTAGCGACGATAAATAAACGTAGAACACACACTGTACTAAACTATAGTTAGCATCAAATCATAACAGAAATATGCTATAATTCTGAGATTTTGATGTAATTAACATGCATGTACACATGGGACATACTCATCATTCAAAGCATTATGAATGCTCATGATTACATGTATATTAATTGTGTGAAATCAGGTCGTTACTTTGATGAATTTAAATTGTGTTAGAATTTGAGAATACGTGTAAGACGTCAATGAATTATTTAAATAGTGGAATATCTTAAATCATTGGACATTTGTGAAATGTGATATTTCTTTGAATTGTTGCCTGCAAAATTTTAAATTGTGATACATTAAATATATTGGAATATACGGAATTCGGTAAGTACCAATTTCTTTTCATAGAGGATTTAAAAAAAGATATATATTATTATTAAAATTATATTAGTGATTCACATCCTTTTATTGAACTCAATTCTATAATATATTTGGAGAGACATTAGGGGGATCGAAAAGTTTGGGAAATAAAAGAGGGGAAATGGCTACAACTAGGAGTGCTACTAAGGAAATTGAGGGGCCGGTTCACCCCGACTTGTAGACCACAGGCGATGAAATATGGGATATATTAATGTGACTCCCCTACTTTAGTCAGGCAAGCCTGGAACTCCAGGGTGAGATTTATGAGAACGAGAGAAGAGAAGAACGAGAGAGGGAAATAGAAGAGAAAGAAAGAGAAGAGACAGAAAGAGAGAGGGAAGAGAAAGAGAGAGAGAGAGAAGGGGAGGGAAAGAGAAGAGAAAGAAAGGGAAGAGACAGAAAGAGAGAGAGAGAGAGAGAGAGAGAAAGAGAAGAGAAAGAGAAGAGAAGGAAAAGGAGGAAAGAAGGAGGACAGAATGCAAAGGGAGAAAATGCAAAGGGAGATTCGCTATAGAGAAATCCAGAGAGATCAGGAATCTCAACAAAATAGCACCCTCCCTACAGATAATAGACCTTCTAGGACTAACATTACTGTTCCTATGTGGACCCATACTATGAGACCAGATCAATTATTCTCAACATGTGAGAGACTTTGTGAAGCTAGCCAGATCGCCAAAGAAACTTGGGTTGGCCATATTTTAGAAAAGTTGTCCGACAAGGCCATACTTATATACGCCACGCTTCCTGTCCGAGAGGCCAATAATTATGATACCGCCATCTTGGATGAATATCGACTCTCATCCACTGTATATAGAAAATAATTCTTTTCTTGGGTAAAGAGGCCTCAGCAGACATAATTATTCCGAATTCATTAAAGAATTGAGAGAGCAAATGTCTCTTTGGACGGAGTACATTGATCCGAGCGAGGTCATCATTAAAGAATTGAGAGAGCAAATGTCTCTTTGGACGGAGTACATTGATCCGAGCGAGGTCAACTGGGTTGAGCTGCTCTTGGGATATAGGTTCGATTCCCAGCTAAGTGATGAGCTTAATTGGTTAATTCTGGATTTACCAGGCCGATGAATATAACTTCCATCGCAGATTAGCGCAAATCCGAATATGAAACCTAGATATACAGAACACCGCCATCCAGCCCCAATGCCATATACCCCATCACCCATGTATCGACCCAGTATTAGGATAGATACATTCCAAGCTACCCACATAACTCCCCGGGTAGGAAACTACTGTAGCTATTGTAGGCGAAATGGCCACGTACGAATCGAGTGTTGGGAAGACCCCAATTCACCTAGGTGCAGGGGTACTAGAAACCTAGCAAGTGTCAAACACTACTCAGAGTTCAGCATTGATAACCAATGAGCAACTGCACACATTTGAAAATACCGAGATGCTAATTCCATTACTTGCCAAATATACATTGTGTGTTTTACGTTTATTTAGCGACGCCTCATGAAGAGATTAGTCATTTTAGAATTTTGGAGGATAGTGCAATGATACAGAAAGAGACCAATTTCAGAGTCTCCTATGGTTTTTTTACGTGCACGGTGTACATCACCGACAAGAGACCTCTGTTTAAAGTCCCATCTGAAAGACTGTTAATTGTATTAGAGTCAGACGGGGGATCGAACCTGTGATCCCTGGATTACCAGTCCAGCGTGTTACCACTGTACACATATCCTTCTGTCCAAATATACAGATCAAGCACGCAATCAATAATAATACCTCACAAGTCACGTATTTGAGAGATGCAGGTGCGACAATCAGTTTATTGACGGCTACTGAACAAACCGCTAATCATTTAGAATACAATGGTGAACGGGTAACGATCCGCAGTGTCAATTATATTCCTGGTAATTACCCGATGGCAAAGATTAGCGTTCATTGTCCAATCTACCAAGGAACATTGAACGTGGCGGTATTGAAACACAGATGCACAGCGGGTGTTGATCTTATAATATCATCATACGTCACAGTACTTAGAGGATAACAATCGAATGACCTCTTACCATTATAAACGTCAACAATAATATGGACAGAAGCCGTACAGAATAGGTAGTCCATAGGTATACGATCTGTAGTCCACTTGTAACACGCTGGACTGGTAATCCAGGGATCGCAGGTTCGATCCCCCGTCTGACCCTAATAAAATTAACAGTATTTCAGATGGGACGTTAAACCGAGGTCTCGTGTCAATGCTTTACACCGTGCACGTAAAAGAACCAGAGGAGACTCTGGAATGGGTCTCTCTCTGTATCATTGCACTATCCTCCAAAAATCTAAAATGACTAATATCTTCAGGAGATAGATAGATAGATATTCTTTATTATCCTCCAATTGAAGAGACATTGTAAAACACACACAGAATAGGTAGATTTAGTTAATCCCTTACATGTCTTTGTTTTTTTCCGTTCTTTCTATGCTACATATATGGAAAAGTGGAAATATGTCGTGAATAATATTGTATATGTATGTAAATCTAGGATATGAAGAATCCTCCATTACTATGTATGCTATTATTAGTTATACAACTGTTGTTCCTTTCAAGTCATTATCGGAAGCACCATTGGCTAAATATTTGTTTCTGCTTTGTTTATGCCCTCATATTGTACATATGTACCTGAGAGAAAATAAAAGTTCATGTCCTGTCCTGTCCTGTCCTGTCCTGTCCTGTCCTGTCCTGTCCTGTCCTGTCCTGCCCTGCCCTGTCCTGTCCTGTCCTGTCCTGTCCTGTCCTGTCCTGTCCTGCCCGTCCGTCCGTCCGTCCGTCCGTCCGTCCGTCCGTCCGTCCGTCCGTCCGTCCGTCCGTCCGTCCGTCCGTCCGTCCGTCCGTCCGTCCGTCCGTCCGTCCGTCCGTCCGTCCGTCCGTCCGTCGTCGTCCCGTCCGTCCGTCCGTCCGTCCCGTCCGTCCGTCCGTCCGTCCCGTCCGTCCGTCCGTCGTCCGTCGTCCGTCCGTCCGTCCGTCCGCGTCGTCCGTCCGTCCGTCCGTCGTCCGTCGTCCGTCCGTCCGTTCCGTCCGTCCGTCCGTCCGTCCGTCCGTCCGTCTGTCTGTCTGTCTGTCTGTCTGTCTGTCTGTCTGTCTGTCTGTCTGTCTGTCTGTCTGTCTGTCTGTCTGTCTGTCTGTCTGTCTGTCTGTCTGTCTGTCTGTCTGTCTGTCTGTCTGTCTGTCTGTCTGTCTGTTGTCTGTCTGTCTGTCTGTCTGTCTGTCTGTCTGTCTGTCTGTCTGTCTGTCTGTCTGTCTGTCTGTCTGTCTGTCTGTCTGTCTGTCTGTCTGTCTGTCTGTCTGTCTGTCTGTCTGTCTGTCTGTCTGTCTGTCTGTCTGTCTGTCTGTCTGTCTGTCTGTCTGTCTGTCTGTCTGTCTGTCTGTCTGTCTGTCTGTCTGTCTGTCTGTCTGTCTGTCTGTCGTCTGTCTGTCTGTCTGTCTGTCTGTCTGTCTGTCTGTCTGTCTGTCTGTCTGTCTGTCTGTCTGTCTGTCTGTCTGTCTGTCTGTCTGTCTGTCTGTCTGTCTGTCTGTCTGTCTGTCTGTCTGTCTGTCTGTCTGTCTGTCTGTCTGTCTGTCTGTCTGTCTGTCTGTCTGTCTGTCTGTCTGTCTGTCAAACCTTACTATACAGAATACCAAATATGTATAAATTTGAGCAGCTAATGAATACAAATAATTAAGTTGAATTTATAAAACTATGTAAATTCATAAAGAGAAAGAAAACCTGTCTTTAATATACAAATGTACATGTATGTGCAAAGGTAAAACAACAAAAACACAGAATGTGGCAATGTAATTTTTACTTAGAAATAGAACAGTTATACTATGTATGGGGGAATGGTACACACATTATAATGTAGCGTAAAATGTTGACGCTCATACATGTTTAGCTGGCTAACATTTACAGTGGAGATATACTCTTTAAACCATAGTCATGCAACGGTTTATAATTGTTATATATGTATAATTATGTTAGTAAGCCTCGTGTATTTTATTGATTGGAATACCTCATTTATTCATGTATGTCATGATATGAGAAAATAAAAGATATTTAACTTTGACTTGACTGACTTAATTACCTGTGGCGTGGTTACACGCTCCAATAAGAAAACTATCCCGTTTGATGAAACCGCCATGTCCATACCAGACTCAGAAAACACGACAGGTACGGATCTAGATGTATTACCTTTCCGGAATACAATAACCCCCCCCCCCTCCCAGTAAAGAGTAACCCCAAGATATCCCCTCTATTGATGATTTGAGTCCTTATTTCCTTATTTATTGTAACCGCCATGTTATGTTTTATTGCGATGGACATGTTTATACCAAATAAAATATATTGAAAATGCTCTAGTATTCGCCAGCATGGTTCAATGCATCGTCTTTGTGTGTGTTTTACGTTTATTTATCGTCGCTACCGGTTGCCCATATGAGCGACGCCTCCTGAAGAGATTAGTTATTTTAGATTTTGGAGGATAGTGCATGATACAGACAGAGACCCTTTCCAGAATCTCCTCTGGTTCTTTTACGTACACGGTGTAAAGCACCGACACGAGACCTCGGTTTAACGTCCCAATGTATCGTCTAATACACCGTGTAAGATATACCAGCATGGTTCAATGCATCGTCTAATACACCGTGCAATGTATTGTTCTTCAATTGGAAAATAAAGCTTTTCTTTGTGTTTATATTCGTAAACAACTATTTAGAAAGTAAATCCCTCATTGGCCGAGTGGAGTGGTTCTTAGGTTCGAGTCTCACTGAAGTGCGTAACCATTTCATATGAGGATGGTATTCAGCTAGCGTGCGAGAAGGTCGATTGTTCTACCCGGGTGCATGTCCATGCCTGAAATACTACACCGAGGACGGGCAACTTCCTCCACCATTAAAAGCTGGATAACTAAGCTGCAATTTAAAACCCAGACAAACTGTCTATGTACAATGTTATTGATGAATTTTTAAAATACAAACTCATAAATGGAGACATTTTATGAATAACAATATTACACAATTACTATGAATTTGGGGACAAACCTTCAAATCGGAATAAATTGTTTTCGAAATATGCAAATCTAAGAAGTAATAAGCATTTCTAATAATCCACTCCTACGCATATCCCAACGTGCAGCAAAGTCTGGTACGCATTCAAGTAACAATAGAAGGATTTCATTATACAAGGCCCTAAGGCCTTCAGACAGTTTATGTATGTATGTTCCTTTAATGTCAAACCCCTCGCAGGGACTTAGACATGTTTTCCTGGGCAGGCTTAGCCGACCTAAGCGATTAACCAGTACTAAGCAATGTGTGTGAGGTGACTTGCTTAATGACACTACATACGTGGCCTGACCGAGTATCGAACCCGGGACCGTTCGATTCGAAATCCGACGCTCTACCACTGGACCACGGACGCCACACAACTGGACCACGGACGTTTACAACATGTATTTATTCAATGTGGCTAGCTGAACTTGCTGAATACAGTCTAATTAAGAAAGGCGAACTACTGATTTCATAAGTATGAGTTAGCATGAGATATACTTAAATGTACATACCATTCACTTATTTGCCCTCAAATGATCCTTTTCAAAGTTCATACATACAAGCTTCTCCGAAACTACTCCATTATAAACCATGTTTTCATGTTTTAACTTTTTCACAATACAGGTATATGCATTGTATCCGTATATGCTATAAGCATCAGTTGATGTCTTAATTTAATGCAATAAATGTTGTTGTTGTTGTTGTTGTTGTATTTCCGTCCATTGTTAAAGACATGATCGCGAATGGGGGGGGGGGGGGGGGGTATGCAATAGTTTTCAAACGTGAGATTTATTTTTTTTGTGCCTCAGTGTCCGTTCAACATTGCAGGTAACCATTTATTTTGTTATATTTTTTTTTTCAATTATCACTGATAATCCGTTTATTTTTTTACATGTAACAAACATACATACGTACATTGAACATAATATATACATAATTATTTGATAAGATAAATTGAAAACATGTCTGTATTCAATGAAGATATGTAATCTGTAAGATAGTATCTAATTCAAATTTGAATTTTTGCAAAAAAGCTGAAGTTTTTTTTTTACTTACTAAGTGCTGTAACATTGTGGTGAGTTCGTTATGAAAAAGTCGATGTATAGGATAGAAAATTGTTCGTTTTTCACTTAAAAAGTACGATTTATAAGTGCAAAAGCATATAAGATTTAAAATTCTATTTACATCAATATACTGCTTTATTTCGATTTTCTATCCAACTATTAGGAAGTGTAATGTCCTCATGCATTTTGATATGCCGCATTTTACAAAAACCGAAGTGATTAAATTCCAAAATGAATCAAGACATTTACAATATATCAACATATGTTCAATAGTTTCTATTTGATTACAAAATAAGCAATTAGAAGAATCTGATATTCTCCATTTATGTAGAGTGTCTCTTGTTGGGAGTATTCTATGTATAGTTTTGTATTTGAACTGTTTAACACGGTTATCTATTAGTTGATTGAGTATGTTGTAGTAAACGTTCCAATTGATTCGAGAATTTAGGGTTTGTTCCCAATATCTATGTATGTAAGGCTTGCAGAATTTGTACTTAAGCAATGTTCTGTATATGTTTTTATTTGTCATATCAGTGAATTTGATTTTTAGGTCTAGACTTATCGACAGGCTAGTTTTGACTTTAGTCATAACTGAGTTATTTGTTTTCAGTATGTTTCTCCATGAGCAGGGAATCGACTTTAAAACTCTATTGAATTCTGATAGCCAATTAGTTTTATTTTTAAGTTTTAGGAACGTGTGTTGCTCTTGTATGTGACCATTTTCGCCTATTAGATCATTTAAGAATAATATTCCAGAGTCGATCCAATGTTTAAAGATTAAATTCTTTCCATTAAGTAATATGTGTTTATTTCCCCATATAATTTCTTTTCTGATGTTGTAAAAATTGTTGGGAAATTGTTTATGTTTATTATTGACTTCAGACCAAATTGATACGATGTCAGTATAGAACGATGGAATTTTGTATTGTACTTGTGGTAAAGTTTTCGGCGAGTTATAATTCATGTAAAATATCAGGAAATGTGTACCGAACTGGTCTAAAAAGAAGTGAGGAATACATTTCCAGTTAGCGATTTCGTTGTTTAATAGATGTTGTATCCATTTAATTTTAATAGATTTCATGTAAGTTTCAATGTCTATCATTCCTAAACCACCTTCTTCGCGCTTGCCAATAAGCGTTGTTCTCTTGATTTTCTCTCTCTTGCCATTCCATAAGAAATCGAACAACATTGAATTTATTTTGTTAATGATATGTTTTGGTGCGACCAATGATTGTAGAAGGTATGTGAATTTTGGAATTAATAATGTTTTGATTATCTGAATTTTTCCGTAGAATGTTAAACCGTTTTTGCCAATTTTTTATTGTATCTGCACATTGTTGTAGTCTATTTTCCCAATTAAGATTTTCACATTTAACTTTATCATGACCGAAGTATATTCCTAAAGCTTTAATAGGGTTTTCACTCCAACTGATGTTGAATATGTTTTTACTTTTAGCTTTTGATGCACCAATCCAAAGTCCTGAGGTTTTGTTTTTATTTAGTTTTAATCCTGAAAAGTTTCCGAATTCATATATTATTTTAAGTGTTTGCTCGATGTCATTTTCATCTTTAAGGAACAAGGTTGTATCATCTGCCAACTGAGATATTTTTAAAGCATGTGTTTTATTGTTTACTTTTACTGATATGCCTTTAATAATGTCACAGGATCTTATTTTAATTGCAAGAATTTCTGCTACTATGATGAATAAAAGTGCAGACAGAGGACATCCTTGCCTGACGCCTCTGCTGATTGCAAACATGTTACATTTCCAACCATTATTGATGATACAATAATTTATGTCTTTGTATAAAGTTTTTACCCAGTTTATAAAGTTTGTTTTGAAACCAAAATGTTTAATGACTTCAAGAAGTGATGCCCATTCGAGTGTATCGAAAGCTTTTCGAAAATCTAGAAACAGAATGGCACCATCTATCTCAAATATATCAGTGTAGTCTATGATGTCTTGAATTTGTCTGATGTTAAATCCAATAAATCTATTTTTGATGTAACCCTGTTGATCTAGACTTATGATTTTGGGTAACACTTTTTGGATACGTTTCGCAAGAGTACGAGCAGCTATTTTGTAATCTGTGTTGAGTAATGATATAGGTCTCCAATTTTCGATGTTTTCCGGGTCTCCTTTTTTAAAGATTAAAGATATTATGCTTTGCTTTTGAGTTCTTGACATTTCTGTTTTCATATAACAGTTATTTAAAGTATTTGTTACGAGGTTACCTATTTTAGGCCAAACTATTTTATAGAATTCAGCTGTTAGACCGTCGCTTCCGGGACTTTTATTAATCTTAAGATCTTCAACTGATTGTTTACATTCTTCAAAAGTGAAAAGTCCTTCACAAATGTCTGCTTCCTCGTTAGTAAGTTTTTTTCTCCAATTTAACCGATGATAGGTATTCATTTATATTGATTTTACTTTGTGTTGATTTAAATAAGTTTTCGTAAAATTTTCGTTCTTCTTTCAGTACCTCTTTCGTATTTGTGAATCGTTTATTGTTTATTACTATAGAAGTCATCAATTTTCTGGTTTGTCTTGATTTTTCTAGACTGAGAAAATATTTGCTATTCTTTTCGCCCTCTTCTAAGTACTGAATTCTAGACCTAACTTGTCGCACCTACCGCTTTAAAATCGTATATTTCTTCTATTTGTTTTTGAGTGTTTTCTATTTCGGACAGAATAGTATCGTTTAAATCGTTTTCTGGTAACGATTGTAATGTTTGTAGTTTCGTTTCGAGGTCCTTAAGTATAGTTTTTCGTTGTTTAGATTTATGTTTTGCAAATTGTATAGAAGTTTCCTTTATTTCGTATTTACAATATTCCCAGATAGTTTGATAACATTCATGATCGCCTAACTCATTTAGACAAGTATCTATTGTATTATTTATTAACGTTTTATATGTATCGTCAAGTAGATAAGAATTGTTTAATTTCCAGAATCCGGGCCCTCTTTTACTTGGTATTCTTATCTTAAGGGATACTGCCATATGGTCTGTATATTTAATTTGGGCTGGTCTTATGTCTGTGTTTTCAATTAAAGGTAGGAGGTTTTCGTCTGTCAAAAAGAAATCAATTCTACTTTTTTCGCTATTATTTTTCCTTCTCCACGTATATTGAGAGGCGTTTGGGTTTTTCACTCTCCAAATATCAATCAAGTTAAATTCTTTAATTATTTTTTCCAAACATTTAACTGGACATTTTTGTTGTTTTGTATTTGATTTAGAAATTCTATCAGTTTTACTAAGAGTGTCGTTATAATCACCAGCAATTATTTTCAAACCTTGTGTAAATTCATTTAGTAGTTTATGTAACGTTTGAAAAAAGTTGTCTCTTGACTTCATATCATTAAATGCATATATATTAACGAGTGTGTATACACTATTGGCAATTTCCGTATTTATTATTATAAACCGACCGTTTTCATCGGTGTGATAATCAATGATATTGAAATTTAACTCTTTTTTTAAAAAGATAGAACAGCCTTTACTGTTGCTTGTACCGTATGAGTGATATATTTCCCACTCAGAAAATTCTTTTCATATTAAATTGCTTAATTCGTCTGTGAAATGGGTCTCTTGTACAAATAAGATATTTGCATTCTGCTGCATTAACCATTGTAACATGCGACCGCGTTTAGTTTTATCCCTTAGTCCTTGGGCGTTCAGCGACAAAATATGTATGTTATTAGGCATGACAACGCTTGCATTTTGTTAAAATATCTAGCTGGTTAACACCAGTTTCACGGTGAATGGACACTGAGCGAGACTGTTTGACCGCGTCTTGTAACGGTTTCAAAATTAACAAAGGAAGTTTCATCGTATAACGAATGGTGCTGCGATAACGATAAACTTTTATACCTGTGTGGTATACTACCGTAGTGTATTTAGAATGTATATATAACGGTTTATGACTGCTTTGCACAAAAAAGTTAAGTTATTATAAAACATGCTATACAATTATTGACCCTTGTAGTTATATACATGCATGTCATTTTGCTTATACATATGGCAGTGTCTATTTTTTCATAGATTATATCCAAAACTGTTATACTTTAATGTGCAATCACATTTTACTCGTATATCAACTGTGAGATTTCACAGAGTAATATGTTTGTGGTATTTATGTACCAAAAGTGTTCCGCTAGTCCAAATATCATAGTCCATAGTTCGTTTCCTAATAAAAAAGTTCTATAGCGACAATATCCCACAAAACAGTCAGTCAGCATCGCTGTCGTTCTTGCTGGAAGAGTTGCCATCATCGGATGTTTTGTGCTTTTTTGGTTTATCTCGTAGATCCTCGATGGGTGTAGGTGGAGAACGAACAGTTGCGTTCTGTTTTCTCCCTTTGTTCGGGGTTTCACAGTTATTGCGCACGCTTTTGACAAACTTGTCGATGGCCTGTTGGCCTGGTATTTGAGCGATGTTTTTGTTGCCTTTTTTTTTTTGATGGATGTGTGTCAAGCACGGGTTTCTTTGTATTCCCAGTGGATTCGCTGTCCCATTGTTTATTTTGACGCTCGTCGTCACCGGAGTGTTCGGGAGACTCATCAGGGGGGAAATCGGCATCGCACTCATCTTTCAGTTAACCATTTATAAAGAACTAACAGTATATAATATAAAGTGTGACATCGCATGCTTTTTGTTAGATTTGAAAGTAGGTCGGGTGTGTCGCTAAAATGTACATGTCAGTAGTCATGTTGTCGGATTCAGTCTGTCCGCGAGGGGTGACTACGTTGTTTGGATGAACACGTAGAAAGTATCGTTCATAAGTTGTCCCATCAGCAAATAAGCCAAGCAAATCGTGTACTCAGTGTGTCGCAGTTTACGTTTATTTATCGTCGCTACCTGTTGCTCATATGAGCGACACCTCCTGACGAGATTAGTCAATTTAGATTTTGGAGGATAGTGCAATGATACAGACAGAGACCCACTCCATAATCTCCTCTTGGACGTGTACGTGCATGATGTAAAGCACCGACACAATACCTCGGTTTGAAGTCTCGTCCGATAGATATGGGTCATTTTAACCACTGGACTACTAATCCGCTACCGGTCGCTTACTCTACTCCACCCACCTTCTAATAACGACGAACAGAACAGAACATATGTTTATTTACAAGACTTGTACATAGTACATCGTCGAAAGGCACGATATATTTAACATAATTACTGATCATGTGATATATCATATCATAATTATGAACAATATTCACATAATTTCAATCAGTTAACAAGAAAGTTTATATCAGTATATTACTGATTACAAATTAGGGTAAAGAGGATGAACATATAACATATACTAAATGCTCATTTGGTTATTCAGCATTGTGTTTCTTATAGACAATGCTTCTTTGACATATTTTGACAAGTTACATAACCCATTCTTATCAGTTGATGTTAGCAATTCTAAAATCTTAGACATTGATGGCCTAGAAAAGTAATATTTATGTATGTACTTTTTGCGTAAATTACTAAACCATGAACATATACATAGAACATGATATTCATCTTCTATGTCTAATTTATTACAGCAGTTACAGTGTCTTTGATCTCTCGGTATTTGTTACATAACGTCCAGCTTGAATTTTTAACGGATGAACTGATAATCTCAACCTACTAATACACAACCTAATGTTCCGTGGCAGAACGTCTAGATAACTCTCATAACATAATTTATTTTTAGACAATCTATAATTATTCATGGCTGGACTTCTAGTAAATTCCCAAACCATACCTGGGTAAATATATCAATGATACGATGGTTGAATATACATGTATATAGCAAAATGCCTTCATATCAGTAACAGTTATTATTACAAAACACATTAGGAAATCCATAGTTATTCAGCAAAGATTTTACATTGTATGTCCAGTTTTAACAACCTCTATTGCAATCATGCAATCCTTGTTGGTGCAATGTTCTGATTAGTATACGAGGATATCGATTTGTATGTGTGTGCTATGTTCTAAAAAAACAACTATATCAGCTAGCTATTTCTATAAAGTTCATATCTTAGAGCTCATGAAATTTCAAACACACGTGGTTGTACACCAACATGCTAACATGACTAGGTCAGAAGAGTACATTGGTTGTGAAGCTGATTAAGATGTTGACGACGTGAACGAACTGCTGAGCTAAGTCACATGTCAACTTGTCAGTCATGTGTGACTTAATAGGTCTGAACAAAAACGTATCTGTTATCATCATTATGGTCAAAATGACGAACAAATAAGCTGACGCACATCACATGTTATATATATAGATGCATTTACTAATGTTTTAAGATTTCGAGTAAGTACAATTATATACTATAGTTCATCCCTATAGTAAAATGGTATGCCAATAATTATCACTTACACTGGTTGTCATAATTTTATACTTATGTTGTAGAATGTAATATTGCTATGTCACTAAAACCTGTATAGTTTATGTGAATACAATATGTTCGTTCGTTCGTGTTATATCAATGATATGTAGCATCACGCCGCCGCCACAGACGGATCTGTAGTCCAGTGGTAACACGCTGGACTGGTAATACAGGGATCGCAGGTTCGATCCCCCGTCTGATCCTAATAACATTAACAGTCTTTCAGATGTGACTTTAAACGGAGGTCTCGTGTCGGTGCTTTACACCGTGCACGTAAAAGAACCATAGGAGACTCTGGAATGGGTGTCTGTCTGTATCATTGCACTATCCTCCAACAATCTAAAATGACTAATCTCTTCAGGAGGCGTCTCTCATATGGGCAACCGGTAGCGACGACACATAAACGTAAAACACGCACATACGCATGCACGCACGCACGATGACTTTCGGACTGACCTGCTCTAGTTGTACGAGATGCTCTAGTTGTGCGAGATGTTCTAGTTGTACGAGATGCTCTAATTGTACGAGATGCTCTAGTTGTACGAGATGCTCTAGTTGTGCGAGATGTTCTAGTTGTACGAGATGCTCTAGTTGTACGAGATGCTCTAGTTGTGCGAGATGCTCTAGTTGTACGAGATGCTCTAATTGTACGAGATGCTCTAGTTGTACGAGATGCTCTAGTTGTGCGAGATGTTCTAGTTGTACGAGATGCTCTAGTTGTACGAGATGCTCTAGTTGTACGAGATGCTCTAGTTGTGCGAGATGCTCTAGTTGTACGAGATGCTCTAATTGTACGAGATGCTCTAGTTGTACGAGATGCTCTAGTTGTGCGAGATGTTCTAGTTGTACGAGATGCTCTAGTTGTACGAGATGCTCTAGTTGTACGAGATGCTCTAGTTGTGCGAGATGCTCTAGTTGTACGAGATGCTCTAATTGTACGAGATGCTCTAGTTGTACGAGATGCTCTAGTTGTGCGAGATGTTCTAGTTGTACGAGATGCTCTAGTTGTACGAGATGCTCTAGTTGTACGAGATGCTCTAGTTGTGCGAGATGCTCTAGTTGTACGAGATGCTCTAATTGTACGAGATGCTCTAGTTGTACGAGATGCTCTAGTTGTGCGAGATGCTCTAGTTGTGCGAGATGTTCTAGTTGTACGAGATGCTCTAATTGTACGAGATGCTCTAGTTGTGCGAGATGCTCTAGTTGTACGAGATGCTCTAGTTGTACGAGATGTTCTAGTTGTGCGAGATGCTCTAGTTGTGCGAGATGTTCTAGTTGTACGAGATGCTCTAGTTGTACGAGATGCTCTAGTTGTGCGAGATGTTCTAGTTGTACGAGATGCTCTAGTTGTACGAGATGTTCTAGTTGTACGAGATGTTCTAGTTGTACGAGATGCTCTAGTTGTACGAGATGCTCTAGTTGTACGAGATGTTCTAGTTGTACGAGATGTTCTAGTTGTGCGAGATGCTCTAGTTGTGCGAGATGTTCTAGTTGTGCGAGATGCTCTAGTTGTGCGAGGTGCTCTAGTTGTACGAGATGCTCTAGTTGTACGAGATGCTCTAGTTGTGCGAGATGCTCTAGTTGTGCGAGATGCTCTAGTTGTACGAGATGCTCTAGTTGTGCGAGATGCTCTAGTTGTACGAGATGCTCTAGTTGTACGTTGTACGAGATGTTCTAGTTGTGCGAGATGTTCTAGTTGTACGAGATGCTCTAATTGTACGAGATGCTCTAGTTGTGCGAGATGCTCTAGTTGTACGAGATGCTCTAGTTGTACGAGATGTTCTAGTTGTGCGAGATGCTCTAGTTGTGCGAGATGTTCTAGTTGTGCGAGATGCTCTAGTTGTGCGAGATGCTCTAGTTGTGCGAGATGCTCTAGTTGTACGAGATGCTCTAGTTGTACGAGATGTTCTAGTTGTACGAGATGCTCTAGTTGTGCGAGATGCTCTAGTTGTACGAGATGCTCTAGTTGTACGAGATGTTCTAGTTGTGCGAGATGTTCTAGTTGTGCGAGATGCTCTAGTTGTGCGAGATGTTCTAGTTGTGCGAGATGCTCTAGTTGTGCGAGATGCTCTAGTTGTACGAGATGCTCTAGTTGTACGAGATGCTCTAGTTGTGCGAGATGCTCTAGTTGTGCGAGATGCTCTAGTTGTACGAGATGCTCTAGTTGTACGAGATGCTCTAGTTGTACGAGATGCTCTAGTTGTACGAGATGCTCTAGTTGTGCGAGATGCTCTAGATGTACGAGATGCTCTAGTTGTACGAGATGCTCTAGTTGTACGAGATGCTCTAGTTGTACGTTGTACGAGATGTTCTAGTTGTGCGTTGTACGAGATGTTCTAGTTGTGCGAGATGCTCTAGTTGTGCGAGATGCTCTAGTTGTACGAGATGCTCTAGTTGTACGAGATGCTCTAGTTGTACGTTGTACGAGATGTTCTAGTTGTGCGTTGTACGAGATGTTCTAGTTGTACGAGATGTTCTAGTTGTACGAGATGTTCTAGTTGTACGTTGTACGAGATGTTCTAGTTGTACGTTGTACGAGATGTTCTAGTTGTACGAGATGTTCTAGTTGTACGTTGTACGAGATGTTCTAGTTGTACGAGATGTTCTAGTTGTACGTTGTACGAGATGTTCTAGTTGTACGTTGTACGAGATGTTCTAGTTGTACGAGATGTTCTAGTTGTACGTTGTACGAGATGTTCTAGTTGTACGTTGTACGAGATGGTCTAGTTGTACGAGATGTTCTAGTTGTACGTTGTACGAGATGTTCTAGTTGTACGTTGGATGTTCTAGTTGTACGAGATGTTCTAGTTGTACGAGATGCTCTAGTTGGGTCGTAATGTCCTGCTCTAGTTGTGCGAGATGTTCTAGTTGTACGAGATGTTCTAGTTGTACGAGATGCTCTAGTTGTACGAGATGCTCTAGTTGTACGAGATGCTCTAGTTGTGCGAGATGCTCTAGTTGTACGAGATGCTCTAGTTGTACGAGATGCTCTAGTTGTACGAGATGCTCTAGTTGTACGAGATGCTCTAGTTGTACGAGATGTTCTAGTTGTACGAGATGCTCTAGTTGTGCGAGATGTTCTAGTTGTACGAGATGCTCTAGTTGTGCGAGATGTTCTAGTTGTACGAGATGCTCTAATTGTACGAGATGCTCTAGTTGGGTCGGAATGTCCTGCTCTAGTTGTGCGAGATGTTCTAGTTGTACGAGATGCTCTAATTGTACGAGATGCTCTAGTTGTGCGAGATGTTCTAGTTGTACGAGATGCTCTAGTTGTACGAGATTTTCTAGTTGTGCGAGATGCTCTAGTTGTGCGAGATGTTCTAGTTGTACGAGATGCTCTAATTGTACGAGATGCTCTAGTTGTGCGAGATGCTCTAGTTGTACGAGATGCTCTAGTTGTACGAGATGTTCTAGTTGTGCGAGATGTTCTAGTTGTGCGAGATGTTCTAGTTGTACGAGATGCTCTAGTTGTACGAGATGTTCTAGTTGTACGAGATGCTCTAGTTGTACGAGATGTTCTAGTTGTACGAGATGCTCTAGTTGTACGAGATGTTCTAGTTGTGCGAGATGCTCTAGTTGTGCGAGATGTTCTAGTTGTGCGAGATGCTCTAGTTGTGCGAGGTGCTCTAGTTGTACGAGATGCTCTAGTTGTACGAGATGCTCTAGTTGTGCGAGATGCTCTAGTTGTGCGAGATGCTCTAGTTGTACGAGATGCTCTAGTTGTGCGAGATGCTCTAGTTGTACGAGATGCTCTAGTTGTACGAGATGTTCTAGTTGTGCGAGATGTTCTAGTTGTACGAGATGCTCTAATTGTACGAGATGCTCTAGTTGTGCGAGATGCTCTAGTTGTACGAGATGCTCTAGTTGTGCGAGATGCTCTAGTTGTACGAGATGCTCTAGTTGTACGAGATGTTCTAGTTGTGCGAGATGTTCTAGTTGTACGAGATGCTCTAGTTGTGCGAGATGCTCTAGTTGTACGAGATGCTCTAGTTGTACGAGATGTTCTAGTTGTGCGAGATGTTCTAGTTGTGCGAGATGCTCTAGTTGTGCGAGATGTTCTAGTTGTGCGAGATGCTCTAGTTGTGCGAGATGCTCTAGTTGTACGAGATGCTCTAGTTGTACGAGATGCTCTAGTTGTGCGAGATGCTCTAGTTGTGCGAGGTGCTCTAGTTGTACGAGATGCTCTAGTTGTAAGAGATGCTCTAGTTGTACGAGATGCTCTAGTTGTACGAGATGCTCTAGTTGTGCGAGATGCTCTAGATGTACGAGATGCTCTAGTTGTACGAGATGCTCTAGTTGTACGAGATGCTCTAGTTGTGCGAGATGCTCTAGATGTACGAGATGCTCTAGTTGTACGAGATGCTCTAGTTGTACGAGATGCTCTAGTTGTACGTTGTACGAGATGTTCTAGTTGTGCGTTGTACGAGATGTTCTAGTTGTGCGAGATGCTCTAGTTGTGCGAGATGCTCTAGTTGTACGAGATGCTCTAGTTGTACGAGATGCTCTAGTTGTACGTTGTACGAGATGTTCTAGTTGTGCGTTGTACGAGATGTTCTAGTTGTACGAGATGTTCTAGTTGTACGAGATGTTCTAGTTGTACGTTGTACGAGATGTTCTAGTTGTACGTTGTACGAGATGTTCTAGTTGTACGAGATGTTCTAGTTGTACGTTGTACGAGATGTTCTAGTTGTACGAGATGTTCTAGTTGTACGTTGTACGAGATGTTCTAGTTGTACGAGATGTTCTAGTTGTACGTTGTACGAGATGTTCTAGTTGTACGTTGTACGAGATGTTCTAGTTGTACGAGATGTTCTAGTTGTACGTTGTACGAGATGGTCTAGTTGTACGAGATGTTCTAGTTGTACGTTGTACGAGATGTTCTAGTTGTAAGAGATGTTCTAGTTGTACGTTGTACGAGATGTTCTAGTTGTACGTTGTACGAGATGTTCTAGTTGTACGAGATGTTCTAGTTGTACGTTGTACGAGATGGTCTAGTTGTACGAGATGTTCTAGTTGTACGAGATGGTCTAGTTGTACGAGATGTTCTAGTTGTACGTTGTACGAGATGTTCTAGTTGTACGTTGGATGTTCTAGTTGTACGAGATGTTCTAGTTGTACGAGATGCTCTAGTTGTGCGAGATGCTCTAGTTGGGTCGGAATGTCCTGCTCTAGTTGTGCGAGATGTTCTAGTTGTACGAGATGTTCTAGTTGTACGAGATGTTCTAGTTGTACGAGATGCTCTAGTTGGGTCGGAATGTCCTGCTCTAGTTGTGCGAGATGTTCTAGTTGTACGAGATGTTCTAGTTGTACGAGATGCTCTAGTTGTGCGAGATGCTCTAGTTGGGTCGGAATGTCCTGCTCTAGTTGTGTGAGATGCTCTAGTTGTACGAGATGCTCTAGTTGTGCGAGATGCTCTAGTTGTACGAGATGCTCTAGTTGTGCGAGATGCTCTAGTTGTACGAGATGCTCTAGTTGTGCGAGATGCTCTAGTTGTACGAGATGCTCTAGTTGTGCGAGATGCTCTAATTGTACGAGATGCTCTAGTTGTGCGAGATGCTCTAGTTGTACGAGATGCTCTAGTTGTGCGAGATGCTCTAGTTGTACGAGATGCTCTAGTTGTACGAGATGCTCTAGTTGTACGAGATGCTCTAGTTGTGCGAGATGCTCTAGTTGTGCGAGGTGCTCTAGTTGTACGAGATGCTCTAGTTGTAAGAGATGCTCTAGTTGTACGAGATGCTCTAGTTGTACGAGATGCTCTAGTTGTGCGAGATGCTCTAGATGTACGAGATGCTCTAGTTGTACGAGATGCTCTAGTTGTACGAGATGCTCTAGTTGTGCGAGATGCTCTAGATGTACGAGATGCTCTAGTTGTACGAGATGCTCTAGTTGTACGAGATGCTCTAGTTGTACGTTGTACGAGATGTTCTAGTTGTGCGTTGTACGAGATGTTCTAGTTGTGCGAGATGCTCTAGTTGTGCGAGATGCTCTAGTTGTACGAGATGCTCTAGTTGTACGAGATGCTCTAGTTGTACGTTGTACGAGATGTTCTAGTTGTGCGTTGTACGAGATGTTCTAGTTGTACGAGATGTTCTAGTTGTACGAGATGTTCTAGTTGTACGTTGTACGAGATGTTCTAGTTGTACGTTGTACGAGATGTTCTAGTTGTACGAGATGTTCTAGTTGTACGTTGTACGAGATGTTCTAGTTGTACGAGATGTTCTAGTTGTACGTTGTACGAGATGTTCTAGTTGTACGAGATGTTCTAGTTGTACGTTGTACGAGATGTTCTAGTTGTACGTTGTACGAGATGTTCTAGTTGTACGAGATGTTCTAGTTGTACGTTGTACGAGATGGTCTAGTTGTACGAGATGTTCTAGTTGTACGTTGTACGAGATGTTCTAGTTGTAAGAGATGTTCTAGTTGTACGTTGTACGAGATGTTCTAGTTGTACGTTGTACGAGATGTTCTAGTTGTACGAGATGTTCTAGTTGTACGTTGTACGAGATGGTCTAGTTGTACGAGATGTTCTAGTTGTACGAGATGCTCTAGTTGTACGAGATGCTCTAGTTGTGCGAGATGTTCTAGTTGTACGAGATGCTCTAGTTGTGCGAGATGCTCTAGTTGTACGAGATGCTCTAGTTGTGCGAGATGCTCTAGTTGTCGGATGCTCTAGTTGTGCGAGATGCTCTAGTTGTACGAGATGTTCTAGTTGTGCGAGATGCTCTAGTTGTACGAGATGCTCTAGTTGTGCGGATGCTCTAGTTGTACGAGATGCTCTAGTTGTGCGAGATGCTCTAGTTGTACGAGATGCTCTAGTTGTGCGAGATGCTCTAGTTGTCGGATGCTCTAGTTGTGCGAGATGCTCTAGTTGTACGAGATGCTCTAGTTGTGCGAGATGCTCTAGTTGTACGAGATGCTCTAGTTGTGCGAGATGCTCTAGTTGTACGAGATGCTCTAGTTGTGCGAGATGCTCTAGTTGTACGAGATGCTCTAGTTGTGCGAGATGCTCTAGTTGTGCGAGATCTCATACACGTTGTGCGAGATCTCATACACGATATGACGATATGGGTCGGAATGTCCAGATTTTTATATTGATACATCTTAACTTAATTTCTAATCCAAATTAATATATTGAATTGTAGGCAAACCCGGTACACATATCTGTATCATCTTTACTTGTGATATTATTTTAATTCAGAGTGATGTTGCTTTTCCACAATACTAATTATTATTGTTGCGGCTAGATGGATGGATGGCTGGAAACGATGGATGGATGTGGATGTGGGTGAATGAATGTAGGCCTACTGTCAGTGTATCATGATTTGCTTCATGAGTGTATGATTCAGTAATCCAATAGCAACAGTAATTTACCATCAATTATCATATATCGGGCTAGTCGTTGAATAAAAGTCAATTTAACGTCGTTACGGCATTGAATATAAGCTGAACATGCACCATCTCTCATTCTGATTTCCATATGTTCAGATTTATGAATGGTTGGTTCGCATTCAACTGTACCTGGCATACAATTATATATTGCATATATTATGGTATTTATTGATACGGGTATCGTCAGTGAATGGAATAAATGTACCGTTACCTAACAGTAACTTATTGTTAGCAATATCTTATTGCATATGGATAGGCCCTACTTGTATTACCCTTGAAAATGACAGGGCAATTTACGCTAATATTGATTTTCTAACCTAAATATAACTTGTATATATTTGCGCGGTATTTGGAGGGAGGGGTATTGTATACTGCAGAACATTTCAGACGCTGCTCTAGTACTTAAAGCAGCATTACATCGTATGAAATAAAAGATATTTGAAAAATACAATGTTTACGCAATGCTGCTACACATTCTAACATTATACTTTGTATGCTTATATTCATTTAGTAAACAGTGTTTTTTGCGATAAAACAAACTCGAAACCGAAAGTAGGACTTTCCGAGTCGATCGGTCACGCACTTGTTTACAACCGGAACGCATCGTCCGCACTTGTCCCACGTTGTCTTTTTTAATTAAATTGCTTGATATGTTGATTCATACCTCTGTTAGCTAAGTCTTTTAGGGACATTTCTACATCCCCGCGAGGAGTTCGACATTAGGGGAAGATAGATAGTCTTTCATGTTCAAAATATATACGTTGTTTTCTACATCCTCTGTTATTTCACGCATGCGCGCTGTGCGTGTTTACATGTCGTGTGTTAATAAACAAATTCGCGCATACGACGGTTTAAATTTATTGGAATTTCATCGTTTCTGAGCGACTCTTTCGATGTTTGTAAACACACACACACACACACACACATTAGTATTTATATTTTACCCAAAACATCCTTTATTACGATATAATGCTGCTTTAATGTGCTCAGTGTAATGTATCAACATGGTGTATACACTGAACTACTTTAAAAAGGCACCACTTTTGGCGGGGTGGGGCGGGGTTATTTTTTTGCGTATGACTCGTTTTCAAAAATAGCATGTCTACCACAAAGTGCATAGAAATACAATTTATTAGGACGCCACGAGCATTGCAGAAGTCAGTCTTAGTATGTGCCAAATTTTATGAAATTCCACAAACTACAACTGTGCAAAAATCACCCCTGTTATATGGTGCGTTTTTAAAGTCGTTCAGTGTATATATCAGTACATGTGCACATACTATGTATTTATGTTTGGACTGATATGTATTAAAAGATCCATATACATGTACCAACAGTAAGGTCTACATATACTCTATATATATCTTAGTTAGGATGAGGGCGTGGAAATGCGAGCAACAAATCGTGTATATTTAATACTACAAAATTGTTGTTAAGAAATATATTTGTTTGTCTTTCCTATTTGTCTTTATATTTTTTACACTGATGTACATAATTTGATTTTTATATTCCACTACCTATGCACGCTACTTAGAAATAGAAAAAGTCTGCTCATTCTGTTACATATTTTTGATATAATATGTTCCTTTAATGTCAAACCCCTTGCGGGGACCTATACATGTTTTCCTGGGCAGGCTTAGCCGACCTAAGTGGTTAACCAGTACTAAGCAATGTGTGTGAGGTGCCTTGCTCAATGGCACTACATACGTGGCCTGACCGAGTATCGAACCCGGGACCGTTCGATTCCAAATCCGATGCTCTACCACTGGACCACGGATGCCACACATATATAAGGGGAAGATCGTCACTAATGTTGGTAAATCTTTTGACCCAACCCATTTGCTTCTTATAACATTATAACAGATTCACTCGACATATAATATTCGCTACATTTCATTTATTGTACAACTAGTGTACAGTCTGTGTATATTTATGTTATTTGAACGCAATACAATACGCTTAAATTAAATAAGGTCTACTTGACCGACCACCGGCTACTTGACCGACCGTATTACCGTTGCCAGATGAGAAAACTGTAAAGATATCAACTAACTTGCCAAGTTTATATCAGTGTTATAAATGATGAACAAATAGACAAGAACAACAAAGCAGGCGTGATTCATTTATAGCGCAGTTAATATTTCTATTTCAACTAACATTACGGACACAAATCATGTTTTCATTATTTTTCAATCTCTGCAGTGTGGTTTTGTCTCGGCTAACATATTGCGTTACGGGGACAAATATAGAGTTTGGTTGATATTGCGATACTTTTCATAGATATATATTAATAGATCGATATATCTAGCCATTTCTGGCCCATGAACAAAGCATCAATACAAAACATTACAAAGTGAAACATGTATGGTCATATGGTGACGGACACTAATCTCAACGAACACTTATGAGAGAGACATATAATTATTAAAAACAAAAACAACACAATAAATACCAACTAAGTATTCATCATTCAAAACAATATTAAGTAGGTTAGCAATTTAGTATATATTAATAAAATTTAATAGTCTACAATGTTCACACGCTTTCAACACAGGAATACCGCCAGATACGCATGCGTACTTTGTTTCACGAAACCCTCCTCAATTGTGGCCTATGAAATATAACGTAAACGTGGCCTATCAAACATAACGGAATTGTGGCCTATCAAACATAACGTAATTATGGCCTATCAAACATAGCGGAATTGTGGCCTATCAAACATAACGGAATTGTGGCCTATCAAACATAACGTAATTATAGCCTATCAAACATAACGTAGTTGTGGCCTATCAAACATAACGTAATTATAGCCTATCAAACATAACGGAATTGTGGCCTATCAAACATAACGGAATTGTGGCCTATCAAACATAACGTAATTATAGCCTATCAAACATACCGTAATTATAGCCTATCAATCATAACGGAATTGTGGCCTATGAAATATAACGTAAACGTGGCCTATCAAATATAACGGAATTGTGGCCTATCAAGCATAACGGGATTGTGGCCTATCAAACATAACGTAATTATAGCCTATCAAACATAACGTAATTATAGCCTATCAAACATAACGGAATTGTGGCCTATGAAATATAACGTAAACGTGGCCTATCAAACATAACGTAATTATAGCCTATCAAACATAATGGAATTGTGGCCTATCAAACATAACGGAATTGTGGCCTATCAAACATAACGGAATTGTGGCCTATCAAACATAACGGAATTGTGGCCTATCAAACATAACGGAATTGTGGCCTATCAAACATAACGTAATTATAGCCTATCAAACATAACGTAATTATAGCCTATCAATCATAACGGAATTGTGGCCTATGAAATATAACGTAAACGTGGCCTATCAAACATAACGGAATTGTGGCCTATCAAGCATAACGGGATTGTGGCCTATCAAACATAACGTAATTATAGCCTATCAAACATAACGTAATTATAGCCTATCAAACATAACGGAATTGTGGCCTATGAAATATAACGTAAACGTGGCCTATCAAACATAACGTAATTATAGCCTATCAAACATAATGGAATTGTGGCCTATCAAACATAATGGAATTGTGGCCTATCAAACATAACGTAATTATAGCCTATCAAACATAATGGAATTGTGGCCTATCAAAAATAATGGAATTGTGGCCTATCAAACATAACGGAATTGTGGCCTATCAAACATAATGGAATTGTGGCCTATCAAACATAACGTAATTATAGCCTATCAAACATAACGTAATTATAGCCTATCAAACATAACGGAATTGTGGCCTATCAAACATAACGGAATTGTGGCCTATGAAATATAACGTAAACGTGGCCTATCAAACATAACGTAATTATAGCCTATCAAACATAATGGAATTGTGGCCTATCAAACATAACGGAATTGTGGCCTATCAAACATAACGGAATGTGGCCTATCAAACATAACGGAATTGTGGCCTATCAAACATAACGTAATTGTGGCCTATCAAACATAACGTAATTATAGCCTATCAAACATAACGTAATTATAGCCTATCAAACATAACGGAATTGTGGCCTATGAAATATAACGTAAACGTGGCCTATCAAACATAACGGAATTGTGGCCTATCAAACATAACGGAATTGTGGCCTATCAAACATAACGTAATTATAGCCTATCAAACATAACGTAATTATAGCCTATCAAACATAACGGAATTGTGGCCTATGAAATATAACGTAAACGTGGCCTATCAAACATAACGTAATTATAGCCTATCAAACATAACGGAATTGTGGCCTATCAAACATAACGGAATTGTGGCCTATCAAACATAACGTAATTATAGCCTATCAAACATAATGGAATTGTGGCCTATCAAAATAAGGAATTGTGGCCTATCAAACATAACGGAATTGTGGCCTATCAAACATAATGGAATTGTGGCCTATCAAACATAACGGAATTATAGCCTATCAAACATAACGTAATTATAGCCTATCAAACATAACGGAATTGTGGCCTATCAAACATAACGGAATTGTGGCCTATGAAATATAACGTAAACGTGGCCTATCAAACATAACGTAATTATAGCCTATCAAACATAATGGAATTGTGGCCTATCAAACATAACGGAATTGTGGCCTATCAAACATAACGTAATTATAGCCTATCAAACATAATGTAATTATAGCCTATCAAACATAGCGGAATTGTGGCCTATGAAATATAATGTAAACGTGGTCTATCAAACATAGCGTAATTATAGCCTATCAAACATAACGGGATTGTGGCCTATCAAACATAGCGTAATTATAGCCTATCAAACATAATGGAATTGTGGCCTATCAAACATAACGGAATTGTGGCCTATCAAACATAACGTAATTATAGCCTATCAAACATAATGGAATTGTGGCCTATCAAACATAACGGAATTGTGGCCTATCAAACATAATGGAATTGTGGCCTATCAAACATAATGGAATTGTGGCCTATCAAACATAACGTAATTATAGCCTATCAAACATAACGTAATTATGGCCTGTCAAACATAATGGAATTGTGGCCTATCAAACATAACGTAGCCTATCAAACATAACGGAATTGTGGCCTATCAAACATAACGTAATTTGCCTATCAAACATAACGAATTTGGCCTTAAAATAACGTAAACGTGGCCTATCAAACATAACGTAATTATAGCCTATCAAACATAATGGAATTGTGGCCTATCAAACATAACGGAATTGTGGCCTATCAAAAATAATGGAATTGTGGCCTATCAAACATAACGGAATTGTGGCCTATCAAACATAACGGAATTGTGGCCTATCAAACATAACGTAATTATAGCCTATCAAACATAACGGAATTGTGGCCTATCAAACATAACGGAATTGTGGCCTATCAAACATAACGGGATTGTGACCTATCAAACATAACGGGATTGTGGCCTATCAAACATAACGTAATTATAGCCTATCAAACATAACGTAATTATAGCCTATCAATCATAACGGAATTGTGGCCTATGAAATATAACGTAAACGTGGCCTATCAAACATAACGGAATTGTGGCCTATCAAGCATAACGGGATTGTGGCCTATCAAACATAACGTAATTATAGCCTATCAAACATAACGGAATTGTGGCCTATGAAATATAACGTAAACGTGGCCTATCAAACATAACGTAATTATAGCCTATCAAACATAATGGAATTGTGGCCTATCAAACATAACGGAATTATGGCCTATCAAACATAATGGAATTGTGGCCTATCAAACATAACGGAATTGTGGCCTATCAAAAATAACGGAATTGTGGCCTATCAAAAATAATGGAATTGTGGCCTATCAAACATAACGGAATTGTGGCCTATCAAACATAATGGAATTGTGGCCTATCAAACATAACGTAATTATAGCCTATCAAACATAATGTAATTATAGCCTATCAAACATAACGGAATTGTGGCCTATGAAATATAACGTAATTATAGCCTATCAAGCATAGCGGAATTGTGGCCTATGAAATATAATGTAAACGTGGTCTATCAAACATAGCGTAATTATAGCCTATCAAACATAACGGGATTGTGGCCTATCAAACATAGCGTAATTATAGCCTATCAAACATAACGGAATTGTGGCCTATCAAACATAACGGAATTGTGGCCTATGAAATATAACGTAAACGTGGCCTATCAAACATAACGTAATTATAGCCTATCAAACATAATGGAATTGTGGCCTATCAAACATAACGGAATTGTGGCCTATCAAACATAACGTAATTATAGCCTATCAAACATAATGTAATTATAGCCTATCAAACATAACGGAATTGTG
The DNA here is from genome assembly GCA_014843695.1 of Archivesica marissinica. NCBI lineage: Eukaryota > Metazoa > Mollusca > Bivalvia > Venerida > Vesicomyidae > Archivesica > Archivesica marissinica. The sequence goes on from CM026387.1 coordinate 48,520,449, forward strand.
GCCTATGAAATATAACGTAATTATAGCCTATCAATCATAACGGAATTGTGGCCTATGAAATATAACGTAAACGTGGCCTATCAAACATAACGGAATTGTGGCCTATCAAGCATAACGGGATTGTGGCCTATCAAACATAACGTAATTATAGCCTATCAAACATAACGGAATTGTGGCCTATGAAATATAACGTAAACGTGGCCTATCAAACATAACGTAATTATAGCCTATCAAACATAATGGAATTGTGGCCTATCAAACATAACGGAATTGTGGCCTATCAAAAATAATGGAATTGTGGCCTATCAAACATAACGGAATTGTGGCCTATCAAACATAATGGAATTGTGGCCTATCAAACATAACATAATTATAGCCTATCAAACATAATGTAATTATAGCCTATCAAACATAACGGAATTGTGGCCTATGAAATATAACGTAATTATAGCCTATCAAGCATAGCGGAATTGTGGCCTATGAAATATAATGTAAACGTGGTCTATCAAACATAGCGTAATTATAGCCTATCAAACATAACGGGATTGTGGCCTATCAAACATAGCATAATTATAGCCTATCAAACATAACGGAATTGTGGCCTATCAAACATAACGGAATTGTGGCCTATGAAATATAACGTAAACGTGGCCTATCAAACATAACGTAATTATAGCCTATCAAACATAATGTAATTATAGCCTATCAAACATAACGGAATTGTGGCCTATGAAATATAATGTAAACGTGGTCTATCAAACATAGCGTAATTATAGCCTATCAAACATAACGGAATTGTGGCCTATCACACATAACGGAATTGTGGCCTATGAAATATAACGTAATTATAGCCTATTAAACATAGCGGAATTGTGGCCTATCAAACATAGCGTAATTATAGCCTATCAAACATAACGGAATTGTGGCCTATCACACATAACGGAATTGTGGCCTATCAAACATAACGTAATTATAGCCTATTAAACATAGCGGAATTGTGGCCTATCAAACATAACGTAATTGTGGCCTATCAAACATAATGGAATTGTGGCCTATCAAACATAATGGAATTGTGGCCTATCAAACATAACGTAATTATAGCCTATCAAACATAACGGAATTGTGGCCTATCAAACATAACGGAATTGTGGCCTATGAAATATAACGTAAACGTGGCCTATCAAACATAACGTAATTATAGCCTATCAAACATAACGGAATTGTGGCCTATCAAACATAACGGAATTGTGGCCTATCAAACATAACGTAATTATAGCCTATCAAACATAATGTAATTATAGCCTATCAAACATAACGGAATTGTGGCCTATGAAATATAACGTAATTATAGCCTATCAAGCATAGCGGAATTGTGGCCTATGAAATATAATGTAAACGTGGTCTATCAAACATAGCGTAATTATAGCCTATCAAACATAACGGGATTGTGGCCTATCAAACATAGCGTAATTATAGCCTATCAAACATAATGGAATTGTGGCCTATCAAACATAACGGAATTGTGGCCTATCAAACATAACGTAATTATAGCCTATCAAACATAATGGAATTGTGGCCTATCAAACATAACGGAATTGTGGCCTATCAAACATAACGTAATTATAGCCTATCAAACATAATGGAATTGTGGCCTATCAAACATAACGTAATTATAGCCTATCAAACATAACGGAATTGTGGCCTATCAAACATAACGGAATTGTGGCCTATCAAACATAACGTAGCCTATCAAACATAACGGAATTGTGGCCTATGAAATATAACGTAAACGTGGCCTATCAAACATAACGTAATTATAGCCTATCAAACATAATGGAATTGTGGCCTATCAAACATAACGGAATTGTGGCCTATCAAAAATAATGGAATTGTGGCCTATCAAACATAACGGAATTGTGGCCTATCAAACATAATGGAATTGTGGCCTATCAAACATAACGTAATTATAGCCTATCAAACATAATGTAATTATAGCCTATCAAACATAACGGAATTGTGGCCTATCAAACATAACGTAATTATAGCCTATCAAACATAACGGAATTGTGGCCTATGAAATATAATGTAAACGTGGTCTATCAAACATAGCGTAATTATAGCCTATCAAACATAACGGGATTGTGGCCTATCAAACATAGCGTAATTATAGCCTATCAAACATAACGGAATTGTGGCCTATCAAACATAACGGAATTGTGGCCTATGAAATATAACGTAAACGTGGCCTATCAAACATAACGTAATTATAGCCTATCAAACATAATGTAATTATAGCCTATCAAACATAACGGAATTGTGGCCTATGAAATATAATGTAAACGTGGTCTATCAAACATAGCGTAATTATAGCCTATCAAACATAACGGGATTGTGGCCTATCAAACATAGCGTAATTATAGCCTATCAAACAACGGAATTGTGGCCTATCACACATAACGGAATTGTGGCCTATGAAATATAACGTAATTATAGCCTATTAAACATAGCGGAATTGTGGCCTATCAAACATAGCGTAATTATAGCCTATCAAACATAACGGAATTGTGGCCTATCACACATAACGGAATTGTGGCCTATCAAACATAACGTAATTATAGCCTATTAAACATAGCGGAATTGTGGCCTATCAAACATAACGTAATTATAGCCTATCAAACATAATGGAATTGTGGCCTATCAAACATAATGGAATTGTGGCCTATCAAACATAACGTAATTATAGCCTATCAAACATAACGTAATTATGGCCTGTCAAACATAATGGAATTGTGGCCTATCAAACATAACGTAGCCTATCAAACATAACGGAATTGTGGTCTATCAAACATAACGGAATTGTGGCCTATCAAACATGACGTAATTATAGCCTATCAAATATAACGGAATTGTGGCCTATCAAACATAACGTAATGATGGCCTATCAAACATAACGAAAGTGTAGCCTATCGAACATAACGTAATTATAGCCTATCAAACATAACGTAATTATAGCCTATCAAACATAACGGAATTGTGGCCTATCAAACATAACGGAATTGTGGCCTATCAAACATAACGTAATTATAGCCTATCAAACATAACGGAATTGTGGCCTATCAAACATAACGTAATTATAGCCTATCAAACATAACGGAATTGTGGCCTATCAAACATAACATAATTATGGCCTATCAAACATAACGGAATTGTGGCCTATCAAACATAACGGAATTGTGGCCTATCAAACATAGCGGAATTGTGGCCTATCAAACATAACTTAATGATGGCCTATCAAACATACCGGAATTGTGGCCTATCAAACATAACGGAATTGTGGCCTATCAAACATACCGGAATTGTGGCCTATGAAACATAACGGAATTGTGGCCTATTAAACATAACGGAAGTGTGGAAAATGAAATGCGTACGTGTCTACAATTATTGGTTGCGGTATATTTATACTTACGCATGTATGTTGTACCATATAATATAATTATGATAGGTTAAAGCTTTCAATAAGCATGACATATTCTGTCATTCGCTTACTATATACCATATAGTTGATTTAATAAACTTGTTTTAATGACCCGTAAATGACAATTACAATTGCTTATTACGTTATGGTGTGTTACATTCACTGACCCCGACGTACATTAAATGTACATACCAGGCCGATTAGCGGCCCTGTGCGCGTTAACAGTTAAGGCCAAAGAAGTAGGACAAAACATGATTTATTGGACCAGTTATGTGTGTTTGTGTTCCTATCTTGAAAAATGCATATCAGTGCCGTAGCCAGAATCTGAAAATAACCTAGGCGACCCCTCGTCGAATTATTTTTGTGTATGCTTGTTTGTGCATTCTGAAGGCAGTTTTATCAGTTTTTCTATATACATATCGTTACTTGCCAAATTCTAATCGAGGCGAGTGCCTCGGTTAGACTCAGTTTGGCTACGGACCTGCATATGGCATAGTGTAACGCAGTGACGGCTGGTTCTGTATGCATTAGTTTTCGGCTATCATTAGTGTGACAAACCCATGAACAACTATTACGAAATAAAAATATTAATTCATTTTAGGATGCATCGGGCCTGCAACATTCTTAGCCACCACACGACATAATGATGTATCGATAGTAACCAGAAGCGTGTGTGTTTTACTTTTATTTACCGTCGCTACCGGTTGCCCATATGAGCGACGCCTCCTGAAGAGTCATTTTAGATTGTGGAGGATAGTACATGATACAGACAGAGACCCATTCCAGAGTCTCCTCTGGTTCTTTTACGTGCACGGTGTAAAGCATCGACACGAAACCTCGGTTTAAAGTCCCATCTGAAAGACTGTTAGTTTTATTATGGGCAGACAGGGGATCGAACCTGCGATCCCTGGACACGGTTGTATTCGAAGTTCTCATCAGTATTTTTTTCAAATTATATTCAGTTGTACATGACTGGTGCACGTTCATGGATAGGTCCGGGAACATATCTGATCATTCTTATAGACAGTACGTCTCTCCCCTACAAACGCTGTCTGATTTGCTAACAATTTCTCAAAATGCGATACATGTATATTAATACTTGTCCGTCCATTTCGTATAATGTTCCATCCATCCAATTAGTATTCGGTTTCGGCTAATCTGCTGACTAAACGTACTGTCTGACCCGTATTTATTTCATCTTTGTCTAGAGTGCAATATTTGTATCATACTGTATAAGTTATATAAAGAGCAAACAAAATAAAGGATTAAACTTATTGGAATTTATATGATTACTAACTACCACGCATGGGAAAGACAATATTGGTATTTGATAACAGAACGTCTTTCATTGCAGGTTGGCATATTCCGTCATGTGTGGTGCATTTAATAATGTCGTGCCGCTCCATGAATACAACTCACCGTATTCATAGCAGACACTCGAAGTGTCTGTTTATTGTAATCGTATAGCTTAACTTCTCACCAATGCAACCCCGATTCGATTATCAAAGAGGGAACTACGTGAGATGGTACAGTGGTCGCCAGATCGGACAGGTGGTCTTTACCCGGGTACTCCGGTTTCCTCCCACACGAATGACCACACATACGCTTTCATCCGCGCAACACGGGGGAATTAATATAAGTTGTTAAAAGTTTCTTTCGCAATCTTTAAAAAATACAAATACAATCATAATTTATATAGTGATTTATAGTGAAGCCAGTTATGACTTACTGCTCTCCAGGACAGGCGATTGTGTTGCGTCCGCTAAGTTTTCTCATGTTACGCTATATCGCATAAAATATTCATTATCATTGCTGTTGATAACACATTCCAATACATTTGAGAACCAATAATAAACCTGATTATCACAAATAATAACTAATGTATTACTAGTAGCATCATCATAATATAACATCATTATTGACACAAAAACGCGTTCCCTTCAGGTACGAAAGGCCCGGAGTTCGAGCCCCGCTGCAGCCGTTACGATTGGCCCAGGCAAGGCATGCATGGACATTCCACGTTGCATATTCTCTTGTGACGATGGATTCCATCAGCAATGAGGTCTCGAGAGTGATTAGTATAAGTTGTAAGAACTTGCTTAGCAATCGCGCTAAATATCTTTGAATAAACTAATTGACACAAACGTCCAACGGTTTACCCACCGGACATACGTGGCATTTGCAATTTCAGTAACCACGAAAACAATGGCGACGAGTCCGATACACTATATCTGACGAACAATGCTGCTGTTTCAATATTGTGAATACCTGATATTTTCACTTCCAGTCAGTCAACTGCATAACCTAGTAATGCTAGTTCTGATCCGATTGTGTCTTCGTCAGCTTTTGTTCAAAGTTCATCTAAATACATACTTTGGTCTCACTTACGGCCAACATACGCAGTGGTATTCACAATGTAGTTATATCCTCAACTTGCAGACAGAAGTACGTTATCTATCATTATTTCCTCAGTCTACCCTGTTGCTCATGTTTTTTGAAAATTTAAACTTTATATCTTTTACAACGATTGCGAAGCAAGTTCTAACAACTTATATTAATCACTCTCGTTGGCGCGGATGAAAGCGTAAATGTGGTCATTCGTATGGGAGGAAACCGGAGTACCCGGAGAAAACCCACCTGTCCGATCTGGCGATCACCTTACCACCTCACATGCTTCCCGGTCCGATGATTGGACCTGGGTTGCATTGGTGAGAGCGAGCGCGCTAACCACTGCGCTAAACGGACAGCTCATGTTGCTCATGGGCACCGGTAGGCATGGTTCCATAAGTCAAGTATATGCATCGCTGATATTTATTGACTATCGGTCTGTCTACAGAGATAACAGGTGCATTGCATTACGTATTAGCTCTCTCTCTCTCTCTCTCTCTCTCTCTCCCCCCCCCCCCTCCTCTCTCTCTCTCTCTCTCCTCTCTCTCTCTCTCTCTCTCTTTCTCTCTCTCTCTCTCTCTCTATATATATATATATATATATATATATAATATATATATATATATATATACAGTCAAACCTGTGTTAACCTAACAGCTAATGGAATCACAGAAAGTGGCTGCTTAACACAGATGGCTGCTTAATAGAGGTCAAATATATAACAAAACAACATATTGGGAATAAGGCAACTGGCTGCTTAATACAGGGTGGCTGCTTAATAGAGGTGACCACTAACACAGGTTTGACTGTATATACCTATACATATGCATAATACGTCACGGTCAGCTAGTGTGATAATTATTCTGTCCAACATTATTTGTCTCCGCTATCCGCCATGCAGGCTATGTTTCTGCCTCCGTGTGTTTATTTGCTAGCAGGATTACGCACACAGTTACGGAATTTGGTGGTCCGAAAGGTGGGCATCGGGTCAAGATCGAACCGAACCCATTATATCATGGAAGTGATTTCTTCACCATTGTGAGATAGGGCAAGCAAAGACATTTGAGAGTGTCCGAGGTTTGCTATCTTGGATTGTTCTTGTTTATAAGTGATTAATACTCTTGTTTATAAGTGATTAACCTGAATGTATATAAACAGTGGCATTGTAATATAATTGTTATTAATATAACCTTGAGTACGGACTTATTAGCTGAATGCGAACACGTACAAGTACATGCATATGCCGTCGACAATGGAGCAAAATGAACTAAATTCACAACTCTAGATTTTAATGTTTTCTAAATGTGGGTAAAACGGGATTAAATAAAGCGTGCACAAAGTACACACATTTGGAAGTCGTGATAGCGCAGTGATAGTGCGTTCGCTTCAGGTGCGAATGGTCTGGAGTTCGAGCCCCTCTGGAGCCATTACGATTGTGCCCTTTGGCAAGGCATTTAAATTCCACATGTTTTCTGTTGTTTTTTTTAATTTAAGTTTATTTAACGTAGCTACCCGTTGCCCATTTGAGCGACAACAACTTTACTGAGCAGGCTCCAGTGCTTAATCAGTACCTGGTGCACCAAACTCCGTAAGAAACTGCCAACATTTTCATTTAAATGGACATGGTCTGAGTGGGGCTCGAACCCGTGACCATCAGTGATGATACGTTACAGTGGTATACAAGTCAGTGACCTTAACCACTCGACCACGGAGGCGAACTTTACTACTGTTGAAAATAAGTCGAACATAGATTTTCAAAAGATGGCGGTCATTTTAGTTTAAACTTTATTTATTTTACAACGACTGTGAAGCAAGTTTTTAACAACTTATATTAATCACTCTCGTTGGAGCGGATGAAAGCGTAAATATGTGTGGAAGGAAACCGGAGTAGCTGGAGAAAACCCACCTGTCCGATCTGGCGACCACCGTACCATCTCACATACTTCCCGTTCCGAGGATCGAACCCGGGTTACATTGGTGAGAAGCGAGCGCGCTAACCACTGCGCTAATCAGTAATAAATTACATATGTAGTGTGTAAGCCTTCACACAATATCGTACCAATTGGAAAACTTAATGTACGTGTAATATGTTAGCTTCAGATACAACTAAATTGAAATGACAGTGTATATACGATTAGTCTGGAATAAGTGTAGGCCTACACGCATATCTAATAAGTAGCTAACCCCCCTATGTCTTGTATTTGCAGACACTGACTATCTTCGTGATATGGCGGATGGCGTGGTAATCATGTACAACCATGAATGGATGTTGACGTAAACACTAACGTCAGGTAAGTTACAATGTGGCAACTGGAATAATTATATTAATGGGCAGCCAAAATGTAGTAAGTGGTCCAGTGGTTAATACTTGGACTACACATCCTAAAGCGACGGGTCACCTTTATGTGACGGGTCAGTGGCCTAGTGGACTACTACTGCTGATGATGATGATTCCCTTTCTTTACCATCGCCCCCGGAGAACCATGTGGGCAAGCATTCTCAGAAGATTATATTCGTGTGTTCTTAGTACCTTCCAATATTCGTGTAATGTGGTTGATTTGTTGAGTGTTGTCTTGCTGGATGATGGTCTTGATGTTTCCGGTGATTGTGCATTAAAGGGTAACAATTGGAGGAGGCATCGTCTTCCTCTTCAGGTTGACAAGTCCTGGTGGTTACTTCGCTCGAAAGGTTCTTCTTAAGGCCACCCTCATCACTGTTGGTCATCCCGCAGGAGCATGTCTACGGATGTGACAGTTAGATATCTGGTCAACTAGGTCGCTCCAGTTCGGTGCTGTTAACGCTGCATACCATTATCATCACGTGTGTGTGTGCTTACGTTTATTTATCGTCGCTACCGGTTGCCCATAGATGATAGTGCAATGGTACAGAGAGAGACCCATTCCAGAATTTCCTCTGGATCGTTTACGTGCACGGTGTAACACACCTACACGAGATCGGCTTAAAGTCCCATCTGAAAGACTGTTAATATCATCACGTGGCATCTGGGTAACTTATTTAAACAATTTCATGTACATTTACCAACAATGACCAACAATTTAATTCAATGATCAGTATTAGAATTAAAGGACCGACCCGAGAAGGGCTGAGTACTCTCTGTGAATTAAACTGTTTTGATGACTAATCCAAACTATTCTGACACTGTTTATTTAACGTAGGCTTGTGATTCATGTAAGTCGGGCGAAAACTGTATGCATATCTTAATATGCTAATCTGCTGTTGCGTCATAAACCTAAAATAAAGTTTATATTATGTACATATTATGCAACAACGCTGTCTTGGTTGTGGTAAACCACTATCAAACATTAGGTTGTGTGACAAACTGAGCATGTTGCCAGGATAAGGAATCCAAATCAGTGTGTGAAAGAGAGGTACTGATAGCTTGTATATATGGTGGGTGTCTTTTTCCAGAATCTACCAATGTTAACAATTTTTCTGAAATGTGTCGAAACGGCAGAACTTTGATATTTTATATGTAAGGGGAAGACGAATGCCCATAAAACGACAGGCCTACGTTATCAACGTTAAATAAGCAATGACCACTATGAGGTTCACTACAAGATAACATAATTATTATGTCAAACAATTATGGATCTTTTTCTAAGTGTTACTGTGGTTTGAAAGGTCAGGCGACTATGCAACTCCCCTAAATGCGAAGAATTTCCAAAATGAACCAATAAACTAACCCCTAAAATAATTCTTTTTTGCACTTGATTCATACAGTATCCGTATCAAGGAACATATTTTTTAAAAGGTGAACCTGATATGACCATTGGAGTACGAGTAGTGGAGTAGTGGGGATCCCAAACAGGTCCGTTTTGCTAAAATTGGCAACAATATGTTGATGGTTTGATCATAGGTGGGATAAAATAAAATAATAAAATAACCACTCGGAAGGAAGGGTTTCATGTCCTCAACAGACAAAATATGCCAAATAATTAAGGAATGCTTTAATGGTCACATGATATTGAAAGGTCACACGAGCCTGCAAGTCCCCATTGTTCGCGGACATTTCACATGTAACCACCAACACTAATGTTGTACTGTATAATAAACCTGTTGTAGGGTTTTGGTTTTGGTTTGGTTCGGAAGGAAATGTTGGCGCTCTGAATAAAATGTGATTTAATAAATAAATTTGGATTATGAAATGTTGGATTTAGTCGCAGAATAGTTTGGAAATGTGAGATACACATTATGGTACGTTCACTTTGTGTTCCAGTGTTGTACAAGAACTATAATAGACATTTTCAAATTGAACAAAGGATATGTTTTCTATCGATTTGCATTAGGATAACATATTTCGATAATAATACCAATTGTTATAACTCTATTGTACTGTGAAAAGTAACAATGCATATATAAAATATAGCCCCAAGGTAATACCAGCTAACAAAGGAAAATTGCCTTGGCTGTAAACACAAGCTACGGAAGCTCAAACAGGACATAACTGTGAGATCCACAAATAGAACGTCTACTCTGTAACAATTACGAAAATCTACGGAAGACGAAAGTGAACATATAATACAAAGCACCAAAATGCAAACTGAACATAGTGACAAGATCGAGACCAATGATTCAACGGGGAAGACAGATAAAAGGAAACGCAGCGAGCAATCAAGCATGAGTGAACTTGAAACAAGTACATTGGAGACACATGAAACTCAATCTAATAACAAAACAAAGAAGAAAAATAAAAAGATGGCAAAACCAGAACCCTCAATCGACGAGTATTTCATTAACGTGAACGAAATAAAAAGCACAAAAGCTGAAATGAAAGATATTAAACAACAACTCAAAGAAGTAAACTCTAAACTAACAAGCGTTATAAATAAAGTTGATAAATCAGACAGAAAATTTGAAGATGCTGTAATGAAAAACGATGGCTCTTTAAGGGCACTTTTACGAGATATGATGACAGAAATGAAGACAGAACTGCTCAATTCCGTAGTAAACCGTATAGAAATGCTCGAAAGTAAAATTTACGACAGGGATTCAAAAACAGAAACACTAACTAACGATGTGAAACGCTTAGAGAAAATAGTTGAAAATCAAAATAACGCGAATGCAACACTTAGAAAAACAATTGAAGAAAATACGGAAAATATGGTGAAATACCAGAACGACTCAGAACAATACAGCAGGTCCAATAACATACGAATACACGGACTAGTTAGTAATACAGCATATGAAACAGCAGACGAAACTACAGATAATGTGATTAAAATGGTACAATGAACATCAACCTGCGCAGGGAAGACATCGACGTCGCGCACCGCATGAAAACCTTCAACCATGGACGTCAAGAGACAATAGTAAAGCTACAATCGAGGTTAACAAAAGACAGAATATTAAGAAACCGGAAGCAGCTTAAAGGAACGGGAATATTTATAAATGAAGACCTTACCCAATTAAACCAGCAAGTGCTAATGTCTGTGAAGCGGAAAATGCCTGATGAAGTTAATAGTGTATTTTCCAGAAATGGGGTAATAAAATACGTCACAAAGACAGATCAGGTAAAGACTGTACTGTATAAAGACTACCGGCACTGGCTAGAGCTACCGTGGCCAACTCGAGGACCACCCCTCCTCCGACGCGCAATACTGCCAGGATGAATACTTCAAGAAGTTAATAACCTAAGTTACTAGTGGTTATTAACGTGTACTATAAGAACACACTATAAGCTGCTTGTGGTGTAGCATTGTGTATGCTGATAGCATATGTTTTATCAATACATACATAATACAATCATGTGATAATGTAACAAGTACTATAAAACCGCAGTCGAAAATGCGAGCTGTGTATATAGAAAATTATGTATGCTAAGAACATATGTTTTGTCATCACATATATACATACATAAATACAACCTTGTGATACTGCAACAACTGCAGGCACATTTGATCATACCCTCGCTAACTTTCGTCTTTTCGCTTTCAGCGAGGACTAACAAATTTATATAATTTAGTTCAAGTACATAATGCTAAACCCATAGATATCCCTCTCTCTTGTAAGGGGAAGGTATTACATTGGGCGAATATGCATATATGACGCATGCATTTGTATACAACTCAATAGGGTTCCCAATGTTAAACCTATTTAGTTATTAGGCTAATGCTATTCTACATTTCCCATGATCTCGTTCATATAAATGGACGGCGGTACATATTTCCTGTAGCATAATTGTATGTGTAAATACTACCTTGTGTAGCAGAGTCCACCGTCTTCCAATAAATACCTGTGCCATAGTTCGTGAGGTAATTAGCATGTATACTACAAAGGTATTTATAACACGAAACAGTAAGCAATTTCGACAACTATTGCATGAATTTACAAACGAAAGCTCAATGCGGTTACCGCCCCTGTATTACTTGCATTTCTTGCATTACTTGCATTACTTGCATACTTATACATTCTGGTAAATTGAGATTGTACCTTGATCAACGCGTATTTCAAATTATCGACATATGTTTCAATGTTGTCTATATGTATATTATGTAATCAATATATCGTGTCATTCAATATAAAGACCAGGTTCACAACAAAGCCATACTGTAAACATAGTTTATACTCTTTAACTGCATACAAAACGTACGAAGATACAAAATACTAAATGTATTGATTGTATGCAACAGCTTGTCATAACACTCATTCTAGATAGCTGTCTAAAGTTCTGAGAATAGTCATTTACTATATACCATAATTATGTATCAAGCATAGTGAATATCCAGGACATATCGTTACATGTATGTATATACTATGCATTGTTGTATGTTTGTTTTCTGAAGGGGAATCGAAGCGACAACTAGTGAATTATAGTGAGGAACTGTTGGAGAATACAGAACACATACAGATGTATACACGTATTATTACTTTAATAGCATTATAGAACACAGCCGGTACAAATCCGAACACAAACAGTTTAGAAAAGGTTCTGGTCGCTGTCAGTTAGCAAACATACAATACTGCAAATGAGAATAGTTTTTAAAAGAGGCACTCATAGCACGTAACGAGGCTTCTCTATAGTTCAGCTTACAAAACCATGCACTTCGTAAGTTTATATGTATCTGTGAGTACGTGTTCGTGCACATGTGGCGATATGCATAAGTATGGGTACGCATGTGTACATGTATATATACAAATACAAGTGTGAATTTGTATATACATATATATATATTTATAGGTATGCGTGTGTGCGTGCGTGCGAGCGAGCGAGCGAACGAACGAGCTAGCGTGCGTGCGTGCGTGCGTGCGTGCGTGCGTGTAGGTAAGTATATGTGCATATGTGTGTGTATGTTTGTGTGTATATATGTGTATGTATGTATACATGTATGCATGTATATATGTGCATGTATGTATATATGTGTATATGTTTTATGTGTGTGTGTATGTATGTGTGTATGTATATGTATGTATATATGTATATGTGTAAATGTGTAAATATGTGTATCTATGTATGTATATATGTATGTGTGCGTGCGTACGTGCATGCGTGCGTGCGTGTGAGTGTATATGTATATATGTATATAAGTGTGTGTATGCGTATGTATATATATGTATGTGTATATATGTGTGTATATGCGTATGTATATATATATATGTGAGTGTATGTATACATATATATTAAGCAAGTGTAAGGGTATATATGTGTATATGTATGTGTATATGTATGTGTATATATACCCATACATACCCAACACACGCATGTAATCCAATAACATTTCAATCCGAATATATTTTGATTTCTAGATGAAATCACTGTTCACTACCTCCAATTACCATATATATCTCAATTCATACCCTTACAAATATATTACCATCCACAATATATACATACATACAAATACAAGTACTCTATTGAATAAACTGAATGGACACATCATAGACCAGTATGTTAACAACATAACATTAATTAGGCTAGACATCATACTGAAAATGATAAACAATCTTGAACATGGATATAAAAATATGCAGCTTTAATGTTAATGGGCTTGGGAACCAACAAAAACGCGAAAAGATTTTCAGTTGGCTTAAACAAAATAAATTTAATATTTGTTTCTTACAAGAACTTCATTGTACACAAGAAAATACAGAGAAATGGAAAAAACTATGGCGCCATGATCTTTTCCTCAGTGGAAATAGTTGCAACAGAGCAGGCATAGGAATTCTAATCAACTTAAATACTAACTATGAAATAATAAATCATACGGAAATAATTCCAGGTAGATTACAGCTAGTAAAAATAAAACTATACAACTCTATAGTTACACTTATGAACCTATACGGACCCAACATAGATGACACAACATTCTTTTCAACAGTTGAAAATACGGTTATGAATAATAACAGTGAAACCATTATTCTTGGAGGTGATTTCAATAATGTTCTAGATTTTCAGATAGATAAACTGAATGGGAGAATAGATACCAACAAGAAATGTTCATCCAAAATAAACGAAATTATTAATGATAATGAATTATATGACATATATAGACTTCGACATCCAAATACAAAACGATACGTGGCACTCAAATCATAAACCAGCAATCTTTTGTCGATTAGACTACTTTCTCATATCATCTAATTTATTGAATACAGTGTCAAATTGTAACATTATTCCAGGATTTCTATCAGACCACTCCGTAGTTACTTTAAGCTTAAACCTCTGTGAAACATTAAGAGGTCCGAGCTATTTTAAACTTAACAACGGTATTCTACTACAGTCAGATTTTAAACATAATATTAAAGAGTGTATTCAAGAGATTGCGACAATCAACAAAGGATGTAACCCAGACATCATGTGGGAAATAATAAAGGGTACAGTCAGAAACGAATCTATCAAATATTCAAGCAAATTGAAGAAAAAACAAAGGGAAGAAGAGAAAAAAATAATATCGGAAATAAAAAGAATAGAAGAAAATATTGTAAAACATCCCAATAGTCTAGACTTAGCAGAACAACTTAAAAATGAAACAGATAAACTAAATAATATAATCGAAAAAATAACCAAAGGACTTATCATTCGTTCAAAAGCAGAATGGGTCGAAGGTGCAGAAAGAAATACTAAATATTTTTCTAACTTAGAAAAGAAAAGAGCCGAAGAAAAAACAATCAAACAATTAATAATAAATAATGCATTAGATAATAATCAGTCAAACATTCTTAATCAGGCCAAAAAATACTACGAACATATATATAGCGAAAATCCTGCTATAGACCACGAAAACATCAGTTTCTTTAATGAACCCGGCATCCAGCTGAAGGAAAATGAAAAATTATTATGCGAAGGTCACATCAGTGAATATGAATGTCAAATAGCTATTAAAGATATGAAAAATATGAAATCACCTGGGTCGGATGGGCTAACAGCTGAGTTTTATAAACTATTTTGGAATGATATTAAACAATACTATGTCGCTTCTATTAACTACTGCTATGAAAATGGAACACTTACAGAACTTCAAAAACAAGGAATAATTACACTCTTACCCAAAAAAGATAAGAATACACTCTCAATTGACAATTGGAGGCCTATCTCTCTTTTAAATGTAGACTACAAGATAGCTACAAAAGTAATAAGCAATAGAATAAAAAATGTACTAGACTCAATAATTAATGTTAATCAAACTGGATTTATAAAAGGCAGATATATAGGAGAAAATGTTAGAACACTAATGGAAATCATTGAAGAAACAAACGGTAATAACATACCTGGAATAATCTTCTTTGCCGACTTTCAGAAAGCATTTGATAGTATTGATCATAAATTCATGATTAAATGCCTACAACATTTCAACTTTGGCGATTCTCTTGTGAAATGGATCTCATTGTTTTACAACGATTCAAAAAGCTGTATTTCAAATAATGGACATTTATCAGAATTTTTTAAAGTAAAAAAGGGGGTACGACAAGGTTGTCCATTATCCGCCTATATATTCATAATATGTATAGAAATTCTGTCAAGATCAATAAATAATAATCAAGATATTAAAGGGTTGGTTCTTGGCGATAATGAAATAAAACAAACATTATTTGCTGACGATGCAAGCTTCACATTAGATGGATCTGAAAAATCGTTCATCGAACTAATAAAAAACTTAGAAAAATTCTCAACAATATCTGGTCTAAAACTAAATAAGTCAAAATGTTCTGTCCTCAAACTAGGAACAACGAAATTTAATACAAGCAATTGGTGCAATAATAATATGTATAAATGGTCAATCGATCAAGCTACAACGCTTGGAATAATATTTGCAAATAAAAAATCAATGCTACTTCCATTAAATTTGACTCCCAAAATTAAATCATTACAGCACTGCTTAAATAACTGGAAAAAATGGAATCTAACTCTAATTGGTAAGATAACAGTCTTAAAAACGTTTGCCTTCCCAAAGCTGGTATATCCATTAACAGTGCTCGAAACACCAGCAGAGGAAATAATTACAGAAATAAATAACATAATGTACGACTTTCTTTGGGATGGAAAACCGGATAAAATATCGAGGAAAACTATCATACAAACATACGAACATTTCGGACTTAAAATGATTAATATACATGCATTCATAAATTCCTTGAAATGTTCATGGCTTAAACGACTAAAAGGTAAACAGAGCCACTTAAAACTAGCATACAACGCTGAACTAGAGAAGTATGGAGGAGATTTGATATTAAAAAGTAATATTAACCCAATAGATGCTAGTAAAATCACCAATCGCTACCATTTTTTAAATGATATAATAGTTGCATGGAGCAAAATTAACTATACTACAACAAGTATTAATATATCTAATACCATTTTATGGCACAATTCACAATTTAAAAACGCAAACAGTAATCCATTTTTCTACAAGGAATGGTTTAATAAAGGAATTATGTTCACACATCATATATATGATTATAGAATAAAAGACTTTTACACTTTTGATAACATTATAGCTTTATACAATATAGACAATAGAG
>CM026387.1:48538288-48555556 GCA_014843695.1 Archivesica marissinica
TGGTTGGACATGGAGTAAACCTACAATGGTTGGACATCGAGTAAACCTACAACGGTTGGACATGGAGTAAACCTACAGCGGTTGGACATGGAGTAAACCTATAATGGTTGGACATGGAGTAAACCTACAGCGGTTGGACATGGAGTAAACCTATAATGGTTGGACATGGAGTAAACCTACAATGGTTGGACATGGAGTAAACCTACAATGGTTGGACATGGAGTAAACCTACAGCGGTTGGACATGGAGTAAACCTACAATGGTTGGACATGGAGTAAACCTACAATGGTTGGACATGGAGTAAACCTACAACGGTTGGACATGGAGTAAACCTACAATGGTTGGACATGGAGTAAACCTACAATGGCTAGAAATGGAGTAAACCTACAACGGTTGGACATGGAGTAAACCTACAACGGTTGGACATGGAGTAAACCTATAATGGTTGGACATGGAGTAAACCTACAATGGTTGGACATGGAGTAAACCTACAACGGTTGGACATGGAGTAAACCTACAATGGTTGGACATGGAGTAAACCTACAATGGCTAGAAATGGAGTAAACCTACAACGGTTGGACATGGAGTAAACCTACAACGGTTGGACATGGAGTAAACCTATAATGGTTGGACATGGAGTAAACCTACAATGGTTGGACATGGAGTAAACCTACAACGGTTGGACATGGAGTAAACCTACAATGGTTGGACATGGAGTAAACCTACAATGGCTAGAAATGGAGTAAACCTACAACGGTTGGACATGGAGTAAACCTACAACGGTTGGACATGGAGTAAACCTATAATGGTTGGACATGGAGTAAACCTATAATGGTTGGACATGGAGTAAACCTACAATGGTTGGACATGGAGTAAAACTATTTGGTTGGACATCGAGTAAACCTACAACGGTTGGACATGGAGCAACGCCTACAACAGTTGGACATCGAGTAAACCTATAATGGTTGGACATGGAGTAAACCTACAGCGGTTGGACATGGAGTAAACCTACAACGGTTGGACATCGAGTAAACCTACACTCCCAGAAGCAATTCATCGTAAAGACTGAGACTAATAAAAGAATACACAAGATGAAAAGGACTGAAGAAAATTTCTGAATTTTTTTTTTTCAAAATGGCTGACCATTGGACATTCTCAACATATACTTACAAATGCATATTATTTTGAAGACCCATATACATTGGTCATTTAAAATCAAAGCTTCATGGTAAAATCCATTATGGAATATATTTATTAGAATTATTTTCATATTTTCTGGTTGTTTATGCATGTGCTTACTGACATAAAGTCCCAAATCTCAACCACACACACACAAACACTAGAAAATACTGTAAGCTATATTCTAACACGACCCAGCTAATAACATACATACTTGTCGAGTAAAATCTATCTCGGGTTATTCTGCGATATACCTACCTTGAACTATGCTGCGCGCGCACCCGTGGGAATTCACGGAAGTGAGCTATTTTTAGAATCAGATCTCTTGTCCGTCTTGTTTTTCTGTTAAGTAACGTTTCAGTTACTATTCTGTACAGTTTTATTCGACAAAAAAATAAATTATTGATCAGTTACAACTTTTGTTCATTTATGCACTAGATTGATATTTTCCATAAAAAATAACATCATAACCACTTACGCGGGAGGAAATTTCGAAAGCCAAATGCAGCGGCGTTTGAAGAAAATACTCCTTTATAAAATTATTAGAAGTAAGTCGTGTTAGAATCGAAGTATCAACCATGGTATATCGCAGAATAACCAGATATAAATATATCTACGCATAAGAACTTCAAACTTGGGTTATTCTGCGATATACCACGGTTGATACTTATTATTTCTTAAATAAACCACTTCTATAATAAAAGAATACACAAACCTCTATATAGATGTAATGTTTTGATCGCTTTATACACTCTATATAAGCAGAATGTATTGATTTCTCCACTTTCTTGATTCCACCAGACCATCCACATATACTCCTCAAAATCTGTCCAGAAACAAACATGTATACATCAATCTGCTTACATGACTATATAATGATCATTTATCCCATGACCTTCCAAAATACCGATCATAAACACTGAGCATGCCATGCCTGCCAGCATTTCATAACTCACGACCCTCAAGTAAGCTAAACTCTAACAACTGATCCAGGACTCAAACCCATCAACTTGCAATACCAAATCAATTAACAATGCAAGCAATCTGCATAGTGCCTGCTATCTGCATCACAACTGCAATCTGCATAGTGCCTGCTATCTGCATCACAACTGCAATCTGCATAGTGCCTGCTATCTGCATCACAACTGCAATCTGCATAGTGCCTGCTATCTGCATCACAACTGCAATCTGCATAGTGCCTGCTATCTGCATCACAACTGCAATCTGCATAGTGTGATATCTGCATCACAACTGCAATCTGCATAGTGCCTGCTATCTGCATCACAACTGCAATCTGCATATTGCCTGCTATCTGCATCACAACTGCAATCTGCATAGTGCCTGATATCTGCATCACAACTGCAATCTGCATAGTGCCTGCAATCCTGCAATCTGCAGCACACCTGCAATCTGCATAATGCCTGCAATCTGCATCACAACTGCAATCTGCATAGTGCCTATCTGCATCACAACTGCAATCTGCATAGTGCCTGCTATCTGCATCACACCTGCAATCTGCAATATTCCTGCAATTTGTTATCAGAGTAGTTAGTGACTCGGCCATACCCCCGATGGAATATTGTTTACGAGCAAACAAGGTGGAGTTATGCCTGAGTATATATGATATGTAATATACTGAAGACTGAAATAGGAAATTGATGTACCTGCGTAGTAACTGCATAGGTTATATCCTTTATAGCCGGCGACACTTCACATTTGGCATACGATTTCGGAACCAGGATTGGGAACTCCTTCTTAGTCTTAAACTTCTCAGTCTGTGAGAGCAAATAAAAGTCATACCATTATTTATTTTACAATGATTACGAAACAAGTCTTAGCAGGTTATATAATTGTTATCATTGGCGTGGACACAAGCCTATATGTGTTGGCCTTTGTGCGGAAGGAAACTGGACTACCGACTAGAAAACGCGACATGCTTTGTCAAAATCTGTCCAATGGATTAGAAGGAGTTGCACATGCAAGACTGTAACAGAAGTTACTGTACTTACCAACATCGGAACACGACAGCATGGGCAAGAAAACATTTTGTGTGCAGGAGTTCTTACTAATGGGCATAAATATCTGTTGTCAAAATGCACTAACTGTAAAACATTGTATACTAAATGCATATGGTAATAAATGGGTAAAAATGAATGAATGAATGAATGGTGTTTTACGGCGCATCGACATCTACGGTCATGTAGCGCGCATTAAAGTTATGTTTATTGTCGAGTGTATGAAATAAAATTCTATATAAGTATATGCATTACGTAAAAATTAATACTAAGAAGTTAAATGAATGAATGAATGGGGGTAAAAATGTACATAATATAAAGGCTAAATTTTAGTTTATTTCAAAACGATACAAGCCTTAACAACTTATATTAATAATCACTGTCGTTGGCGCGGATGAAGGTGTATACTATGTGGTCCCTCGTGTGGGAGGAATACGGAGTACTCGGAGAAATTCCGCCTGTCCGATTTGGCGACTAATATACCAATTAGTTTATACAAATTTATTTTAGCTCGATTGCGAAACAAGTTCTTACAACTTATATTAATCACTCTCAAGACCTCATTCCTGATGGAATCCATCGCCACGAGGGAGAGAGAAGAGGCAACGTGGAATTTAAATGCCTTGCCTAAGGGCACAATCATAATGGCTCCATTATACCATTTCACATACTTCCTCAAGAGGATCAAACCCAGGTTGCATTGGTGAGAAGCGAGCGTGCTAACTAACCACTGTGCTAATCGGACAACGTATGTCATTTGTTTGTCCAGATGGATGGAGAGACGGGAAGACAGGCATGTCTGTCTACCGAACAATGTATAGACAGATAATTAACACAAGTACCACTACACTGACCTTACAAAAGTTCCATCTCTGGATGAAATGTCTGGCCACATCTCTAGCTGCCTTGCCATACACCACTCCTCCAATATCATGCCAAGGCATTCTAGGTGTCTTATCTCTCTCTATAAAATCTAAACAGGAAGAATAAGGTATTGAATTCACATGCACATATCAAGAGACTATTTCTGTCCTAGTAACACTGTTTGTATATGGTATAATAGACTGGAAGTACAGACTATCAAGCAGCCAGCATCTATTTCTAACACTTTTAGCTTCACTGACATCTTGAGATTGCAAATGTACCACAATTGATGATGCCAGTATATTTCATTTCCGTGGTGTTATTTTAGACCCGGGTGCCGCCACATGATGAAGTCAACTATCACACTGAGGACGGGTGGCTTAGCGTAACAACTCACACTGAGGACGAGTGGCTTAGCGTAACAACTCACACTGAGGACGAGTGGCTTAGCGTAACAACTCACACTGAGGATGGGTGGCTTAGCGTAACAACTCACACTGAGGACGGGTGGCTTAGCGTAACAACTCACACTGAGGACGGGTGGCTTAGCATAACAACTCACACTGAGGACGAGTGGCTTAGCGTAACAACTCACACTGAGGATGGGTGGCTTAGCGTAACAACTCACACTGAGGACGAGTGGCTTAGCGTAACAACTCACACTGAGGACAAGTGGCTTAGCATAACAACTCACACTGAGGATGGGTGGCTTAGCGTAACAACTCACGGGTGGCTTAGCGTAACAACTCACACTGAGGACGAGTGGCTTAGCGTAACAACTCACACTGAGGATGGGTGGCTTAGCATAACAACTCACACTGAGGACGGGTGGCTTAGCGTAACAACTCACACTGAGGACGGGTGGCTTAGCGTAACAACTCACACTGAGGACGGGTGGCTTAGCGTAACAACTCACACTGAGGACGGGTGGCTTAGCGTAACAACTCACACTGAGGACGGGTGGTTTAGCATAACAACTCACACTGAGGACGGGTGGCTTAGCGTAACAACTCACACTGAGGACGAGTGGCTTAGCGTAACAACTCACACTGAGGACGAGTGGCTTAGCGTAACAACTCACACTGAGGATGGGTGGCTTAGCGTAACAACTCACACTGAGGACGGGTGGCTTAGCGTACTCACACTGAGGACAGGTGGCTTAGCGTAACAACTCACACTGAGGACGGGTGGCTTAGCGTAACAACTCACACTGAGGACGGGTGGCTTAGCATAACAACTCACACTGAAGATGGGTGGCTTAGTGTAACAACTCACACTGAGGACGGGTGGCTTAGCGTAACAACTCACACTGAGGACGGGTGGCTTAGCATAACAACTCACACTGAGGACGAGTGGCTTAGCGTAACAACTCACACTGAGGACGGGTGGCTTAGCATAACAACTCACACTGAGGACGGGTGGCTTAGCGTAACAACTCACACTGAGGACGGGTGGCTTAGCGTAACAACTCACACTGAGGACGAGTGGCTTAGCATAACAACTCACACTGAGGATGGGTGGCTTAGCGTAACAACTCACACTGAGGACGGGTGGCTTAGTGTAACAACTCACACTAAGGATGGGTGGCTTAGCGTAACAACTCACACTGAGGACGAGTGGCTTAGCGTAACAACTCACACTGAGGACGGGTGGCTTAGTGTAACAACTCACACTAAGGATGGGTGGCTTAGCGTAACAACTCACACTGAGGACGAGTGGCTTAGCGTAACAACTCACACTGAGGATGGGTGGCTTAGCGTAACAACTCACACTGAGGACGGGTGACTTAGTGTAACAACTCACACTGAGGATGGGTGGCTTAGCGTAACAACTCACACTGAGGACAGGTGGCTTAGCGTAACAACTCACACTGAGGATGGGTGGCTTAGCGTAACAACTCACACTGAGGACGGGTGACTTAGCGTAACAACTCACACTGAGGATGGGTGGCTTAGCGTAACAACTCACACTGAGGATGGGTGGCTTAGCGTAACAACTCACACTGAGGATGGGTGGCTTAGCGTAACAACTCACACTAAGGATGGGTGGCTTAGCGTAACAACTCACACTGAGGACAGGTGGCTTAGTGTAACAACTCACACTGAGGACGGGTGGCTTAGCGTAACAACTCACACTGAGGATGGGTGGCTTAGCGTAACAACTCACACTGAGGACGGGTGGCTTAGCGTAACAACTCACACTGAGGATGGGTGGCTTAGCGTAACAACTCACACTGAGGATGGGTGGCTTAGCGTAACAACTCACACTGAGGACGGGTGGCTTAGAGTAACAACTCACACTGAGGACGGGTGGCTTAGCGTAACAACTCACACTGAGGATGGGTGGCTTAGCGTAACAACTCACACTGAGGACGAGTGGCTTAGCGTAACAACTCACACTGAGGACGAGTGGCTTAGCGTAACAACTCACACTGAGGACGGGTGGCTTAGAGTAACAACTCACACTGAGGACGGGTGGCTTAGTGTAACAACTCACACTGAGGATGGGTGGCTTAGAGTAACAACTCACACTGAGGACGGGTGGCTTAGAGTAACAACTCACACTGAGGATGGGTGGCTTAGCTTAACAACTCACACTGAGGACGGGTGGCTTAGCGTAACAACTCACACTGAGGATGGGTGGCTTAGAGTAACAACTCACACTGAGGACGAGTGGCTTAGCGTAACAACTCACACTGAGGACGGGTGGCCTAGCGTAACAACTCACACTGAGGACGAGTGGCTTAGCGTAACAACTCACACTGAGGACGAGTGGCCTAGCGTAACAACTCACACTGAGGACGAGTGGCTTAGCGTAACAACTCACACTGAGGACGAGTGGCTTAGCGTAACAACTCACACTGAGGACGGGTGGCCTAGCGTAACAACTCACACTGAGGACGGGTGGCCTAGCGTAACAACTCACACTGAGGACGGGTGGCCTAGCGTAACAACTCACACTGAGGACGGGTGGCTTAGCATAACAACTCACACTGAGGACGGGTGGCTTAGAGTAACAACTCACACTGAGGATGGGTGGCTTAGCGTAACAACTCTTAACAAATAAGCACAAGGAGAATAGTTTGGCAGCACACATAGGACTGTTATGAATATTAATTATATAGACATATATCAAAGAACAATGCCTCCCATGGTAAAACCCAGGTCCCAGGACTATAAATTTCCAGAGCCTTTCCGAACAAACCCCAGTATTTCTCAGGAATTTCCAGGCAAAACCCTGGTCTTTTCTGCAGGTGCATAGCACACAAGTCTATGTAGGTGTAAAAATATATGGAACTAAGTTCTTTGCAAATTTGCTATCAGAAATTACATTCTTTGCCATTTTACTAACAGGAAGTAAACAATGGCCACACTATAACCTGTGCTACTGCAAATACCAACTTCCTACCTACCTTCAAATGGATTTTGTACATCAACAGGGTCTTTATGTATGAAGTTGACATAGTCTTTGCCGATCCAGAGTTTGGATGAGCCCTCTAGACCTTCATAATCATCCGCAACTGATGTCTTCATCACAGACTTCACCGTGACAGATGAGTTTTCATCAGTGCGTCGGAAAAAGCGTTTCCATGGATACAGGTTGTAGTAGAGATCATCTTCACTGTCCTGACGTTGGTTCCGGAATGGATTACGCTGAAAATGATAGATAAATATTCCTTAATGCTACACTGAGAAACCCCGTGTTGAGCTTGTTTGGTTTGCTTTGTTATTTACCAGCACTAGTAATTATGGCAGTTTTAATATGCACAGCAGAGAGACAAATACTGACAAAACAGGAAGCCGTCCCTTACCAAATATTTATATATGACATGTGACTATGGCATTTTGAACCCTTTGACCTTAATGTGACCTTGATCTTTGAGCAATGGACATGATTCTTGCACTTGACACTCCATCTCATGGTGGTGAGCATTTGTTTGAAAATCCATTCAGACCAGTAGGGGACTAATAAAACATGGTCAAATGTAAGTCTGTTTATTGCCACTCTTAATCAACTTTTCGGCAGTAGCCTTGATAAAGATTACAGTCAAAAACAATTAAAAACTCAATTTAATCTCTTGAATATTTGATAGATTAAACATAATGATAACAGATATGAGTTAACACGTTATTTGACACAACATTGCCGCGACTTAACCTAGCAATAACATTTCTGACCACTCTACCGTTATACACTGTTGCCGTAACCCTTTCCCCCATAGAAGCACCTCTTGACGCCATTACCAATACGACATACATTGACAATATAGTAGCCAAACCAATCTTCATAATAAAGGTCAGAATCTCATGTAGTTCCAGTAATATCTATAGAGGTAGGATAGATATGGTGACTACTTATCCACTGCATGATAGCTAAATGGCTGTCGTTTGTATGGAGATATAATAGTATATTAACCTAAATCTCTATGTAGTCCCAGTAAAATCTATGGAGGTGGGATAGATATGGTGACTACTTATCCACTGCATGATAGCTAAATGGCTGTCGTTTGTATGGAGATATTATTGTATATTAACATAAATCTCTATGAAGGAAAGGGTTAAACGCCACAAAATGATGTGGCATAACACAGGTACCAGGATTTCATTAAGAAGTGGAGACTTTCAAAAGATGTCACACTGCACAAATATCACTTTTGAGAATTATAATGGTCAGGATTGAATCTGAATCTTACAAACTTAAGTAGATCATAAACACTAAGTACTAGCAAAACTATAGCCAGTGAAATTATTTATATTCTGGCAATATTTTACAGGAGATGATTTTTTAAAAATGTTTTACCTTCTGGTTGCCATAGCAACAATAATAGAGGTCAAATGTATAATGAAACAACATATTGGGAATCTGGAAACTGGCTGCTTAATACAGGTTGGCTGCTTAATAGAGGTCAAATGTATAATAAAACAACATATTGGGAATCTGGAAACTGGCTGTTTAATACAGGTTGGCTGCTTAATAGAAGTGACCCACTAACATAGGTTTCACTGTAGACCTAACAGATTCAGATACGATATGATGTGAAGATGTTTTATGATGAGACAATTATACATTTTCATGAGACCAGAAGCCACTTAACCATTTCAACACCACAGACCTCTAAATAGGTTTACAAAAAGTGTAGATCCAGATGAGCCGGTTCGTGACGAGCCGTCTGATCTGAACTTTTTGCCAGTAATATTACTATTTTTAGACAAAATTACCCATTTTGATAAATGAGCTTGTCCAAATGTAATTTTCTTATTAATTTATTGGTCTAAATATATAGTGCACCAGTCCATGTCAGTTACTTGGTGTTGAATGGGTTAATGTGGATTTGTTATTACCTGGTCGTGATACGTTGAACGTGGACGATAACAAACTAACAATTACAGCTGTACAGAAATTCATTTTAACTAATAATATATTACACAGATTTTAATTGTGTTGGAAACTCTATAACCATGATTATATATTTGTTGAACTGCGACAATGGGGGTGTTGTCGAGGAAACTGCAACTTAGATTTGGCATTAAATGCCCGGGGGAGGGGGGAGTACATCTACATGAAGGGTTATGCATTTACTACGAAAGATGTTTTATTATTTATAATTGAATTAATGCTGATTAAACTTGTTATTATACACATGAAGTATAACTATGCCAATTCAGTTTCGCTTTTTACGATTAATTTCACTGGGGAGGGCCAATTACTAATGTCGATAGAACTTGTGTACTCAACCAGTTTGCTTTCATTTGTGTGTCAATCTTTGTATTGTTGGATATGTGTATTCAACCAGTTTGCTTTCATTTGTGTGTCAATCTTTGTATTGTTGGATATGTGTATTCAACCAGTTTGCTTTCATTTGTGTGTCAATCTCTGTATTGTTGGATATGTGTATTCAACCAGTTTACTTTCATTTGTGTGTCAATCTTTGTATTGTTGGATATGTGTATTCAATGCAATAAAATATTATTAAATTAATGAAAAGTATCAGTGACCAGAATACAGCTGCTTCACAGCAGTTGAGCTTCACAGCAGTTGAGGTGAGCTAAATAGGAACCTAACAGCCATACTAGATTAAAAATCCCTAGCATTTTAAACTTAGTAATATCTGGAAAGCAGATAACTACGACACTTACAATTCGTGTGGACAGGGATGGGTATGGAGACAGATTCAGGTGCTTGGCGAATGGACTCTCCGGTGGCATATCTTCATCGTCCATTTTCTTGCCACCGTGCTCAAGCTTCTTGATGTTGAGAATCATTCTCCACTTGCTACGCAGTCTCCCCTGTCCCGTGCCATCCTCATCACTGTCACATCTCTCTGTTATTAAACAGTAAAAACATTACATGTATTTAGCTTACAACAATTGCGAAACAAGCTATAACAACTTATAAAACCTTCGATCTCCCGCTCCGTAGGCGAACGCCTTAACCAATAGGCCACTGAGACAGTTTTATTAATCACGCTCGTTGGCGTGTATGAAAGCATAAATGTCGTCATTCGTGTGGGAGGAAACCGGAGTACCCGGAGAAAACCCACATATCCGATCTAGTGACCACCATACCATCTCACATACTACCCGGTCCGAGGATCGAACCCGGGTTGAATTGGAGAGAACAATATTTAACAACTTCTATTAATCACTCTCGTTGGTGAGTGAAACGTATATGTGGTCGTTCGGGTGGAAGGAAACTGGAAAATTTGGAGAAAACCTGCTAAATAAACATATAAATATAGAATAGAATCCCACAGACGGATCTGTAGTCCAGTGGTAACATGCTGGACTGGTAATCCAGGGATCGCAGGTTCGATCCCACATCTGATCCTAATAAAATTAACAGCCTTTCAGATGGGACTTTAAACCGAGGTCTCGTGGCGGTGCTGTACACCGTGCACGCAAAAGAACCAGAGGAGACTCTGGAATGGGTCTCTGTCTGTATCATTGCACTATCCTCCAACAATCTAAAATGACCAATCTCTTCAGGAGGCGTCGCTCATATGGGCAACGGGTAGCGACGATAAATAAACGTAAAACACACACAGAATCCCACAACACTGCACAGAGTGTTTGTGCATATCACATGACCTCATACATGTATAGTGACTCTCCAGCTGAAGTGGTAAGCAAAGAGAATTGTATCTGTTCTCTGTACAGTCGCCTGCACTGCACAGTGCAAAATGAACCAATCATAACTGTGCTGTTGCAACTATTCCTATGTCCTGTACCATTCTTGAATAAAATATTGTTTAAACTGTAGCAATAATTGATTGAGTGTATGGAGTGGTGTGTGGGATTTGTAATAGCTTTGTCACAGATGTTATTATAAATAATGGGGAAAGGCTTAATGTAATGTTGTTAGAACATGTTACCCTAGCCTGGGAACAGGGGTCCATATATTTTGCCTGGTTGGTCATATAAATATATTTTAACACCGAGACCATTAATTGGGCCGTATTGAGTTTCTGATAATGTCATTTTGCCAGAAGTTAATAAGTGAAAAATCGACAGATTGGAACCCAGGCTAGCCCAACCCATTTGCTTTTGTTATGTATTATTATTGTGTAACTATATATATAGGGTATATATAGGCAATAAAATATGGCTATATTATTATAAATAACATCAGATTTCAAATTGCATATATAGTCTACATCTGATGTCGAATTCTGTCGGACCGAACAAAATACTTCGACATAACCGACTTTGACATAGCGGATGTATAACATTGACATTGAATTAATGGTTCCCACATATTGAGTAACAGTACTTCATCCTAGTATATCATTAGGCTGAACAACCAGTAATACAAATATTACTACTAAACATCTCTTAACAATACTATAATATGTTATAACTCTCATTGCTAAACGACGTATATTATAAAATGCATATATACATTGCTTAAAGACAAATTAGCCATATGTACTGTGACATTTGTACATTGATATCACATGCTTATACATGCATAAAAATGTATATTTGGAACAATAAAATTTATATTAAAAATTTCTTTTTAAAACTTAAAAGCTGGAAAACAGATCTAAAGTTCTTAGTCTTAACCAATTCAACACCAAGTAACTGACTAGGACTGGTGCATGATATTTTTAGACCAGTAAATTAATCAGTTCATTTATCAAAATGGATAAATTTTGTCTAAAAATAGTAATATTACTGGCAAAAAATGCAGATCCTGACGAGACGGCTCGTCACGAGCCGGCTCATCTGGATCTACATTTTTTGTAAGCCTATTTAGAGGTCTGTGGTGTTGAAATGGTTAACTTCCAGTTATATAGCAAAGTAAATTGTAGTTAGTAAATACCTCTTCCATCAGTTTCATCAACCTCATATTTCTCTTTGTTATCCCGCAACCTAAATGTCTGCTTCAGTTTTCTAGAAGCCCACGTTTCCCGCTTACTTGTGGCATCCTTCTTGCCATGAGGCGATCCTTCGACCAGTACGGCCTGACTAGGAATGATATGCTCTTCCTGAATTTCCCCAACACCATTCTCATCCTTAAACCGAACAGAACCTTTCGTCTGATTTCTGTTCAGATCCGTCTTTTGAGCACCATTATTTGTAGCAATTGAGACACTACTCACAGGATCTGCTGATAGTTTGTTATCGTTTGAGCATACAATGCTTCCAGTGTGCCGTTGGTCAGTTTGAGCAAGCGAATCTGTGAGGTCTTCAACACCATCTTTCGGAATGTCATCAGTATCAGAAATAATCTTTTCCTTGCGTAGTCTATTGAGCAAAACCGAAGTTACATCACTCATGTGTAACATTGCAGCACCACCAGCATTTGCACCAGATGAATATGTTGACACATCACTGTTATTCAGGTTGCTTTTACATGCATGTACAGTGACTTCAGCTACAATATTTGTATACCCTACTTTGTCCATATGTTCAAGACTATCATTGTCAGCTAAGATATCATTAGATCCAAAGTCTTGCTCTGAACATAAGGAATGTCGAACATGTTCAGTATCTATCACAGAGATTGCTGAAGTTTGTAAATTATCTACTCTCTCACTTCTAGGCCGGGAACAAGTCTCATGATTTTCTCTGGTCTGGTTCGCTGCACTTTCCTCAAAGCTACCACCAGCCATGTTTTCGGGCGATTCTAATATTGGACTTGGCGGTCGAGGCTTCGGTTTGTTTCTCCGCTTGCTGGGAATGTTACTCCCGAATGCTCCAGTTTCAGGCGCATGGGGTATATCACCATTGGTGTGCTCATCAGTAGACTTCTTAGATTCAAATATCACAGATCCCAAATCTGTCATTCTGAAATAATATAAAATAGAGATAACATTCACTATCCTGATGATGTCCAGTATTGTTTCACTTCTTAACCCATTTCATTCTGGATACATTTAAAAGCTTTTGCAAACAACATAGATCCAGATCAGCCACAGTGTGACGCTGCGTGCTGATCAGGATCTATGTTGTTTGCTACATAGCCAAGTGTCTTAGCAAGATCATCTGAATAGCAAACAGCACAGAGCGTGATCAGATGGCACGTTGCGTGAAAATTATAACGGAACTATTTCTTATCACAAGTGGTTGTGTGGTTGTGTATTGTAGTGAAATGAGGCAAATATTATATTAGCCAAAATCATTGAAAATCATAAAAGAAACTGAAGATTTGTGACTATTAGTGTAATATAGGATTCTATTTCATCAAGTGATCACCGAAATATTTATTTCCACTCAACGTCACTCGATGAAATAGAATCCTATTTTACACTAATAAACAAATGTCCTCTATGTCTTCAACGTGTTGATATAACTGATCAAGTATGGACATTCATAAGCATGCTTCACTCCCTTAAAAGTTGGGGAAGAAACACAACGATTCCATAATGTCAGGCTTCCATAATGTCAGGACACCTGCATATAATAATTACCTATGATGTTCATCATCCCAACGGCCGTAGCAAAGGTCAAATCCACCTAGGAAGGCAGTTTTCTGGTCTATACACACAAGTTTCTCATGATGTGCCCATAGTAACACACGGTTGCTACCAGCAACATGATCAGGATGCCGAATTACCTGGTGTGAAATTTAGAGGACATGTAGAGAATTTCATTTATATCCACTGACATCCACTGATATTCATTTAAACGTTCAAATATGCAAATACTAGTATAGGATTCGAAAATTCGGAAAACACATCAAATTAATAAATAATTGCAAAAATAGTCAAAAATATAATAAACTTTCATAAAGTGAAATACTTTGTCATTGTTTCCCTTTAATTAAAATCCATTAACACCTGAAATTAGAAACAACACCGAAAAAGACGGTACGTTATCCCTTTCACACATATAGACGAAGTAGGCATATACATGTATGCAACTGTGTCTCCATTCATAGAGCAGCAATTTACCAAGCAATGGTAGTGAATATATCTACCACACCTCAACAGATATTACTGGATGTGTATCAATTATGTTAATATACATAGATGCCATATCTCACAACATGAGATATTTCCTCAAAGAACTTGAGTCTTCCTCACTAGTTGAGACCAAATCTCCCATTTGTTTTAATAAAAAAACATTATGACAAACACACGGATCTGTAGTACAGTGGTAACACGCTGGACAGGTAATCCAGGGATCGCAGGTTCGATCCCACGTCTGACCCTAATAACTTAAACAGTCTTTCTGATGGGACTTTAAACCAAGGTCTCATGTCGGTGCGTACACTGTACACGTAAAAGAACCAGGGGAGACTCTGGAATGGGTCTCTGTCTGTATCATTGCACTATCCTCCAAACATCTAAAATGACTAATCTGTTCAGGAGGCGTCGCTCATATGGGTAACCGGTAGCGACGATAAATAAACGTAAAACACACACATTATGATCATTTTCAGAAAATCAGCAATATCTCGGACTTTCGTAGAGCGAGTGAAGATTCAGTCATTAGAGGTGTGATATGCTGTAACTATGGAAGAGTTGTTCAAAACATCAATGATAGTACCTTGTACTTATCCAACAAGCATACCCAGTAGTCAGTAACTTCTTAAATGTTAATCTTCTTTACACTTTTATACTAAACTTAAAGTTTAAACTTTATTTATTTTACAATGATTGTGAAGCAAGTTTTAACAACTTATATTAATCACTCTCGTTGGCACAGATGAAAGCATATATGTGGTCATTCGTGTGGGAGGAAACCTGAGTACCCGGAGAAAACCCACCTGTCCGATCTGGCGACCACCATACCATCTCACATACTTCCCGGTCCGAGGATCGAACCTGGGTTGCATTGGTGAGAAGCGAGCGCGCTAACCACTACGCTAATCGAACATTAAATTATATTAAACTGTTGTAATGGTGTATACAAATATTGTTTTATGTACAAACATTAGGCTCCATTGTATATAAATAGACTTTAGCATACACAAATAGGTCGATAAAAAGTCTTCTTTGTTTTAGTCCAATCTCACTTTAAAATTGGAACAGATTGAAACATTCTCAGTAATTGGGGGTCACGAAATGGAATGCATGAACATGACCGTTATTATGGGCGTTTCTGCTCAGTGGACTGCCATCATGTCGGTGTAGGTGGTATTATATTAATATAGTTATCATGTCGGTGTAGGTGGTATTATATTAATATAGTTATCATGTCGGTGTAGGTGGTATTATATTAATATAGTTATCATGTTGGTGTAGGTGGTATTATATTAATATAGCCATCATGTCGGTGTAGGTGGTATTATATTAATATAGCCATCATGTCAGTGTAGGTGGTATTATATTAATATAGTTATCATGTCGGTGTAGGTGGTA
The DNA here is from genome assembly GCA_014843695.1 of Archivesica marissinica. Taxonomy (NCBI): domain Eukaryota; kingdom Metazoa; phylum Mollusca; class Bivalvia; order Venerida; family Vesicomyidae; genus Archivesica; species Archivesica marissinica. Next base: position 48,554,156 of record CM026387.1, read on the forward strand.
TTATATTAATATAGTTATCATGTCGGTGTAGGTGGTATTATATTAATATAGCCATCATGTCGGTGTAGGTGGTATTATATTAATATAGTTATCATGTCGGTGTAGGTGGTATTATATTAATATAGTATCATGTCGGTGTAGGTGGTATTATATTAATATAGTTATCATGTCGGTGTAAGTGGTATTATATTAATATAGCTATCATGTTGGTGTAGGTGGTATTATATTAATATAGCCATCATGTCTGTGTAGGTGGTATTATATTAATATAGTTATCATGTCGGTGTAGGTGGTATTATATTAATATAGTTATCATGTCGGTGTAGGTGGTATTATATTAATATAGCCATCATGTCGGTGTAGGTGGTATTATATTAATATAGCCATCATGTCGGTGTAGGTGGTATTATATTAATATAGTTATCATGTCGGTGTAGGTGGTATTATATTAATATAGTTATCATGTCGGTGTAGGTGGTATTATATTAATATAGTTATCATGTCGGTGTAGGTGGTATTATATTAATATAGTTATCATGTCGGTGTAGGTGGTATTATATTAATATAGCCATCATGTCGGTGTAGGTGGTATTATATTAATATAGTTATCATGTCGGTGTAGGTGGTATTATATTAATATAGCCATCATGTCAGTGTAGGTGGTATTATATTAATATAGTTATCATGTCGGTGTAGGTGGTATTATATTAATATAGTTATCATGTCGGTGTAGGTGGTATTATATTAATATAGCCATCATGTCGGTGTAGGTGGTATTATATTAATATAGTTATCATGTCGGTGTAGGTGGTATTATATTAATATAGCTATCATGTGGTGTAGGTGGTATTATATTAATATAGTTATCATGTCGGTGTAGGTGGTATTATATTAATATAGCCTTCATGTCGGTGTAGGTGGTATTATATTAATATAGCCATCATGTCGGTGTAGGTGGTATTATATTAATATAGCCATCATGTCGGTGTAGGTGGTATTATATTAATATAGTTATCATGTCGGTGTAGGTGGTATTATATTAATATAGCCATCATGTCGGTGTAGGTGGTATTATATTAATATAGTTATCATGTCGGTGTAGGTGGTATTATATTAATATAGCCATCATGTCGGTGTAGGTGGTATTATATTAATATAGTTATCATGTCGGTGTAGGTGGTATTATATTAATATAGCCATCATGTCGGTGTAGGTGGTATTATATTAATATAGTTATCATGTCGGTGTAGGTGGTATTATATTAATATAGCCATCATGTCGGTGTAGGTGGTATTATATTAATATAGTTATCATGTCGGTGTAGGTGGTATTATATTAATATAGTTATCATGTCGGTGTAGGTGGTATTATATTAATATAGTTATCATGTTGGTGTAGGTG
>CM026387.1:48556556-48656095 GCA_014843695.1 Archivesica marissinica
GTTATCATGTCGGTGTAGGTGGTATTATATTAATATAGTTATCATGTCGGTGTAGGTGGTATTATATTAATATAGCCATCATGTCGGTGTAGGTGGTATTATATTAATATAGTTATCATGTCGGTGTAGGTGGTATTATATTAATATAGTTATCATGTCGGTGTAGGTGGTATTATATTAATATAGTTATCATGTCGGTGTAGGTGGTATTATATTAATATAGTTATCATGTCGGTGTAGGTGTATATATTAAATAGCCATCATGTCGGTGTAGGTGGTATTATATTAATATAGTTATCATGTCGGTGTAGGTGGTATTATATTAATATAGTTATCATGTCGGTGTAGGTGGTATTATATTAATATAGCCATCATGTCGGTGTAGGTGGTATTATATTAATATAGTTATCATGTCTGTGTAGGTGGTATTATATTAATATAGTTATCGTGTAGGTGGTATTATATTAATATAGTTATCATGTTGGTGTAGGTGGTATTATATTAATATAGCCATCATGTCTGTGTAGGTGGTATTATATTAATATAGTTATCATGTCGGTGTAGGTGGTATTATATTAATATAGCCATCATGTCGGTGTAGGTGGTATTATATTAATATAGCCATCATGTCAGTGTAGGTGGTATTATATTAATATAGTTATCATGTCGGTGTAGGTGGTATTATATTAATATAGTTATCATGTCGGTGTAGGTGGTATTATATTAATATAGCCATCATGTCGGTGTAGGTGGTATTATATTAATATAGTTATCATGTCTGTGTAGGTGGTATTATATTAATATAGTTATCGTGTAGGTGGTATTATATTAATATAGTTATCATGTTGGTGTAGGTGGTATTATATTAATATAGCCATCATGTCTGTGTAGGTGGTATTATATTAATATAGTTATCATGTCGGTGTAGGTGGTATTATATTAATATAGCCATCATGTCGGTGTAGGTGGTATTATATTAATATAGCCATCATGTCGGTGTAGGTGGTATTATATTAATATAGTTATCATGTCGGTGTAGGTGGTATTATATTAATATAGTTATCATGTCGGTGTAGGTGGTATTATATTAATATAGTTATCATGTCGGTGTAGGTGGTATTATATTAATATAGTTATCATGTCGGTGTAGGTGGTATTATATTAATATAGTTATCATGTCGGTGTAGGTGGTATTATATTAATATAGTCATCATGTCGGTGTAGGTGGTATTATATTAATATAGTTATCATGTCGGTGTAGGTGGTATTATATTAATATAGTTATCATGTCAGTGTAGGTGGTATTATATTAATATAGTTATCATGTCGGTGTAGGTGGTATTATATTAATATAGTTATCATGTCGGTGTAGGTGGTATTATATTAATATAGTTATCAGGTATTTTTTTAATATTTATTATATTTATTATTTATATTATACAACACATTTCTTGGGCAGGCTCCAGCGGTTAACCAGTACTTGGTGCACCAACCTCGGTAAGAAACTGCCAACATTTTCACATAAAGAGACACGGTCTGAGCGGGGCTCGAACCCGTCACCATCAGTGATGATAGGTTACAGTGGTATACAAGTCAGCGACTGTAACCACTCGACCATGGAGGCAGACTACCTAATAATGGTTCTATTTACCTCTTTTCAATTCAAATCATTACCATCTCCCATTAACTGACCTGCAAGTTCCTCGATAATTACCTTGATATTTGGAGTTTTGTTCATGAGAGCATGTTTACATTACAATAGCTTGATATTTGGAGATTTGTTCATGAAGCATGTTTACAATAACTTGATATTTGGAGATTTGTTCATGAGAGCATGTTTACTATACCTTGATATTTGGAGATTTGTTCATGAGAGCATGTTTACTATACCTTGATATTTGGAGTTTTGTTCATGAGAGCATGTTTACTATACCTTGATATTTGGAGATTTGTTCATGAGAGCATGTTTACTATACCTTGATATTTGGAGATTTTTCATGAGAGCATGTTTACTATAGCTTGATATTTGGAGATTTGTTCATGAGAGCATGTTTACTATAACTTGATATTTGGAGATTTGTTCATGAGAGCATGTTTACTATAACTTGATATTTGGAGATTTGTTCATGAGAGCATGTTTACTATACCTTGATATTTGGAGCTTTGTTCATGAGAGCATGTTTACTATAACTTGATATTTGGAGATTTGTTCATGAGAGCATGTTTACTATACCTTGATATTTGGAGGTTTGTTCATGAGAGCATGTTTACTATAACTTGATATTTGGAGTTTTGTTCATGAGAGCATGTTTACTATAACTTGATATTTGGAGATTTGTTCATGATAGCATGTTTACCATAACCTGATATTTGGAGTTTTGTTCATGAGAGCATGTTTACTATAACTTGATATTTGGAGATTTGTTCATGAGAGCATGTTTACTATAACTTGATATTTGGAGATTTATTGATGAGAGCATGTTTACTATACCTTGATATTTGGAGATTTGTTCATGAGAGCATGTTTACTATAACTTGATATTTGGAGATTTGTTCATGAGAGCATGTTTACTATAGCTTGATATTTGGAGATTTGTTCATGAGAGCATGTTTACTATAACTTGATATTTGGAGATTTGTTCATGAGAGCATGTTTACTATAACTTGATATTTGGAGATTTGTTCATGAGAGCATGTTTACTATAGCTTGATATTTGGAGATTTGTTCATGAGAGCATGTTTACTATACCTTGATATTTGGAGATTTGTTCATGAGAGCATGTTTACTATAACTTGATATTTGGAGATTTGTTCATGAGAGCATGTTTACTACATGTATACCTTGATATTTGTTCATGAGAGCATGTTTACTATACCTTGATATTTGGAGATTTGTTCATGAGAGCATGTTTACGATAACTTGATATTTGGAGATTTGTTCATGAGAGCATGTTTACTATACCTTGATATTTGGAGATTTGTTCATGAGAGCATGTTTACGATAACTTGATATTTGGAGATTTGTTCATGAGAGCATGTTTACTATACCTTGCTTGATATTTGGAGATTTGTTCATGAGAGCATGTTTACTATAACTTGATATTTAGAGATTGGTTCATGAGAGCATGTTTACTATACCTTGCTTGATATTTGGACATTGGTTCATGAGAGCATGTTTACTATACCTTAATATTTGGAGATTTGTTCATGAGAGCATGTTTACTATAGTGACTGTTGATGGTTAAGGCCATTTCCAGCTCCTTGTACAACAGCACAAACACCTTCACACCTTCTTGCTGAAAACAAAACAGTTAGTTTATACCAATTTCTATTAGTTCGATTGCGAGACAACAACATTAGATTACTCGCTAGTCCTCATTTCATTCAGGAATTCCAACACAAAACTCATTGCAGAGAATGAGAATATCAATTTAGTTGGTAAAATACTGGTATGGGGGGCCTACACAACCAAATATGCATGGTCAAAGAAACAGACCAATGGAACCCGGGTTCGATTCTCGGACCGGGAAGTATGTGAGATGGTATGATTGTCGCCAGAACAGACAGGTGGGTTTTCTCTGGGTACTCCGGTTTCCTCCCACACGAATGACCACATTTACGCTTTCATCCGCGCCAATGAGAGTGGTTAATATAGTTGTTAAAACTTGCTTCACTAAAGTATATAATAAAAAAAGAAACAGAACAAATCGTCCTGTTGAAAAAGATCGATATTGGAACAAAGGCGGATTTCCACTAATAATGTAGTACTGGATGTTTCCTATAATAATGTAGTACTGGATGTTTCCACTAATAATGTAGTACTGGATGTTTCCACTAATAATGTAGTACTGGATGTTTCCACTAATAATGTAGTAATGTATGTTTACAATAATAGAATTCAACAATCCTCTGGCCAGATGGCCACGATTCCGTACTGTCCGGATTTATAGTACAGTCTGAATTACTTATTACCGGTTCAATATTTAACTCGTTGATAACGGAATTATCGTCCATTGTTTGGCCTTTATGCTATGCAGTCAAGTGCACCGATGAGGGCACTTTTACCGGATGAAAATCCTTTATTTATGGTTAAACGGCATGTTAAATTGCGTGTTATTTTGTTGTGATTTGACAGGCGGTGTGAGTATAAAATGTACACGTCGTAATAATTTTCTACCGCGAACGTCTTTAAGAGATGTGGAATTAATTGGTCATAACAAATGTTCTAAAAGTAGAAATAAGGTATTTTTGTAAACAAACACTTCCATCATAAAGCAGACACAATTACTCGCAATTACTTGTCTAGTAGATGTGCCTACTATATTCATCTATTTCTGTGTCACTGTTGCAAAATACAAACATTTTTCAAAGTAACGACTTGTGGACTTTTGGAATTCGTGATAGCGCAGTGGATGCGCGTTCGCTTCAGGAGCGAAAGGTCCGGAGTTCGAGCCCCACTGGAGCAGTTACGATTGTGCCCTTAGGCAAGGCATTTAAATTCCATGTTGCCTCTTCTCTCTCCCTCGTGGCGATGGATTCCATCAGGAATGAGGTCTCGAGAGTGATTAATATAAGTTGTAATAACTTGTTTCGCAATCAAGCTAAAATAAACTTGTATAAACTAAGCACCGACTTACAGCTTTCCTGCCAAGTATTATATCAAGTCTCCATTTCTCCCGGTCTGTTACATTCCTTTTTAAGTATATTTCTGGACTTAACCTATAAACAAAATGTTACTTGATGAATACTTCAAAATTAGATAAATGTAAACAATGAATCTTGTTTCCTAGCAGCCATTCTCATTAATATTCATAGCGGACTACTTTTTCTATGGTGTGACGAATCAAAGAGACAACTTGTTTTGAAATTTGTAACGGATCAGTTGTAATTATAAACATCTGCGTTCCATTGAGACAAAAACCTTTGGTTTTTATTCAAATTAGGTGTAACAGGGTTCATTCTAGGTCAGAATTTTTGGGAGAAATGAGAAAGCACGTGATCGCTTCCTTAAATGGTGTTCTTTAATATACTTCTGCAAAATAGGGTTAAAATGCACAGTACAACCATTAAATACAACATTTTAATAGAAGGAGTGCTTTATAATGGGCCAGTGTATCTTACTAGACAAAATTTTGTTTGAAAATCGTAAAAAGACGAAGTGGGGCCCCCAGAGGGCGAAGTCAGGGTCCCTAGGGCGACGATTTCGCCCACATTGCCCTCTAAGCTGATCCCTGTGTAAACAACTGACACTATACCTCGATGAAATGCAGAAAAAGAACATTCATTTGTGTGTGTTTTACGTTTATTCATCGTTGCTACCGGTTGCCCATATGAGAGACGCCTCCTGAAGAGATTAGTCATTTTAGATTTTTGGAGGATAGTGCAATGATACAGACAGAGACACATTCCAGAGTCTCCTCTGGTTCTTTTACGTGCACGGTGTAAAGCACCGACACAAGATCTCAGTTGGGACTTTATCCCATATGTAAGACTTCATTTTATTAGGGTCAAAAGGGAGATCGAACCTGCAATCCCTGGATTACCAGTCCAGCGTGTTACCACTGGACTACAGATCCGTCATTTGTTAAATAAAGTTACTTATAATATGAACAAACAATGACGTCCCATGGGTATGTGGAACAGGCTAGGTGTATCATACAACCATTCCGTAATGAAGATGGGACAGGCTAGGTGTATCATACCTCCAATCCGTGATGAAGATGGGACAGGCTAGGTGTATCTTACCACCAATCCATGATGAAGATGGGACAGGCTAGGTGTATCATACCACCAATCCGTGATGAAGATGGGACAGGCTAGGTGTATCATACCTCCAATCCGTGATGAAGATGGGACAGGCTAGGTGTATCTTACCACCAATCCGTGATGAAGATGGGACAGGCTAGGTGTATCATACCACCAATCCGTGATGAAGATGGGACAGGCTAGGTGTATCTTACCACCAATCCGTGATGAAGATGGGACAGGCTAGGTGTATCATACCACCAATCCGTGATGAAGATTGGACAGACTAAGTATATCATACCTCCTATCCGTGATGAAGATTGGACAGACTAAGTATATCATACCTCCAATCCGTGATGAAGATGGGACAGACTAGGTGTATCTTACCACCAATCCGTGATGAAGATTTCCTCCTTGGCTTTCTCAAGGGCTTCAGCTATGGCCTCAAAATATGATGAGCCATCAACAAACCTGAAAACATATATAATTACATGGTGCCAATAACAGGAGAATCCAAACCTGCATGTACAAAGATGACAGGCTGTCCGATTAGCGCAGTGGTTAGCGCTCTCGCTTCTCACCAATCCAACACAAGTTCGATCCTCGGACCAGGAAGTATGTGAGATGATAAGGTGGTCACCAGATCGGACAGGTGGGTTTTCTCCGGGTACTCCGGTTTCCTCCCACATGAATGACAACATGTACGCTTTCATCCGCGCCAATGAGAGTAATTAATATAAGTTGTTAAAACTTGCTTCGCAATCGTTGTAAAATAATTAAAGCTTAAACTTAAAGATGACAGGAATAAGGAGAAACAACAATCTATATTATTATATATATATATTGTCCGCCTCCGTGGTCGAGTGGTTAAGGTCGCTGACTTGTATACCACTATAACCTATCATCACTGGTTCGAGCCCCGCTCAGACCGTGTCTCTTTATATGAAAAAGTTGGCAGTTTCTTATTATGGAGGTTGGTGCACCCAAGTACTGGTTAACCGCTGGAGCCTGCCCAGGAAAGGTGTTGTTAGGTAAACTGCCCGCCGGCGATATAGCCTAAAATGCAGATGCAGGCGTAAAACCCGAAATATAACATAATAACATAACATCTTATTATATAGATGTCTAATCGTCCAATATCATCTACATTTGTTATTGAGAACTTTGGGGTTATTTGTTCATATTTTGATAAACGATACTAATTAACTTCCTTGATTCAGGACTTACTGATGTCATTATGTAGTGTATCGATTGGTCAATAATTTCATTGACAGTTAGTTGCCCCAACCATTTTCAAGTGATTGGACGTCGTGGTAGCGCAATGGATGCGTGTTCGCTTCAGGTGCGAAAGGTCCGGAGTTTGAGCCCTGCTGGAGCCATTACAATTGTGCCCTTAGGCAAGGCATTTAAATTCCATGTTGCCTCTTCTCTCTCCCTCGTGGCGATGGATTCCATCAGGAATGAGGTCTCAAGAGTGATTAATACAAATTGTAATAACTTGTTTCGCAATCGAGCCGTCTCATCTGGATCTGCACTTTTTGCAAGTAATATTACTATTTTTAGAAAAAGAATTACCCATTTTGATAAATGAACTGATCCAAATGTAATTTTCTTATTAATTTATTGGTCTAAAAATATCATGGACCAGTCCATGTCAGTTACTTGGTGTTGAATGGGTTAACCGGACTACCCAGTTTCAAGAACCTAGCTCAACCATTTTCAATTTATTGCGCAGGCATGTTTTTATTGCAGTCACTATGGCCTTGGAACAAATCTACTCCGAAATCAACTTTGACCTGGACTTAAACCACTGACCCCAAATTCAATAGAGGTCATCTGGTGGATAAAGCAGACATCTCAACAAATCATTGTAATAATAATTTGGCCAATAGGCAGTAACTGGTAGAATTAGAAATAAGAATCAATTGCCAGGCACATCAATTTCAGCAAAATTAAATCTTCAATGAGAAATATTATGCTATACATGTATATCATAAAATGATGACTAGATTTCAATATTGACATGTGTTCTTAACATACAGAAGAATGACCGACCACAAGGGTAGAACCAGCACTGAAGTGGAGAAGTAAGGTTACCCCGCCTCAGACAGGGTCTCATGTTGTGCCACCGAGTTTTAATGAAAAAGAAACTGTAACTTTATCAGATATTGATTGCTTGAGCAGTATTTATTTATTCATAAGTGGAAAGCTACAGCAGAAGTACAAGTAATTAACAGTAGTCCACATACACAACGTGCTTAGCATTGGCACATACCAGATGTCCGATTGAATATGGTACTATAAATAATCTTATACTCGTGATCACATCATTTTGAAAATGACCCCCTAAAATTTGGTAAGGGGTCATCATGATGACCCTGGAGAAAACACTGGAGAGTATTACCTATATACCGTCATATGAGTGACGCCTCCTGTCATTTTAGATGTTGGAGGATAGTGCAATGATACAGACAGAGATCCATACAAGAGTCTCCTCAGGTTCTTATACATACACAGTGTAAAGCACCGACACGAGACCGCGGATAAAGTCTCATCCAAAAGACTATGATACGACTCATTTTAGAATGGTATAGTGGTGGATCGAACCTGCGACCCCTGTATTACAAGGCCAAAGTGAGACCCGAGGTTTGTCAGTTGTCTCCCTTGGGCTCTAGAAATGGATCACTTGTGTGTAATTCTCCATTTATGCATACCATCTAGCAAAGGAGTTTTCCCTTGCAGGAGCATATGAATCGTGTCTGTTTTCCCCAGTGAAGTCCTTGCCTGTGGTCTCAGCAGCTACTTTAATACTTGCCTCCCACTCATCTGCCTTCCGACTGGTCCAACTTTTGGCCAGTAAATGTCTGTAATAACAAGGAGGTAGAAATAACTACCTACTATTAAATAACCAACGATCTACTAAATACAATGATATGCTCAAATTTATTTCACTTTTAAGAAAATTATAAACCGATCTCTCTGCATTTAGCAATGAAAGAAATGTAACAGATATGCATTTGGCCATTAGAGAATGTAACAGGTATGCATGCAGTCATGAGAGAATCTAACGGGTAGGCATGTGGCAATGAGAGAATCTAACGGGTAGGCATGCAGTCATGAGAGAATCTAACGGGTAGGCATGCAGTCATGAGAGAATCTAACGGGTAGGTATGCAGTCATGAGAGAATCTAACGGGTAGGCATGTGGCAATGAGAGAATCTAACGGGTAGGCATGTGGCAATGAGAGAATCTAATGGGTAGGCATGCAGTCATGAGAGAATCTAACGGGTAGGCATGCAGTCATGAGAGAATCTAACGGGTAGGCATACAGCCATGAGAGAATCTAACGGGTAGGCATACAGTCATGAAAGAATCCAACGGGTAGGCATGCAGTCATGAAAGAATCCAATGGGTAGGCATGAGAGAATCAAGGTTAACAGTGTATCAACATTGTACAATGTTTCCGTTAGATAAATCTACATTAATAACAAACACTTTGAATATTACCTTGACTGGTTCATAACGAGGAGGCCATGTGGTGCACCAGTAGCTGACATGCCAGAGTCTACCCTGAAATCGGAGTCCATGAGCATGACATCGCAGAGAATCCCATCAGATGGACGGACGTAGGCAATAAATGTGTCTTTTACCATTAGCCATCTGTAATACACGTCACATGAAGCATTCATAATATACATGTAGTAAAAGTGAAGAAACCATCTGTAATACACGTCACATGAAGCATTCATAATATACATGTAGTAAAAGTGAAGAAACCATCTGTAATACACGTCACATGAAGCATTCATAATATACATGTAGTAAAAGTGAAGAAACCATCTGTAATACACGTCACATGAAGCATTCATAATATACATGTAGTAAAAGTGAAGAAACCATCTGTAATACACGTCACATGAAGCATTCATAATATACATGTAGTAAAAGTGAAGAAACCATCTGTAATACACGTCACATGAAGCATTCATAATATACATGTAGTAAAAGTGAAGAAACCATCTGTAATACACGTCACATGAAGCATTCATAATATACATGTAGTAAAAGTGAAGAAACCATCTGTAATACACGTCACATGAAGCATTCATAATATACATGTAGTAAAAGTGAAGAAACCATCTGTAATACACGTCACATGAAGCATTCATAATATACATGTAGTAAAAGTGAAGAAACCATCTGTAATACACGTCACATGAAGCATTCATAATATACATGTAGTAAAAGTGAAGAAACCATCTGTAATACACGTCACATGAAGCATTCATAATATACATGTAGTAAAAGTGAAGAAACCATCTGTAATACACGTCACATGAAGCATTCATAATATACATGTAGTAAAAGTGAAGAAACCATCTGTAATACACGTCACATGAAGCATTCATAATATACATGTAGTAAAAGTGAAGAAACCATCTGTAATACACGTCACATGAAGCATTCATAATATACATGTAGTAAAAGTGAAGAAACCATCTGTAATACACGTCACATGAAGCATTCATAATATACATGTAGTAAAAGTGAAGAAACCATCTGTAATACACGTCACATGAAGCATTCATAATATACATGTAGTAAAAGTGAAGAAACCATCTGTAATACACGTCACATGAAGCATTCATAATATACATGTAGTAAAAGTGAAGACAATGAACAGTACCTATTTTTCTATTACAACATTTTCGTCGAACTATTCTTAGCATCAAAACTATAAGACATAGTTAATGCAAATGCAATTGAACAGTCACACAAAATATTATGAGTAGAGCCGAGTTGTTTTTGGAAACTAGTTTACAGCGATTGGGAAATAAGCTTTAACAACTTATATTAATCACTCTCGTTGGCGCGGGTGAACGCGTATATGTGGTCATTCGTGTGGGAGGAAATCAGAGTACCAGGAGAAAACCCACCTGTTCGATCTGGTGACTGCAGTACCAACTCACATACTTTCCAATCCGAGGTGAGAAGCAAACGTGCTAACCTCTGCACTAATCGAACAGAACTGAATTTCACACATATGTCATTTTTTGACAAGGACCACTAGATTAGAGTATCAAAGCCATAAACATTGAATAGTCCCGAGACTATGAAAGGCAAACAGAATAACAATTCCAGGAAAGTATCAGTAGCCCGAGGAGATGTAGCCAGAGATGTAGGCCAAGGAGATGTAGCCAGAGGAGATGTAGCCCGAGGAGATGTAGCCAGAGATGTAGGCCAAGGAGATGTAGCCAGAGGAGATGTAGCCCGAGGAGATGTAGCCAGAGATGTAGGCCAAGGAGATGTAGCCAGAGGAGATGTAGCCAGAGATGTAGGCCAAGGAGATGTAGCCAGAGGAGATGTAGCCAGAGATGTAGGCCAAGGAGATGTAGCCAGAGGAGATGTAGCCAGAGGAGATGTAGCCAGAGATGTAGGCCAAGGAGATGTAGCCAGAGGAGATGTAGCCAGAGGAGATGTAGGCTGAGGAGATGTAGCCATGAACATGTAGCCAGAGGAGATATAGCCAGAGGAGATGTAGCCAGATGTGATGCAGCCAGAGGAGATGTAGCCATGAAGAGGAGATATAGCCAGAGGAGATGTAGCCAGAGGAGATGTAGCCAGAGGAGATTAGCCAGAGGAGATGTAGCCAGAGGAGATGTAGCCAGATGTGATGTAGCCAGAGGAGATGTAGCCAGAGGAGATATAGCCAGAGGATATATAGCCAGAGGAGATGTAGCCAGATGTGATGTAGCCAGAGGAGATGTAGCCAGAGGAGATATAGCCAGAGGAGATGTAGCCAGATGTGATGTAGCCAGAGGAGATGTAGCCATGAAGATGTAGCCAGAGGAGATATAGCCAGAGGAGATATAGCCAGAGGAGATGTAGCCAGAGGAGATGTAGCCAGAGGAGATGTAGCCAGAGGAGATTAGCCAGAGGAGATGTAGCCAGAGGAGATGTAGCCAGAGGAGATGTAGCCAGATGTGATGTAGCCAGAGGAGATGTAGCCAGAGGAGATATAGCCAGAGGATATATAGCCAGAGGAGATGTAGCCAGATGTGATGTAGCCAGAGAGATGTAGCCAGAGGAGATATAGCCAGAGGAGATGTAGCCAGATGTGATGTAGCCAGAGGAGATGTAGCCATGAAGATGTAGCCAGAGGAGATATAGCCAGAGGAGATGTAGCCAGATGTGATGTAGCCAGAGGAGATGTAGCTAGAGGAGATGTAGCCAGAGGAGATGTTATGTTATATTTCGGGTTTTACGCCTGCATCAGCACCATTTCGGGCTATATCGCCGGCGGGCAGTTTACCTAACAACACCTTTCCTGGGCAGGCTCCAACGGTTAACCAGTACTTGGGTGCACCAACCTCCGTAAGAAACTGCCAACGTTTTCATATAAATGAGACACGGCCTGAGCGGGGCTCGAACCAGTGACCATCAGTGATGATAGGTTACAATGGTATATAAGTCAGTGACCTTAACCACTTGACCATGGAGGCGGACCCCAGAGGAGATGTAGGCAGGGAGATGTAGGCCAAGGAGATGTAGCCAGAGGACATGTAGCCAGAGGAGATGTAGCCCTGGCGATGTAGCCCTGGAGATGTAACCAGAGGAGATGCAGCCTGAGATGTAGCCAGAGGAGATGTAGCCAGAGGAGACGTAGCCATGAAGATGTAGCCAGAGATGTAGCCATGGAGATGTAGCCATGGAGAGGAGATGTAGCCATGGAGAGATGTAGCCATGGAGATGTAGCCATTCTCGATTTATGGCAGGATCCAGCATAAAATTATACTTTTTCAAGCCAAAATTTGACCCTCGACTTATGGCCGGGAATATCCGGTACACAAAGGTGAAATTGATTTTCAATTGATAACTATCTTGTGTATTTTATATATATACAAATGGTACTAAAAACCCTTGTACCTCTATGAAATCTGGACAGGTTCAATAGAAATGATCAATACTAATCAGCAACTGTATATAAAGAGTTTAGGAAGACAAGATAACAGTGCCAATTATGTATATAATACAGCTAGTAAGCATGAATCAATAACAATTATCCCAATGAGATTATGCATTTACTAGACAGTCGATTTGACACTATATGTCAACATTTTCCAGGAATCTAAGCTCTTAATTTGCATGTTCGTATCGACATAACTGAACCACAAAACACATGTACCGTATTTAGCTGTGTATAGTGCGCACATTTCTTACTGAAATCCTCATCCATTTTATCTACTGCGCATTATACACCAGTACAGACATCAGGACATTTTTTTCCGGACCAAAATTTCGTGAAAAAACTGAAATTCGACCCGAACGGCCCACAGTCATTCTATAAGTTGTTACATTCGACAATCGTTATAAACTAGCTATTAAAACCAGTTGCCGATAGTCTATATAAATAAATCAAATGAATAAGACCACAAAATTAGCATATATTTCGTTTATTTTGGCAAACTTTGATGAATTTAATTGAAAAGGTAAATGCATAAAAAATGGCGATTTGATAACATCACGTGGTTTTATCGTATGTAATATTTCCCGTACTTTTCGCGTACTTCGCCGTACAATGTACAATGCATTGCATAAAAAAAAATTTTTTGGCTGCAGTATTTCAATTGATTGTAGCGATAATTAATTTCGACAAACCTTTCACAATGGGTCCCAGTTAATTAGGTAGGCTTCACGTGTTGAGAAGTTTGAGCATCTGCTGACATGTTTGAGAACGTGTTGAGATGTTTGAGAACGTGTCGAGAAATTTGAGCAGGTGTGCCCGAGTGTGTTACCGTTACTCGATGAGGTATATCTCGAGTGATTAATATAAGTTGTAAAAATCACGGAGCACAATTTTTAGCGATTTTTGAGGAATGTTAAATTTTGACTTGGAAAATTGCGTTTTTCACGTGCACAGTATACATAGGAACTCAGTTTTTCCGCCGATTTTCGTGCCAGATCGTGGGTGCGCACTATACACGGTAGCGCACTATACACAGCTAAATACGGTACATATATTATCAAGTCACTTCTCGAAATTTCTAAAACAATCAGGGAATTGTTTGCAGTGGATTGGGGTCGATTGACAGATGGGGATCAGTGAATAATGCACTAATTGCACAGCTTACATCCACTTCTTCGTTAATGAAGTATAAATGAGACACGCGAGTGACTTGCGAGTGGATTTGAACCACTCATTTGATTTATAACAAAATCGTTACAACATAATTCTCATGAAAATGCATGACATATTTGACGGTTGTGCATGCAAAGAGTTGTCATGCAATTTCATTTGTACACGTTTGACTCACAAGATGACTGTGTCACATAATTGCAATCTATGTATTAATCAGCCTCATTATGAATGAGTAATCGCACACAGACAGATCTGTAGTCCAGTGGTTAACACGGACTGGTAATCCAGGGATTGCTGGTTCGATCCCCCGTCTGACCTTAATAAAATTAACAATCTTTCATATGGGACTTTAAACTGAAGTCTCGTGTCGGAGCTTTACACCGTGCGCGTAAAAGAACCAGAGGAGACTCTGCAATGAGTCTCTGTCTGTATCATTGCACTATCGTCCTAAAATCTAAAATGACTAATCTCTTTTCAGGAAGCGTCGCTCATATTGGCAACAGGTAGCGCTGATAAATAAACGTAAAACACACAGGAATTGCACTAATTAGATTTAATCAACAAAATTTGTGTAGCGGTAGTCCCTATGTGATTAATATCACTGAGCATTTAAACCATGTGTCTTCGAAATACTTCTCATATTATTGATGGAAGAAACGCCTGAGTGCCTCCCAAAGCAAAGTATATAAGGCACGAACGGACACTCGGCTAGAGCCACGACATTCCACAAGTCAACTGGATAGACTCCTCACATGAAATCATTGTGATTCAAATGTATATAACGGTAAGGGGGTAATGACTTGAAATTGACGCCCTCAACCACTGGGTCACGGAAGTTGAAGGAGGATTGCCTAAGTTGCAGGAGGATTGCCTAAGTTGCAGGAGGATTGCCACAGGAGGATTGCCTAAGTTGCAGGAGGATTTCCTAAGTTGCAGGAGGATAGCCTAAGTTGCAGGAGGATTGCCAAAGTTGTAGGAGGATTGCCTAAGTTGCAGGAGGATTGCCTAAGTTGCAGGAGGATTGCCTAAGTTGCAGGAGGATTGCCAAGTTGCAGGAGGATTGCCCAAGTTGCAGGAGGATTGCCCAAGTTGCAGGAGGATTGCCCAAGTTGCAGGAGGATTGCCCAAGTTGCAGGAGGATTGCCCAAGTTGCAGGAGGATTGCCTAAGTTGCAGGGCCTAAGGTGCAGGAGGATTGCCTAAGTTGCAGGAGGATTGCCTAAGTTGCAGGAGGATTGCCTAAGTTGCAGGAGGATTGCCTAAGTTGCAGGAGGATTGCCTAAGTTGCAGGAGGATTGCCTAAGGTGCAGGAGGATTGCCTAAGTTGCAGGAGGATTGCCTAAGTTGCAGGAGGATTGCTGTCTCTATATGACTAGTATCATGTACAAACCGTTTACTCCACCGCCCTGCTACATGATATTTCTTGAGACAACCGCAGCATCCAATCGAGATCCTCCGACCACCGGAACATTTGTTCACGTCACCTTCCTTCCATTTCTGCCCTAGTCTGTTCACAAATGAATACTCGCTCACTTCAAGGAACTTTAACTGTACAAAGCAAACTCAGTGAATGCATGTTGCATCAAACCTAACTCACTTCAAAGAACTTTAACTGTGACAAGCAATAGGTGAATGTATGTTCCACCAAAACTAACTCATTTCAAAGAACTTTAACTGTGACAAGCAATAGGTAAATGTATGTTCCACCAAAACTAACTCACTTCAAAGAACTTTAACTGTGACAAGCAATAGGTGAATGTATGTTCCACCAAACCTAACTCACTTCAAAGAACTTTAACTGTGACAAGCAATAGGTGAAGATATGTTCCACCAAAACTAACTCACTTCAAAGAACTTTAACTGTGACAAGCAATAGGTGAATGTATGTTCCACCAAACCTAACTCACTTCAAAGAACTTAAGCAAACTCAGTGAATGTATGGAATGACAGGATTAGTCTGATAAGAATGACAGTGTGAAGGAACTAGACTTCACAGTGATGTCTTCTGAAAATGTGATCCAAAACCCAGAACTCAGAAGTTAACTCGGAGAGACAGACAGACATCACTGGGGACAGTAACACAGATTTGTGCAATTTACATTTCAGCAATAAAAAATAATGTACTAAAAAATTTAGCTGATGCAACGTTAAATATCTGCACGTAGTAACCTTTTGGATCTATTTAGAGACGTATACCCATTAAAATGGTTACTGCCTGAAAAACGTGCACCACTTCATTATTTATTAAATTTGTAACAATGACTGTAATACTTACCAATTCAGTGTGATTCCTATACCATTTTGACTCTAAGATACTCTGTAGATACAACTCTAGATGTTGCTGAAAATAAAGAATAACAATTAGTGCCAATCAGGACCAGAGAAATCCATACTATAGCTAGACACATCCATGCCAATCAAGACAAGAGAAATCCCTCCTAGACAACTCCATGTCAATCAAGACAAGAGAAATCCCTACTAGACAACTACATGTCAATCAAGACAAGAGAAACCCCTACTAGACAACTCCATGTCAATCAAGACAAGAGAAATCCCTCCTAGACAACTCCATGTCAATAGACAAGAGAAATCCCTACTAGACAACTCCATGTCAATCAAGACAAGAGAAACCACTACTAGACAACTCCATGTCAATAAAGACAAGAGAAATCCCTACTAGACAACTCCATGTCAATCAAGACAAGAGAAATCCCTACTAGACAACTCCATGTCAATAAAGACAAGAGAAATCCCTACTAGACAACTCCATGTCAATCAAGACAAGAGAAATCCCTACTAGACAACTCCATGTCAATCAAGACAAGAGAAATCCCTACTAGACAACTCCATGTCAATAAAGACAAGAGAAATCCCTACTAGACAACTCCATGTCAATCAAGACAAGAGAAATCCCTCCTAGACAACTCCATGTCAATCAAGACAAGAGAAATCCCTACTAGACAACTCCATGTCAATCAAGACAAGAGAAACCCCTACTAGACAACTCCATGTCAATAAAGACAAGAGAAATCCCTACTAGACAACTAGATGTCAATCAAGACAAGAGAAACCCCTACTAGACAACTCCATGTCAATAAAGACAAGAGAAATCCCTACTAGACAACTCCATGTCAATCAAGACAAGAGAAACCCCTACTAGACAACTCCATGTCAATAAAGACAAGAGAAATCCCTACTAGACAACTCCATGTCAATCAAGACAAGAGAAATCCCTACTAGACAACTCCATGTCAATCAAGACAAGAGAAATCCCTACTAGACAACTCCATGTCAATAAAGACAAGAGAAATCCCTACTAGACAACTCCATGTCAATCAAGACAAGAGAAATCCCTACTAGACAACTCCATGTCAATCAAGACAAGAGAAATCCCTACTAGACAACTCCATGTCAATCAAGACAAGAGAAATCCCTACTAGACAACTCCATGTCAATCAAGACAAGAGAAATCCCTACTAGACAACTCCATGTCAATAAAGACAAGAGAAATCCCTACTAGACAACTCCATGTCAATCAAGACAAGAGAAATCCCTACTAGACAACTCCATGTCAATAAAGACAAGAGAAATCCCTACTAGACAACTCCATGTCAATCAAGACAAGAGAAATCCCTCCTAGAACAATCCATGTCAATCAAGACAAGAGAAATCCCTACTAGACAACTCCATGTCAATCAAGACAAGAGAAATCCCTCCTAGACAACTCCATGTCAATCAAGACAAAAGAAATCCCTACTAGACAACTCCATGTCAATAAAGACAAGAGAAATCACCCCTAGAACAATCCATGTCAATCAAGACAAGAGAAATCCCTACTAGACAACTCCATGTCAATCAAGACAAGAGAAATCCCTACTAGACAAATCCATGTCAATCAAGACAAGAGAAATCACCCCTAGAACAATCCATGTCAATCAAGACAAGAGAAATCCCTACTAGACAACTCCATATCAATCAAGACAAGAGAAATCACCCCTAGAACAATCCATGTCAATCAGGAACAGAGAAATCCCTCCTAGAACAATCCATGCCAATAAGGAACAGAGAAATCACTCATAGAACAATTCATGCCAATAAAGAACAGAGAAATCCCTCCTAGAACAATATATGTCAATAAGGAACAGAGAAATCCCTCCTAAAACAATCCATGTCAATAAGGAACAGAGAAATCCCTCCTAGCACAATCCATGTCAATAAGGAACAGAGAAATCCCTCCTAGAACAATCCATGTCAATAAGGAACAGAGAAATCCCTCCTAGAACAATCCATGCCAATCAGGAACAGAGAAATCCCTCCTAGAACAATCCATGCCAATAAGGAACAGAGAAATCACTCATAGAACAATTCATGCCAATAAAGAACAGAGAAATCCCTCCTAGAACAATATATGTCAATAAGGAACAGAGAAATCCCTCCTAGAACAATCCATGTCAATAAGGAACAGAGAAATCCCTCCTAGCACAATCCATGTCAATAAGGAACAGAGAAATCCCTCCTAGAACAATCCATGTCAATAAGGAACAGAGAAATCCCTCCTAGAACAATCCATGTCAATAAGGAACAGAGAAATCCCTCCTAGAACAATCCATGCCAATCAGGAACAGAGAAATCCCTCCTAAAACAATCCATGCCAATAAGGAACAGAGAAATCACTCATAGAACAATTCATGCCAATAAAGAACAGAGAAATCCCTCCTAGAACAATATATGTCAATAAGGAACAGAGAAATCCCTCCTAGAACAATCCTGTCAATAAGGAACAGAGAAATCCCTCCTAGCACAATCCATGTCAATAAGGAACAGAGAAATCCCTCCTAGAACAATCCATGTCAATAAGGAACAGAGAAATCCCTCCTAGAACAATCCATGTCAATAAGGAACAGAGAAATCCCTCCTAGAACAATATATGTCAATAAGGAACAGAGAAATCCCTCCTAGAACAATCCATGTCAATAAGGAACAGAGAAATCCCTCCTAGAACAATCCATGTCAATAAGGAACAGAGAAATCCCTCCTAGAACAATCCATGCCAATCAGGAACAGAGAAATCCCTCCTAGAACAATCCATGCCAATCAGGATCGCAGATATCCCCAATCAATTTTAATCCCAATGTGGTTGCCTTCTGCCACCCTCCAAGACACATTTTACAACCATATTTTATGCCCCTTTGAACATTATTAGTGTCAGTATCAAAGCATAGAGACATATTTCAGCCACCTCATTCAAAATGATTCTACTGGTGGGAAATACTTCTAAATACCCTCAAACCTATATAAACAGCCAGTAAAGACATGTACCGTGACGTAAGTGGCTAATTGGCCAAATTTTGGTTATAGAATTGCGATTTTAACATGAACATTATACATCGGAAATTAGTTTTCCCCTGATTTTGTGCCAAAAAGTCGGTGCAATTTATACATGGTAGCGCATTTTACATTATAAATACGGTACTGCAAAATTAAAACTAAACTATTGTCATATGTTTTATCTTGTTACTTGATCTTTATGGAAACATGTGCTACAATAAAACCATATCTATGCAACATAATAAAGTGGCTGCAGGGTTGGACATATTTGATTCACATCTGAGATGGTAAATAGAGCAAATGTGGATATAATAGCATGGTGCACAAGTAACAATCCGACATCTTATCATCGGCATTGCCAATATGGAATTCATCTCTAAATAAGCTAATATGTCAGAAGTAACAATTTGCATGCTAGATAAAATAACGGCTATAAATAGGTTAAATAATTGTAGCAGACGACAATTCATCAATTTCGATTTTCTTATTTGTAACTGAAAACTCTGGACGACACAATCCTAATGGAATTGAATAACTTATTTGACTGTTAATTTCAATGCTAGCATGCAAAGAGTTAATAATTTATATTCATTAACCCAAAAAAGATACTTGACACTGTATTTAAAAGAATATATCTTGATGGTAAATAATATAATATGTTTCGGGATAAAAACATTTGGACTGAAGCTTCAACATCTTATGAATGATTTGGGTGTATTTTACAGCGGAAACAGTCACGTGATGCATATGTTTATGAATAATTAAGTACAAAGGGGTCCAAATGAAAAATCCATATAATAGAAAAGTTATTAAAAACTTTTAGGAGAGAAATAAAATACTGATCATTAAAACATTTCAGTAACAAATACAATTACATTGGAGAATACGTCGTCTTATTGAATTGAAGTAACGTATGAGTGCATTTGGGATATGGTGCCATTCTTATAAAAGTTTAATTTGTACGTCATTTATGGTATCAATATGGTGACTGGACCATCTGGCTGTCCATCTAAATTCATCCCAGTTTATTTCCATGTCATTCATATCAGGAGACATAGCATGATTGGGAATACTTGGGTATTGGCAAGCAAATTAATATAGCGTTGTACAGTAAGGTTTCCTTGTTTAATTCTTTGCATGCTAGCAGTGACAATGACAGTCAAATATACAGGGTTCATTCTAGGTCCGAAGTTTTGGGAGAAGTGAGAAAGCGCCAGTTTGTGTCCTTATATGGTGTTACTTATTAAATTGCAACATAATATGGTTAAACTGCACGGTATGACCATTAAATACAACAATTGAATAGAATGAGTGCTCTATAATGGGCCAGTGTATGTTACTGAACAAAACTTTGTTTGAAAATCGTAAAAACCAAAAAAAAAAAATTTTTAGGGAAAAGTGGGGCCCCCAGAGGGCGAAGTCAGGGTCCCTAGGGCGATTATTTCACCCACATCGGCCTCTAGAATGATCCCTGAATATGTCATGGAATTTCATTAGAATTGTGTCGTAGTTTTCAGTTACAAATAAGAAAAACACATTAATGAATTGTCGTCTGCTACAATTATTTGAAATATTTATAGCCTGTATTTTACCGAGCATGAGAAGAGTTAATGACCAGGTTTTATTTCTGATTTCCCATAACAGACCATGATGCTGCCTCCACCAAACCTGTCTCTCTCCAATATACAACAATCTGCCAATCTTTCGTTTCTGCGGCAACATACACGCACTCTTCCATATGCATGACTCATAGTAAACCGTGATCCATCGCTAAACATTACTGATTGCCACTGGTTATGTGTGAACTGCAGATGAAGTTGTGCGCATAACTGTCTGGCAGCTCGGCGACGTTTTATTTATATATGCCCAGAATACAACGGCGGGCGCGTATAGGAACACGATTATGCCTATGACCATCTGTACATGGACCCTGTAACACAGTGCAATACTGGTTACCAGCAATGACTGACTACGTAGATGATCTCCGACAGATCTAGAAACATTGTACTTGATACAATAGACTATGAATAGTCTGCCAGAAGCAGCCAAACTGACGTGCAACATTATTTGTCCCCATCACAATCTGTAGCATAATCTTCAGAGACGAGGCATCGTTAAATGCTATTGATTTTTAAAACACCATTTAGTTCTTTTTATCTGTACCAAGCAGTACATTATTAAATGTTAGGTGAGCCGCATGTTGCTATGCATGTGCAACATAAGGAAAACGTTATTATCGCCTGTGGCCATAAATACACCACAAGGAATTTTGAAAGCAATTGCATAATCAATAGCCCCATTGGTACTATTTCAATTAACCTTTCAACAGTATGCATATCATGAAACAAAATATTTAATGAAATAATTTATAATGTCAGAGTTCATTCTAGGTCAGAATTTTTGGGAGAAGTGAGAAAGCGCGTGATCGCTTCCTTAAATGGTGTTCTTTAATATACTGCAAAATAGGGTTAAAATGCACAGTACAACCATTAAATACAACATTTGAATAGGAGTGCTTTATAATGGGCCAGTGTATCTTACTAGACAGAAATTTGTTTGAAAATCGTAAAAACCAAAAAATACTTCTTTTTTTCTTTTTTTAGTGAGAAGTGAGGCCCCCCCCCAGAGGGCGAAGTCTAGGGCGACTATTTCGCCCACATCGCCCTCTAGAATGATCCCCGAGTGTAGTGTTTTTCTTATTCAGTGTACATGTATATGCTGATTCTGTCATAGACTACCGTAATCGTTTGAGTATAGGTCGCACTGGAGTATAAGACGCAGTTTCAAAAACAGAGAAATTCCAGGGGGAAAAACTTATGTTGTTTGATGTTAACGCATCTTTGAAGAAAAGGACCAAATGTCGCGAAAACTAATAATAAATATATGAACATTGAATGTGATTTGTAAGAATTACTAGTCGTGATAATGACCCTGGTTTATGACCACTAAATCGTTATTATGCCATATTCTCTGAGCACGGCTCTACGGCAGCTTACTTCTTATTTGCCGGGTACGATTATGATGATTGAGCTTATTTACCCACGCCTCCGGCGAACCATGTGGATACGATCATCTGCTCATGACTTCATTTATACAATCAGTATAATAGCATGTTTGACATGTGTCAGTGAGTGAGTAAATCTCAACAAGTTCTAGTATTTAAAGTGAAATAATTTCATCCTGTCAACAACTAGTCCAACTTGTCAATCTCAACACATTAACAATGATAATTAGCGGCACATACGTCAAACAGCAGTCGGTAATTGGTTGTTTGCAAAACTTGATAAATGTGAACCATAATTAATTTTCCTTCAATAAAAGTTGCTTTTGTTGATTTTAATATTTTTTAATAATCTATTTTCTAACTAGATTTTCTAATTTTTGTTATAAATTAAATAACATTTTTAACTGAATGAATCAAACGAAATCCGGAACAAATACGGCACGTTACGGGAATTAGAGAAAAATAGTATGGAACATTTATTTCCCTTTGTTGTAATACGCCATTTGTCGTTTTTGAGTCTTTGAAACATGGAATTTAGTTCTAAGCTGGAGTATAAGACGCACCAGACTTTTGGATACTATTTTGGAGGAAAAAAGTGCGTCTTATACTCAAACGATTACGGTATCTAATTTAGCTGTAAACTGATATAAAATAACAATGATTTCCTTATCTCTTTGTTGACAGCTTGTCATATTGTATCCTTTTACCAAGGTCACAAGAAGATAATTAATGGGCACAATGTGCTTGTCCTTGTAACATACTACATAGAGGCAGTTCTAGCTTCCAAACTCACCCAAAATGAGGAGAAAGAACATTTTTTAAACAATAGTGTCATTAAGGACCTGGATCGCTCACTTCAAAGATTGCAACTTTGTTTTAAATCTACTAGATATGTCAAATTCATTTAATATTATGTTAACAGGCCTCCCCCCATTGATAGATCAAGTTTGCAACAAGGTCCCTAGACATATCCACATAGCTAGTTTTGTATATTTATGTCTAATGATATAGCAAATATAGCCCAGATATATGATATATGCTGTAGTGTTTAAGGCAATCATACTTTGGTATGCGGTATCTGTATATCTTCAACACTTTGATTATGAAAAAAAATAATTACGTATGTATGTTCCATTAATGTAAAACCCCTTGTGGGGACCTAGACATGTTTTCCTGGGCAGGCTTAGCCGACCTAAGTGGTTAACCAGTACTAAGCAATGTGTGTGAGGTGCCTTGCTCAATGACACTACATACGTGGCCTGACCCGAGTATTGAACCCATGACCATTCAATTCCAAATCCAACGCTCTAATACTGGACCACGGACATCACATGTACATCTACATATGCACACATGTTCCTAGTACTTGTTTTATATACGAACAAAATCAAAGTAACCATCTTATATATTGGTATGTTCACTGCTTGAAACTATGGTTACTGTAACTATGGTTACTGTGAATAGCTAATGCTAAGTGAACTGGTCAAAGAATGGAAGCATTATTAAATTTACAGGCAAGTGTTCCTGGAAACATTGTTAAATATACAGGCAAGTGTTCATGGAAACATTGTTAAATATACAGGCAAGTGTTCATGGAAACATTGTTAAATTTACAGGCAAGTGTTCCTGGAAACATTGTTAAATTTACAGGCAAGTGTTCCTGGAAACATTGTTAAATTTACAGGCAAGTGTTCCTGGAAACATTGTTAAATATACAGGCAAGTGTTCATGGAAACATTGTTAAATATACAGGCAAGTGTTCATGGAAACATTGTTAAATATACAGGCAAGTGTTCATGGAAACATTGTTAAATTTACAGGCAAGTGTTCCTGGAAACATTGTTAAATATACAGGCAAGTGTTCCTGGAAACATTGTTAAATATACAGGCAAGTGTTCATGGAAACATTATTAAATTTACAGGCAAGTGTTCATGTGGGGCTTCAACATTTCTCACACATTTACTGACGTAATTACAGAACTTGATACCAAATGCACTCGTACAAACATCTTATGTTTTCATTGCAGTGTGATTTCTCAGAATGTTGTTTCATAACTTTCAGAGCACTTACTACATTTTTATAGTTTCAATTATGTGGTGGAACAGAAAGTGCTTGACAACTGTCTGTCCTAATAAACTACACATAAAAGTTTGTAATGAAAGTGTTTTTTAATCAAACCCAGATATAACAACAATACAGTAGTGTGCTTAATTAATAACAAGCGATGCCGATAGACTGTACAGTAGGTACATGTATCGGTAGTCAAACAATAAAATTCTTTTACTTTCTCTCTTTGAATGCTGGGTTCAAATTGGTTCATATAATTGTAGTAGACAACAATTCATTAATGTGTTTTTCTTATTTGTAACTGAAAACTCTGGAAATATGTCCTGGAAATTCGTTAGAATTGTGGTGTGTCGTCGCGACATAATTCTAATGGAATTGTATGACATATTTGACTGTTATTTTCACCACTAGTGTGCAAAGAGTTATCTCATATTCCTGCTCAGAAAGACAATTATGAATGCATTGTCTGCAAGTGTCACTTTTTTTATGTCCTTAATTTAAATAAAACATGATAATAGTGATTTACAAACATTTTTTTAATTTCTATGTGTTTTACGT
The DNA here is from genome assembly GCA_014843695.1 of Archivesica marissinica. Classification (NCBI taxonomy): domain Eukaryota; kingdom Metazoa; phylum Mollusca; class Bivalvia; order Venerida; family Vesicomyidae; genus Archivesica; species Archivesica marissinica. The sequence continues at coordinate 48,581,399 of CM026387.1, forward strand.
TTATTTATCGTGTGGTTTATTTATCGTGTGTTTTACATTTATTTATCGTGTGTTTTACGTTTATTTATCGTGTGTTTTACTTTTATTTATCGTGTGTTTTACGTTTATTTATCGTCGCTACCGGTTGCCAATATGAGCGACACCTCCTGAAGAGATTAGTCATTATATATTTTTGGAATATAGTGCAATGATACAAACAGAGACCCATTCCAGAGGCTCCTCTGTTTCTTTTACGTGCACAGTGTACAGCACAGAGACGACACCGCTGTTTAAAGTCCCATCTGAAAGACTGTTAATTTTATTAGGGTCAGAAGGGGGATTGAATCTGCAATCCCTGGATTACCAGTTCAGCGTGTTACCACTAAGTCAATAGCCAATGATGATCATCAGTAATAATTATCAATTACATATTATAAATATCCAGCTATTTGAGTAAACAAACCAGTTTATTAAGTGTAACCTAGATTTCTAGTACTGTTCAGCATCAATAAACAGACACGTAGCTAGCCAGGGCTTCCAGATAACTTTGTCATTATTTTTATAATTTATGGATGTATTTCAGTACAGTTTATAGCCAACAGTTACAATACAGACGGATCTGTAGTCCAGTGGTAACACACTCGACTGGTAATCCAGGAATCGCAGGTTCGATCCCCCGTCTGACCCTAATAAAATTAACAGTCTTTCATATGGGACTTTAAACCGAGGTCTTGTGTCTGTGCTGTACACCGTGCACGTAAAAGAAGCAGCCACTTTCTGTGGTTATCTTGGCTGGCTGCTTAACACAGGTTTGACTGTATTTATTTACGTTTAATACTTATCAGCATCTACAGTATATTCCCGGGGCTTGAACAAGCTGATTTTAAGCTTGATCCTTCCATATTTCTACGTAAACTTTGTGGATTTATGACATTCGTTACGACAATCGTTTTCTCTCAGTTTTGAATGAAACTGGGTTCAATTTGAGATATCTGGTTGATTTTATTCCAATACAATTCATAAAAAATGCATTGATGCACAACAATAATTTAATTATTTTCTATGGTTTATAAAGTTGTCTAAACCAATTGTTATATATATGTTATATTATTTACAGACGGATCTGTAGTCCAGTGGTAACACGCTACTCTGGTAATCCAGGAATCGCAGGTTCGATCCCACGTCTGACCCTAATAAAATTAAGTCTTTCAGATGGGACTTTAAACCGAGATCTCGTGTCGGTGCTGTACACCGTCCACGTAAAAGAACCAGAGGAGACTCTGGAATGGGTCTCTGTCTGTATCATTGCACTATCCTCCAAAAATCTAAAATGACTAATCTCTTCAGGCGGCGTCGCTCATATGGGCAACCAGTAGACGATAAATAAACGTAAACATAATTATTATATTAATGGAGTGTCAACAGCTAATGGCTTGCAATTGATTGAGCACGTTAATACATTTTCAGAAATATTTTCAGAGTACTCTTAAACAAAAATCGATTCTTGTACTGCAAATTAAAATTAATAAAGTGAGACGACAAGTGATATAGGCCGCCGCCATATCTGTTACCTGTGTGATGCCATAGCAACAGTTTCCATATAATGCATGTAGTGTTCGCAATTTAAATTATCCAACAGATTCAGCGAAATTGCTTTAAAATCGCATTTGTGATGTCACACATACCATGCCGTAGAATAATGACCTCTCCCCCCCTATGTTTACACAGTAAGAGCGAGAGGGTCACTTTTCCATGCCATAGAATAATGACCTCTCCCCCCCTATGTTTACACAGTAAGAGTGAGAGGGTCACTTTTCCATGCCATAGAATAATGACCCTCCCCCTATGTTTACACAGTAAGAGTGAGAGGGTCACTTTTCCATGCCATAGAATAATGACCTCTCCCCCCCTATGTTTACACAGTAAGAGTGAGAGGGTCACTTTTCCATGCCATAGAATAATGACCCTCCCCCCTATGTTTACACAGTAAGAGTGAGAGGGTCACTTTTCCATGCCATAGAATAATGACCTCCCCCCCCTATGTTTACACAGTAAGAGTGAGAGGGTCACTTTTCCATGCCATAGAATAATGACCCTCCCCCCTATGTTTACACAGTAAGAGTGAGAGGGTCACTTTTCCATGCCATAGAATAATGACCCTCCCCCCTATGTTTACACAGTAAGAGTGAGAGGGTCACTTTTCCATGCCGTAGAATAATGACCCCCTCCCCCCCCTATGTTTACACAGTAAGAGTGAGAGGGTCACTTTTCCATGCCATAGAATAATGACCCTCCCCCCTATGTTTACACAGTAAGAGTGAGAGGGTCACTTTTCCATGCCGTAGAATAATGACCCCCTCCCCCCCCTATGTTTACACAGTAAGAGTGAGAGGGTCACTTTTCCATGCCATAGAATAATGACCTCTCCCCCCCCCCCCTATGTTTACACAGTAAGAGTGAGAGGGTCACTTTTCCATGCCATAGAATAATGACCCCCCTGTATATTAACTATATGAGTGAAGGGGGTCACTTTTCCATGCCATAGAATAATGACCCCCCTGTATATTAACTATATGAGTGAGGTGGGGTCACTTTTCCATGCCGTAGAATAATGACCCCCCTGTATATTAACTATATGAGTGAAGGGGGTCACTTTTCCATGCCATAGAATAATGACCCCCTGTATATTAACTATATGAGTGAAGGGGGTCACTTTTCCATGCCATAGAATAATGACCCCCCTGTATATTAACTATATGAGTGAGGTGGGGTCACTTTTCCATGCCGTAGAATAATGACCCCCTGTATATTAACTATATGAGTGAAGGGGGTCACTTTTCCATGCCATAGAATAATGACCCCCTGTATATTAACTATATGAGTGAGTGGGTCACTTTTCATTATTCTAGTTTTCCAAAGTGACCCCCCCCCCCTCACTCGTACTGTGTAAACATAAGGGGGTCATTATTCTATGGCATGGAAAAGTGACCCCCCCTCACACATATAGTTTACATACTGGGGGTCATTATTCTATGGCATGGAAAAGTGACCCCCTTCACTCATATAGTTTACATACAGGGGGGTCATTATTCTACGGCATGGAAAAGTGACCCCCCCTCACTCTTATTGTGTAAACATAGGGGGGTCATTATTCTATGGCATGGAAAAGTGACCCCACCTCACTCATATAGTTAATATACAGGGGGTCATTATTTCATGGCATGGAAAAGTGACCCCCTCACTAGTACTGTGTAAACATAGGGGGGGTCATTATTCTATGGCATGGAAAAGTGACCTACCCTCAATCAGATAATCTACACTAAGGGGGTCGGTCATATTCTATGGGTGTGCGTCTTACGTTTATTTATCATCGCTACCGGTTGCCCATATGAGCGACGCCTCCAGAAGAGATTAGTTATTTTAGATTTTGGAGGATAGTGCATGATACAGACAGAGACCCATTCCAGAATCTCCTCTGGTTCTTTTACGTGCACGGTGTAAAGCACCGACACAAGACCTCGGTTTAACGTCCCATCTGAAAGACTGTTAATTTTATTAGGGTCAGACGGGGGATCGAACCTGCGATCCCTGGATTACCAGTCCAGCGTGTTACCACTGGACTACAGATCCGTCCATTCTATGCATGGAACAGTTTCTTATAAAACATAATGTTATCTGTCCTTGTTCATACCATATGTGTGTGTGTTTTACATTTATTTATCGTTGCTACCGGTTGCCCATATGAGCGACGCCTCCTGAAGAGATTAGTCATTTTAGATTTTTGGAGGATAGTGCAATGATACAGACAGCGACCCATTCCAGAGTCTCCTCTGTTTCTTTTACGTGCACGGTTTAAAGCACCGACGTGAGACCTCGGTTTAAAGTCCCATCTTCCATACAATAATAAAATATTATGTATTATGAATGACATATAACATGTAACACAGGAAGTGTCACAGTTGATTGCAGTGCTCCAACAATAAGGTTTTATGGGTCTCCCTATTCACAGACAAGAACCGACAAGAGATGAAAAATGGTTAAATAGGCATACAAGACGTCGACAAGAGATGGTTACTGAACAAATATGATATAATAAAGTCATCTAAAGTATTAAATAAAACATGTGTTTGTCTTATATTGGCTTATTCCATCAAAAAAACTCAACACGATCAAACGCCGTCTTGACGGTCCGCCATACTGTAAAGGGACTTAACTCGCGCACGCACACAGGGGAACAGGTGCCTGTTCTCTTGTCAGCTGCTGGGTCAGACAGAGTTAAGTCCCTTTACAGTATGGCGGACCGTCAAGACGGCGTTTGAGTTTTTTGGATGGAATAAGCCAATATAAGACAAACACATGTTATATTTAATACTTTAGATGACTTTATTATATCATATTTGTTCAGTAACCATCTCTTGTCGACGTCTTGTATGCCTATTTAACCATTTTTCATCTCTTGTCGGTTCTTGTCTGTTCTTGTCACTTCTTGTCTGTGAATAGGGAGACCGGGTTTTATTGCTTTATTATGGGGATTTTCACATGTGTGGCAACATTAGTTAGCCACACCAGTCAGAATTATAATGGTTAACAGCATATTATATAGTTGTACACGCTTTCTGGAACATTTAAGAGAACATGCATGAATATGATAAAAATGGTTAGTACTGTGCTATTTTATGGTATTTATTTTGAGCTGCATGGTTTCAAATACCAATTAAGTTGAGTGTATGTCTTTTTTCATACATAAATTCAATATAATTTTATTGATAATTGTTAATTTTATAGCATATGCAATTATTAATAAAATATATTGATAGCATTGTTATTGTAGGCTTTGGGGAGGGGGGGGTCATTATTCTATAAGGGGGGTCATTATTCTATAATAGAATATGGACCCATGGGTCACTTTTTCCTATAGAATAATGACCCACGAGTCATTATTTTTGCGGGTCAATATTCTATATGACACCGGGAATATACCGTATTGTTCCTATTTATAGCGCCCGGGCGCGATGCAAAACACAAAAGGGGCGCGCTAATTAGAGTAATTAATTTCTGTAGTATAGGTGTGGAAAATCTCCGTTTCAATATCGGTAATTGCCAACTAATTGGAAGAAACTGCTCCGTGACCTTGCTTTGTCATAATGCGACGCCTACTACGTCATCGTGTGTTACCTAAATCAATCGATAATTATGTTCTTTACATGCGGTACATAATATTATGCCACGTAAATCGTATACATTTAAAGTTAACCCGTGTTTCTGTGGATTGTTCCGCGTTATAAACTGTCTACGGTGTCTATGTAAATAACTACCCTTGTACTTTCGGTTTGAATAGCTCGAGGCATTGTTGATATTGTGTGAATTCTTCTGTGGAAATAAATACTTTTTTATAGCGATACACGTTCAACAAGTGATGCGCATATTATTCATGCATACTTAGTGATTCATGAGCTTGGAGTTTATATATATATATGGATTACGTTAAACAACAGTACTACCGACAGGTAGGCCAATTATTTCCTTTTAAGGACCATTTCATGTTGCTTTTTTACGTGGGGGCGCCTATATTAGAGGTGGCGCTTTAAATAGGAACAATACGGTATGGGACTATACGGTATTTCAGTTCCCCCTTATTGAACTCCATCATAAGCAGGAAGTCAAATCATTATAACTACTTGAGTTGTAATTGAAAAAAAGAATTTAAAATGACTAGACATAATTGCTGTATATTAAGATTGTGTATATATGTATATCTCTTGCTTGATATTACGATAATTATGTACATTTATGGCCCTCCACAGAGTACAATTATTCATTTCAAATTTAGTTTGTTAGAGATGAGAAACATTGGCCAGTTGCAGGGCTCTTTCTAGGTCAGAATGTTTGGGAGAAGTGAGAAGGCGATTGCGTCCTTAAATGGTATTATTTAATAAATTTCAACAAAATATGGCTAAAATACACATTTTGACCATTAAATACAACATTTGAATTATGGCCAATTAATGGCCAGTGTATCTTACTGGACAAAATGTGGTATGAAAATTGTAACAAAAAATAAAAAGAATATTTATATTCTTTTATGGAGAAGTGGGGGCCACAGAGGGCAAAGTCAGCGCCCCTAGGGCGACATACTCTAGAATGCCACACTCTAGAATGAGCCCTGAGTTACATGTACTTCCCCTGTATACTCCCCCATGGCTTGCCACACTGCAGCTCGCTCATTTCTACATCGTTAGAGCACTGTAATAATGCTCTGCCTTCTTGTCTTTTCCACAGTGGCAGGTCGGTTGGTGATGGTACCATCTCATCTTCAGCTTCTTGGACGCACAGACATTTAGTCTGTTATTTCCACAGCACAGCCTCCACATGATGACTTCATCAGCTCTGTTAATGTGGTAGTCATCCTTCTCTTGTCTTGGTGTTATCAGTGTTTTTATGTGTGACCTTTTCCTGTAACTGACACTTATTCATGATTGCTCCATTTGCATTCCTGGCTAAGCCAGCTGGTCAACATTGTGGTTGCTGGGATCAATTGCAGTACAAAAGTTCTAATGGTGGCGAACTGTTGCATCACCTACGTGACACAATTTGGTTGCCGGGAACTCTACGGTGGGCTGGGATCAATTGCAGTACACAAGTTCTAATGGTGGCTAACTGTTACATCACCCTGGCTACGTGACACAATTTGGAGCTAGAAAGTGCTTCCATAACTGACAATACATTGGTGAAGAAGATTATTTTGTGGGCTAACTTATGTTGGGTTTGGAACTAATGATGCAGACTGTAGAAGTGCCTGGGTATCTGCCCTGTAGTTGATGCAGTGTTTTCCCATATTGGTTAGAATCCCAATTCCTCCATCCTTAACAACAGCTGCAGCTGAACAATCTGAGTATGTACTCGTTGAGATTAACTGTTCAATCAACCTGGATAAATGAGGTAGCTTGGAGCTAGATAGTGCTTCTACAACTGCTTCTATAACATCGTTGAAGAAGACTAGCTTCTTGTGAACTAACTTCTGTTGGGTTTGCGGTCTGTATGAGTGCGTGAGTATCTGCCCAGTAGTTGGTGGTGCAGTGTTCTCCAATAGCAGCACTTGATGTGTCCAGTACATCTGCACTTGATGTGTCCAGTACATCAGCACTTGATGTGTCCAGTACATCAGCACTTGATATGCCCAGTACATCAGCACTTGATGTGTCCAGTACATCAGCACTTGATGTGTCCAGTACATCAGCACTTGATGTGTCCAGTACATCAGCACTTGATGTGTCCAGTACATCAGCACTTGATGTGTCCAGTACATCAGCACTTGATGTGTCCAGTACATCAGCACTTGATGTGTCCAGTACATCAGCACTTGATGTGTCCAGTACATCTGCTGGATAATATTTCAAGACCGTCGATCATTAGTGGCATCTGTAGCTGAACCATCTGTGTACACATAATTTGTAGCATTAGTTCTCAGATGTTAAGGACATATCATGCTCAGTGTCACGGACATATCATGGTCAGTGTCAAGGACATATCATGGTCAGTCACAAGGACATATCATGGTCAGTGTCAAGGACATATCATGGTCAGTCACAAGGACATATCATGGTCAGTCACAAGGACATATCATGGTCAGTCACAAGGACATATCATGGTCAGTGTCAAGGACATATCATGGTCAGTGTCAAGGACATATCATGGTCAGTGTCAAGGACATATCATGGTCAGTCACAAGGACATATCATGCTCAGTCACAAGGACATATCATGCTCAATGTCAAGGACATATCATGGTCAGTGTCACGGACATAACATGGTCAGTGGCACGGACATAACATGGTCAGTGGCACGGACATATCATGGTCAGTGTCAAGGACATATCATGGTCAGTGTCACGGACATAACATGGTCAGTGTCACGGACATATCATGCTCAGTGTCAAGGACATATCATGGTCAGTCACAAGGACATATCATGGTCAGTGTCAAGGACATATCATGGTCAGTGTCAAGGACATATCATGGTCAGTGTCAAGGACATATCATGGTCAGTGTCAAGGACATATCATGGTCAGTGTCAAGGACATATCATGGTCAGTGTCAAGGACATATCATGGTCAGTGTCAAGGACATATCATGGTCAGTCACAAGGACATATCATGGTCAGTGTCAAGGACATATCATGGTCAGTGTCAAGGACATATCATGGTCAGTGTCAAGGACATATCATGGTCAGTGTCAAGGACATATCATGGTCAGTCACAAGGACATATCATGGTCAGTGTCAAGGACATAACATGGTCAGTGGCACGGATATATCATGGTCAGTGTCAAGGACATATCATGCTCAATGTCAAGGACATATCATGGTCAGTCACAAGGACATATCATGGTCAGTGTCAAGGACATAACATGGTTAGTGGCACGGACATATCATGGTCAGTCACAAGGATATATGTCATGGTTAGTGTCAAGGATTTTCTTGTGCTGTCAAACAAATCCTGTATGGTGCATGTTGTTGGGCTGTCAAACAAATCCTGTATGGTGCATGTTGTTGTGCTGTCAAACAAATCCTGTATGGTGCGTGTTGTTGTGCTGTCAAACAAATCCTGTATGGTGCGTGTTGTTGTGCTGTCAAACAAATCCTGTATGTGTTGTTGTGCTGTCAAACAAATCCTGTATGGTGCATGTTGTTGGGCTGTCAAACAAATCCTGTATGGTGCGTGTTGTTGTGCTGTCAAACAAATCCTGTATGGTGCGTGTTGTTGTGCTGTCAAACAAATCCTGTATGGTGCGTGTTGTTGTGCTGTCAAACAAATCCTGTATGGTGCGTGTTGTTGTGCTGTCAAACAAATCCTGTATGTGTTGTTGTGCTGTCAAACAAATCCTGTATGGTGCGTGTTGTTGTGCTGTCAAACAAATCCTGTATGTGTTGTTGTGCTGTCAAACAAATCCTGTATGTGTTGTTGTGCTGTCAAACAAATCCTGTATGGTGCATGTTGTTGTGCTGACCCTGACAGATCCTGTATGGTGCGTGTTGTTGTGCTGTCAAACAAATCCTGTATGGTGCATGTTGTTGTGCTGACCCTGACAGATCCTGTATGGTGCGTGTTGTTGTGCTGATCCTGACAGATCACCATCACTAGGATGAATACAATACACAGAGGATCTATTGGATTGTTCAGCATTGATATCTGTTCCTTGTCTAACCTTTGCGTCATGTGTACAACAATGTCAGATTTCCAAATTATAATGCACACATGAAAATTCTGCTAAAATATGTGCTTCATGAATTTTACATGCCAGTTTACATACCAACGGAAATGTTCAAAAAAACTAAAAAAATAATTTGTCACCCTTCGTGGTTACATGAAAAAGGCATAATATACTAAAAGGCCAACAAAAGCATGTAAATTTTGCAAACAATACACAAAAACACACGTGTGATCAGACATGTACATTGTGCGGGTCTACCTGCAGAAAATCGGGCACAAACTCAAGATACACATTTTAAATAACGTTTTATAAGAACTTAAGAATACCAGTTCATGAGTAGACATTGTATCTTGTTGTTTGTAGGTATATTTGTATCTTGTTGTTTGTATGTATATTTGTATCTTGTTGTTTGTAGGTATATTTGTATCTTGTTGTTTGTATGTATATTTGTATCTTATTGTTTGTATGTATATTTGTATCTTGTTGTTTGTATGTATATTTGTATCTTGTTGTTTGTATGTATATTTGTATCTTGTTGTTTGTATGTAAATTTGTATCTGGTTGTGTGTATGTATATTTGTATCTTGTTGTTTGTATGTATAGTTGTATCTTGTTGTTTGTATGTATATTTGTATCTTGTATACCTAAATGAATAAAAAACAGAAAAACCAAAATTTTACTGATGAAGATATGTGGATTTATTTACCCCCCAGGACTTCAGAGCATTATAGGCGGGACTTCAGAGCATTATGGGTGGGACTTCAGAGCATAATGTGTGGGACTTCAGAGCATAATGTGCGGGACTTCAGAGCATTATGTGCGGGACTTCAGAGCATTATGTGCTAGGCACAACTTGATTATTCAATGTAGACTAAGAGTTGGGTTGATGTGTGGTTGGTGTCTGATAGAATGTAGAAGAGGTGTGTATAGCAAGCATATGATGCTGTAATCCATTAGTTAAATTGTTTAAAGCAAACTTTTTCTCTATAATTATACCGTTTATTTGTTTTTGCTCACATACAAAATAGAGTGTATGAAGTGTTCTCTACTGTGAGACTGCTAACAAAGTTGATGAATGCTAAGTGTAACATAGTTCAAGCTAAGATCGTATCTTTCGTTAGTCTTTGCCTCTGCGTGTCTTATGTTTATTTATCGTCGCTACCGGTTGCCCATATGAGTGACGCCTCCTGAAGAGATTAGTCATTTTAGATTTTTAGAGGCTAGTGCAATGATACAGACAGAGACCCATTCCAGAGTCTCCTTCTGGTTCTTTTACGTGCACAGTGTAAAGCACCGACACGAGACCTCAGGTTTAAAGTCCCATCTGAAAGACTGTTAATTTTATTAGGGTCAGACCTGGGATCATACCTGCGATCCCTGGATTACCAGTCTTGTTTTTGTCATATTGTTACAGCCGTAGTATTTGTATTCCTGTGAATTTGGTAGAAGTCATGATAGCGCATTGGTGCACGTTCGCTTCAGGTGCGAACGGTCTGGAGTTCAAGCCCCACTGGAGCCGATACGAGTGTGCCCTTAGGCAAGTTGCATTTAAATTCCACATTGCCTCCTCTCTCTCTCTCACTCCCTCTCTCTCTCTCTCTCTCTTCCCCTCTCTCTCCTCCTCTTCTCCTCTCTCTCTCTCTCTTCTCTCTCTCTCTCTCTCTCTCTCCTCTCTCTTCTCCCTCTCTCTCTCTCCTCTCCCCCCTCTCCTCTCTATCCTCTCTCTCTCTCTCTCTCTCTCTCTCTCTCACCCCCCCTCCCTCTCATCTCTCTCTCTCTCTCTCTCTCTCTCCTCTCTCTCTCATCTCTCTCTCTCTCCTCTCTCTCTCTCTCTCTCTCTCTCTCTCTCTCTCTCTCTCTTCTCTCATCTCTCTCTCTCTCTCTCTCTCTCTCTCTCTCTCTCTCTCTCTCTCTCTCTCTCTCCCTCTCTCTCTCTCCTCTCTCTCTCTCCTCTCTCTCTCTCTCTCTCTCTCTCTCTCTCTCTCTCTCTCTCTCTCGTGGCGATGGATTCCATCAGGAATGAGGTCTCGAGAGTGATTAATATAAGTGGTAAGAACTTGTTTCACAATTGAGCTGAAATAAATTTGTATAAACATATGAATTCTAGTAATTTACCTTCCTCTTTTCTAAACCTTCTTCCCTAACCAACAACTCTGGAATTTTTGGAAATCTTGAGATCTTTTTTGTTTGCTTCTTCTTAATTTTTCTCTCCTTTCTTTCTTCCTTAATACTTTGTCTTCTTTCTCTATGTCTGTAAATACAACGTAACATACCACTATTATTCTAATAACTGCCCATGCTCTATTAAAGCCCCACCAACTTCTCTGCACTAAAAACGTCATATTCCTCCAAGAAATCAGAAATAATATAATAGCCTCCTTTAACACATCCTCCCTGTCTCAGACCAAAATAGACATACTTTTCAACGAGTTTCCTTATTTCTATTTTAATATACTACAGTCAAACCTCTCCAGAGCAAACACCATCCTGATACACCCAGATTGGTTGTTGTAGAGAGGTTGTTGTTATAGGGAGATTCAACTTTTTGAAATCTGGATCTGCGGGAATAGTCAGTTTTGACAGTTACTATGGCTCATACTGATTTGAATATAGAGTATGGGGTACGGTACTACTTTCATTATACAATTGATAGATTGAACTAAGATTGAATATGAAACAACACAAATTTTGTAACATTTGATGTCTTCACGACTTAATTGCATTAATGATTTTGCTCAACAGAGGAGACTCAATAATGTTTAAAATTAATTAGGTGCAACTGAGGACGCAATGTGCTAAAATCGCAAGATTATGCAAATTTATGACAATTGTGTACATTAATGATTTATGTTGGCAAATACATCAAAGTCAACAAGTCTGATAAATTACGCGAGTACTGGACACAGTTCCAATCGAGTACAAGAGTGCTCGGAAACGATCATTTGATTTTTGGGATCGTATGTTTGATTTAATTTCAGATATTTGGTAAGTATTTCGGATATGGCGTGTCCGAAAACTGATGCTAAATTATCTTATTACGGTATGTGATAAAAACATTGCAAAACAAAAGCTAAACCCGGCCAAATGAAAAATACGTCATTCATTTTAATGAGATAATTATTAAACAAACATATAACATTTATAGACAGTCACCTCTGTTGACAGACGAGGTAGCATGTCCATATACGGCATGGCACCTGCAAAATTCCTTTTTTCTTCATCTTAAGCAATCAAAAATATACACGGTACAACCTGCCAATCATTTTAGAATATCCGTAAACAATAATCATTTTCACACTTATGGTACAGCATGTGGATTATTGGCCCCCGGATATGGTCCCAGATTAACATAATTACTGTTTATTGAAAATTGAAAGGAACAATTGGCAATTATTTGCGTCTGATGACACATACAGTCACACGTACGAACTGTTCGTTCGTTTTCAGCCAAATATTTGTCTGTTCTTGGGAGGTTTTCTGCATCGCTGGGTGGGAAATTGACTGTCGTTGTGTGTTGTTGGGAGGTGTCGTTCATGAGAGGTGAAATTACATGAAAATACAACGGGTGGGAATAAAAGTGACGTTATAAAGAGGGTGTCGCTCTTGGGAGGTGACATTTGGGGAGGTGGGACTGTACTATACTTTACATTTGCACAGTATTATAGTTCATGGCAAAGAGACATCGAGGGGAGAAACAGAAATGTTGGAGCTCAGGAAGGTTTTTGTCATATAGAATATAATTATAGGTGACACACATTGATGAGTCAACAAACTTCTCCATAGAATACTTTAACGGTGCAGCTTAAGCCCTGGGTTATTCAGAGCATAATTATGACGAGTAACTTTTAGAGAAACAGTAGACGGATCTGTAGTCCAGTGGTCTCGTGCACGTAAAAGAACCAGAGGAGACTCTGGAATGGGTCTCTGTCTGTATCATTGCACTTATCCTCCAAAATTCTAAAATGACTAATCTCTTCAGGAGGCGTTGCTCATATGGGCAACATAGCGAAGATAAATAAACATAAAACACAGTGACACACACACAGAAACAGTTGGCACAACAGGCCGAGCACCTAACGTGTTAATGTCAATGACTAATGGGATCATTCATAATAAATCTCACTGTTGCATTCAAATAACACACCAAATATCACCTCTAAAGCTTGCATTCCGTAACTTAACAAATGCATCATAATTCATTGGCTCCTTACCTTTGAACAGCTCTCAAATGAAACCTTCTAAAATTCCCATACTGACAAGGCTTTCTAGTATTTCACAAAACAGTTTGTCTCTTTCATCAATATCAACAAGCGTTATATAACTTTGACATGCCATGCTCTTTTTCTACTATGGAAACAAAACAAGATTTTCAAACAAATTCAAGCAGAATTTAAAAAATTGACATTCACTGTCAGAATGGAGAGGTAAACTGCACACATTTTGCAATTTTGCAACGGTTCCATTAGAAGAATGCGAGATGGTATGGTGGTCGTGAGATGGTACGATGGTCGCGAGATTGGATAGGTAGGCTTTGTCCAGATACTCCCACACAAATGACCACATATATATATATATATGCTTTCATCCGTGCCAATAATTCACAATCGTTGTAAATTTAAATACTGCAAATGTTGTAAAATAAATAAAGTTTATACTTAAACTATCATTAACAAGAAGACCAAATGCATATGGGTCTCTCACCCCAGTTGCTACAATATTAACAACCTTGTCTGTTTCTATGGAACTACCCAATATTGGAAAGCAACAAAGCTTTCATACAAATGCAACAACTTGTGACCAAGTTTGAACAAAATCAGGTGAAAATAAAGTTGATACAGTGCTTACAAGGATATTCCATAATTGGACCTAGTGATCTAGAGTCTACATGAAAATGGCTGATTGTCTCAGGTGCCAAGCATTCATAAATATTAAGTTGTTACCAAGTTTGAACAAAAAATATTAACTTGTTACAAAGTTTGAACAAAAATGGGTCCAAAACAGAGTTACTATACCGCTGATTATCGAAATGAAATAAAGTGTTCATCAAAATTTAACTTGTGATCCACCAAGGTTAAAAAAAATAATGTTAAAAATATAATTGCTACTTAAAACAATGTGTTGACACGTTTTGAAATAAGTTAAACAGATTTACTTAAACCTTGTTACAAACTGTTCCTATAGCATGTGCATTACCTAGTTTCTTACCTGAAATGGCCTATTATCGAAAGGAACCAGGCTTTCATAAAAGTATAACTTGTTACCATGTTTGAACAAAATCAAATGAAAAATAAAGAAATTGCTTCGGCAATTTTATAAAGCGAATGTTGATGGACAGACAGATGGACAAACATCGGGCTAGGAATATAAATGCATGACTGTTTTAACCAAACTATCATCGGCTAGTAATATAAATGCATGACTGTTTTAACCAAACTATCATCGGCTAGTAATATAAATGCATGACTGTTTTAACCAAACTATCATCGGCTAGTAATATAAATGCATGACTGTTTTAACCAAACTATCATCGGCTAGTAATATAAATGCATGACTGTTTTAACCAAACTATCATCGGCTAGTAATATAAATGCATGACTGTTTTAACCAAACTATCATCGGCTAGTAATATAAATGCATGACTGTTTTAACCAAACTATCATCGGCTAGTAATATAAATGCATGACTGTTTTAACCAAACTATCATCGGCTAGTAATATAAATGCATGACTGTTTTAACCAAACTATCATCGGCTAGTAATATAAATGCATGACTGTTTTAACAAACTATCATCGGCTAGTATATAAATGCATGACTGTTTTAACCAAACTTCATGGCTAGTAATATAAATGCATGACTGTTTTAACCAAACATCATCGGCTAGTAATATAAATGCATGACTGTTTTAACCAAACTATCATCGGCTAGTAATATAAATGCATGACTGTTTAAACCAAACTATCATGGCTAGTAATATAAATGCATGACTGTTTTAACCAAAACTATCATCGGCTAGGAATATAAATGCTGATGTTTAACCAAACTATCATCGGCTAGTATATAAATGCATGACTGTTTTAACCAAACTATCATCGGCTAGTAATATAAATGCATGACTGTTTTAACCAAACTATCATCGGCTAGTAATATAAATGCATGACTGTTTTAACCAAACTATCATCGGCTAGGAATATAATGCATGACTGTTTTAACCAACTATCACGGTAGTAATATAAATGCATGACTGTTTAACCAAACTATCATCGGTAGTAATATAAATGCATGACTGTTTTAACCAAACTATCATCGGCTAGTAATATAAATGCATGACTGTTTTAACCAAACTATCATCGGCTAGTAATATAAATGCATGACTGTTTTAACCAAACTATCATCGGCTAGTAATATAAATGCATGACTGTTTTAACCAAACTATCATCGGCTAGTAATATAAATGCATGACTGTTTTAACCAAACTATCATCGGCTAGTAATATAAATGCATGACTGTTTATCATCGAAGAAATTGTTGCTCATACCAAGTCTACACAACTGGAAAATAATCTTGCATATATCGCATTGGAAATTAACATACAACAAAGAATGTGCACGAATATACCTCCGTAGTTCTTCAGTATTTAAACCAGACATAGACATTTAATATGTATAAGAAATCTGGGGTATTGAGGTGATTCCATGCTGCTGGATTAATGAGTCAATTAATAATAATGCAAGTACAAAAGTATGTGGTCACGACAGTGTTTTAAAGCTGCACATTAAAACTATGAAACAGAATGGAGAAACATTCCATACTACAGAATATGGCAATATTTTTAACAATAAATATCACAGACAGATACTATGTTGCTTGCAGGCTTGCTAGATAACCTTTCAACATTACAGACCTCTAAATAGGATCTGCACTTTTTGCCAGTAATATTACTATTTTTAGACAAAATTACCCATTTTCATAAATGAACTGGTCCGAATGTAATATTCTTATTAATTTATTGGTCTAAAAATATCATGCACCATTTTGCCAGTAATATTACTATTCTTAGACAAAATTACCCATTTTCATAAATGAACTGGTCTGAATGTAATATTCTTATTAATTTATTGGTCTAAAAATATCATGCACCATTTTGCCAGTAATATTACTATTCTTAGACAAAATTACCCATTTTCATAAATGAACTGGTCCGAATGTAATATTCTTATTAATTTATTGGTCTAAAAATATGATGCACCAGTCCATGTTAGTTACTTGTTGAATGGGTTATGAATGCATCCTTCTTTAAAACCAGTAATATTAGTAAATTAAATCTCATTTCTATATTTATTTCACATGACTATTAATATAGCTATAATTTAAGATTCCACATCACAGAAATACATAAAATCATCCCTTATACATTATAATAGACAATTCCTAGTGCTTCCAGGAAGAAACCAGAATACTGCTACATTGAAATGTAATTATTTCAACTTAATATGCATTTGAAACAAGACAAGTAACTCCTGGTTGCTCACCTGTGCTTCTGTAAACAAGTAAGCCAGCCCATTACTAGAAATTATAGAAGATTTATTTTCCACATACCATGTGACATTTACAATGGGCAGATCAGTCAACCAGGGGACAGGAGTTTGACCCCCCCCCCCGGTCAGTTATCTAAAGGAATCAAGCATTCAAAGAACAACAACGTCACCAAGTTTGAATATTATCCAATGAAAATAGACTAACTAGCTACAGTGCATACAAGTAAATAATCTTGGTTAAAAAAAGTTAACGAAATATGGGCAAAATCTTTCAAAACCAACATTTTTTATAACTCACAATTTAATTTGTTATTATAATCAAGTATTGTTTTCTTATTTTCATACCTAGGTAGCCACCCATTAGTGTGGTGGATAGAGAATACATGACAGCTCCCTATCCTTTCTTGTTTGGCTTTTTTTACCAGCTACAAGTGTACCATCTGAAAGAGTGTTCAACACAGCTGGAGACATTCTCTCAGCTCCTGCTTTGAAGTCTGACAATGTTGACATACTGATATTCTTGAAAAAGAACATGCAGTATATACTGTTTTCCAATAACTACTATGCCCATTATTTTGATTATAAAGTTTGATGCTTTGTCATTTCAATGGCAATCCCAAGCTAAAAATGGGTGGTTTTTAAAATTATATTGTTTATATGTTTTAGTTCACATACAAAATCAAGTGTATCAAGTCTTACTACAATGTTATGTGTCTGTCACACATCACCGTATATGGGAAACGGACATGAAGCGGAAGACCTTTTTGTAAATCCGTTGCTGTTCGTCAATGTCCTATTAACCCATTTCATTCTGGATACATTTAAAGGCTTTTGCAAACAATATAGATCCATATCAGTCGCAGCGTGACGCTGCGTGCTGATCAGGATCTATGTTGTTTGCTTATGCTACATAGCCAAGTGTCTTAGCAAGATCATCTGAATAGCAAACAGCATAGAGCCTGATCAGACAGTACGTTCCATGGCGGATGATCTGGCTCTATGTTCTTTGCAAATACTGTTTGAACGGTATCCAGAATGAAATGGGTTAATGTCCTGTTAATATCCATCATATGCACAAAACAAGTAAGTTCGTTGGTTGTCCGATGGGCGTTAGTATTGTCCGATGGGCGTTAGTATTGTCCGATGGGCGTTAGTATTGTCCGATAGGCGTTAGTATTGTCCGATGGCGTTAGTATTGTCCGATGGGCGTTAGTATTGTCCGGTGTATCTCTTGAGCTTGTTCGTTATTCCTTTGCTTATATGCATGCTGCAGGTGTTTGGAATGGTTTGGTGAAGCAGCCGGTGGATGCATTACTGCTGAACATGGGACGGATTGGCCGGACATTTGCCGGAGGTTTAACGACTATAGGATACACACAGGATTCCTGCCGGATTATTACCTGACCCAACACATAGAAAAACGAATGGACAAAACGAACAGAACTGATAAATACAGAATACATTACTACAAGGGAAATAACTGATAATTGACGACCGTACACAGGGCAGAAACTGATCACCCAGGGCATATAAAATCGCAGGCCCTCAGCGCACTTCATCAGAACTAGTGTATATCATGATGGAGTGTCAGGCTAGAGTAGTCCTGCAGTATATGTACTGCAGGCACAACTGAACCTGCATCGTGTTGAGGTTGACATCCAGAGGTATCTTGGCCACAGGGGAAGGCACCGCAGGGAACAAGGAAGATGATGGTGGTCACGGACATGGCTAGGTCTTGAGACGCTGGCAATTTGGTCTGTACGACCAGCTGATGGTTGAACTGAGGCACAAGGATCCTGAAGTTGATGACCCTGGTTGAACAAACTCCCCAACCGCCTCATCTGTTGCAGGCTCTGTATCTGGCTTCTTTTCTGCTGGCCTCCAAACCCGCCTCTTCATCATCAGACCTTGGTGGGGTCCGCGTCCGCTGCCCTTGCTACAGCCCTTGCTTCCTCTTGGAATGGTGAAATAGATGTGCTGACGAGAGTTTTGAACTGTGATGTCCGGTACACAACGCTCTGGCTTTTATGCATTCTGTAACCGTTGCGTGTCTGTTTGACATATGTTAGCTGTTCATTTTGTCCTGTAAACATTCAGTATGCATGCGTTCCTTTCGTTAAAAGTACGCTATAATGTTCATTACTCATTCAGTGGCATTCGTCTAATTGTACTGTACAGAACCAGTGCATGTTCATTCATGTTTGTTCCTTGTTTGTTCCACCCTTGCCATGCCCGTTGCATATACGTTCCTGAGAGGGCCAAATAATATTTTCTGTCTCGATTTATATCAAAATCTTTTTCAAGAAATATGACCAGAATCGTATATATTTTGATCAAATTCTTGCACTCCAGGAATTAAAGAATATTACTATAAATGACTTTCAGAAATTAAACTTCCAAATCTGTTTGTCCTTCAGGCAATTTTGACTGTAGGCTTTTGCGCTACACAATTTCTCAATATATTAGTTAGTTTATGTGTCATATACAGAATTATGACAATACATCACTTCTGACATTTTAATTAACCGTTGCTAAATATAATCCTTTCACCACTAATGTAAATGGCATTGACTGCTCTTCGATCATCATTTTCAATTTAAAATAGTGTATTTTCTGACCATTCACAAATTAGAACAAAATGTACAAGAGGAGAGATGTGAACTTTCTGGTTTTATTATTATTTAAGATATATATTCGAGTTTGTATATACCGTAATAACCGCACCCAGTATGTCACAGAATGCACGTTGATAACATGTATGTTACCTCCGGGATAAAAGGGTTAGTTGTTGCATTCTATTTCTGTCCATTTCCATACTTGTTAAATTTATTACATACAGTCAAACCTGTGTTAGTGGTCACCTGTATTAAGCAGCCAACCTGTATTAAGCAGCCAGTTTCCAGATTCCCAATATGTAGTTTTAATTTACATTTGACCTCTATTAAGCAGCCAACTGTGTTAAGCAGCCACTTTCTGTTATTCCCTTGGCTGGCTGCTTAACACAGGTTTGACTGTATTACATCATCTTGGACAAATCTGGACATTTTCCAGTGGGCGAATAGACACGACTGACAGACTGTGAAAATGCAGTTTGTCCTGCGAAGATATGTAATCCCTGACTGTGTTGGGTCCAGGAATCAATATTGTTTGACAGGCAATGAAGAAAATGTACCAGCTGTTCCACACAGCATACCTCAAATAATGGGCGGCTGTGGTTTGTCTAATGTATGATACACATTATTCCAGCTGCATAATATTACACAGAATGCCATCTACAGGACATGCTTTATAAAAGTTCTAAATTTAAACAAGATGTCTCAATTAGTACACAAGTTATAAGCAAATAATTGCAATTACTATTTCATCAGAAAACAAAATATTTTGAACATTATTAAATGTATGTACTCTTTTTTTAGTTTGTAATAAATGTGTTTATTTCGTCTACAAAACAACCTCATCAACCCTGTGCAATTAAACTATTCTAATTTAATTCCTAGAAGTAATTCTGGTTGTTGATTTGAACATTTCTCTTCTCAGAATAAAATTCTTTCTCTTCCAGATTTCAAGCAGAAGAGAGGAAATTATTACTTTTGCCTCAGTCACATATTCGCGAGAGTATACACTACATATTCGCGAGAGTATACACTACATATTCGCGAGAGTATACACTATGAATTCGCGAGAGTATACACTACATATTAGCGAGAGTATACACTACGAATTTGCGAGAGTATACACTACATATTAGCGAGCGTATACACTATGTATTCACGAGAGTATACACTACATATTAGCGAGAGTATACACTACATATTAGCGAGAGTATACACTACATATTAGTGAGAGTATACACTACATATTAGCGAGCATATACACTACATATTAGCGAGCATATACACTACATATTAGCGAGCATATACACTACATATTAGCGAGAGTATACATTACATATTAGTGAGAGTATACACTACATATTAGCGAGCATATACACTACATATTAGCGAGAGTATACACTATGAATTTGTGAGAGTATACACTACATATTAGCGAGCATATACACTACGTATTAGCGAGCGTATACACTACGTATTAGCGAGTGTATACACTACATATTAGCGAGCGTATACACTACATATTAGCGAGCGTATACACTACGTATTAGCGAGAGTATACACTACGTATTCACGAGAGTATACACTACATATTAGCGAGAGTATACACTACGTATTCACGAGAGTATACACTACGTATTCATGAGAGTATACACTACATATTAGTGAGCGTATACACTACGTATTAGCGAGAGTATACACTACGTATTCATGAGAGTATACACTACATATTAGCGAGCGTATACACTACGTATTAGCGAGAGTATACACTACGTATTAGCGAGAGTATACACTACATATTAGTGAGCGTATACACTACGTATTAGCAAGAGTATACACTACGTATTCATGAGAGTATACACTACATATTAGCGAGCGTATACACTACGTATTAGCGAGAGTATACACTACGTATTCGCGAGAGTATACACTACGTATTAGTGAGAGTATACACTACGTATTAGTGAGAGTATACACTACATATTAGTGAGAGTATACACTACGTATTAGTGAGAGTATACACTACATATTAGTGAGAGTATACACTACGTATTAGTGAGAGTATACACTACGTATTAGTGAGAGTATACACTACATATTAGTGAGAGTATACACTACGTATTAGTGAGAGTATACACTACATATTAGTGAGAGTATACACTACGTATTAGTGAGAGTATACACTACGTATTAGTGAGAGTATACACTACATATTAGTGAGAGTATACACTACGTATTAGTGAGAGTATACACTACATATTAGTGAGAGTATACACTACGTATTAGTGAGAGTATACACTACGTATTAGTGAGAGTATACACTACATATTAGTGAGAGTATACACTACGTATTAGTGAGAGTATACACTACATATTAGTGAGAGTATACACTACGTATTAGTGAGAGTATACACTACATATTAGTGAGAGTATACACTACGTATTCGCGAGAGTATACACTACATATTAGTGAGAGTATAAACTATATATTAGCAAGAGTATACACTACATATTAGTGAGCACATACATTACATATTAGTGAGAGTATACACTACATATTAGTGAGAGTATACACTATGTATTAGCGAGAGTATACACTACATATTAGTGAGCATATACAATACATATTAGTGAGCATATACACTACATATCAGTGAGCATATACACTACATATTAGTGAGCATATACACTACGTATTAGTGAGCGCATACACTACATATTAGTGAGCATATACACTACATATTAGTGAGCATATACACTACGTATTAGTGAGCGCATACACTACATATTAGTGAGCATATGCACTACATATTAGTGAGCACATACACTACGTATTAGTGAGCGCATACACTACATATTAGTGAGCATATACACTATGTATTAATGAGCATATACACTATGGTTATGTATAAATTCAACAGGAAATCACATAGGTTTCTTTGGTAAAAATGTAATAAAAAGAACTACACTTGCAGTGATATTGAATTTTGGGATTGTGGGCTCAAGGGTTTGGAATCAAATGACACTCTTTCAACTATAATCAACCACTGCTATCAGACATATAAACATGTATATATAATGTAATCCTCTTAAATAGAAAGATTGGCTAAGTGCAAAACCATGTTTACTGGGTTTTAGAACATGATCAAACAGCATATTACGTATGAGACTTGCCATAATTATTAAACATAATCAAAATAAAAACAATAATTCTGGGTGAAACTACTCAAACATTACACATGTTGTCAGGTCCTTTATTATATTATGCTATGTTATATTTCGGGTTTTACGCCTGCATCAGCACCATTTCGGGCTATATCGCCGGCGGGCAGTTTACATAACAACACCTTTCCTGGGCAGGCTCCAGCGGTTAACCAGTACTTGGGTGCACCAACCTCTGTAAGAGACTGCCAACTTTTTCATATAAATGAGACAGGGCCTGAGCGTGGCTCGAACCCGTGACCATCAGTGATGATAGGTTACAAGTCAGCGACCGTAACCACTCGACCACGGAGGCGGACTTGTCAGGTCCTATTCTCCATTTAAAGCACTGTCGTGACATCATATCTTTTTGTACTTGCAGTCCATTATTATTACTATTGGCCTTGCAGATGTTTCCCCTAATTATCCACCTATCATATGGTCACACAGATATTTCCCCTAATTATCCACCTATCATATGGCCACACAGATGTTTCCCCTAATTATCCACCTATCATATGGCCTTGCAGATGTTTCCCCTAATTATCCACCTATCATATGGTCTTGCAGATGTTTCCCCTAATTATCCACCTATCATATGGTCTTGCAGATGTTTCCCCTAATTATCCACCTACCATATGGTCACACAGATATTTCCCCTAATTATCCACCTATCATATGGCCACACAGATGTTTCCCCTAATTATCCACCTACCATATGGTCACACAGATATTTCCCCTAATTATCCACCTATCATATGGCCACACAGATATTTCCCCTAATTATCCACCTATCATATGGCCTTGCAGATGTTTCCCCTAATTACCCACCTATCATATGGCCACACAGATATTTCCCCTAATTATCCACCTATCATATGGCCACACAGATGTTTCCCCTAATTATCCACCTATCATATGGCCTTGCAGATGTTTCCCCTCATTAGCCACCTATCATATGGCCATGCAGATGTTTCCCCTAATTATCCACCTATCATATGGCCTTGCAGATGTTTCCCCTAATTATCCACCTATCATATGGCCACACAGATGTTTCTCTTAATTATCCACCTATCATATGGCCACACAGATGTTTCTCTTAATTATCCACCTATCATATGGCCACACAGATGTTTCTCCTAATTATCCACCGATCATATGGCCTTGCAGATGTTTCCCCTAATTATCCACCTATCATATGGCCACACAGATGTTTCCCCTAATTACCCACCTATCATATGGTCACACAGATGTTTCTCCTAACCACCTATCATATGGTCACACAGATGTTTCTCCTAACCACCTATCATATGGCCACACAGATGTTTCCCCTAATTATCCACCTATCATATGGCCTTGCAGATGTTTCCCCTAATTATCCACCTATCATATGGTTTTGCAGATGTTTCCCCTAAGTATCCACCTATCATATGGCCACACAGATGTTTCCCCTAATTATCCACCTATCATATGGCCTTGCAGATGTTTCCCCTAATTATCCACCTATCATATGGTCTTGCAGATGTTTCCCCTAATTATCCACCTATCATATGGCATTGCAGATGTTTCCCCTAATAATCCACCTATCATATGGTCACACAGATGTTTCCCCTAATTATCCACCTATCATATGGTCTTGCAGATGTTTCCCCTAATTATCCACCTATCATATGGTCACACAGATGTTTCCCCTAATAATCCACCTATCATATGGTCACACAGATGTTTCCCCTAATTATCCACCTATCATATGGCCACACAGATGTTTCCCCTAATTATCCACCTATCATATGGCCTTGCAGATGTTTCTCCTAATTATCCACCTATCATATGGCCACACAGATGTTTCCCCTAATTATTCACCTATCATATGGCCACACAGATGTTTCTCCTAATTATCCACCTATCATATGGCCACACAGATGTTTCCCCTAATTATCCACCTATCATATGGTCACACAGATGTTTCTCCTAATTATCCACCTATCATATGGTCTTGCAGATGTTTCCCCTAATTATCCACCTATCATATGGTCTTGCAGATGTTTCCCCTAATTATCCACCTATCATATGGTCACACAGATGTTTCTCCTAATTAGCCACCTATCATATGGCCTTGCAGATGTTTCACCTAATTATCCACCTATCATATGGCCACACAGATGTTTCCCCTAAGTATCCACCTATCATATGACCTTGCAGATGTTTTCCCTAATTATCCACCTATCATATGGCCTTGCAGATGTTTCCCCTAATTATCCACCTATCATATGGCCTTGCAGATGTTTCCCCTAATTATCCACCTATCATATGGCCTTGCAGATGTTTCCCCTAATTATCCACCTATCATATGGCCTTGCAGATGTTTCCTCTAATTATCCACCTAATTATCCACCTATCATATGGCCACACATGTTTCTCCTAATTACCCACCTATCATATGGCCACACAGATGTTTCCCCTAATTATCCACCTATCATATGGCCACACAGATGTTTCTCCTAATTATCCACCTATCATATGGCCACACAGATGTTTCCACTAATTATCCACCTATCATATGGCCACACAGATGTTTCCACTAACAGGCGCGTAGTTAGGCTTACGCATGTACGCACGTGCATATGATTTATTTTGACAGTTCCTGGAAATGAAATTAAATAAATGCGAAAATTGCAATACAAATGGTATCGTAAGGGGGGCACTGCCTTTGGTCATTCACAAGAAAGCAGTTATGTTATATTTCGGGTTTTACGCCTGCATCAGCACCATTTCGGGCTATATTGCCGGCGGGCAGTTTACCTAACAACACCTTTCCTGGACAGGCTCCAGCGGTTAACCAGTACTTGGGTGCACCAACCTCCGTAAGAAACTGAGAACTTATTCATATAAATATGACACGGCCTGAGCGGTGCTCGAACCCGTGACAATCAGTGATGATAGGTTACAGTGGTATACAAGTCAGCGACCTTAACCACTCGACCACGGAGGCGGACCCACAAGAAAGCAGACATGAATGAAATGCCAACAGATATTGATTGTAGCTGATGTTCATAGTAGGCAAAAATCACCTGAGACCATATAACGGAAAATAATGTCCGGGTGGGGCATGCCCCTAGAATGGTGTGTAATCCATATTTAGGCCTAGCTACGCGCCTGACTAATTATCCACCTATCATATGGCCACACAGATGTTTCCCCTAATTATCCACCTATCATATGGCCTTGCAGATGTTTCCCCTAATTATCCACCTATTATGGTCTTGCAGATCTTTCCCCTAATTATTCACCTATCATATGGCCTTGCAGATGTTTCCCCTCATTATCCACCTATCATATGGCCACACAGATGTTTCCCCTAATTATCCACCTATCATATGGCCACACAGATGTTTCCCCTAATTATCCACCTATCATATGGCCACACAGATGTTTCCCCTAATTATCCACCTATCATATGGCCACACAGATGTTTCTCCTAATTATCCACCTATCATATGGCCTTGCAGATGTTTCCCCTAATTATCCACCTATTATGGTCTTGCAGATGTTTCCCCTAATTATCCACCTATCATATGGCCTTGAGGATGTTTCCCCTAATTATCCACCTATCATATGGCCACACAGATGTTTCCCCTAATTATCCACCTATCATAATTATGGCCTTGCAGATGTTTCCCCTAATTATCCACCTATTATGGTCTTGCAGATGTTTCCCCTAATTATCCACCTATCATATGGCCTTGCAGATGTTTCCCCTCATTATCCACCTATCATATGGCCACACAGATGTTTCCCCTAATTATCCACCTATCATATGGCCACACAGATGTTTCCCCTAATTATCCACCTATCATATGGCCACACAGATGTTTCTCCTAATTATCCACCTATCATATGGCCACACAGATGTTTCTCCTAATTATCCACCTATCATATGGCCACACAGATGTTTCTCCTAATTATCCACCGATCATATGGCCTTGCAGATGTTTCCCCTAATTATCCACCTACCAACCATCCACCTATCATAGGCCTTGAGGATGTTTCCCCTAATTATCCACCTATATATGGCCACACAGATGTCCCCTAATTATCCACCTATCATATGACCACACAGATGTTTCTCCTAATTATCCACCTATCATATGGTCTTGCAGATGTTTCTCCTCATTATCCACCTATCATATGGCCTTGCAGATGTTTCCCCTCATTATCCACCTATCATATGGCCACACAGATGTTTCCCCTAATTATCCACCTATCATATGGCCTTGCAGATGTTTCCCCTAATTATCCACCTATCATATGGCCACACAGATGTTTCCCCTAATTATCCACCTATCATATGGCCACACAGATGTTTCCCCTAATTATCCACCTATCATATGGCCTTGCAGATGTTTCCCCTAATTATCCACCTATTATGGTCTTGCAGATGTTTCCCCTAATTATCCACCTATCATATGGCCTTGAAGATGTTTCCCCTAATTATCCACCTATCATATGGCCACACAGATGTTTCCCCTAATTATCCACCTATCATATGGCCACACAGATGTTTCTCCTAATTATCCACCTATCATATGGTCTTGCAGATGTTTCTCCTCATTATCCACCTATCATATGGCCTTGCAGATGTTTCCCCTCATTATCCACCTATCATATGGCCTTGCAGATGTTTCTCCTCATTATCCACCTATCATATGGCCTTGCAGATGTTTCCCCTCATTATCCACCTATCATATGGCCACACAGACCCAAACCACCACAACCCAACCAACCACCACACCCAACCCCATTATCCACCTATCATATGGCCGCAGATGTTTCCCCTCATATCCACCTATCATATGGCCACACAGATGTTACCCCTAATTATCCACCTATCATATGGCCACACAGATGTTTCTCCTAATTATCCACCTATCATATGGTCTTGCAGATGTTTCTCCTCATTATCCACCTATCATATGGCCTTGCAGATGTTCCCCTCATTATCCACCTATCATATGGCCTTGCAGATGTTTCTCCTCATTATCCACCTATCATATGGCCTTGCAGATGTTTCCCCTCATTATCCACCTATCATATGGCCACACAGATGTTACCCCTAATTATCCACCTATCATATGGCCACACAGATGTTTCTCCTAATTATCCACCTATCATATGGTCTTGCAGATGTGTCCCCTCATTATCCACCTATCATATGGCCACACAGATGTTTCTCCTAATTATCCACCTATCATATGGTCTTGCAGATGTTTCCCCTAATTATCCACCTATCATATGGCCACACAGATGTTTCCCCTAATTATCCACCTATCATATGGCCACACAGATGTTACCCCTAATTATCCACCTATCATATGGCCTTGCAGATGTTTCCCCTCATTATCCACCTATCATATGGTCTTGCAGATGTTTCCCCTAATTATCCACCTATCATATGGCCACACAGATGTTTCTCCTAATTATCCACCTATCATATGGCCACACAGATGTTTCTCCTAATTATCCACCTATCATATGGCCTTGCAGATGTTTCCCCTAATTATCCACCTATTATGGTCTTGCAGATGTTTCCCCTAATTATCCACCTATCATATGGCCTTGAGGATGTTTCCCCTAATTATCCACCTATCATATGGCCACACAGATGTTTCCCCTAATTATCCACCTATCATATGGCCACACATATGTTTCTCCTAATTATCCACCTATCATATGGTCTTGCAGATGTTTCTCCTCAGTATCCACCTATCATATGGTCTTGCAGATGTTTCTCCTCATTATCCACCTATCATATGGCCTTGCAGATGTTTCCCCTCATTATCCACCTATCATATGGCCTTGCAGATGTTTCTCCTCATTATCCACCTATCATATGGCCTTGCAGATGTTTCCCCTCATTATCCACCTATCATATGGCCACACAGATGTTACCCCTAATTATCCACCTATCATATGGCCACACAGATGTTTCCCCTAATTATCCACCTATTGTGGTCTTGCAGATGTTTCCCCTAATTATCCACCTATCATATGGCCTTGAGGATGTTTCCCCTAATTATCCACCTATCATATGGCCACACAGATGTTTCCCCTAATTATCCACCTATCATATGGCCACACAGATGTTTCTCCTAATTATCCACCTATCATATGGCCACACATATGTTTCTCCTAATTATCCACCTATCATATGGTCTTGCAGATGTTTCTCCTCATTATCCACCTATCATATGGCCTTGCAGATGTTTCCCCTCATTATCCACCTATCATATGGCCTTGCAGATGTTTCTCCTCATTATCCACCTATCATATGGCCTTGCAGATGTTTCCCCTCATTATCCACCTATCATATGGCCACACAGATGTTACCCCTAATTATCCACCTATCATATGGCCACACAGATGTTTCTCCTAATTATCCACCTATCATATGGTCTTGCAGATGTTTCCCCTCATTATCCACCTATCATATGGCCACACAGATGTTTCTCCTAATTATCCACCTATCATATGGCCTTGCAGATGTTTCCCCTCATTATCCACCTACCATATGGCCTTGCAGATGTTTCTCCTCATTATCCACCTATCATATGGCCTTGCAGATGTTTCCCCTCATTATCCACCTATCATATGGCCACACAGATGTTACCCCTAATTATCCACCTATCATATGGCCACACAGATGTTTCTCCTAATTATCCACCTATCATATGGTCTTGCAGATGTTTCTCCTCATTATCCACCTATCATATGGCCTTGCAGATGTTTCCCCTCATTATCCACCTATCATATGGCCTTGCAGATGTTTCTCCTCATTATCCACCTATCATATGGCCTTGCAGATGTTTCCCCTCATTATCCACCTATCATATGGCCACACAGATGTTACCCCTAATTATCCACCTATCATATGGCCACACAGATGTTTCTCCTAATTATCCACCTATCATATGGTCTTGCAGATGTGTCCCCTCATTATCCACCTATCATATGGCCACACAGATGTTTCTCCTAATTATCCACCTATCATATGGTCTTGCAGATGTTTCCCCTAATTATCCACCTATCATATGGCCACACAGATGTTTCCCCTAATTATCCACCTATCATATGGCCACACAGATGTTACCCCTAATTATCCACCTATCATATGGCCTTGCAGATGTTTCCCCTCATTATCCACCTATCATATGGTCTTGCAGATGTTTCCCCTAATTATCCACCTATCATATGGCCACACAGATGTTTCTCCTAATTATCCACCTATCATATGGCCACACAGATGTTTCTCCTAATTATCCACCTATCATATGGCCTTGCAGATGTTTCCCCTAATTATCCACCTATTATGGTCTTGCAGATGTTTCCCCTAATTATCCACCTATCATATGGCCTTGAGGATGTTTCCCCTAATTATCCACCTATCATATGGCCACACAGATGTTTCCCCTAATTATCCACCTATCATATGGCCACACATATGTTTCTCCTAATTATCCACCTATCATATGGTCTTGCAGATGTTTCTCCTCAGTATCCACCTATCATATGGCCTTGCAGATGTTTCCCCTCATTATCCACCTATCATATGGTCTTGCAGATGTTTCTCCTCATTATCCACCTATCATATGGCCTTGCAGATGTTTCCCCTCATTATCCACCTATCATATGGCCTTGCAGATGTTTCTCCTCATTATCCACCTATCATATGGCCTTGCAGATGTTTCCCCTCATTATCCACCTATCATATGGCCACACAGATGTTACCCCTAATTATCCACCTATCATATGGCCACACAGATGTTTCCCCTAATTATCCACCTATTGTGGTCTTGCAGATGTTTCCCCTAATTATCCACCTATCATATGGCCTTGAGGATGTTTCCCCTAATTATCCACCTATCATATGGCCACACAGATGTTTCCCCTAATTATCCACCTATCATATGGCCACACAGATGTTTCTCCTAATTATCCACCTATCATATGGCCACACATATGTTTCTCCTAATTATCCACCTATCATATGGTCTTGCAGATGTTTCTCCTCATTATCCACCTATCATATGGCCTTGCAGATGTTTCCCCTCATTATCCACCTATCATATGGCCTTGCAGATGTTTCTCCTCATTATCCACCTATCATATGGCCTTGCAGATGTTTCCCCTCATTATCCACCTATCATATGGCCACACAGATGTTACCCCTAATTATCCACCTATCATATGGCCACACAGATGTTTCTCCTAATTATCCACCTATCATATGGTCTTGCAGATGTTTCCCCTCATTATCCACCTATCATATGGCCACACAGATGTTTCTCCTCATTATCCACCTATCATATGGCCTTGCAGATGTTTCCCCTCATTATCCACCTATCATATGGCCTTGCAGATGTTTCTCCTCATTATCCACCTATCATATGGCCTTGCAGATGTTTCCCCTCATTATCCACCTATCATATGGCCACACAGATGTTACCCCTAATTATCCACCTATCATATGGCCACACAGATGTTTCTCCTAATTATCCACCTATCATATGGTCTTGCAGATGTTTCCCCTAATTATCCACCTATCATATGGCCTTGCAGATGTTTCCCCTAATTATCCACCTATCATATGGTCTTGCAGATGTTTCCCCTCATTATCCACCTATCATATGGCCACACAGATGTTTCTCCTAATTATCCACCTATCATATGGTCTTGCAGATGTTTCCCCTAATTATCCACCTATCATATGGCCACACAGATGTTTCCCCAACTGTGCTCCACAGCTTATGCAGTGCAAAATTCAAACATGGATTCGTGGCAATGGATTCCATCAGCAATGAGGTCTCGAGAGTGATTAATATAAGTTGTAAGAACTTGTTTCGCAATCAAACTAAAAATAAATTTGTATAAACAAAAAAACAACAACTCAAACATCTAAAAGTATTCATTTCCAAGAGATCCAGAAATAGCTTTTGACAATAATTTGGTTAAGATTCCTCGGAGAATCGGGCATGTAGACAATCACAGAGACTTGAGGCGCATCAGACTTCACAATATGGATAAGCGTAGGGCATACATGTACAAGGAAACTGAGTGTGTAGATACAGAGAAGTGAGGCAGCCTCAAATTGTACACCCACCTTGAGTGACATAGCCGGTACCTTATTACACTTCAGCTAGACTACTCAAGAAAAAATCCTGGTCGAAAGACAGTACATGTCATCTTATTTTATTTTCTCATTAGCCTGACCTGTATTCAGGATTTACGCTATACGGTGATATCTATACGGTGATATCTATATGGGGATATCAATACAGGGATATCTATACTCGGATATCTATACGGGGATATCTATATGGTGATATCTATATGGGGATATCAATACAGGGATATCTATACTCGGATATCTATACGGGGATATCTATATGGTGATATCTATATGGGGATATCAATACAGGGATATCTATACTCGGATATCTATACTCGGATATCTATACGGGGATATCTATATGGGGATATCTATATGGGGATATCTATACAGGGATATCTATATGGGGATATCTATACAGGGATATCTATACGGGGATGTCTATACAGGGATATCTATACGGTGATATCTATACAGGGATATCTATATGGTGATATCCATACTGGGATATCTATACGGGGATGTCTATACAGGGATATCTATACGGTGATATCTATACAGGGATATCTATATGGTGATATCCATACTGGGATATCTATACAGGGATATCTATATGGGGATATCTATACGGGGATATCTATACAGGGATATCCATACTGGGATATCTATACAGGGATATCTATGCGGGGGATATATATACGGGGATATCAATATGGGGATATCTATATGGGGATATCTATACAGGGATATCAATACGGGGATATCAATACGGGGATATCAGACAAACAATTTCCCTATTTGGGCTAAGGGAGAGGTTATGTTCATGTACAATGTATAACACACCTCTGGCCAAGTCAATGAAGTTTGCATCATGCATCCTAAATTTCTCCTTATTTTTACGGTCTAATGGATAAGCCATGATAACACTAAACACTGTCCAAACCAAGGATTAAACCTACACACCCTTGAGACTGGTAGTCCACAGGTACAACATCCCTAACCCAATATATGCTCGTTATTATCATGTTCAATTCTGATAAAACATTCCAGAAATGTCAGGGGAGGTAACTGGAGCCATGGACTGGGAATCTAGGTTCATCCCCTAATCACACACACATATGACCTCCCTAATGTGAACTTACTGTTTTGTTGGCATAGGTAACGTATATCGTGCTCGGAACAGGAGTAATGCCTTGTGTAAACTGTCAAAGTGCTTGTATCTACGTCTCACCATCCATTTATATTCCCCGTGGGTAACTTCTATTGTGTACCTGCAAATTAATTCAAAAACATTAAATTTTTATAACATTTTTCTGTTAATAAAAATACTCAGATTATATATATATATATATATATATATATACAAGCAATCAATTACAAACAGATCATAATACAAGTGTATGGAATCAATTACAAACAGATCATAATACAAGTACAAGGAATCAATTACAAACAGATCATAATACAAGTACAAGGAATCAATTACAAACAGAACATAATACAAGTACAAGGAATCAATTACAAACAGAACATAATACAAGTACAGTAAAAACCCTCTATGCGACCACCCTGATTTCGAGACCACCCCGCTATTGCGAATGAATTTTTTCAGAACGGAATATTTCACTATACATGTCAATGGTCGTTGACCCCGATAACCAGACCACCCCGTTATTCCATAATACGACCAGTTAATTCAGACAAATGCCATTAATCCTATGCTAATAGGTAGGCATTTCTAACCTATTCTGATGACGAGATGAACATCGAATGATGATAAAATATTGGGGGTTTTCTCAAGTTTATTGTACAATATAAAATTAATGCATGGCTGTAGCAAGGGGTTATTTATTTTTTATTTATTTGCCAGTAAAATGAAAACCCCATACATCCAAGCCAACTTGTAACGACAATAATTCAAAGAAAATCGGATAATTTTATAGCCATACTATTTTATTTTATTTCTTAAAGAATCAATTCCATTTGCTTGCGCCTACACACAACGAAACACATATGGACACCGTTTGGTACAACACATTTCTGGGGTTTCTCCACACAGTACCAACATATCTATAACATTTGATATCTGCCATAGCATGCTCTACGAGCACTCTGTATTTTGTGATATATCTATTTAGTTTACGACACTTTTGTCTTTTGGCAGAAAAGCAGTAAGCAGAAACCCACAGGCGCTGGAATTTCTATTAACGCCCGTGACCATCTTTAAAAGGGTCTAGCGGGGTCAAATACTCGTGCATGACCTTGATAACGTGGCCCGTCGTTCTTACAATAGTCATTGCATGTGATCAGTGATGGTGCCACGCCCATATTTGGCAAACACGTGAGTAAGCGTGAAAGTGCCATCACAACAAGTCTGCAAAAGTACGCTACGGTAGTCTATATGATATATATATATAATTTACATATTCCCAATCATGATAACCAGCCCGCGCCAGTACAGGGTGATAACCAGCCCGCGCCAGTACAGGGTGATAACCAGCCCGCGCCAGTACAGGGTGATAACCAGCCCGCGCCAGTACAGGGTGATAACCAGCCCGCGCCAGTACAGGGTGATAACCAGCCCGCGCCAGTACAGGGTGATAACCAGCCCCCGCCAGTACAGGGTGATAACCAGCCCCCGCCAGTACAGGATCATAACCAGCCCCCGTCAGTACAGGGCGATAACCAACCCGCGCCAGTACATGATAACCAGCCCGCGCCAGTACAGGATGATAACCAACCCGCGCCAGTACAGGATGATAACCAGCCCGCGCCAATACAGGATGATAACCAGCCAAGAGCAGACGGCCGTGCCTGCCCCATGGAAGGCGGGTAACCAGGTCGCTCGTGCTCCTTAAAGAGCGGCTGGTCGTTGTGCTATTGCAGCCGGAGATCGTCGCGACAACATCGCTGCGAATCTAAGTTCTGACGATGAGCAAGTCGAGCCCACTCGTCGTCGGCGAAAACTGGCGGATCTAATCCGCGAGAACAACGAATTGTACAATGACTTTATGAGAAACACATTACACTACTACACTATTATGGATTGGATTAGAATTGAATAAAGCAAATGCGACACCTGCCTATTGATTTATATTGTATTTGAAAGAAACCAGTGCTTTGCTTAAATGCTAATTAAATTTATATTTTGAGATAACCCCTACACATGTAGGCACACACTGTATACATGTAGGCACACACTGTATACATGTAGGCACACACTGTATACATGTAGGCACACACTGTATACATGTAGGCACACACTGTATACATGTAGGCACACACTGTATACATGTAGGCACACACTATATGTATACATGTAATACTTTCCTTGTTCTCTTTTTAAACACAAATTGGGCATAACGCGAGACAGATGCTGCATATAAAATCATAACTACATTGGCAAATAGTATACATATCTATCTAAACAATCTGGCATTTAACCTCATATTTACATTATATTTCATGCTTATACATATATTTTGACATGAGATACATGCCTTCAGATTGTTTTTTCTAACAAGACAAACAACAAGGTTAAATTGTATCACTGCCCATATAAAGGTTACAACAAGATGACCACATTTGTACCGAGTAGATCACCTGAGTAACTGATCTAAATAAATGTCTTCTATAATTTGACACACTGACCTAGTTTGGAATTGAACTGACCTCATCTTTATAATATTTGTGGGGTCAATGTTAGGATGCTTCAAACCAAGTTTGATCAAATTCTTACAATTACAGACAAAGATTATTACAGACTTAGAAAACAACACTAGAGTGGTGGAACCTATGGTCGGCGTATTTTTTCTATTTACATCTATATTTAAAATATTTAAATAGTTTTAACCTATTTTCACTGACAGAGGTGAAACATGGTTCAATAGCATTCTGTTGTGCGTACCGGTAGCCTAATGCAACTGTCACCTGACTGGTTCAGTAGCAGAATATAAACAGACAACTTGTCGGGAGAATTTTTTCCACCGAAATGATGCGGATTATGAGCATTTAAGGTAGCTATCCGAATTGGAAAAAAATGTACAAATAACCAGAAAACATTATTTTGACCCTCTATTTGATCAATACGATGTTGCACACATTATTTTGACCCTCTATTTGATCAATACGATGTTGCACACATTATTTTGTTCCCTATTTGATCAATACGATGTTGCACACATTATTTTGTTCCCTATTTGATCAATACGATGTTGCACACATTATTTTGCCCTATTTGATCAATACGATGTTGCACACATTATTTTGTTCCCTATTTGATCAATACGATGTTGCACACATTATTTTGTTCCCCTATTTGATCAATACGATGTTGCACACATTATTTTGTTCCCTATTTGATCAATACGATGTTGCACACATTATTTTGTTCCCCTATTTGATCAATACGATGTTGCACACATTATTTTGTTCCCCTATTTGATCAATACGATGTTGCACACATTATTTTGTTCCCCTATTTGATCAATACGATGTTGCACACATTATTTTGTTCCCTATTTGATCAATACGATGTTGCACACATTATTTTGTTCCCTATTTGATCAATACGATGTTGCACACATTATTTTGACCCTCTATTTGATCAATACGATGTTGCACACATTATTTTGTTCCCTATTTGATCAATACGATGTTGCACACATTATTTTGTTCCCTATTTGATCAATACGATGTTGCACACATTATTTTGACCCTCTATTTGATCAATACGATGTTGCACACATTATTTTGTTCCCTATTTGATCAATACGATGTTGCACACATTATTTTGTTCCCTATTTGATCAATACGATGTTGCACACATTATTTTGACCCTCTATTTGATCAATACGATGTTGCACACATTATTTTGTTCCCTATTTGATCAATACGATGTTGCACACATTATTTTGTTCCCTATTTGATCAATACGATGTTGCACACATTATTTTGACCCTCTATTTGATCAATACGATGTTGCACACATTATTTTTTATTGTATTATTGCAGTTTCTGATACAAATAAACGGATAGAAATAAACAAACTATTTGGCATTTAAATTAGCCCTTTTGTGGCTTCACTATCAGCACTTATCTCCCTTGATATTAGCTGTTTTGTGTTATTCGATATATGACAAGCTGACCTATTTATTGATGTAAAAGAAATGACAGTGCCACATGAACGTTTAAAGTTATTATAAAAAAACATTGTTTTTTGGACACAAAAGGGTCGCCAACAAGTACCTTTAATTTGACATAGTAATTTGACCTTCATTTGAACAAACTCAACATTCCTCACTTCAGGTTTGATCAAATTCTGATTGGTAGTTTCAGGTGGAATGTAATTTAGAAGTTTTAATGTTAATTTGAGTTTGTGACTCATACAAACAGCTGTTGACAGGCTGATACCACTACAATTAATTACATTATAAATATATGCAACATTTGGTCTCTTTATATACATTTCAAACTTGTCTGTAAACTTTGTTTGTTATTTAACTTAGGACATTTAACTTAGGTGAGAAAGGCCCGGAGTTTGCGCCCAGCTGTGGCCGCTAGCTATGACTGTGTTCTTAGGCAAGGCATTTAAATTCCACATTGCCTCTTCTTTCTCCCTCGTGGCGATGGATTCCATCAGGAATGAGGTCTCGGGAGTGATTATATAAATTGCAGGAACTTGTTTTGCAATCAAGCTAAAATAGATTTGCATAAACTAACTTAGGACAATTACCCATTCATGTCATAGGTGGGAGAAATTACTCAACGTTACGACCCTATCACCATTTCAGGCACAGGCCACGTCACCTTCCGCAAGCCAATTAATTTGAAGTACCCTAATCGACAATAATACCGCTAGATACCGCCTGCTGTCTGTAAAAGACCATTCACAAAAATGACAAAAATTAGTCTTTATTGACAGATGGTTCCTATCCGGAGGATACATACTGATATTTCATATCATAATATACGACCAATCTCTCTACACACTGATATTTCACATCATAATATAACACCAATCTCTCTACACACTGATATTTCACATCATAATATAACACCAATCTCTCTACACACTGCTATTTCACATCATAATATAACACCAATCTCTCTACACACTGATATTTCACATCATAATATAACACCAATCTCTATACACACTGATATTTCACATCATAATATACCACCAATCTCTATATAGACACTGATATTTCACATCATAATATACGACCAATCTCTATACACATCGATATTTCACACTTATACAATAACATACCACCAATCTCTCTACACATCGATATTTCACACTTATACATACCATCAATCTCTCTACACATCGATATTCCAAACTTATACAATAACATACCACCAATCTCTCTACACATCCATATTTCACACTTATACAATAACATACCACCAATCTCTCTACACATCCATATTTCACACTTATACAATAATATACCACCAATCTCTCTACACATCCATATTTCACACTTATACAATAATATACCACCAATCTCTCTACACATCGATATTTCACACTTATACAATAACATACCACCAATCTCTCTACATATTGATATTTCACACTTATACAATAACATACCATCAATCTCTCTACACATCGATATTTCACACTTATACAATAACATACCACCAATCTCTCTACACATCCATATTTCACACTTATACAATAACATACCACCAATCTCTCTACACATCCATATTTCACACTTATACAATAACATACCACCAATCTCTCTACACATCCATATTTCACACTTATACAATAACATACCACCAATCTCTCTACACATCCATATTTCACACTTATACAATAACATACCACCAATCTCTCTACACATCCATATTTCACACTTATACAATAACATACCACCAATCTCTCTACACATCCATATTTCACACTTATACAATAACATACCACCAATCTCTCTACACATCCATATTTCACACTTATACAATAACATACCACCAATCTCTCTACACATCCATATTTCACACTTATACAATAACATACCACCAATCTCTCTACACATCCATATTTCACACTTATACAATAACATACCACCAATCTCTCTACACATCCATATTTCACACTTATACAATAACATACCACCAATCTCTCTACACATCCATATTTCACACTTATACAATAACATACCACCAATCTCTCTACACATCCATATTTCACACTTATACAATAACATACCACCAATCTCTCTACACATCCATATTTCACACTTATACAATAACATACCACCAATCTCTCTACACATCCATATTTCACACTTATACAATAACATACCACCAATCTCTCTACACATCCATATTTCACACTTATACAATAACATAATACCAATCTCTCACAAACATAATACTACTAAGCAACATTTATCACTATTATCTACCCTAGGCACATACAATTCTCAATTTTGCAAGTCCTATATTCCCAAATGTGTATGAATATTGAGTTATAGTGAATGTTTCATCTGTTCCCTGTCCCAGAACTACTTGTTCAGATGTACATAGGATAAGGCACATATTCTTAGCCTGCATAACACATGATACAGCCCATCACACTAATTGGTGTTACATGGGATTGAATTGGTTGCAATTAAGCTAATCAGGTTATATATCTGGGTCTGAGGTTATAAAACCTCTCGCAGATCTCAAACTCAAGCTCAAGTGATTTGATTGGTTGATTCTGGGATTGTTTCCGGGATTGTTTCCAAGATGAACTAATCAGACGCTAGAGACAGAGTTTGAGATTGGAGAAAAATGTTATAACCTTGGAGCCTGGATACTGACAGTGAGACACTGGCAGATATAATATCAGTTCCTATAATTGTAAGTCATATAGGAAGTAATGTGCTGTATGGTGGACTGACAGAGAGCTTGGTGATTCACTTCAAGATGCCATAGGACATCTGGAGAAGTGTTAATATACACAAAGCCAACATTTATTCACAATAAGACCAAACCCAGAATTACAGGCAGCCGCAACACATGTGATGCAAGCCCACCAAGCTGTAACTGGGCTTGGGTGATGTTCAGTCTGGGATTTGTTCAGCTTGGGTGATGTTCAATCTGGGAGATGTTCAGTCTGGGAGATGTTCAGTCTGGGAGATGTTCAGTCTGGGAGATGTCCAGTCTGGGAAATGTTCAGTTTGGGAGATGTTCAATCTGGGAGATGTTCAGTCTAGGAGATGTTCAGTCTAGGAGATATTCAGTCTGGGAGGTGTTCAGTCTGGAAGATGTTCAGTCTAGGAGGGAGATGTTCAGTCTGGGAGATGTTCAGTCTAGGAGGGAGATGTTCAGTCTGGGAGATGTTCAGTCTAGGAGGGAGATGTTCAGTCTGGGAGATGTCCAGTCTGGGAGATGTTCAGTCTTGGAGATGTTCAATCTAGGAGATGTTCAGTCTATGAGGGAGATGTTCAGTCTGGGAGATGTTCAGTCTGGGAGATGTTCAACCTCAGTCTAGATGTTCAGTCTAGGAGATATTCAGTCTGGGAGATGTTCAGTCTGGAAGATGTTCAGTCTGGGAGATGTTCAGTCTGGGAGATGTTCAGTCTGGGAGATGTTCAGTCTGGGAGATGTTCAGTCTGGGAGATGTTCAGTCTGGGAGATGTTCAGTCTGGGAGATGTTCAGTCTGGGAGATGTTCAGTCTGGGAGATGTTCAGTCTGGGAGATGTTCAGACCGGGAGATGTTCAATCTAGGAGATGTTCAGTCTAGGAGGGAGATGTTCAGTCTGGGAGATGTTCAGTCTAGGAGGGAGATGTTCAGTCTGGGAGATGTTCAGTCTAGGAGGGAGATGTTCAGTATGGGAGATGTTCAGTCTAGGAGGGAGATGTTCAGTCTGGGAGATGTTCAGTCTGGGAGATGTTCAGTCTGGGAGATGTTCAGTCTAGGAGATGTTCAGTCTGGGAGGTGTCCAGTCTGGGAGATGCTCAGTCTGGGAGATGTTCAGTCTGGGAGATGTTCAGTCTGGGAAATGTTCAGTCTGGAAATGTTCAGTCTGGGAAATGTTCAGTCTGGGAGATGTCCAGTCTGGGATCTGGGAGATGTTCAGTCTGGGAGATGTTCAGTCTGATCAGTCTGGGAGATGTTCAGTCTGGGAGATGTTCAGTAGGGAGATGTTCAGTCTGGGATCTGGGAGATGTTCAGTCTGGGAGATGTTCAGTCTACTGGAGATGTTCAGTCTGGGAGATGTTCAGTCTGGGAGATGTTCAGTCTGGGAGATGTTCAGTCTGGGATCTGGGAGATGTTCAGTCTGGGAGATGTTCAGTCTGGGAGATGTTCAGTCAACATGGGAGGTGTTCAGTCTGGGAGATGTTCAGTCTGGGAGGTGTTCAGTCTGGGAGATGTTCAGTCTGGGAGATGTTCAGCCTGGGAGATGTTCAGCCTGGGAGATGTTCAGTCTGGGAGATGTCCAGTCTGGGAGATGTTCAGTCTGGGAGGTGTCCAGTCTGGGAGATGCTCAGTCTGGGAGATGTTCAGTCTGGGAGATGTTCAGTCTGGGAGATGTTCAGTCTGGGAGATGTTCAGTCTGGGAGATGTTCAGTCTGGGAGATGTCCAGTCTGGGGGTGTTCAGTCTGGGAGGTGTTCAGTCTGGGAGGTGTTCAGTCTGGGAGATGTTCAGTCTGGGAGATGTTCAGTCTGGGAGATGTTCAGTCTGGGATCTGGGAGATGTTCAGTCTGGAAGATGTTCAGTCTGGGAGATGTTCAGTCTGGGATCTGGGAGATGTTCAGTCTGGGAGATGTTCAGTCTAAGAGATGTTCAGTCTGCGAGATGTTCAGTCTGGGACATGTTCAGTCTGGGACATGTTCAGTCTGGGATCTGGGAGATGTTCAGTCTGGGAGATGTTCAGTCTGATAGATGTTCAGTCTGGGAGATGTTCAGTTGCCTATGATGGGGCTTGAAAGCATTCTGTTCATGGTCAATCAGCCAAATCTCACCTTAATGGAGGTATAACGAACGCAAGACGTATATATTTTCAACCCTGGGAGCAATACATTGTGTAAGTTGTGATAACGCAGTGGTAACGCATTCGTTTCAGGTGTGACTGGCCCAGAGTTTGCGCCCACCTGTAGCCGTTACGATTGTGCCCTTAGTATTTAAAATCCATGTTGCCTCTTCTCTCTCACTCACGGCAATAGATTCCATCAGGAATGAGGTCTCGAGAGCGATTAATCTAAAGTTGTCAAATCTTGTTTCGCAATTGAGCTAAAATAAATTTGTATCCACTAATATTCTGCCTACACTAGGCAAATAAAACGTTACATATTATGTCAGTTCTATTCAATGAAAATGAAGCTGCAATAGATTGTCCGATCAGCACAGTTTCTCTCCAATGCAACCTGGTTTGATCCTCGGACCGAGAAGTATGTGAGACTGGTACGTTGGTCACCAGATCGGAAAGGTGGGTTTTCTCTGGGTACTCCAGTTTCCTCCCACAGGAATGACCACATATATGCTTTCGTCCGCGCCAACAAAAGTGATCAATATAAGTTGATGAAGCTTGTTTCGCGATCGTTGTAAAATTAAAATAAAGTTTAAATATAAATGGCAGCTGTAATTTGAATGTTAGATCAGAATGAAAGCTTATCTACTTACCCTATCCGCAGGTATGTACAGACAGACAGACAAACGCTGGATGCTGCATGACCATTGCCAATACTAGTTGCTCAACTGCACATTGCTTAGGTGAACTGTATAATGCTTGAATGTAGGGGCCTTGCAATTGGTGTGGCAATGAAAAACATCACAGCTGTTTCTATTACCTCCCTTGGCAGATAAACTCTTTGTTTATCTCAAATAATTATTGCATATTCCTTGGAATTTGTTGTTTTTACTGTTATTCCCTAATCAGAATTTGCGGTATGACTGACTGACTAATAAATTTATTTAATGTCGCCATAAATGCATTCTGAGTTTTCTAAGATATGATTAAAATACCCCATCATCTAAATGTGATGGATTTGCCTATGGTAATTATTATAACTAGATGCTTAGAGGGCTATGATGGCTGCTATAATCTCAGTGTGTGTTCGGATTTCATATCTCCGGACTGTCGCCCACACAGGAATTTGTGCCAGCGATAGTCGGGGGTAGACTGGGTGGATACAATACCCTGTGCACGTATATTTCTAAGATGTCTAAGACTGCATATATATAAATAAATAAAATATATGTTTACCATTTCTACTACAGTCATGTGACAAGAATACGTTGTTGTTACATATGCAACGCATTATACCATAATACTGTGATCGACCTGCCACAAGAACTGCGGTATTATAGATAGATAGATAGTTTATTTTTCAAATTCAATAAGCCAGAGGCCCATGAGAACATACAACAAACATAAACATATATATTATACAGTATACAGTGACGCAACAAGATGACAATAACACAGTGACAATGCATACAATCAATGGCAGAAATATTTATAACTCTCATGAACAGTGTACTCAAACCATAATGCTCATAGTTTCATACAACACCCAAAATATGCATAGTCATGCGGAGAAGGTGTTAACTATACAAAAATCAATTCAAGTATTAATTCGGTAGTGCATTGCATAATAATATATAGATTTAGAATAGGTACTTTAAATTATTTCATTAAACCTGATATACATGTACAGGTATGTGGTTTTACAAAAATCATAGAGTGGTGGAACCTATGCTCGGCGTAAATCCCACATATAATGACCAGTATAAAATGTTAATTACACATGCCGTATAGAGTGGTGGAACCTATGCTCAGCGTAAATCCCACATATAATGACCAGTATAAAATGTTAATTACACATGCCGTATAGAGTGGTGGAACCTATGCTCGGCGTAAATCCCACATATAATGACCCGTATAAAAAGTTAAATGCGTTAAAAGTTAAAGATAATAAGTATATTATTATTTTCTTAAGTCGTGAACACAACTTTCAAAAAATTGTTGTTGAACATT
The DNA here is from genome assembly GCA_014843695.1 of Archivesica marissinica. Lineage (NCBI taxonomy): Eukaryota > Metazoa > Mollusca > Bivalvia > Venerida > Vesicomyidae > Archivesica > Archivesica marissinica. The sequence goes on from CM026387.1 coordinate 48,625,094, forward strand.
TTAGCTTCATTACGTGACCATGCACCTCAATACAGCTATCGCAACGGCACCAATTTCTATGGAAAACTAGATACTTTAGGGCACGGCAATATGCACGGCGTACATGGATTTTGTTTATTTATGCACGGGTAAATTCTGAATATATTATGTTGCCTTAGTAACATAAATAACTAACAATATTACAACTCATAAGAAACTTTTTTTCTGGTTATTTATACATTTCCCCCCAAATCGGATAGCTACCTGAAATGCTCATAAACCGCATCATTTCGGTGGAAAAAGTTCTCCCAACAAGTTGTCTGTTTATATTCTGCGAATGAACCAGTCAGGTGACATTTGCATTAGGCTACCGGTACGCACAACGGAATGCCGAGCATATGTTCCACCACTCTATTCATTAATTCATAACAACTTTTTACAGTACAGCATTCTTTGGGTTTACTGTAGGATATCTGACAGTATGTGGTGCATAGGGGATACCTGACAGTATGTGGTGTATAGGGGATACCTGACCTTATGTGGTGCATAGGGGCGATATCTGACAGTATGTGGTGTATAGGGGATACCTGACAGTATGTGGTGTTTATGGGACACCTGACAGTATGTGGTGTATAGGGGCGATATCTGACAGTATGTGGTGTATAGGGGATACCTGACAGTATGTGGTGTATATGGGACACCTGACAGTATGTGGTGTATAGGGGATACCTGACCTTATGTGGTGTATAGGGGCGATATCTGACAGTATGTGGTGTATAGGGGATACCTGACAGTATGTGGTGTATATGGGACACCTGACAGTAGGTGGTGTATATGGGATATCTGACAGTATGTGGTGTATAGGGGATATCTGACAGTATGTCATGTATGGGGGGTATCTGACAGTATGTGGTGTATAGGGGATACCTGACAGTATATGGTGTATATGGGACACCTGACAGTATGTGGTGTATATGGGACACCTGACAGTATGTGGTGTAATGGGGATATCTGACAGTATGTGGTGTATAGGGGATATCTGAGAGTATGTGGTGTATAGGGGATACCTGACAGTATGTGGTGTATAGGGGATACCTGACAGTATGTGGTGTATAGGGAATATCTGACAGTATGTGGTGTATAGGGGATATATGACAGTATGTGGTGTATAGGGGATATATGACAGTATGTGGTGTATAGGGGATATCTGACAGTATGTGGTGTATAGGGGATATATGACAGTATGTGGTGTATAGGGGATATCTGACAGTATGTGGTGTATAGGGATATCTGACAGTATGTGGTGTATAGGGGATATCTGACAGTATGTGGTGTATAGGGGATATCTGACAGTATGTGGTGTATAGGGGATATCTGACAGTATGTGGTGTATAGGGGTATATGACAGTATGTGGTGTATAGGGGATATATGACAGTATGTGGTGTATAGGGGATATATGACAGTATGTGGTGTATAGGGGATATCTGACAGTATGTGGTGTATAGGGGATATCTGACAGTATGTGGTGTATAGGGGATATCTGACAGTATGTGGTGTATAGGGGATATCTGACAGTATGTGGTGTATAGGGGATATCTGACAGTATGTGGTGTATAGGGGATATCTGACAGTATGTGGTGTATAGGGGATATCTGACAGTATGTGGTGTATAGGGGATATCTGACAGTATGTGGTGTATAGGGGATATCTGACAGTATGTGGTGTATAGGGGATATCTGACAGTATGTGGTGTATAGGGGATATCTGACAGTATGTGGTGTATAGGGGATATCTGACAGTATGTGGTGTATAGGGATATCTGACAGTATGTGGTGTATAGGGGATATCTGACAGTATGTGGTGTATAGGGGATATCTGACAGTATGTGGTGTATAGGGGATATCTGACAGTATGTGGTGTATAGGGGATATCTGACAGTATGTGGTGTATAGGGGATATGACAGTATGTGGTGTATAGGGGATATCTGACAGTATGTGGTGTATAGGGGATATCTGACAGTATGTGGTGTATAGGGGATATCTGACAGTATGTGGTGTATAGGGGATATCTGACAGTATGTGGTGTATAGGGGATATCTGACAGTATGTGGTGTATAGGGGATATCTGACAGTATGTGGTGTATAGGGGATATCTGACAGTATGTGGTGTATAGGGGATATCTGACAGTATGTGGTGTATAGGGGATATCTGACAGTATGTGGTGTATAGGGGATATCTGACAGTATGTGGTGTATAGGGGATATCTGACAGTATGTGGTGTATAGGGGATATCTGACAGTATGTGGTGTATAGGGGATATCTGACAGTATGTGGTGTATAGGGGATATCTGACAGTATGTGGTGTATAGGGGATATCTGACAGTATGTGGTGTATAGGGGATATCTGACAGTATGTGGTGTATAGGGGATATCTGACAGTATGTGGTGTATAGGGGATATCTGACAGTATGTGGTGTATAGGGGATATCTGACAGTATGTGGTGTATAGGGGATATCTGACAGTATGTGGTGTATAGGGGATATCTGACAGTATGTGGTGTATAGGGGATATCTGACAGTATGTGGTGTATAGGGGATATCTGACAGTATGTGGTGTATAGGGGATATCTGACAGTATGTGGTGTATAGGGGATATCTGACAGTATGTGGTGTATAGGGGATCTGACAGTATGTGGTGTATAGGGGATATCTGACAGTATGTGGTGTATAGGGGATATCTGACAGTATGTGGTGTATAGGGGATATCTGACAGTATGTGGTGTATAGGGGATATCTGACAGTATGTGGTGTATAGGGGATATCTGACAGTATGTGGTGTATAGGGGATATCTGACAGTATGTGGTGTATAGGGGATATCTGACAGTATGTGGTGTATAGGGGATATCTGACAGTATGTGGTGTATAGGGGATATCTGACAGTATGTGGTGTATAGGGGATATCTGACAGTATGTGGTGTATAGGGGATATCTGACAGTATGTGGTGTATAGGGGATATCTGACAGTATGTGGTGTATAGGGGATATCTGACAGTATGTGGTGTATAGGGGATATCTGACAGTATGTGGTGTATAGGGGATATCTGACAGTATGTGGTGTATAGGGGATATCTGACAGTATGTGGTGTATAGGGGATATCTGACAGTATGTGGTGTATAGGGGATATCTGACAGTATGTGGTGTATAGGGGGGATATCCGACAGTATGTGGTGTATAGGGGATATCTGACAGTATGTGGTGTATAGGGGATATCTGACAGTATGTGGTGTATAGGGGATATCTGACAGTATGTGGTGTATAGGGGATATCTGACAGTATGTGGTGTATAGGGGATATCTGACAGTATGTGGTGTATATGGGACACCTGACAGTATGTGGTGTATATGGGATATCTGACAGTATGTGGTGTATAGGGGGGATATCTGACAGTATGTGGTGTATAGGGGGGATATCTGAGAGTATGTGGTGTATAGGGGATATCTGACAGTATGTGGTGTATAGGGGATACCTGCCAGTATGTGGTGTATAGGGGGATATCTGACAGTATGTGGTGCATAGGTGGGATATCTGACAGTATGTGGTGTATAGGGGATATCTGACAGTATGTGGTGTATAGGGGATATATGACAGTATGTGGTGTATAGGGGGATATCTGACAGTATGTGGTGTATAGGGGGGATATCTGACAGTATGTGGTGTATAGGGGGGGATATCTGACAGTATGTGGTGTATGGGATATCTGACAGTATGTGGTGTATAGGGACACCTGACAGTATGTGGTGTATATGGGATATCTGACAGTATGTGGTGTAAAGGGGATATCTGACAGTATGTGGTGTATAGGGGATATCTGACAGTATGTGGTGTATAGGGGATATCTGACAGTATGTGGTGTATAGGGGATATCTGACAGTATGTGGTGTATAGGGATATCTGACAGTATGTGGTGTATAGGGGATATCTGACAGTATGTGGTGTATAGGGGATATCTGACAGTATGTGGTGTATAGGGGATATCTGACAGTATGTGGTGTATAGGGGATATCTGACAGTATGTGGTGTATAGGGGATATCTGACAGTATGTGGTGTATAGGGGATATCTGACAGTATGTGGTGTATAGGGGATATCTGACAGTATGTGGTGTATAGGGGATATCTGACAGTATGTGGTGTATAGGGGATATCTGACAGTATGTGGTGTATAGGGGATATCTGACAGTATGTGGTGTATAGGGGATATCTGACAGTATGTGGTGTATAGGGGATATATGACAGTATGTGGTGTATAGGGGATATCTGACAGTATGTGGTGTATAGGGGATATATGACAGTATGTGGTGTATAGGGGATATCTGACAGTATGTGGTGTATAGGGGATATCTGACAGTATGTGGTGTATAGGGGATATCTGACAGTATGTGGTGTATAGGGGATATCTGACAGTATGTGGTGTATAGGGGATATCTGACAGTATGTGGTGTATAGGGGATATCTGACAGTATGTGGTGTATAGGGGATATCTGACAGTATGTGGTGTATAGGGGATATCTGACAGTATGTGGTGTATAGGGGATATATGACAGTATGTGGTGTATAGGGGATATCTGACAGTATGTGGTGTATAGGGGATATCTGACAGTATGTGGTGTATAGGGGATATATGACAGTATGTGGTGTATAGGGGATATCTGACAGTATGTGGTGTATAGGGGATATCTGACAGTATGTGGTGTATAGGGGATATCTGACAGTATGTGGTGTATAGGGGATATATGACAGTATGTGGTGTATAGGGGATATCTGACAGTATGTGGTGTATAGGGGATATCTGACAGTATGTGGTGTATAGGGGATATCTGACAGTATGTGGTGTATAGGGGATATCTGACAGTATGTGGTGTATAGGGGATATCTGACAGTATGTGGTGTATAGGGGATATCTGACAGTATGTGGTGTATAGGGGATATCTGACAGTATGTGGTGTATAGGGGATATCTGACAGTATGTGGTGTATAGGGGATATCTGACAGTATGTGGTGTATAGGGGATATCTGACAGTATGTGGTGTATAGGGGATATCTGACAGTATGTGGTGTATAGGGGATATATGACAGTATGTGGTGTATAGGGGATATCTGACAGTATGTGGTGTATAGGGGATATCTGACAGTATGTGGTGTATAGGGGATATCTGACAGTATGTGGTGTATAGGGGATATCTGACAGTATGTGGTGTATAGGAAATGAGGATAAAAACAGAGAAAACTAATTAAGAGAAGATGTCCTCCCAAAAGAGTATTTAGGAGGCATTAACTGACCAATTTCTCTCAATTTCTCTCAGTCAAGTTGCTGACATAATAACTGCCTATGAATACATGTTAATCATGAAAATCAATAACACAGTCTTAATGTTACCAACAGATGTGCTGTCTTGTTTTATAGATGCTCAATAATTGCTATTGATATTAACACTGGCAACAGCTTTCAATGATAAAATGAGCTCACATACATATCTCACAAACCTAGGTGCTAACATATTTTGGCACATGTTATCTCTCACCCTCAGGTCAGAGACTTATATTGAAATGTCCATAGGCCACCATTATAACACACAGTGCCATTAAATTTTTCCCAATTTCCCAAAATAGTTTGGCACAAAAGACAGTAGTTTTCAACAGACTGGCCTTTGAGCCACAGGAAAATGTCAAATTTCATTGGGGTTGACCAATTGCATTTTTTTTATTTCTCACTAAAGGCACCCACCCCCTACTCTGAAGGTAATGTGGTGGTGAATGTTGCATTGACGCCTGCATTTATAATATGGTGCTTATTTGTCACCATATAGTATGCAAATATTCTAAAATATTCCAAAATGCAGCTCATATATTGTATTTTAATATTTAGTAGTCATATTCACTATTGCTGACAATACCTACTCAGCCAATCAGTTCATGTATCAATAACTCTTAATGGCATCCCTACACTTTTTCAACCAATCCCAGACCACTATATCAATAACACCATCTGACCTAAAGAGAATGGCAGAGTATGCAGTCTAAAGGGAATATTCAACTATTAGTTTAACCTTTACTGTGCTGGAAACGAGTATGTTCAATTTTTGCATACAAGCATAGAGCTGTCTTGTTTTATAGCTGTTCAATAAATGTCTATTGATATTACACTGGCAACAGCTTTCAATGAAATAATGACCTCACATACATGTCTCAAGAACATACGCACTAACATGCCATCTGATCAGGCTCTATGCAATCTGATAAGGCTATATGCCATCTGATTAAGGCTCTCTCCCATCTGATCAGGCTCTATGCAATCTGATAAGGCTATATGCCATCTGAACAGGCTATATGCCGTCTGATCAAGGCTCTCTGCCATCTGATCAGGCTCTATGCCATCTGAACAGGCTATATGCCATCTGAACAGGCTATATGCCGTCTGATCAAGCTCTATGCTGATCAGACGATAATGCCATCTGATTAGGCTCTATGCCATCTGATCAGGCTCTATGCCATCTGATCAGGCTCTATGCCATCTGATCAGGCTATATGCCATCTGATCAGGCTCTATGCCATCTGATCAGGCTCTATGTCGTCTGATCATGCACTATGTCATCTGATCATGCACTATGCCATCTGATCATGCTCTATGTCATCTGATCATGCTCTATGCCATCTGATCAGGCTCTATGCCATCTGATCAGGCTCTATGTCGTCTGATCATGCACTATATCATCTGATCATGCACTATGCCATCTGATCATGCTCTATGTCATCTGATCATGCTCTATGTCATCTGATCATGCTCTATGTCATCTGATCATGCTATATGCCATCTGATCAGGCTCTATGTCATCTGATCATGCTCTATGCCATCTGATCATGCTCTATGTCATCTGATCAGGCTCTATGCCATCTGATCAGGCTCTATGTCGTCTGATCATGCACTATGTCATCTGATCATGCACTATGCCATCTGATCATGCTCTATGTCATCTGATCATGCTCTATGCCATCTGATCAGGCTCTATGTCATCTGATCATGCTCTATGCCATCTGATCATGCTCTATGTCATCTGATCAGGCTCTATGCCATCTGATCAGGCTCTATGTCGTCTGATCATGCACTATGTCATCTGATCATACACTATGCCATCTGATCATGCTCTATGTCATCTGATCAAGGCTCTATGCTGTTTACTATTCGGATCGTTGAGCTAGAAAAGTGTAAACTTTATTTATTTTACGATTGTGAAGCAAGTTTTAACAACTTATATTAATCACTCTCAGGATTAGGAAACAGGAGTACCCGGAAAAAAACCCACCTGTCCGATATGGCCACCACGTACCATCTCACATACTTCGGGTTGCATTGGTGAGAGGTGAGCTTGCTAACCACTGTGCTGATCATAGAGCTAAAACACTTGGGTGAATAGCAAACAACATAGATCCTAATCAGCTGCGGCGGTTACGCTGTAATGCAGCGGCTGGTCTATGTTGTTTGCACATTCCTTTCAAATGTTTTCATCATTTTAACCCATTCAACACCAAGTAACTCACATGGACTGGTCCATGATATTCATAAACCAATAAATGAATCAGAAAATCACATTTGGACAAGTTCATTTATCAAAATGGGTAATTATGTCTAAAAATAGTCATATCACTGGCAAAAAGTGCAATCAGACCTCTAAATTGGCTTACAAAAAAGTGTAGATCCAGATGAGCTGGCTCGTGATGAGCCGTCTCATCAGGATCTGCACTTTTTTCAAGTAATATAACTATTTTTAGAAAATAAATTACCCATTTTGATAAATGAACTGATCCAAATGTAATTTTGTTATTAATTTATTGGTCTAAGAATATCATGGACCAGTCCATGTCAGTTACTTGGTGTTGAATGGGTTAATTTGGGCTACATCTTCAGCTTACTGTATCAATTGAATATGATTCATCCAACATCAACATGATCCACTCAATGGTTTAAATTATTCATTACCAGTTGTTTATGGTTGCTTACATACATTTACAATATCGAGGGAATAATCTATTCCACCAATTGGTATATTTAATACAGTTTGTAAATTTAATCCAATTACAAAGAATCTACACAATATTCAATTCAAGTTTATTTTCTGCACATTTTCTTTTTTCAAGTTTATTTTCCATGGTTTTTTCGGTTTTGTACATATTGATATCGACATGTTTAGAGAAGGGAAATTTTGGTTTTTTACGATCACATTCCCATACTAGGTACATAGCAGTGCTAGATACAACGTAGAGAGTCTTGCTCAAGGGCCATGTTAAACATGAAACTAATGTAACCAGTCTCAATTGCTCCAATATTCACCTTTGGGAGAAGATTGAATTTATGTAGAGAATTCATATTTGTATTCGGTTGGGGCACAAACATTTCCATAAATTAATCAGAAATGTCTCCACGTTTGAAATGTCTGTTTTAATTGGTTAACCCTTTCAACACCACAGACCTCTATATAGGTTTACAAAATGTGTAGATCCAGATGAGCCGGCTCGTGACGAGCCGTCTCATCAGGATCTGCCCTTTTTGCAAGTAGTATTACTAATTGTAGACAAAATTACCCATCTTGATAAATGAACTGGTCCGAATGTAATTTTCTTATTCATTTATTGGTCTAAGAATATCATGGACCAGTCCATGTCAGTTACTTGGTGTTGAATGGGTTAATTGCCTTGTAGTCCCTACTACATGTCTGCCGTGTTTGGAATTTGTCATCACCCGACAGTTAATTGGTGGTTTTTGAGGTTCGTAGTACAAACGGCTTAGGTTATATGTCGCCCCCCCTGACTAAAAAACTGAACTTTTCTTATGTTTTTTGTTAGTGTATAGATTTCCCAGAGTGCACCATTTGATGTCTAGGTTTCAAAAATTTCGAGGGGAAAAAGGCCCCCAGACCTACAATGCTTAATTTATATCAAACGGGCTTGCACATCATTTTCAGCTGGCTACGTTGCTGTTTGTTTTATCAGTAACATTGTTTTATCAGTAACACTGTTTTATCAGTAAATTGGGTTTTTTTTCAGCTATATTTATTTGCAATTATAAGTTGTACAGTCTGATTATTTAGGGCAGTCACTTGTATAACATTCGAAAACCAAAACAATCATTGTTGAACCATCAAACCTAAAAATATTTTTCTGTAAGCCTACAGCTTTGACCACTCGGCCATCCTGCCATGTGTGATAATTCGATATATTTTATATTATTCAACCAGTGTTTTAACTCGCCAATGTTTATATACATCAGCATGTTTGTATACAAGTGACTGACCTGATTAATCGAACTGTAACACGAGTATAATCTAGTGTTATTTGTATCACTGTACCAGTAACACCTAGCAGCATTAAATCCCCACAATCTACTGTAATTGTTATTCAAGAGTTTGTTTAATCAGTGCTACGGAACTCGAGACTGTATCGTATTGCTTAGATACCAATATATTCTCCTGCTGAACCCCTGGTATAATAATCAATCAAGGTATACACTATTATACGGGTCTCAAGCAGAAAGTATCAATAAATTATACCAACATGAACATACTCACACTCGACACATACAAATCACCTCACTAAGCATAGCTGCAGACTTAGCCGATATTTGTTTGTTTCAGTGAATGATCCAATTATATTTCATTATACTACCATGTCAACCCATCGGACCTGGAAGTATGCGAGATGGTACAGTAGTCATCATTATACTACCATGTCAACCCATCGGACCTGGAAGTATGCGAGATGGTACAGTAGTCATCATTATACTACCATGTCAACCCATCGGACCTGGAAGTATGCGAGATGGTACAGTAGTCATCAGTATACTACCATGTCAACCCATCGGACCTGGAAGTATGCGAGATGGTACAGTAGTCATCATTATACTACCATGTCAACCCATCGGACCTGGAAGTATGTGAGATGGTACAGTAGTCATCATTATACTACCATGTCAACCCATCGGACCTGGAAGTATGCGAGATGGTACAGTAGTCATCATTATACTACCATGTCAACCCATCAGACCTGGAAGTATGCGAGATGGTACAGTAGTCATCAGATCGGACGGGTAGGTTTTCTTTTTTTTTTACCCGCGCCAACGAGAGTGATTAATATAAGTTGTTAGAACTTGCTTCGCAATCGTTGTAAAATAAATTAATCGGATTGACCTACGTTTTATAAAAATGATGATTTGGAAATGCTAACAACACATGCGGTAAGCATAACAGCAAGAGGGTCATGATGGCCCAGTACCGCTCACCTGACTAATTATTTACCACGGGGTCACCATTTCAACAGCTGTGAAAGAGCATTGTACATTGATTATTCCTACCAAATATTGCCAAAATCAGACAGGTGGTTAATGAGAAGATGCTTGAAAAACATGTGACGGTGGTGACCTTTTATTTGCGACAACCTCCATTTTAACAAATCTGAAAAAGCTACACCCATGGACTATAATTGTGAAATTTGGCTACCATTGGCCAAGCAGTTTGGGTGAAGAAGATTATTGAGATATATAATAAAAGACCGATCTTATCACCTTTCTTGAATGACAAAATCTGATATTGATAACAATTGCAGCAGAGCGATCGCATCGTCGATATCTTCGATTTGATATATGACATGACCATAATCGCTCAACCATAAAATTGACCATACATTTGACCTTTCAGGCCATGCCCATTTTTGATCCACGGATCACTATTTGAACAACATCGATCATTCCTTCAAAGATTCGTCAACATCCAGTTCGTGAGAAGAAATTATTTAAGATTGTGTCCTATTTTTAGATGGCGGCCATCTTGGATTTCAGGGGAACAACTTTGGAAAGGCTTTACCGAAGGATCATTTAAGTAATGTTTCTTGAATATTAGCTGATCAGTTCGTGAGAAGAAACATTTGAAATCTCTCATAAAAGTTTGACCTTTCGACGGCCATCTTGGATGACGGAACCATCCGATTTTGATGAAAATTAGAAACATTAGAGCAATCGCCTCATCGATGGCGGCTCGTGGGAAGATATTTATAGAGAATTTGTGCTATTTTTAGACAGTGGCCATCTTGGATTACGTGATTTTAACAATTATGTAATCCCCTACCTACTCAAGTATCATGACCATAAATGGTGTCTTATAATAGACCCAATGGTTACTGAGGAGAAGAGGTTTGGAAATGTATGCGGACGACTACGGACGCCAGACTACTAGACACATTGCGGTAACCATACTTTGCATGATCTTTGCTCACGTGAGCTAATAACAAACGGTATAATTGTTCGGTATAATTGTTCGAAAGCTGCTACATACAGGTTTATGAGATGTATTGCAGTTTGAATGTTTGTGATAATTGAACAAATGTGTGACAAATTCCCAACTAAGTACAATTATTATAATCAACAATAAAATAATTTTTATGTTGATATTTCAGATTTGTGGCGATCATCTGGCCTTATATTGACAAAACTTGTGTACATACCCACCAGCTGTACATACACAGTGCAGATTTATCGGTCAATTCTGTGTTTAAACAACACATGAAAACCAATTCCGAAGATTGGTACGCGTCCGAGGTTAGCATCCAATTGAACAAAACAATTCTCGATATGGGTTCTGTTAATGTTGACCTAGGATTGCCAAAGGTGAAGCTTGGTTTCACGCCAAGTGGGATGTCATTAGTCTAAGTAAAAGGGCCAGTGAACTCATCAATGTTACGAGAGGATGGGTAGATGCTGGTTTGCTATCTAAGATTTTAAGTCTTTCCCTCATAGAAGCACCTCTTGACGCCATTACCAATACGGCATATATTGAAAATGTAGTAGCCAAACCAATGTTCATAATAAAGTCCAGCATCTCATGTAGTCCCAGTAATATCTATGGAGGTGGGTTAGATATGGTGACTACTTATCCACTGCATGATAGCTAAATGGCTGTCGTTTGTATGGAGATATTAATTAGTATATTAACCTAAATCTCATGTAGTCCCAGTAATATCTATGGAGGTGGGTAGATATGGTGACTACTTATCCACTGCATGATAGCTAAATGGCTGTCGTTTGTATGGAGATATTAATTAGTATATTAACCTAAATCTCATGTAGTCCCAGTAATATCTATGGAGGTGGGATAGATATGGTGACTACTTATCCACTGCATGATAGCTAAATGGCTGTCGTTTGTATGGAGATATTAATTAGTATATTAACCTAAATCTCATGTAGTCCCAGTAATATCTATGGATGTGGGATAGATATGGCGACTAGTTATCCACTGCATGATAGCTAAATGGCTGTCGTTTGTATGGAGATATTAATTAGTATATTAACCTAAATCTCATGTAGTCCCAGTAATATCTATGGAGGTGGGTTAGATATGGTGACTACTTATCCACTGCATGATAGCTAAATGGCTGTCGTTTGTATGGAGATATTAATTAGTATATTAACCTAAATCTCATGTAGTCCCAGTAATATCTATGGATGTGGGATAGATATGGCGACTAGTTATCCACTGCATGATAGCTAAATGGCTGTCGTTTGTATGGAGATATTAATTAGTATATTAACCTAAATCTCATGTAGTCCCAGTAATATCTATGGATGTGGGATAGATATGGCAACTAGTTATCCACTGCATGATAGCTAAATGGCTGTCGTTTGTATGGAGATATAATAGTATATTAACCTAAATCTCATGTAGTCCCAGTAATATCTATGGAGGTGGGTTAGATATGGTGACTACTTATCCACTGCATGATAGCTAAATGGCTGTCGTTTGTATGGAGATATTAATTAGTATATTAACCTAAATCTCATGTAGTCCCAGTAATATCTATGGAGGTGGGATAGATATGGCGACTAGTTATCCACTGCATGATAGCTAAATGGCTGTCGTTTGTATGGAGATATTAATTAGTATATTAACCTAAATCTCATGTAGTCCCAGTAATATCTATGGATGTGGGATAGATATGGCGACTAGTTATCCACTGCATGATAGCTAAATGGCTGTCGTTTGTATGGAAATATTAATTAGTATATTAACCTAAATCTCATGTAGTCCCAGTAATATCTATGGATGTGGGATAGATATGGCGACTAGTTATCCACTGCATGATAGCTAAATGGCTGTCGTTTGTATGGAAATATTAATTAGTATATTAACCTAAATCTCATGTAGTCCCAGTAATATCTATGGATGTGGGATAGATATGGCGACTAGTTATCCACTGCATGATAGCTAAATGGCTGTCGTTTGTATGGAAATATTAATTAGTATATTAACCTAAATCTCATGTAGTCCCAGTAATATCTATGGATGTGGGATAGATATGGCGACTAGTTATCCACTGCATGATAGCTAAATGGCTGTCGTTTGTATGGAAATATTAATTAGTATATTAACCTAAATCTCATGTAGTCCCAGTAATATCTATGGATGTGGGATAGATATTGTGAGACACAGTCACTAAAAGGACACAGTCACTAAAGGCAAACAGTTACTTCGTAGAAGTCGTAATAGCGCAGTGGTAGCTCATTCGCTTCAGGTACGAAAGGCCCGGAGTTTGAGCCTCCGCTGGAGCCGTTACGATTGTGTCCTTAGGCATTTAAATTCCACATCTCCCTCATGGCGATGGATTACATCAGGAATGAGGTCTCGAGAGCTATTAATATAAGTTGTAAGAATTTGTTTCGCAATCAAGCTAAAGTAAATTTGTATTACTTGACCCAAATCATGCTTAACCTATCAAAGAGGTTGACATGAATACCGTAGACATTGACCTATGACTTACATGCTATCAATGTATACAGGAAGTTGATAGGATCTCAACAAGGAACAGGCACAAACCTTGACAACAAACTAGAGCCAGGACTCAACCCAATCACTGCAATCCGCTAGGTAGTACCGACTATTGGGGAGACACAACTACATAGAATTGTCTGAATACACTATGACTTAATCACAACCATGTAAAACTGTCTGAATACACTATGACCTAATCACAACCACGTAAAACTGTCTGAATACACTATGACCTAATCACAACCACGTAAAACTGTCTGAATACACTATGACCTAATCACAACCACGTAAAACTGTCTGAATACACTATAACCTAATCACAACCATGTAAAACTGTCTGAATACACAATGACCTAATATCACAACCATGTAAAACTGTGTGAATACACAATGACCTAATCACAACCATGTAAAACTGTCTGAATACATACACTATAACCTAATCACAACCATGTAAAACTGTCTGAATACACTATGACCTAATCACAACCATGTAAAACTGTATGAATACACTATGATCTAATCACAACCATGTAAAACTGTATGAATACACTATGACCTAATCACAACCATATAAAACTGTCTGAATACACTATAACCTAATCACAACCATGTAGAACTGTCTGAATACACTATGACCTAATCACAACCATGTAAAACTGTATGAATACACTATGACCTAATCACAACCATGTAAAACTGTCTGAATACACTATGACCTAATCACAACCATGTAAAACTGTATAAATACACTATGACCTAATCACAACTATGTAAAACTGTCTGAATACACTATGACCTAATCACAAACATATAAATCTGTATGAATACACTATGACCTAATCACAACCATGTAAAACTGTCTGAATACACTATGACCTAATCACAACCATGTAAAACTGTATGAATACACTATGACCTAATCACAAACCATGTAAAACTGTATGAATACACTATGACCTAATCACAACCATGTAATACTGCCTGAATACACTATGACCTAATCACAACCATGTAATACTGCCTGAATACACTATCAGGGTTTTCCCTGGCGCAGGAAACCTGCATTTTTGCCGCAGATTTTCAGCAATTGACGCGCTAAATTATTTCTATTGTGTCGCAACTTTTGAATAAAATTATGATCGTTCCAAGGGTAATATTTTTTAGTACAAATCAACTACAGGTACGATCAATTTTGTGTACAAAAATCATTAATAGACTGCATCGAAAATTACAATCAATGTGAATGTGAGAGTCGTGATAGCGCAGTGGATGCGCGTTTGCTTCAGGTGCGAAAGGTCCGGAGTTCGAGCCCCACTGGAGCCGTTACGATTGTGCCCTTAGGCAAGGCATTTAAATTCCACATTGCCTCTTCTCTCTCCCTCGTGGCGATGGATTCCATTAGGAATGAGGTCTCGATAGTGATTTATATAAGTTGAAATAACTTGTTTCACAATCGAGCTAAAATAAATTTGTATTAAAAAAAAAAAAAAGTGAGAGTACGAATCCACATAAGCGGGTACAAAACAATAATTTTCTCGAATTATTGTAAACTAGTCTAAGATGTTATTATTAGTCATGGCGCAGTCGGAGCTGTTATGCTTCTTCACATCTGAATCGTCTGCTAAGGAGAAAAGCGACTCGGATGAATCGCAAAGCCAGAGCCCCAAATAAAAAGCATGATGCTAAAAGGTTGAAAAGAAGTGGATTTTCTCAGTGCAGCTAGAGCATTTGGTGTTATAAAGAAAAGAAATGGATTTTCTCAGTGCAGCTAGAGCATTTGGTGTTATGAAGAAAAGAAATGGATTTTCTCAGTGCAGCTAGAGCATTTGGTGGTATGAAGAAAAGAAATGGATTTTCTCAGTGCAGCTAGAGCATTTGGTGTTATGAAGAAAAGAAATGGATTTTCTCAGTGCAGCTAGAGCATTTGGTGTTATGAAGAAAAGAAGTGGATTTTCTCAGTGCAGCTAGAGCATTTGGTGTTATGAAGAAAAGAAATGGATTTTCCCAGTGCAGCTAGAGCATTTGGTGTTATGAAGAAAAGAAGTGGATTTTCTCAGTGCAGCTAGAGCATTTGGTGTTATGAAGAAAAGAAATGGATTTTCCCAGTGCAGCTAGAGCATTTGGTGTTATGAAGAAAAGAAATGGATTTTCCCAGTGCAGCTAGAGCATTTGGTGTTATGAAGAAAAGAAGTGGATTTTCTCAGTGCAGCTAGAGCATTTGGTGTTATGAAGAAAAGAAGTGGATTTTCCCAGTGCAGCTAGAGCATTTGGTGTTATGAAGAAAAGAAATGGATTTTCCCAGTGCAGCTAGAGCATTTGGTGTTATGAAGAAAAGAAGTGGATTTTCTCAGTGCAGCTAGAACATTTGGTGTTATGAAGAAAAGAAGTTGATTTTCCCAGTGCAGCTAGAGCATTTGGTGTTATGAAGAAAAGAAGTGGATTTTCTCAGTGCAGCTAGATCATTTGGTGTTATGAAGAAAAGAAGTGGATTTTCCCAGTGCAGCTAGAGCATTTGGTGTTATGAAGAAAAGAAGTGGATTTTCCCAGTGCAGCTAGAACATTTGGTGTTATGAAGAAAAGAAGTGGATTTTCCCAGTGCAGCTAGAACATTTGGTGTTATGAAGAAAAGAAGTGGATTTTCTCAGTGCAGCTAGAACATTTGGTGCTATGAAGAAAAGAAGTGGATTTTCCCAGTGCAGCTAGAACATTTGGTGTTATGAAGAAAAGAAAAAAATGAACTGCTTAGCACCAAATTCTCTAGCTATAGCAACAGCTTCTGCTTGCGTGATGCATATGTGACATTGATTGATTAACAAATGAGACAAAGAGTCTCTCACTAGTTTTCAGTGTTTTATTGTGTAATGTTAAAATAAACACTTCACAGATATGCATGTATTATGTTATTATAATGTTATTAATAGGCAAAATATGTTATGTCCCACAATGATGGCAATTGTCCCAAACATTTTAATATGTGGGGGACAAATGTCGCTCAAAATTAAAATTTAATGGCAACCCTGCATACACTATGACCTAATCACAAAAACGTAGAACTGTATGAATACACTATGATCTAATCACAAACATATAAAACTGTATGAATACACTATGACCTAATCACAAACATATAAAACTGTATGAATACACTATGACCTAATCACAACCATGTAAAACTGTATGAATACACAATGACCTAATCACAACCATGTAAAACTGTATGAATACACTATGATCTAATCACAACCATGTAAAACTGTCTGAATACACTATGACCTAATCACAAACATATAAAACTGTATGAATACACTATGACCTAATCACAACCATGTAAACTGTCTGAATACACTATGACCTAATCACAACCATGTAAAACTGTATGAATACACAATGACATAATCACAACCATGTAAAACTGTATGAATACACTATGACCTAATCACAACCATGTAAACTGTCTGAATACACTATGACCTAATCACAACCATGTAAAACTGTCTGAATACACTATGACCTAATCACAAACATATAAAACTGTATGAATACACTATGACCTAATCACAACCATGTAAACTGTCTGAATACACTATGATCTAATCACAAACATATAAAACTGTATGAATACACTATGACCTAATCACAACCATGTAAAACTGTATGAATACACAATGACCTAATCACAACCATGTAAAACTGTATGAATACACTATGACCTAATTACAACCATGTAAACTGTCTGAATACACTATGACCTAATCACAAACATATAAAACTGTATGAATACACTATGACCTAATCACAACCATGTAAAACTGTATGAATACACAATGACCTAATCACAACCATGTAAAACTGTATGAATACACTATGACCTAATCACAACCATGTAAACTGTCTGAATACACTATGACCTAATCACAAACATATAAAACTGTATGAATACACTATGACCTAATCACAACCATGTAAACTGTATGAATACACAATGACCTAATCACAACCATGTAAAACTGTATGAATACACAATGACCTAATCACAACCATGTAAAACTGTATGAATACACTATGACCTAATCACAACCATGTAAACTGTCTGAATACACTATGACCTAATCACAACCATGTAAAACTGTATGAATACACTATGACCTAATCACAACCATGTAAAACTGTATGAATACACTATTACCTAATCACAAACATATAAAACTGTATGAATACACTATTACAGTCAACTCGTAGTTCTACTTACAGGTTAGGGTTGAAGGCTTTACGAGTCATGTGCGGATGGTGTTCGCGTTGCACGTGTGTGATCTGGACATTGACCGGTTCCTTCATCCAGCAATCAGGTCGAATGTGAGTGAAACCTTTGGAACTCCTGTGAACGCTGGAGAAGGGAATAATCTTCCCCTCTGGAAACACAAGAGAATTATCAGTATATTGTATGCATAATTAATATGACAACAACAAAAAAACTATCGCCATACAGTTTTTATCAAAGCACTATATTCTCTAACATTAATATTAATACACAGGGGAGTATTTGATGCTGATTGAGCTTGTCACCATACACTATTGCATTGTATTAGCATTATGGTACTTCATTATCTTATTTCCAAGACCTACCGTATTGTTCCTATTTAAAGCGCCACCTCTAATATAGGCGCCCCCACGTAAAAATGCAACATGAAATGGCCCTTAAAAGGAAATACTTGGCTTACCTGTCGGTAGTACTGTTGTTTAACGTAATCCATATATATATAAACTCCAATCACTAAGTATGCATGAATAATATGCGCATCACTTGTTGAACGTGTATCGCTATAAAAAAGTATTTATTTCCACAGAAGAATTCACACAATATCAACAATGCCTCGAGCTATTCAAACCGAAAGTACAAGGGTAGTTATTTACATAGACACCGTATAAAAGTTTATAACGCGGAACAATCCACAGAAACACGGGTTAACTTTAAATGTATACGATTTACGTGGCATAATATTATGTACCGCATGTAAAGAACATAATTATCGATTGATTTAGGTAACACACGATGACGTAGTAGGCGTCGCATTATGACAAAGCAAGGTCACGGAGCAGTTTCTTCCAATTAGTTGGCAATTACCGATATTGAAACGGAGATTTTCCACACCTATACTACAGAAATTAATTACTCTAATTAGCGTGCCCCTTTTGTGTTTTGCATCGCGCCCGGGCGCTATAAATAGGAACAATACGGTATATGTACGCATTTATCCACATATATAAATGTTTGAAGTCCATTATAATGTGCATTATGTGCATTATGTGAAATGTAGGTAAAATGCATAACTGAAAATTGTATTGATTCTAAATATCTGAACTCTGATGATCACTCTGTGATGATTTCAAGCATTATATGCATAATGACCCATTCCCACTGCCGATCAGATCAACTTGAGGTATTGGAACCTGTCTTTGTACATGTATTTATGCTAAGAATAATGGGGCCAGTCTAGAGCTTTGTACATGTATTTATGCTAAGAATAATGGTGCCAGTCTAGAGCTTTGTACATGTATTTATGCTAAGAATAATGGTGCCAGTCTGGAGCTTTGTACATGTAGTTATGCTAAGAATAATGGGGCCAGTATAAAACTTTGTACATGTAGTTATGCTAAGAATAATGGGGCCAGTCTGGAGCTTTGTACATGTAGTTATGCTAAGAATAATGGGGCCAGTCTAGAGCTTTGTATATGTAGTTATGCTAAGAATAATGGGGCATCTAGAGCTTTGTACATGTACTTATGCTAAGAATAATGGGGCCAGTCTAGAGCTTTGTACATGTAGTTATGCTAAGAATAATGGGGCCAGTCTAGAGCTTTGTACATATAGTTATGCTAAGAATAATGGTGCCAGTCTAGAGCTTTGTACATGTAGTTATGCTAGGAATAATGGGGCCAGTCTAGAGCTTTGTACATATAGTTATGCTAGGAATAATGGTGCCAGTCTAGAGCTTTGTACATGTAGTTATGCTAAGAATAATGGGGCCAGTCTAGAGCTTTGTACATGTACTTATGCTAAGAATAATGGGGCCAGTATAGAACTTTGTACATGTAGCTATGCTAAGAATAATGGGGCCAGTATAGAACTTTGTACATGTAGCTATGCTAAGAATAATGGGGCCAGTCTAGAGCTTTGTACATATAGTTATGCTAAGACTAATGGGGCCAGTCTAGAGCTTTGTACATATAGTTATGCTAAGACTAATGGGGCCAGTCTAGAGCTTTGTATATGTAGTTATGCTAAGAATAATGGGGCCAGTCTGGAGCTTTGTACATGTAGGTATGCTAAGAATAATGGGCCAGTCTAGAGCTTTGTACATGTAGTTATGCTAAGAATAATGGGGCCAGTCTAGAGCTTTGTACATGTAGCTATGCTAAGAATAATGGGACCAGTCTAGAGCTTTGTACATGCAGATATGCTAATGGGACCTGTCTAGAGCTTTGTACGTGTAGATATGCTAATGGGACCTGTCTAGAGCTTTGACATGTAGATATGCTAATGGGACCTGTCTAGAGCTTTGTACATGTAGATATGCTAATGGGACCTGTCTAGAGCTTTGTACGTGTAGATATGCTAATGGTACCTGTCTAGAGTTTTGTATGTGTAGATATGCTAATGGTACCTGTCTAGAGCTTTGTATGTGTAGATATGCTAATGGTACCTGTCTAGAGCTTTGTATGTGTAGATATGCTAATGGGACCTGTCTAGAGCTTTGTACGTGTAGATATGCTAATGGGACCAGTCTAGAGCTTTGTACATGCAGTTATGCTAATGGTACCTGTCTAGAGCTTTGTACGTGTAGATATGCTAATGGGACCAGTCTAGAGATTTGTACGTGTAGATATGCTAATGGGACCAGTCTAGAGCTTTGTATGTGTAGATATGCTAATGGGACCAGTCTAGAGATTTGTAAGTGTAGATATGCTAATGGGACCAGTCTAGAGCTTTGTATGTGTAGATATGCTAATGGGACCTGTCTAGAGCTTTGTATGTGTAAATATGCTAATGGGACCAGTCTAGAGCTTTGTACATGTAGATATGCTAATGGGACCTGTCTAGAGCTTTGTACGTGTAGATATGCTAATGGTACCTGTCTAGAGCTTTGTACGTGTAGATATGCTAATGGGACCTGTCTAGAGCTTTGTATGTGTAGATATGCTAATGGGACCTGTCTAGAGCTGTGTACATGTAGATATGCTAATGGGACCTGTCTAGAGCTTTGTACGTGTAGATATGCTAATGGGACCTGTCTAGAGCTTTGTATGTGTAGATATGCTAATGGGACCTGTCTAGAGCTTTGTATGTGTAGATATGCTAATGGGACCAGTCTAGAGCTTTGTACGTGTAGATATGCTAATGGGACCTGTCTAGAGCTTTGTACATGTAGATATGCTAATGGGACCTGTCTAGAGCTTTGTACATGTAGATATGCTAATGGGACCTGTCTAGAGCTTTGTACGTGTAGATATGCTAATGGAACCTGTCTAGAGCTTTGTATGTGTAGATATGCTAATGGGACCTGTCTAGAGCTTTGTATGTGTAGATATGCTAATGGGACCAGTCTAGAGCTTTGAACGTGTAGATATGCTAATGGGACCAGTCTAGAGCTTTGTACGTGTAGATATGCTAATGGGACCAGTCTAGAGCTTTGTATGTGTAGATATGCTAATGGGACCAGTCTAGAGCTTTGTATGTGTAGATATGCTAATGGGACCAGTCTAGAGCTTTGTATGTGTAGATATGCTAATGGGACCTGTCTAGAGCTTTGTATGTGTAGATATGCTAATGGGACCAGTCTAGAGCTTTGTACATGTAGATATGCTAATGGGACCTGTCTAGAGCTTTGTACGTGTAGATATGCTAATGTTACCTGTCTAGAGCTTTGTACGTGTAGATATGCTAATGGGATCTGTCTAGAGCTTTGTATGTGTAGATATGCTAATGGGACCTGTCTAGAGCTTTGTATGTGTAGATATGCTAATGGGACCAGTCTACAGCTTTGTACGTGTAGATATGCTAATGGGACCTGTCTAGAGCTTTGTACATGTAGATATGCTAATGGGACCAGTCTAGAGCTGTGTACATGTAGATATGCTAATGGGACCTGTCTAGAGCTTTGTACATATAGATATGCTAATGGGACCTGTCTAGAGCTTTGTACATGTAGATATGCTAATGGGACCTGTCTAGAGCTTTGTACATGTAGATATGCTAATGTCTAGAGATTAAATATTGTATAATAATGTTGAATACGATGAGCTGTGTTTTATGTAATTCTCTACAGAGAAACAATAAACGTAGCTTTGTGAAGAGAATATCCATAAGCCGGTAGCTTTCGATAAATCCATGCGTCTTTATTTAGTGAATAATTATACGTTTTCAAAAATGTTTCATCATGACAAATGCTTCAACTAATACATATTATAAGAAAAACAAGAAATTTTATTTTCCAATTTGATCTTAAAAGTTCATCATTGTACATGCTTTTATGTATATATATATACATACATATTATATATGTTATATAATATGTATGTATATATATATACATAAAAGCATTCACGTGTAAATTATGTCAATATGAGAAAATCATATACAGTATTGAGTTTGACAATACCTACCATATATATTACTAGGGATGGCAACGAATAGCGATTTTGGTATTCGAATATTCGGTCGGATTCTATCAAAAACTCAAAATCACTCAAACCCTTATAAAAAGTGCGTAAACGTCTTCTTCCTGTAAGGCCATGCAAATATTGTTATCGGCCACTGTACATTGGTTTAAACATTGTTTATTCTAACATTTTACATATAATTTAACAGCAGTATACTGAAAGGGACTAGAACGAAAGAAAAAAACATGCATAGTTATTTTCCCTATCAATTGATTGATATACAATAGGCAGGAGAATAATATACAATGAAAATACGTGAAATCTATTCTAGGTATATGCTAAAGAATTTCAGAAGTTATTGTATTAGTGAGTCAATATAGGTGTGGATGTTAAAAGGAAAATGGTTAATATTTAAAGGAATATTTGAAGAAAGCTCAAGAACGTGAAATATAAAATCGGAGCACGAGAAGAAGATATTAGTATAAAGAAAAGTGGTTGAATAGGATATACATTCATGGGTGTTTTCACAAATAAAACCAAAGTTATTTAACATTTTACGATACATGTACGTGTGGGTGGATGCTGTTGCAAAGTGTCTGTAATATGTCATTCTCATTCATTATGTGATATGCATTGATGAGACGATAATAAAGATTTATATATTATATATTTATTCTCTGTCTAAACAGTTTTGACATCATAATTAAACAGTACCTACTTTTTCTTTTTCTTTTTACATTTATTTATCGTCGCTACTGGTTGCCCATATGAGCGACGCCTCCTGAAGAGATTAGTTATTTTAGATTTTTGGAGGATAGTGCATGATACAGACAGAGACCCATTCCAGAATCTCCTCTGGTTCTTTTACGTGCATGGTGTAAAGCACCGACACGAGACCTCGGTTAACGTCCCATCTGAAAGACTGTTAATTTTATTATGGTCAGACGGGGGATCGAACCTGCGATCTACCTACCTAACACCTACTGTACTTATATCCGATTACATGGTGTCAACATAATTTATTCACACATCCTGGGGCGATTTATTTTGTATTGGAAGGTTTTATGAAGGTTTCAAAAGAAAAAAAAGTATCTGATTTTATGAGTTTATTTCATTTTTGCAAATATAATATTTTTTCCGAATATTCGAATACTGGAATAGTATTCGGATATTCGGACGTCTGAGCAAATATTCGAATATTCGTTGACATCCCTATATGTTATACATATTATAATTTACATTCTCATTATATTCATGAAAACACAAAGCATGGCTGGGAACGTACAGAACTACCTCTTTATATTGCTACAGTCAATACCATTGCACATTATTTCTGCAACTGACAGATCAATTTACAGCCTTGATAAAATTTATATAATGGAAATGGATATTACAGGTCTTAAGCTACATGTATGCACACTCCCTCAAAATAGGGATAAGTTCATGGTATATAAGGGAGACGTTCATGGGATATAAGGGAGAAGTTCATGGGATATAAGGGAGAAGTTTACATGGTATATAAGGGAGAAGTTTATGGTATATAAGGGAGAAGTTCATGGGATATAAGGGAGAAGTTTATGGTATATAAGGGAGAAGATTATGGTATATAAGGGTGAAGCTTATGGTATATAAGGGAGAAGATACGTATATAAGGGAGAATCTTATGGTATATAGGTGAGAAGTTTATGGTATAGAATGGAGAAGTTTATGGCATAGAAGGGAGAAACTTAAGGGATATAAGGGAGAAGTTTATGGCATAGAAGGGAGAAGTTTATGGTATATAGGGGAGAGGTTTATGGTATATAAGGCTATTAAGGGATAAGTGTATGGTATATAGGGGAGAGGTTTATGGTATATAAGGGATAACAACTTCTCTACAAGCTTAAAGTATAGAGTTTCCAAGCCTTTATCTCCCACAATGTTTCCCTTGGAACTGTAAGTGGTAAAGCCAATGTTTCCCTTGGAACTGTAAGTGGTAAAGCCAATGTTTCCCTTGGAACTGTAAGTGGTAAAGCCAATGTTTCCCTTGGAACTGTAAGTGGTAAAGCCAATGTTTCCCTTGGAACTGTAAGTGGTAAAGCCAATGTTTCCCTTGGAACTGTAAGTGGTAAAGCCACTGTTTCCCTTGGAACTGTAAGTGGTAAAGCCAATGTTTCCCTTGGAACTGTAAGTGGTAAAGCCAATGTTTCCCTTGGAACTGTAAGTGGTAAAGCCAATGTTTCCCTTGGAACTGTAAGTGGTAAAGCCACTGTTTCCCTTGGAACTGTAAGTGGTAAAGCCACTGTTTCCCTTGGAACTGTAAGTGGTAAAGCCAATGTTTCCCTTGGAACTGTAAGTGGTAAAGCCAATGTTTCCCTTGGAACTGTAAGTGGTAAAGCCACTGTTTCCCTTGGAACTGTAAGTGGTAAAGCCACTGTTTCCCTTGGAACTGTAAGTGGTAAAGCCAATGTTTCCCTTGGAACTGTAAGTGGTAAAGCCAATGTTTCCCTTGGAACTGTAAGTGGTAAAGCCACTGTTTCCCTTGGAACTGTAAGTGGTAAAGCCAATGTTTCCCACTGACTGGCAATATCCCCTAATTATCACATATCCTGCTAAGCTATATTTATGTGTAACACACTATGGCTGCAGTATGACACTATGGGGAAACTTTATGAATCAAAGCAACACAATGATTTTTAGATATATAATCAATGCTTGTCCAGGAAGTTGTACCACAATGCTGCTTTTACGCATTCAATACCAAGTCAAATAATAGTTGACCCCTACTTTTAACAATAAATTAACTGCCATAATACCATCCATTGTTGTGCGGCTTTGTCTCTTTTTTCAGGGAGAGGCCGTTTGCTTTCCTGATGTGCTAAATGTTGGCATAAGGGAGGACAAAAAATGAAGTGAAACATGCTCAATTATCCAGGGGAAGATTAGAATGAAAATGTTCCTCCATTCCGTTGGTTAATATATATATACATGTATACTGTGAACGGCAGGATGCCAATCTGGCTAAGAAGTTATAAAACTTTTTCTCCAATCTCAAACTCAAGCTACTTACTAATTGGCTTAGCCGACAGTAAAACTCAGAATCAACCAATGAAATCACTTGAGCTCGAGTTTGAGATCTGAGAAAAGTTTTATAACCTCGGAGATAAGAAATCAAAGCAGATTGCTGTTTCCCACTCGCAATCCGCTGTGGCGGAGGCATAGGGAACCAGCAGTAGAAGCAGTAGCGCGTAGCACAGTATACATGTTACCGAGAAAGAAAAGGTGAGAATAATTTAATAAAACAATCATAGAAATTCAGTAGTCTACAGCGTCTAGTCACTATGATTGGAGGGCTGTTGCAATTACACTGTCAAAGAATTATTGAATATTGCAGTTACATGCAGTTACAAATGTCGACCAATTATTGAACATTTCACAGACCTGTACACATGCTGACAAACTATTATATTTTGCAGTTACAAATGTCGACCAATTATTGAACGTTTCACAGACCTGTACACATGCTGACAAACTATTATATTTTGCAGTTACAAATGTCGACCAATTATTGAACGTTTCACAGACCTGTACACATGCTGACAAACTATTATATTTTGCAGTTACAAATGTCGACCAATTATTGAACGTTTCACAGACCTGTACACATGCTGACAAACTATTATATTTTGCAGTTACAAATGTCGACCAATTATTGAACGTTTCACAGACCTGTACACATGCTGACAAACTATTATATTTTACAGTTACAAATATCGACCAATTATTGAACGTTTCACAGACCTGTACACATGCTGACAAACTATTATATTTTGCAGTTACAAATGTCGACCAATTATTGAACGTTTCACAGACCTGTACACATGCTGACAAACTATTATATTTTGCAGTTACAAATGTCGACCAATTATTGAACGTTTCACAGACCTGTACACATGCTGACAAACTATTATATTTTGCAGTTACAAATGTCGACCAATTATTGAACGTTTCACAGACCTGTACACATGCTGACAAACTATTATATTTTACAGTTACAAATATCGACCAATTATTGAACGTTTCACAGACCTGTACACATGCTGACAAACTATTGTATTTTACAGTTACAAATATCGACCAATTATTGAACATTTCACAGACCTGTACACATGCTGACAAACTATTATATTTTACAGTTACAAATATCGACCAATTATTGAACATTTCACAGACCTGTACACATGCTGACAAACTATTATATTTTACAGTTACAAATATCGACCAATTATTGAACGCACAACCAACACACAAACAAAACAACAAAACACCAAAACCACAAACACCATCAGCACCATTTTGGGTATATCGCCGGCAGCAGTTACTTAACACACCTTTCCGGGCAGCTCCAGCGGTTACCAGTACTTGGGTGCACCAACTCCGTAAGAAACTGCCAACTTTTTCATATAAATGAGACACGGCCTGAGCGGGGCTCGAACCCGTGACCATCAGTGATGATAGGTTACAGTGGTATACAAGTCAGCGACCTTAACCACTCGACCACGGAGGCGGACTAAACATTTCACAGACCTGTACACATGCTGACAAACTATTATATTTTACAGTTACAAATATCGACCAATTATTGAATGTTTCACAGACCTGTACACATGCTGACAAACTATTATATTTTGCAGTTACAAATGTCACTAGCAGTTACAATGTATATGTACAAATGTTGACAAATTCTATATGGGAAAACTTAACAGCCATTTAGCTATAATGCAGTGGATAAGTAGTCACCATATCTATCCCACCTCCATAGATATTACTGGGACTACGTGAGATTCTGGCCTTTATTATGAACATTGGTTTGGCTACTACATTGTCAATGTATGTCGTATTGGTAATTGGTGAATGTAGACCTGAGGTGTGAACGCTTCATGTGTATGCAATGTGAATGTAGACCTGAAGTGTGAACGCTTCATGTGTACGCAATGTGAATGTAGACCTGAAGTGTGAACGCTTCATGTGTACGCAATGTGAATGTAGACCTGAAGTGTGAACGCTTCATGTGTACGCAATGTGAATGTAGACCTGAAGTGTGAACGCTTCATGTGTACGCAATGTGAATGTAGACCTGAAGTGTGAACGCTTCATGTGTACGCAATGTGAATGTAGACCTAATGGAAGTGTGAACGCTTCATGTGTATGCAATGTGAATGTAGACCTGAAGTGTGAACGCTTCATGTGTACGCAATGTGAATGTAGACCTGAAGTGTGAACGCTTCATGTGTACGCAATGTGAATGTAGACCTGAAGTGTGAACGCTTCATGTGTACGCAATGTGAATGTAGACCTGAAGTGTGAACGCTTCATGTGTACGCAATGTGAATGTAGACTTGAAGTGTGAACGCTTCATGTGTATGCAATATGAATGTAGACATGGATTTGACTGTATTATGCTTGTCCTGTGTGAGCATACCTATGGCTGGAGCTAGACGCCTGAGGGAGACTTGGGAGAAATGGTTTCCTTGAGCTTTCTCACTTCTCCCTATTTTCTCCCATGCATGTATATACATGTAGCCTCACCATAAAGAGGATACGTGGCTGCACAACAAACTTCTCTCCTTCATATACCATAAAGTTCTCCCTCATATACATTGTACATTAAGCTTCTCCCTCATATACCTTAAACTTCTCCCTAAATTAGGACATAGGTAATATACCTTAAAAATATATTCCTTGTATGCCTTCTAATAGATCTATAAACTTCGGCCTCATATAGCCATACATGTATGATAATACCATAAACTTCTGCCTCATATACCCATACATGTATAATAATACCATAACATTCTGCCTCATATACCCATACATGTATAATAATACCATAAACTTCTTCCTCATATACCCATACATGTATAATAATACCATAAACTTCTGCCTCATATACCCATACATGTATAATAATACCATAAACTTCTGCCTCATATACCCATACATGTATAATAATACCATAAACTTCTGCCTCATATACCCATACATGTATAATAATACCATAACATTCTGCCTCATATACCCATACATGTATAATAATACCATAAACTTCTGCCTCATATACCCATACATGTATAATAATACCATAAACTTCTGCCTCATATACCCATACATGTATAATAATACCATAAACTTCAGCCTCATATACCCATACATGTATAATAATACCATAAACTTCTTCCTCATATACCCATACATGTATAATAATACCATAAACTTCAGCCTCATATACCCATACATGTATAATAATACCATAAACTTCTGCCTCATATACCCATACATGTATAATAATACCATAAACTTCTGTCTCATATACCCATACATGTATAATAATACCATAAACTTCTGCCTCATATACCCATACATGTATAATAATACCATAAACTACTGCCTCATATACCCATACATGTATAATAATACCATAAACTTCTGCCTCATATACCCATACATGTATAATAATTAGGGTGTAACGATGCATCGAAATATCGATGCATCGCAATAGACAGCGTCACGATAGTCAACCATCGATGGTAAATATGACCATCGATAGTATTGACTATTGCGGCAGTACTATCGCAATAGTTTCGATAGTTGCAAAGGGTGGCGAAATCGGTCATTTATTACGCCGGGAAGTAGATTTTCGAATGTAACTTGTCCGTGGACAAGTAAAAATACCGGCTAGTGCATTTACTTCATGTTCCCATGGCATTTAAATCGTATTTTAATGAGAAAGCATCGGCGAATTTTCCTGTGGAACTTCCGCAATGAACACAAGCCAGCCGACAACGGTGGCGGACAATAACCTGAATAAGAACCGGAAATGTCAAGAGTTATCGCCCGTCACATAAAAACTGTAAAATGCGGTGGGTATGTAATTTATTTTCCGCTCAAAACAAGCCAGCTGTCAATAAGAAAAACTACTGTCGAAAATGGCTTCTTTGGTACTGAATAGTGAGCAAAGTAGGCGATGTGACCCCATAATCCCGGGTATGGGTAATTTAAAGTGCTATAGCGCATGCGTCAGTTACAAGTATACTACGCGGTCGCTAAATCAATATACGGGAACGGATACGTGACGCAGCCTTATTATTGAAGACGACAGGTAAACAATCATGTAACTTAGCGGGACTGTGTATCGATTTTTAAATAAGGTTGGTTTATATTATTTAAAAAAATAAAGTTCGGATATACGGGCAAGTGGGTTTTCACTACGGACAAGTAAATTAGTGCAGTGTGTTCGATGTCATGATAATAAAGAAACATTGCATGCTAATAAATAATACACAAAACTTATGTATTCCATGCGAAACAGAATTTTTTTAAAAAATTAATATGTATTTACACAATACTATTGCAATAGTCCTACAACTATCGCAATACTATCGCAATACTATTGCAATAGTATTTTAACTATCGCAATACTATCGCAATAGTAAAATTGACCACAATAGTCACCCCTAATAATAATACCATAAACTTCTGCCTCATACATGTACACATATATGTACATTTGTATACCTTTGTGTGCTTTACGTTTATTTATCGTCGCTACCGGTTGCCCATATGAGCAACGCCTCCTGAAGAGATTAGTCATTTTAAATTTTTGGAGGATAGTGTGATGATACAGACAGAGACCCATTCCAGAGTCTCCTTTGGTTCTTTTACATGCACAGTGTAAAGCATCGACACGCGACCTGAGGGTTTAAAGTCCCAATTGAAAGACTGTTAATGTTATTAGGGTCAGACGGGGGATCAAACCTGCGATCCTGGGTTACCAGTCCAGCATGTTACAACTGGACTACAGACCAGTCTGTTTTGTATACCTTAAGCTCCAGCCTAATATACTTATATATGCATTTTTTTATATTTTATTTAAGTTTATTTAACGTCGCTATTTCCCATTTGAGCGACGGGCAGTTTACCTAACAACACCTTTCCTGGGCAGGCTCCAGCGGTTAACCAGTACTTGGTGCACCAACCTCCGTAAGAAACTGCCAACTTTTTCATATAAATGAGACACGGTCTGAGCGGGGCTCGAACCCGTGACCATCAGAGATGATAGGTTACAGTGGTATACAAGTCAGCGACCTTAACCACTCGACCACGGAGGCGGTCTAATATGCATATAGTACATACATCTCACTTATATACATGTGGCTCACAAGTCGTGTATATGTCAATATATCAATATGTCAAATTACAAGGTGTGTAAAAAATACAGATTATATTTCTAGTTGCCCCACATTGATTACTTCAAGCTGATATAAGATATATAGGACCTTACACGTGCGATCATTTCATAATGAAGCGAGTTTTGGAATTTTGCTATTAAGCTCTAGCCTTTTTTTAAAACATACTTTAAAGTTTACTTACAATTTATAAGGATTTATCTCTCAACCATTTACAATCCTTCCAAAGTTATGTGATAAAATGATTTACAAATTTGTTAAAAT
>CM026387.1:48657095-48682746 GCA_014843695.1 Archivesica marissinica
TATTGCGGTATGTCAAGACAAGCGTTATGTTAAGAAGCGACTACATTGTATATACGAAGGAGAAGTTTAAAGTATATATATGCATGAGGGAGAATCTTAAGCTATACAAGGGAGAAGCTTAAGGTATACGAGGGAGAATCCAAAAGTACATGTATACGGAGGAGAACGTTTGTTTGTTTGTTTTCTTTTTGGGGTGTAAAGTTGCACCAACAGCATCGGTCATATAGCGACTCTCCAGCTATTATTGGGTGAGGAAGACCCCGGGTGCCCCTCAGAGCAGTAGTTTATGCACGGACGGGCACCGGGTAGAACCACCAACCTTCTGCAAGCCAGTTGGATAGCTTCCTCACATGAAAGAATTCACCACCCAACTTTTTGACTGATAAACATTGCCAAAAACAAGAATTGAACAGAGATATATATATATAACTTAGTAGGTTGCGAAGACAATGCCCAGGGATATGACCAGGCGTGATTCTCAAAATCTTAACATTTTAAAATTTATACCTGCATGATCATCGAGTGGTTTCCCGGTTTCAACACAAATGCCAGAAGATACTGTATGTCTAATAGACGCTGAGGAATCACCACGGTTTGAGAACTCATCAGCTGGATCAAGGAACTCGCCGAGCGTGTCAGGTTCATCTAATTCGTCAAAGTCAGAATCATCACTGAGAACAGAGAAAGATCGTAAGAACTGGAGAGTGGTGTTATGGACCCCTACGGTCTCCTCCATCAATGGATCTGACTCTGCATCAGCCATACATATGTCTAAATTCAGAGTACTCTGCTGTAATAACAATGCCAAGGTGAATACCCATACTTGAAATCATGGTATAATAATGCATTTTGTATATATAGTTTATTCAATAGTTAATTATAATGCTTCGACAAAACTCGCTTGATTTATCTATATTCCTGTCATCAACAACATTAATCAAAAGCTTAATTCACTTTTATAGCTTCTATTTTCTAATGCAATTAGAACATCTAATTAATCGTTATTTCTAAATAGTCAATCAAATATTTTCTGTGTCACAACTTTCTTCAACACTCCACACTTAAATTATGTTGCAAATCCAACTCAAAATGATGAATTTTGTAGAATATACCACGTAAAACTCCTTTGGCTTTGTATGTCGCTATCACGGCTATGTGTTTATGCACAGCATTCAATATATAAACCGATATCAGGCTTTCAATTGCTTCTCTAAACAATGACGCTGAACAACTTCCCTAGCACAAGTTTAACTTTCTACAGGTAATGTACAGCTGCTGCAGTGTCTTTTCTGGTGCTGAAAGCTATTGATCTCAAGAACTGTTGTGCCATTTTCACAGACGTGTAGATCTCGCGGTGACACCAACAAACTTCATAAAGTTTTGAAACAGCATTTAGATTAGAATTTAACCCATTTTAAATAGATTTATCCTTTGCCACGTCGTTGTTTTTGCTCCATTTTCGTGTTCTGTTTCGAAGTCGTTTATCTTTTGATAAATTACTTTGCAATATATGTGTTGCGAAATGAAAACAATCTTTGACTTCCCTACCGCTAAATATTGCGATAAACTCCGTTAATATCCGGCCCTTGATCCACGTAAGTAGTATTGTGACACGTTTAAATGTTTGTAGAACAAACTATCAGTGTTGCCCCGATAAATGTTCAAACACTGCGTTCCGAACTCTTTCATTACCAATGTGATATATGCAGAATACGCTTGTTTTGACAAATAAAACGAATGTAAATTCTCCAAAATGGTATTTCATGAGTGTCCGTGGCCTAGTGGTCCAGCAACCCGTTCCCGTTGTTAGAACTCGCTTTTCAATTCAAACTTTATTTATTGTCGGAGTTTTACCAAACAAATAACACTAGCACCATGGCTATTTATCAACATAAAGGTCGCTATCATCGGGGTCCCAGGTTCGTCTATATCAGAGACAAGTGGTAAAATGAATATATTTGAGAAAGTTGCCAGTACAGTCGCTTGCTGAAGAATTGAGTAATGTTTTCTACCTAGCGAATGTTGTACTGTCAAATAAATCTTAATTACAATTGAGCCATACATTGTTAATGTCAATGAAGGTTTTGGTTAAAGATTCAAACTTGATATCGCCATTGGCGTACAAATAGTGGCGATTCCAAACAGGCCTGTTTCACTAATAATGACACAACTAGTTATATTTGACCACTCAAAATGAAAGGTTTCAAGTCTTCAACAATATGAAATCTCCAGAAATTGATATACAAGCATTTATTATTATTTGTCTACGGTTCACAAGCGCTAAAATTGCACAGGAGACTGCAACACCCAAACATTTTTTCTCAGTCATTTGAAATACTAGTTGATTACTGGAAGAATATGATTCTTCCTCGTGTGATAATCTGAACTATAAATTCTAAAGACATTTTATGGAGAGGGTCTCAATCTTCATGTTATTCATTCGTGCTGTTCGGGGAAAGATACTGGGAACTACACCGTGAACATTTAGCAAATATGCTACCCTGGTGTGCGCTCTATGATCACACCACCTATGCTAGATGGGTTGCAGATTACTTACCGGACATGAAACGGCTAGACAGTACCGATAATAATGTACACATGGAATTCTTTGCAGGGTGGTTCTCGATCTAAAGATGAAGCAGGATATTGTGTCAAGTGGCGATGGACCAAGCTCTACAGCAATGAACATAGTTGCAAAGGTGAGTGTTTGTATTGTAAGCATAACACAGCGAGATTCAATCAGAGACCAGTGGTGTCTAACACACACTGAAAGAGCTCAACTATCGGATGGTACTCTTTCAATGTTTGGTCTTCAATTGGAGGACTTAACCGATAACTGGAATCACCGAGAAGCAGGCCGATCTGGTCGAAAGCGCGATAAGCAAGATGTATCAAAGTTTATCTCTGAATTCCAGCGATTTGGAGTTATTTCCCATACTGTTGATTAACTCTTTTGTTAAGTATGTCCACACATGATGTATCAGTATATGAAGTGTTGACTGACATGTACCAGTCTGTGAAAAGTGTTACACTCTTGTTCAGGAATGTGTAGCGTCTCGTCTTGTGGATAAGACGATATACATTTATTGAAAGGTTCCTCAGAACAAGGACACCTTTACTAGGAAACATATTGCATGCACAATATGCCAAGGTGGATGTGTTGTATTGAAACAGCAACCAAGGCAGGTGTATGTTCAACCCGAACTGGCAACACGGAACTGTCTGTTTGTCGGGAAAATAGCTTATTAGCTAATGTTATTTGTAAATGTAATCCGACGTTAAATAAAGCTTCTTGTATCTTGTATCTTGTATCTTGTACCCATGATACAAGTGATCGATTTTATGAATGTAAAACTACCACAGAGCCGGAAGCAATACAGACGTTTGCGAGCAAATACATCTGAATTGGGCCGCATTCCTCACACATGAACTAATCAGAAGAGCAAGTGAATGGTCAACAGGAAATGATAGAGGTTCTGTCAGATGTGGTCTTTTTGTGGACAGGACAGACAGCAACTGAGTGCTACCCATGAAGTAGCATGATTCATGCTGCAGATGTTAACAGGCCTGGCTTACAAGCGTGCGGTTATTAACTGCCGGCCGATGTATTAGTGCTTGCTCTTGAATTGCGTATTCGTCTAAGATTAGAGATATGGTTTTGTTCTGGAATATATAATATTCTTCCATTGGAAGTAGTGCCGAACATAAATCACAAAGCATGCAATGTCAGGTTGTGGTGCTCCGAACCGAGTATAGCCGAACATAATCGCATTTCATGCCGTGTCAGGGTGTGATACACCGAACCAAGCAGTGTAGAACATAATCGCATTTCATGCCATGTCAGGATGTGTTGCGCCGAACCAAGCAGTGTAGAACATAATTGCATTTCATGCCATGTCAGGGTGTGATACACCGAACCAAGCAGTGTAGAACATAATCGCATTTCATGCCATGTCAGGGTGTGATACGACGATCCAATTAGCTGGAAAGGCCAAGTGATCAGCATGGGAAATGTTTCTGAAAATCGACATTTATATCGATCTTAAACGTACATGTAGGTGACATATCTCCGAAACCCTTATTTTCGTACCTCAACTACAATAGCATGTTCATATTTTCCAAACACCAAGCCTTAATATTATATACATCATAGACACTTCTATGTGACCCTTAGAAATGTGATACTACATCAATTTCTGGAGGTTTTATATTAAGCTCTTCATTTTGAGTGACTCAATGATGAATACTTACCGTTTGATAGGAGTTTCTCCTCCCCCAACTTATAGTCGACGCATCACCAGTGTGTGGTCAAGTTTAGCAAAAATGGCATGTTTGGAAGTCTCACTATTTGTTCCCCAAAGGCCATATTGGTTCATTTAGTTTTCAAAGACTTCCTTGATATGAATCGAGTGTAAAACAGGTTTATTTTTTTTATTTTTATATTTTTTATATTTTTTTTTTATTCCTCATAATTTCATAGTATTATTAACATAATATATATACAGATAAGTACATAGCATGACAGTATCAACGTTATGCATTACTTAATATAGTATGTGCATAGTCATTATTATAAACAAATGAGGTTTTTATCTATGTTGTGGGGGGACTATAAAAATATGTTTATGGGATCAGTGTAGACATGAACATTAATGTCGACAAATAGAGGTTATATAAGGTATTTATGTAAACCATTATGATTGATATGTGTAGTAATATGGGTAGCTATCGTTGGGGATTGGTGTAGGGGACACTGATAGAGAAGGATAAAGATGGATAGTGGAATGGAGATAGGAGGGATCCTTATATATTATATTGTATATTCTATGTTCATTTAAGTATTTTTAGATTTCAATATGACAATGAGGGGAATATATGGTGTATAATTGACACTGTATTATATATATCCATACCCTTATGAATGTGTTTATATTTGACGGTTTTTATGCTAATAAATGGGTAACACGTAATAATTGACTTGTCATATCCCTGACTGGAAAAAGTATTTCCATTTATTGTCATACATTTCCATTTTATCTTTAATTGTTGCAATGGTTTCTTCGAGTTTTATAGTTTGATTCAGATATAGATTAAACATGCTAATTGATGGTATTTCTGAATTACATTTACACTTGAAAATAAAGTATTTTGCTAATAGAATTATGAAGTTTATGACATGTTTTGATTTACTAGAATTTTCATTATTTGCATTGCAGAATGATATATTTTCATAGGATAGATTTGATAACAGTTCCAATCTTCTAGAATGTAGAAGTTTTTTTATTTCAGACCAAAATGGTTGCACACTATTACATTCCCAAAACATATGTTTATTTGAGTCGATTGACATCAGACAAAACTCGCAGAGATTAGATGGTTTTAGTTTACATTTGAATAAAAAAAGAGTTATTCGGCACAATTCGCATGAGATATTTATATTGGAATGCCCTAAGTTTTGTACTTATTGTACATTTATATGGTATTGAAAATATTTGCTTCCATTCTATATCTTGTTTGTCTAATTCGTTTTCCCATTTAATAATGTGTTTCAATTGTGTTAACCTCATTGCTTCGATTTGTTTATTATATAATATTTTATTAATATTTTTTAATAATAATATTTTGTTAATTAGATAGCTTGGTATGTTGTTGTCTGCTACTTCTGTCTTCAGCCTTATTTTCCATTCATTTTTTATGTTTCCTATTAATGTGTAGTATTTCATAAAATCTCTATTGTCTATATTGTATAAAGCTATAATGTTATCAAAAGTGTAAAAGTCTTTTATTCTATAATCATATATATGATGTGTGAACATAATTCCTTTATTAAACCATTCCTTGTAGAAAAATGGATTACTGTTTTGCGTTTTTAAATTGTGAATTGTGCCATAAAATGGTATTAGATATATTAATACTTGTTGTAGTATAGTTAATTTTGCTCCATGCAACTATTATATCATTTAAAAAATGGTAGCGATTGGTGATTTTACTAGCATCTATTGGGTTAATATTACTTTTTAATATCAAATATCCTCCATACTTCTCTAGTTCAGCGTTGTATGCTAGTTTTAAGTGGCTCTGTTTACCTTTTAGTCGTTTAAGCCATGAACATTTCAAGGAATTTATGAATGCATGTATATTAATCATTTTAAGTCCGAAATTTTCGTATGTTTGTATGATAGTTTTCCTCGATATTTTATCCGGTTTTCCATCCCAAAGAAAGTCGTACATTATGTTATTTATTTCTGTAATTATTTCCTCTGCTGGTGTTTCGAGCACTGTTAATGGATATACCAGCTTTGGGAAGGCAAACGTTTTTAAGACTGTTATCTTACCAATTAGAGTTAGATTCCATTTTTTCCAGTTATTTAAGCAGTGCTGTAATGATTTAATTTTGGGAGTCAAATTTAATGGAAGTAGCATTGATTTTTTATTTGCAAATATTATTCCAAGCGTTGTACCTTGATCGATTGACCATTTATACATATTATTGCACCACTTGCTTGTATTAAATTTCGTTGTTCCTAGTTTGAGGACAGAACATTTTGACTTATTTAGTTTTAGACCAGATATTGTTGAGAATTTTTCTAAGTTTTTTATTAGTTCGATGAACGATTTTTCAGATCCATCTAATGTGAAGCTTGCATCGTCAGCAAATAATGTTTGTTTTATTTCATTATCGCCAAGAACCAACCCTTTAATATCTTGATTATTATTTATTGATCTTGACAGAATTTCTATACATATTATGAATATATAGGCGGATAATGGACAACCTTGTCGTACCCCCTTTTTTACTTTAAAAAATTCTGATAAATGTCCAATATTTGAAATACAGCTTTTTGAATCGTTGTAAAACAATGAGATCCATTTCACAAGAGAATCGCCAAAGTTGAAATGTTGTAGGCATTTAATCATGAATTTATGATCAATACTATCAAATGCTTTCTGAAAGTCGGCAAAGAAGATTATTCCAGGTATGTTATTACCGTTTGTTTCTTCAATGATTTCCATTAGTGTTCTAACATTTTCTCCTATATATCTGCCTTTTATAAATCCAGTTTGATTAACATTAATTATTGAGTCTAGTACATTTTTTATTCTATTGCTTATTACTTTTGTAGCTATCTTGTAGTCTACATTTAAAAGAGAGATAGGCCTCCAATTGTCAATTGAGAGTGTATTCTTATCTTTTTTGGGTAAGAGTGTAATTATTCCTTGTTTTTGAAGTTCTGTAAGTGTTCCATTTTCATAGCAGTAGTTAATAGAAGCGACATAGTATTGTTTAATATCATTCCAAAATAGTTTATAAAACTCAGCTGTTAGCCCATCCGACCCAGGTGATTTCATATTTGTCATATCTTTAATAGCTATTTGACATTCATATTCACTGATGTGACCTTCGCATAATAATTTTTCATTTTCCTTCAGCTGGATGCCGGGTTCATTAAAGAAACTGATGTTTTCGTGGTCTATAGCAGGATTTTCGCTATATATATGTTCGTAGTATTTTTTGGCCTGATTAAGAATGTTTGACTGATTATTATCTAATGCATTATTTATTATTAATTGTTTGATTGTTTTTTCTTCGGCTCTTTTCTTTTCTAAGTTAGAAAAATATTTAGTATTTCTTTCGGCACCTTCGACCCATTCTGCTTTTGAACGAATGATAAGTCCTTTGGTTATTTTTTCGATTATATTATTTAGTTTATCTGTTTCATTTTTAAGTTGTTCTGTTAAGTCTAGACTATTGGGATGTTTTACAATATTTTCTTCTATTCTTTTTATTTCCGATATTATTTTTTTCTCTTCTTCCCTTTGTTTTTTCTTCAATTTGCTTGAATATTTGATAGATTCGTTTCTGACTGTACCCTTTATTATTTCCCACATGATGTATGGGTTACATCCTTTGTTGATTGTCGCAATCTCTTGAATACACTCTTTAATATTATGTTTAAAATCTGACTGTAGTAGAATACTGTTGTTAAGTTTAAAATAGCTCGGACCTCTTAATGTTTCACAGAGGTTTAAGCTTAAAGTAACTACGGAGTGGTCTGATAGAAATCCTGGAATAATGTTACAATTTGACACTGTATTCAATAAATTAGATGATATGAGAAAGTAGTCTAATCGACAAAAGATTGCTGGTTTATGATTTGAGTGCCACGTAAATCGTTTTGTATTTGGATGTCGAAGTCTATATATGTCATATAATTCATTATCATTAATAATTTCGTTTATTTTGGATGAACATTTCTTGTTGGTATCTATTCTCCCATTCAGTTTATCTATCTGAAAATCTAGAACATTATTGAAATCACCTCCAAGAATAATGGTTTCACTGTTATTATTCATAACCGTATTTTCAACTGTTGAAAAGAATGTTGTGTCATCTATGTTGGGTCCGTATAGGTTCATAAGTGTAACTATAGAGTTGTATAGTTTTATTTTTACTAGCTGTAATCTACCTGGAATTATTTCCGTATGATTTATTATTTCATAGTTAGTATTTAAGTTGATTAGAATTCCTATGCCTGCTCTGTTGCAACTATTTCCACTGAGGAAAAGATCATGGCGCCATAGTTTTTTCCATTTCTCTGTATTTTCTTGTGTACAATGAAGTTCTTGTAAGAAACAAATATTAAATTTATTTTGTTTAAGCCAACTGAAAATCTTTTCGCGTTTTTGTTGGTTCCCAAGCCCATTAACATTAAAGCTGCATATTTTTATATCCATGTTCAAGATTGTTTATCATTTTCAGTATGATGTCTAGCCTAATTAATGTTATGTTGTTAACATACTGGTCTATGATGTGTCCATTCAGTTTATTCAATAGAGTACTTGTATTTGTATGTATGTATATATTGTGGATGGTAATATATTTGTAAGGGTATGAATTGAGATATATATGGTAATTGGAGGTAGTGAACAGTGATTTCATCTAGAAATCAAAATATATTCGGATTGAAATGTTATTGGATTACATGCGTGTGTTGGGTATGTATGGGTATATATACACATACATATACACATACATATACACATATATACCCTTACACTTGCTTAATATATAT
Source organism: Archivesica marissinica (assembly GCA_014843695.1). Taxonomy (NCBI): domain Eukaryota; kingdom Metazoa; phylum Mollusca; class Bivalvia; order Venerida; family Vesicomyidae; genus Archivesica; species Archivesica marissinica. The sequence goes on from CM026387.1 coordinate 48,666,170, forward strand.
GTATACATACACTCACATATATATATATACATACGCATATACACACATATATACACATACATATATATACATACGCATACACACACTTATATACATATATACATATACACTCACACGCACGCACGCATGCACGTACGCACGCACACATACATATATACATACATAGATACACATATTTACACATTTACACATATACATATATACATACATATACATACACACATACATACACACACACATAAAACATATACACATATATACATACATGCACATATATACATGCATACATGTATACATACATACACATATATACACACAAACATACACACACATATGCACATATACTTACCTACACGCACGCACGCACGCACGCACGCACGCACGCTAGCTCGTTCGTTCGCTCGCTCGCTCGCACGCACGCACACACGCATACCTATAAATATATATATATGTATATACAAATTCACACTTGTATTTGTATATATACATGTACACATGCGTACCCATACTTATGCATATCGCCACATGTGCACGAACACGTAATCACAGATACATATAAACTTACGAAGTGCATGGTTTTGTAAGCTGAACTATAGAGAAGCCTCGTTACGTGCTATGAGTGCCTCTTTTAAAAACTATTCTCATTTGCAGTATTGTATGTTTGCTAACTGACAGCGACCAGAACCTTTTCTAAACTGTTTGTGTTTGGATTTGTACCGGCTGTGTTCTATAATGCTATTAAAGTAATAATACGTGTATACATCTGTATGTGTTCTGTATTCTCCAACAGTTCCTCACTATAATTCACTAGTTGTCGCTTCGATTCCCCTTCAGAAAACAAACATACAACAATGCATAGTATATACATACATGTAACGATATGTCCTGGATATTCACTATGCTTGATACATAATTATGGTATATAGTAAATGACTATTCTCAGAACTTTAGACAGCTATCTAGAATGAGTGTTATGACAAGCTGTTGCATACAATCAATACATTTAGTATTTTGTATCTTCGTACGTTTTGTATGCAGTTAAAGAGTATAAACTATGTTTACAGTATGGCTTTGTTGTGAACCTTGTCTTTATATTGAATGACACGATATATTGATTACATAATATACATATAGACAACATTGAAACATATGTCGATAATTTGAAATACGCGTTGATCAAGGTACAATCTCAATTTACCAGAATGTATAAGTATGCAAGTAATGCAAGTAATGCAAGTAATGCAAGTAATACAGGGGCGGTAACCGCATTGAGCTTTCGTTTGTAAATTCATGCAATAGTTGTCGAAATTGCTTACTGTTTCGTGTTATAAATACCTTTGTAGTATACATGCTAATTACCTCACGAACTATGGCACAGGTATTTATTGGAAGACGGTGGACTCTGCTACACAAGGTAGTATTTACACATACAATTATGCTACAGGAAATATGTACCGCCGTCCATTTATATGAACGAGATCATGGGAAATGTAGAATAGCATTAGCCTAATAACTAAATAGGTTTAACATTGGGAACCCTATTGAGTTGTATACAAATGCATGCGTCATATATGCATATTCGCCCAATGTAATACCTTCCCCTTACAAGAGAGAGGGATATCTATGGGTTTAGCATTATGTACTTGAACTAAATTATATAAATTTGTTAGTCCTCGCTGAAAGCGAAAAGACGAAAGTTAGCGAGGGTATGATCAAATGTGCCTGCAGTTGTTGCAGTATCACAAGGTTGTATTTATGTATGTATATATGTGATGACAAAACATATGTTCTTAGCATACATAATTTTCTATATACACAGCTCGCATTTTCGACTGCGGTTTTATAGTACTTGTTACATTATCACTTGATTGTATTATGTATGTATTGATAAAACATATGCTATCAGCATACACAATGCTACACCACAAGCAGCTTATACTGTGTTCTTATAGTACACGTTAATAACCACTAGTAACTTAGGTTATTAACTTCTTGAAGTATTCATCCTGGCAGTATTGCGCGTCGGAGGAGCGGGTGGTCCTCGAGTTGGCCACGGTAGCTCTAGCCAGTGCCGGTAGTCTTTATACAGTACAGTCTTTACCTGATCTGTCTTTGTGACGTATTTTATTACCCCATTTCTGGAAAATACACTATTAACTTCATCAGGCATTTTCCGCTTCACAGACATTAGCACTTGCTGGTTTAATTGGGTAAGGTCTTCATTTATAAATATTCCCGTTCCTTTAAGCTGCTTCCGGTTTCTTAATATTCTGTCTTTTGTTAACCTCGATTGTAGCTTTACTATTGTCTCTTGACGTCCATGGTTGAAGGTTTTCATGCGGTGCGCGACGTCGATGTCTTCCCTGCGCAGGTTGATGTTCATTGTACCATGTAACATTTTAATCACATTATCTGTAGTTTCGTCTGCTGTTTCATATGCTGTATTACTAACTAGTCCGTGTATTCGTATGTTATTGGACCTGCTGTATTGTTCTGAGTCGTTCTGGTATTTCACCATATTTTCCGTATTTTCTTCAATTGTTTTTCTAAGTGTTGCATTCGCGTTATTTTGATTTTCAACTATTTTCTCTAAGCGTTTCACATCGTTAGTTAGTGTTTCTGTTTTTGAATCCCTGTCGTAAATTTTACTTTCGAGCATTTCTATACGGTTTACTACGGAATTGAGCAGTTCTGTCTTCATTTCTGTCATCATATCTCGTAAAAGTGCCCTTAAAGAGCCATCGTTTTTCATTACAGCATCTTCAAATTTTCTGTCTGATTTATCAACTTTATTTATAGCGCTTGTTAGTTTAGAGTTTACTTCTTTGAGTTGTTGTTTAATATCTTTCATTTCAGCTTTTGTGCTTTTTATTTCGTTCACGTTAATGAAATACTCGTCGATTGAGGGTTCTGGTTTTGCCATCTTTTTATTTTTCTTCTTTGTTTTGTTATTAGATTGAGTTTCATGTGTCTCCAATGTACTTGTTTCAAGTTCACTCATGCTTGATTGCTCGCTGCGTTTCCTTTTATCTGTCTTCCCCGTTGAATCATTGGTCTCGATCTTGTCACTATGTTCAGTTTGCATTTTGGTGCTTTGTATTATATGTTCACTTTCGTCTTCCGTAGATTTTCGTAATTGTTACAGAGTAGACGTTCTATTTGTGGATCTCACAGTTATGTCCTGTTTGAGCTTCCGTAGCTTTTGTTTACAGCCAAGGCAATTTTCCTTTGTTAGCTGGTATTACCTTGGGGCTATATTTTATATATGCATTGTTACTTTTCACAGTACAATAGTTATAACAATTGGTATTATTATCGAAATATGTTATCCTAATGCAAATCGATAGAAAACATATCCTTTGTTCAATTTGAAAATGTCTATTATAGTTCTTGTACAACACTGGAACACAAAGTGAACGTACCATAATGTGTATCTCACATTTCCAAACTATTCTGCGACTAAATCCAACATTTCATAATCCAAATTTATTTATTAAATCACATTTTATTCAGAGCGCCAACATTTCCTTCCGAACCAAACCAAAACCAAAACCCTACTAAACAGGTTTATTATACAGTACAACATTAGTGTTGGTGGTTACATGTGAAATGTCCGCGAACAATGGGGACTTGCAGGCTCGTGTGACCTTTCAATATCATGTGACCATTAAAGCATTCCTTAATTATTTGGCATATTTTGTCTGTTGAGGACATGAAACCCTTCCTTCCGAGTGGTTATTTTATTATTTTATTTTATCCCACCTATGATCAAACCATCAACATATTGTTGCCAATTTTAGCAAAACGGACCTGTTTGGGATCCCCACTACTCCACTACTCGTACTCCAATGGTCATATCAGGTTCACCTTTTAAAAAATATGTTCCTTGATACGGATACTGTATGAATCAAGTGCAAAAAAGAATTATTTTAGGGGTTAGTTTATTGGTTCATTTTGGAAATTCTTCGCATTTAGGGGAGTTGCATAGTCGCCTGACCTTTCAAACCACAGTAACACTTAGAAAAAGATCCATAATTGTTTGACATAATAATTATGTTATCTTGTAGTGAACCTCATAGTGGTCATTGCTTATTTAACGTTGATAACGTAGGCCTGTCGTTTTATGGGCATTCGTCTTCCCCTTACATATAAAATATCAAAGTTCTGCCGTTTCGACACATTTCAGAAAAATTGTTAACATTGGTAGATTCTGGAAAAAGACACCCACCATATATACAAGCTATCAGTACCTCTCTTTCACACACTGATTTGGATTCCTTATCCTGGCAACATGCTCAGTTTGTCACACAACCTAATGTTTGATAGTGGTTTACCACAACCAAGACAGCGTTGTTGCATAATATGTACATAATATAAACTTTATTTTAGGTTTATGACGCAACAGCAGATTAGCATATTAAGATATGCATACAGTTTTCGCCCGACTTACATGAATCACAAGCCTACGTTAAATAAACAGTGTCAGAATAGTTTGGATTAGTCATCAAAACAGTTTAATTCACAGAGAGTACTCAGCCCTTCTCGGGTCGGTCCTTTAATTCTAATACTGATCATTGAATTAAATTGTTGGTCATTGTTGGTAAATGTACATGAAATTGTTTAAATAAGTTACCCAGATGCCACGTGATGATATTAACAGTCTTTCAGATGGGACTTTAAGCCGATCTCGTGTAGGTGTGTTACACCGTGCACGTAAACGATCCAGAGGAAATTCTGGAATGGGTCTCTCTCTGTACCATTGCACTATCATCTATGGGCAACCGGTAGCGACGATAAATAAACGTAAGCACACACACACGTGATGATAATGGTATGCAGCGTTAACAGCACCGAACTGGAGCGACCTAGTTGACCAGATATCTAACTGTCACATCCGTAGACATGCTCCTGCGGGATGACCAACAGTGATGAGGGTGGCCTTAAGAAGAACCTTTCGAGCGAAGTAACCACCAGGACTTGTCAACCTGAAGAGGAAGACGATGCCTCCTCCAATTGTTACCCTTTAATGCACAATCACCGGAAACATCAAGACCATCATCCAGCAAGACAACACTCAACAAATCAACCACATTACACGAATATTGGAAGGTACTAAGAACACACGAATATAATCTTCTGAGAATGCTTGCCCACATGGTTCTCCGGGGGCGATGGTAAAGAAAGGGAATCATCATCATCAGCAGTAGTAGTCCACTAGGCCACTGACCCGTCACATAAAGGTGACCCGTCGCTTTAGGATGTGTAGTCCAAGTATTAACCACTGGACCACTTACTACATTTTGGCTGCCCATTAATATAATTATTCCAGTTGCCACATTGTAACTTACCTGACGTTAGTGTTTACGTCAACATCCATTCATGGTTGTACATGATTACCACGCCATCCGCCATATCACGAAGATAGTCAGTGTCTGCAAATACAAGACATAGGGGGGTTAGCTACTTATTAGATATGCGTGTAGGCCTACACTTATTCCAGACTAATCGTATATACACTGTCATTTCAATTTAGTTGTATCTGAAGCTAACATATTACACGTACATTAAGTTTTCCAATTGGTACGATATTGTGTGAAGGCTTACACACTACATATGTAATTTATTACTGATTAGCGCAGTGGTTAGCGCGCTCGCTTCTCACCAATGTAACCCGGGTTCGATCCTCGGAACGGGAAGTATGTGAGATGGTACGGTGGTCGCCAGATCGGACAGGTGGGTTTTCTCCAGCTACTCCGGTTTCCTTCCACACATATTTACGCTTTCATCCGCTCCAACGAGAGTGATTAATATAAGTTGTTAAAAACTTGCTTCACAGTCGTTGTAAAATAAATAAAGTTTAAACTAAAATGACCGCCATCTTTTGAAAATCTATGTTCGACTTATTTTCAACAGTAGTAAAGTTCGCCTCCGTGGTCGAGTGGTTAAGGTCACTGACTTGTATACCACTGTAACGTATCATCACTGATGGTCACGGGTTCGAGCCCCACTCAGACCATGTCCATTTAAATGAAAATGTTGGCAGTTTCTTACGGAGTTTGGTGCACCAGGTACTGATTAAGCACTGGAGCCTGCTCAGTAAAGTTGTTGTCGCTCAAATGGGCAACGGGTAGCTACGTTAAATAAACTTAAATTAAAAAAAAAAACAGAAAACATGTGGAATTTAAATGCCTTGCCAAAGGGCACAATCGTAATGGCTCCAGAGGGGCTCGAACTCCAGACCATTCGCACCTGAAGCGAACGCACTATCACTGCGCTATCACGACTTCCAAATGTGTGTACTTTGTGCACGCTTTATTTAATCCCGTTTTACCCACATTTAGAAAACATTAAAATCTAGAGTTGTGAATTTAGTTCATTTTGCTCCATTGTCGACGGCATATGCATGTACTTGTACGTGTTCGCATTCAGCTAATAAGTCCGTACTCAAGGTTATATTAATAACAATTATATTACAATGCCACTGTTTATATACATTCAGGTTAATCACTTATAAACAAGAGTATTAATCACTTATAAACAAGAACAATCCAAGATAGCAAACCTCGGACACCCTCAAATGTCTTTGCTTGCCCTATCTCACAATGGTGAAGAAATCACTTCCATGATATAATGGGTTCGGTTCGATCTTGACCCGATGCCCACCTTTCGGACCACCAAATTCCGTAACTGTGTGCGTAATCCTGCTAGCAAATAAACACACGGAGGCTTGTATGTATAGGTATATACAGTCAAACCTGTGTTAGTGGTCACCTCTATTAAGCAGCCACCCTGTATTAAGCAGCCAGTTGCCTTATTCCCAATATGTTGTTTTGTTATATATTTGACCTCTATTAAGCAGCCATCTGTGTTAAGCAGCCACTTTCTGTGATTCCATTAGCTGTTAGGTTAACACAGGTTTGACTGTATATATATATATATATATATTATATATATATATATATATATATATATAGAGAGAGAGAGAGAGAGAGAGAGAGAGAGAGAGAGAGAGAGAGGAGAGAGAGAGAGAGAGAGGAGGGGGGGGGGGGAGAGAGAGAGAGAGAGAGAGAGAGAGAGCTAATACGTAATGCAATGCACCTGTTATCTCTGTAGACAGACCGATAGTCAATAAATATCAGCGATGCATATACTTGACTTATGGAACCATGCCTACCGGTGCCCATGAGCAACATGAGCTGTCCGTTTAGCGCAGTGGTTAGCGCGCTCGCTCTCACCAATGCAACCCAGGTCCAATCATCGGACCGGGAAGCATGTGAGGTGGTAAGGTGATCGCCAGATCGGACAGGTGGGTTTTCTCCGGGTACTCCGGTTTCCTCCCATACGAATGACCACATTTACGCTTTCATCCGCGCCAACGAGAGTGATTAATATAAGTTGTTAGAACTTGCTTCGCAATCGTTGTAAAAGATATAAAGTTTAAATTTTCAAAAAACATGAGCAACAGGGTAGACTGAGGAAATAATGATAGATAACGTACTTCTGTCTGCAAGTTGAGGATATAACTACATTGTGAATACCACTGCGTATGTTGGCCGTAAGTGAGACCAAAGTATGTATTTAGATGAACTTTGAACAAAAGCTGACGAAGACACAATCGGATCAGAACTAGCATTACTAGGTTATGCAGTTGACTGACTGGAAGTGAAAATATCAGGTATTCACAATATTGAAACAGCAGCATTGTTCGTCAGATATAGTGTATCGGACTCGTCGCCATTGTTTTCGTGGTTACTGAAATTGCAAATGCCACGTATGTCCGGTGGGTAAACCGTTGGACGTTTGTGTCAATTAGTTTATTCAAAGATATTTAGCGCGATTGCTAAGCAAGTTCTTACAACTTATACTAATCACTCTCGAGACCTCATTGCTGATGGAATCCATCGTCACAAGAGAATATGCAACGTGGAATGTCCATGCATGCCTTGCCTGGGCCAATCGTAACGGCTGCAGCGGGGCTCGAACTCCGGGCCTTTCGTACCTGAAGGGAACGCGTTTTTGTGTCAATAATGATGTTATATTATGATGATGCTACTAGTAATACATTAGTTATTATTTGTGATAATCAGGTTTATTATTGGTTCTCAAATGTATTGGAATGTGTTATCAACAGCAATGATAATGAATATTTTATGCGATATAGCGTAACATGAGAAAACTTAGCGGACGCAACACAATCGCCTGTCCTGGAGAGCAGTAAGTCATAACTGGCTTCACTATAAATCACTATATAAATTATGATTGTATTTGTATTTTTTAAAGATTGCGAAAGAAACTTTTAACAACTTATATTAATTCCCCCGTGTTGCGCGGATGAAAGCGTATGTGTGGTCATTCGTGTGGGAGGAAACCGGAGTACCCGGGTAAAGACCACCTGTCCGATCTGGCGACCACTGTACCATCTCACGTAGTTCCCTCTTTGATAATCGAATCGGGGTTGCATTGGTGAGAAGTTAAGCTATACGATTACAATAAACAGACACTTCGAGTGTCTGCTATGAATACGGTGAGTTGTATTCATGGAGCGGCACGACATTATTAAATGCACCACACATGACGGAATATGCCAACCTGCAATGAAAGACGTTCTGTTATCAAATACCAATATTGTCTTTCCCATGCGTGGTAGTTAGTAATCATATAAATTCCAATAAGTTTAATCCTTTATTTTGTTTGCTCTTTATATAACTTATACAGTATGATACAAATATTGCACTCTAGACAAAGATGAAATAAATACGGGTCAGACAGTACGTTTAGTCAGCAGATTAGCCGAAACCGAATACTAATTGGATGGATGGAACATTATACGAAATGGACGGACAAGTATTAATATACATGTATCGCATTTTGAGAAATTGTTAGCAAATCAGACAGCGTTTGTAGGGGAGAGACGTACTGTCTATAAGAATGATCAGATATGTTCCCGGACCTATCCATGAACGTGCACCAGTCATGTACAACTGAATATAATTTGAAAAAAATACTGATGAGAACTTCGAATACAACCGTGTCCAGGGATCGCAGGTTCGATCCCCTGTCTGCCCATAATAAAACTAACAGTCTTTCAGATGGGACTTTAAACCGAGGTTTCGTGTCGATGCTTTACACCGTGCACGTAAAAGAACCAGAGGAGACTCTGGAATGGGTCTCTGTCTGTATCATGTACTATCCTCCACAATCTAAAATGACTCTTCAGGAGGCGTCGCTCATATGGGCAACCGGTAGCGACGGTAAATAAAAGTAAAACACACACGCTTCTGGTTACTATCGATACATCATTATGTCGTGTGGTGGCTAAGAATGTTGCAGGCCCGATGCATCCTAAAATGAATTAATATTTTTATTTCGTAATAGTTGTTCATGGGTTTGTCACACTAATGATAGCCGAAAACTAATGCATACAGAACCAGCCGTCACTGCGTTACACTATGCCATATGCAGGTCCGTAGCCAAACTGAGTCTAACCGAGGCACTCGCCTCGATTAGAATTTGGCAAGTAACGATATGTATATAGAAAAACTGATAAAACTGCCTTCAGAATGCACAAACAAGCATACACAAAAATAATTCGACGAGGGGTCGCCTAGGTTATTTTCAGATTCTGGCTACGGCACTGATATGCATTTTTCAAGATAGGAACACAAACACACATAACTGGTCCAATAAATCATGTTTTGTCCTACTTCTTTGGCCTTAACTGTTAACGCGCACAGGGCCGCTAATCGGCCTGGTATGTACATTTAATGTACGTCGGGGTCAGTGAATGTAACACACCATAACGTAATAAGCAATTGTAATTGTCATTTACGGGTCATTAAAACAAGTTTATTAAATCAACTATATGGTATATAGTAAGCGAATGACAGAATATGTCATGCTTATTGAAAGCTTTAACCTATCATAATTATATTATATGGTACAACATACATGCGTAAGTATAAATATACCGCAACCAATAATTGTAGACACGTACGCATTTCATTTTCCACACTTCCGTTATGTTTAATAGGCCACAATTCCGTTATGTTTCATAGGCCACAATTCCGGTATGTTTGATAGGCCACAATTCCGTTATGTTTGATAGGCCACAATTCCGGTATGTTTGATAGGCCATCATTAAGTTATGTTTGATAGGCCACAATTCCGCTATGTTTGATAGGCCACAATTCCGTTATGTTTGATAGGCCACAATTCCGTTATGTTTGATAGGCCATAATTATGTTATGTTTGATAGGCCACAATTCCGTTATGTTTGATAGGCTATAATTACGTTATGTTTGATAGGCCACAATTCCGTTATGTTTGATAGGCTATAATTACGTTATGTTTGATAGGCCACAATTCCGTTATGTTTGATAGGCCACAATTCCGTTATGTTTGATAGGCTATAATTACGTTATGTTTGATAGGCTATAATTACGTTATGTTTGATAGGCTACAATTTCGTTATGTTTGATAGGCCATCATTACGTTATGTTTGATAGGCCACAATTCCGTTATATTTGATAGGCTATAATTACGTCATGTTTGATAGGCCACAATTCCGTTATGTTTGATAGACCACAATTCCGTTATGTTTGATAGGCTACGTTATGTTTGATAGGCCACAATTCCATTATGTTTGACAGGCCATAATTACGTTATGTTTGATAGGCTATAATTACGTTATGTTTGATAGGCCACAATTCCATTATGTTTGATAGGCCACAATTCCATTATGTTTGATAGGCTATAATTACGTTATGTTTGATAGGCCACAATTCCGCTATGTTTAATAGGCTATAATTACGTTATGTTTGATAGGCCACAATTCCGTTATGTGTGATAGGCCACAATTCCGTTATGTTTGATAGGCTATAATTACGCTATGTTTGATAGGCCACAATTCCGCTATGTTTAATAGGCTATAATTACGTTATATTTCATAGGCCACAATTCCGTTATGTGTGATAGGCCACAATTCCGTTATGTTTGATAGGCTATAATTACGCTATGTTTGATAGGCCACAATCCCGTTATGTTTGATAGGCTATAATTACGCTATGTTTGATAGACCACGTTTACATTATATTTCATAGGCCACAATTCCGTTATGTTTGATAGGCTATAATTACATTATGTTTGATAGGCTATAATTACGTTATGTTTGATAGGCCACGTTTACGTTATATTTCATAGGCCACAATTCCGTTATGTTTGATAGGCCACAATTCCGTTATGTTTGATAGGCTATAATTATGCTATGTTTGATAGGCCACAATCCCGTTATGTTTGATAGGCTATAATTACGCTATGTTTGATAGACCACGTTTACATTATATTTCATAGGCCACAATTCCGCTATGCTTGATAGGCTATAATTACGTTATATTTCATAGGCCACAATTCCGTTATGTTTGATAGGCTATAATTACATTATGTTTGATAGGCTATAATTATGTTATGTTTGATAGGCCACAATTCCATTATGTTTGATAGGCCACAATTCCGTTATGTTTGATAGGCCACAATTCCATTATTTTTGATAGGCCACAATTCCGTTATGTTTGATAGGCCACAATTCCATTATGTTTGATAGGCTATAATTACGTTATGTTTGATAGGCCACGTTTACGTTATATTTCATAGGCCACAATTCCGTTATGTTTGATAGGCTATAATTACGTTATGTTTGATAGGCCACAATCGTTATTTATAGGCCACAATTCCGTTATGTTTGATAGGCCACGTTTACGTTATATTTCATAGGCCACAATTCCGTTATGATTGATAGGCTATAATTACGTTATGTTTGATAGGCTATAATTACGTTATGTTTGATAGGCCACAATTCCGTTATGTTTGATAGGCCACAATTCCGTTATGTTTGATAGGCCACAATTACGTATTTGATAGGCCACAATTCGTTATGTTTGATAGGCCACAATTCCGTTATGTTTGATAGGCTATAATTACGTTATGTTTGATAGGCCACAATTCCGTTATGTTTGATAGGCCACAATTCCGCTATGTTTGATAGGCTATAATTATATTTCATAGGCCACAATTCCGCTATGTTTGATAGGCTATAATTACGTTATATTTCATAGGCCACAATTCCGTTATGTTTGATAGGCCACAATTCGTTATGTTTGATAGGCTATAATTACGTTATGTTTGATAGGCCACAATTCCGTTATGTTTGATAGGCCACAATTCCGTTATGTTTGATAGGCACGTTATATATTTGATAGGCCACAATTCCGTTATGTTTGATAGGCCATAATTACGTTATGTTTGATAGGCTATAATTACGTGTGTATGTTTGATAGGCCACAATCCCGTTATGTTTGATAGGCCACAATTCCGTTATGTTTGATAGGCCACGTTTACGTTATATTTCATAGGCCACAATTCCGTTATGTTTGATAGGCCATAATTACGTTATGTTTGATAGGCTATAATTACGTTATGTTTGATAGGCCACAATTCCGTTATGTTTGATAGGCCACAATTCCGTTATGTTTGATAGGCCACAATTCCGTTATGTTTGATAGGCCACAATTCCGTTATGTTTGATAGGCTATAATTACGTTATGTTTGATAGGCCACAATTCCGTTATGTTTGATAGGCCACAATTCCGTTATGTTTGATAGGCCACAATTCCATTATTTTTGATAGGCCACAATTCCGTTATGTTTGATAGGCCACAATTCCATTATGTTTGATAGGCTATAATTACGTTATGTTTGATAGGCCACGTTTACGTTATATTTCATAGGCCACAATTCCGTTATGTTTGATAGGCTATAATTACGTTATGTTTGATAGGCCACAATCCCGTTATGTTTGATAGGCCACAATTACGTTATGTTTGATAGGCCACGTTTACGTTATATTTCATAGGCCACAATTCCGTTATGTTTGATAGGCTATAATTACGTTATTTTCATAGGCCACAATTCCGTTATGTTTGATAGGCTATAATTACATTATGTTTGATAGGCTATAATTACGTTATGTTTGATAGGCCACAATTCCGTTATGTTTGATAGGCCACAATTCCATTATGTTTGATAGGCTATAATTACGTTATGTTTGATAGGCCACGTTTACGTTATATTTCATAGGCCACAATTCCGTTATGTTTGATAGGCCACAATTCCGTTATGTTTGATAGGCTATAATTACGCTATGTTTGATAGGCCACAATCCCGTTATGTTTGATAGGCTATAATTACGCTATGTTTGATAGACCACGTTTACATTATATTTCATAGGCCACAATTCCGCTATGCTTGATAGGCTATAATTACGTTATATTTCATAGGCCACAATTCCGTTATGTTTGATAGGCTATAATTACATTATGTTTGATAGGCTATAATTACGTTATGTTTGATAGGCCACAATTCCATTATGTTTGATAGGCCACAATTCCGTTATGTTTGATAGGCCACAATTCCATTATTTTTGATAGGCCACAATTCCGTTATTTTTGATAGGCCACAATTCCGTTATGTTTGATAGGCCACAATTCCATTATGTTTGATAGGCTATAATTCCGTTATGTTTGATAGGCCACAATTCCATTATGTTTGATAGGCTATAATTACGTTATGTTTGATAGGCCACGTTTACGTTATATTTCATAGGCCACAATTCCGTTATGTTTGATAGGCTATAATTACGTTATGTTTGATAGGCCACAATCCCGTTATGCTTGATAGGCCACAATTCCGTTATGTTTGATAGGCCACGTTTACGTTATATTTCATAGGCCACAATTCCGTTATGATTGATAGGCTATAATTACGTTATGTTTGATAGGCTATAATTACGTTATGTTTGATAGGCCACAATCCCGTTATGTTTGATAGGTCACAATCCCGTTATGTTTGATAGGCCACAATTCCGTTATGTTTGATAGGCCACAATTCCGTTATGTTTGATAGGCTATAATTACGTTATGTTTGATAGGCCACAATTCCGTTATGTTTGATAGGCTACAATTCCGTTATGTTTGATAGGCCACAATTCCATTATTTTTGATAGGCACAATTCCGTTATGTTTGATAGGCCACAATTCCTTATGTTTGATAGGCTATAATTACGTTATGTTTGATAGGCCACGTTTACGTTATATTTCATAGGCCACAATTCCGTTATGTTTGATAGGCTACATTATGTTTGATAGGCTATAATACGTTATGTTTGATAGGCCACGTTTACGTTATATTTCATAGGCCACAATTCGTTATGTTTGATAGGCCACAATTCCGTTATGTTTGATAGGCTATAATTTGCTATGTTTGATAGGCCACAATCCCGTTATGTTTGATAGGCTATAATTACGCTATGTTTGATAGACCACGTTTACATTATATTTCATAGGCCACAATTCCGCTATGCTTGATAGGCTATAATTACGTTATATTTCATAGGCCACAATTCCGTTATGTTTGATAGGCTATAATTACATTATGTTTGATAGGCTATAATTACGTTATGTTTGATAGGCCACAATTCCATTATGTTTGATAGGCCACAATTCCGTTATGTTTGATAGGCTACAATTCCATTATTTTTGATAGGCCACAATTCCGTTATGTTTGATAGGCTATAATTACATTATGTTTGATAGGCTATAATTACGTTATGTTTGATAGGCCACGTTTACGTTATATTTCATAGGCCACAATTCCGTTATGTTTGATAGGCCACAATTCCGTTATGTTTGATAGGCTATAATTACGTTATGTTTGATAGGCCACAATTACGTTATGTTTGATAGGCCACAATTCCGTTATGTTTGATAGGCCACAATTCCGTTATGTTTGATAGGCCACAATTACGTTATGTTTGATAGGCTATAATTCCGTTATGTTTGATAGGCTATAATTACGTTATGTTTGATAGGCCACAATTCCGTTATGTTTGATAGGCCACAATTCCATTATGTTTGATAGGCTATAATTACGTTATGTTTGATAGGCCACAATTCCGTTATGTTTGATAGGCCACAATTCCGTTATGTTTGATAGGCTATAATTACGTTATGTTTGATAGGCCACAATTCCGTTATGTTTGATAGGCTATAATTACGTTATGTTTGATAGGCCACGTTTACGTTATATTTCATAGGCCACAATTCCGTTATGTTTGATAGGCTATAATTACGTTATGTTTGATAGGCCACAATTACTTATGTTTGATAGGCCACAATTCCGTTATGTTTGATAGGCTTAATAATTACATTATGTTTGATAGGCTATAATTACGTTATGTTTGATAGGCCACGTTTACGTTATATTTCATAGGCCACAATTCCGTTATGTTTGATAGGCCACAATTCCGTTATGTTTGATAGGCTATAATTATGCTATGTTTGATAGGCCACAATCCCGTTATGTTTGATAGGCTATAATTACGCTATGTTTGATAGACCACGTTTACATTATATTTCATAGGCCACAATTCCGCTATGCTTGATAGGCTATAATTACGTTATATTTCATAGGCCACAATTCCGTTATGTTTGATAGGCTATAATTACATTATGTTTGATAGGCTATAATTATGTTATGTTTGATAGGCCACAATTCCATTATGTTTGATAGGCCACAATTCCGTTATGTTTGATAGGCCACAATTCCATTATTTTTGATAGGCCACAATTCCGTTATGTTTGATAGGCCACAATTCCATTATGTTTGATAGGCTATAATTACGTTATGTTTGATAGGCCACGTTTACGTTATATTTCATAGGCCACAATTCCGTTATGTTTGATAGGCTATAATTACGTTATGTTTGATAGGCCACAATCCCGTTATGCTTGATAGGCCACAATTCCGTTATGTTTGATAGGCCACGTTTACGTTATATTTCATAGGCCACAATTCCGTTATGATTGATAGGCTATAATTACGTTATATTTCATAGGCCACAATTCCGTTATGTTTGATAGGCTATAATTACATTATGTTTGATAGGCTATAATTACGTTATGTTTGATAGGCCACGTTTACGTTAATTTCATAGGCCACAATTCCGTTATGTTTGATAGGCCACATTCCGTTATGTTTGATAGGCTATAATTACGCTATGTTTGATAGGCCACAATCCCGTTATGTTTGATAGGCTATAATTACGCTATGTTTGATAGACCACGTTTACATTATATTTCATAGGCCACAATTCCGCTATGCTTGATAGGCTATAATTACGTTATATTTCATAGGCCACAATTCCGTTATGTTTGATAGGCTATAATTACATTATGTTTGATAGGCTATAATTACGTTATGTTTGATAGGCCACAATTCCGTTATGTTTGATAGACCACAATTCCGTTATGTTTGATAGGCTACGTTATGTTTGATAGGCCACAATTCCATTATGTTTGACAGGCCATAATTACGTTATGTTTGATAGGCTATAATTACGTTATGTTTGATAGGCCACAATTCCATTATGTTTGATAGGCCACAATTCCATTATGTTTGATAGGCTATAATTACGTTATGTTTGATAGGCCACAATTCCGCTATGTTTAATAGGCTATAATTACGTT
>CM026387.1:48683746-48699964 GCA_014843695.1 Archivesica marissinica
GTACTGTGTGAAACTAGTTTATAATAATAATAATAATAAAGACTTTATTTTACGGATGTTAATCTACCATGAGGCCATCGACAAATATACAAAGCAAATGCAATCAAAAGATAGGACTATAAGTGAATATTGCATATTGGAATTGCATAGTAATGTGAAAGCTGAAAAGTATAATATGTAATGGAATATGATGATATACTAGTATGCAATTGGCTAGTAGAGTAGAAAAGGGGGAATGAAACAAATTAATGACAATAAATATATATAACAATTAGCAGACGTATAGGGCAATACAAAGTACACTACCGGATGGCACACAAACTATGGAAAACATATCTGGAGAGAATGGTCTAGAGGGGGTAATGACAAATAGTCTCCACAGTGTGAACATTTGTGCCATGGTGTTTGAAATGGTGAAGTTATCCTGTTGATAACTTCAATATATCAATATTGACCTGTAATCTCCAAGTGTGACCCGGTTCTTGGACGCGACACATCATCTTCACAGGGGGAACATGTGTGCCACATTATGTCAGCATCCCCTCACCGATGACATAGTTACAGAGCAGACACGATATAGTATACCAATACTTGACCGTAACACTCAAGTGTGATCTTGACCTTTGGGGTATTGTCACGTGTCTTGGACGCAATATGTCATCTTCATGTGACGGACATTTCTACGTATTTATTTGAAAATCCTCAAATGATTGACAAAGCTACAGCCAGTACACGAAATATGCATATCAATATTGTTGATGAAGAAGACGAAGACGACGAAGAAGAAGACAAAGAAGAAGACAAAGAAGAAGACAAAGAAGAAGACAAAGAAGAAGACAAAGAAGAAGACAAAGAAGAAGACGAATACGAAGAAGTAGAAGACGAAGACGAATATACAGTTTACGCATTACGAAGTATAGCGTGAACTATTTGTCTTTCGTAGATTGATTGTATTGGTCAGTTCTTGCACGGGTTTTTTCATGGTATGTGTATCTAGTGTAAAAGTATTGAAATGTTCATTCTACTAGACGATTTCGTGCAGAAAACATTAAATTGTATTTGTGAATTTTGATTTGTAACCAAAATTGTAATAACTGTAAAATGTGTATTGATACGTTACTGGCTTTGATGAGGCCCAACATTTGATTTGATGTTGACAAACCGGCACAGATTTCCAGGTTTTTGTCCTATAGAAAATGGTTTTTTATCCCTGTTTTTTTCTTCTGGACGAGTCAAATCAACGCAGTATGCAGATGGAAAGTTATTTTTGAATATTTTAGAAATTTGGGATTTCAAATAAATTCATGGTATAAATCATTGTATAAATCATTGTCGGAACGTTGTGTTCAGTCTGTTAGCGTATGTAAATCATAATAATATTATGTATGCCAGAGCGTGGCTGACATGTGGAATGATTTTCAAACACACTGTATACAATACATCGTGCTAATACAAATTTATTTTAGCTCGATTGCGAAACAAGTTCTTTCAACTTATATTAATCACTCTCGAGACCTCATTCCTGATGGAATCCATCGCCATGAAGGAGAGAGAAGAAGCAATGTGAAATTGAAATGGCTTGCCTAAGGGCATACTCGTAACGGCTCCAGCGAAGCTCGAACTCCAGGCCTTTCGCACCTGAAGCGAACTCGCTACCATTGCGCTATCACGACTTCCATCGTGTATAACCAGGTGTCAGATAGATGCTCATCAACAATAAACGCACGCCGCCAAGTCATTGCAATGTAATGAGTTGTTATTATTGTTAAAGCGACACTACATCGTTGAAAACGCAAATGTCTGCAGAATGTAATTTCCTATTATATGGTATAATATTTTTCCAAATATTTGCATCAAAAACGGAGTATTTCAACAAATAAACAATATATACCCGGTTTGTTGACATAACAAAATAATGTAAATAGGGTCGACATGCATGTGTAATACAATTCGTGTATCCGGAATAACATGATTTATGCTACAGATTTACCGTTATATCTCACATGTGTGCCTATGCATATTTATTTCTAGACTAATCTTAGTTAAATTATCTCTAAACAAAAGTATCGCTCGTTTAGTATTGACTCCAATGACAAAGAAACGTCAATTCAGGAGCGTGGATGACCGTTATATGAAATCCTACTTTCACTTTTGAAGTTTGTAGAACACTGTTTATTGATTCAATGTTAGTGTTCAAATGTATTGAGCAGAATTTGTTGTAGCAATGCATTTATACGTGAACAAAATGCATTTTATTGCTTTTTGCGATGTAATGTCGCTTTAAGTGTATCAAAGAAGAAATACTTTTATTTAACGAGATAACTCAACAAATTAAAACATGAAATAGCATAATGAAACATGTAAACAGTAACCAGTAAAACTTTCATAGGACATAATATATAAGCTGCAAGAACTAATACTTATATTCATGTATAATTATAAATGATGAGTTTATTAGGTTATTGGTATGTTCTTTGCACCACCTGATATATATCAAGCTTTGAAGTGTGGAACAGAATGCGCTGTTTTGATGTGATAAGGGATGGAATTCCACAAGTGTAACCCTGAATATAAGAAAGATTGTCTAAACAGTTCAGTAGTTGGCTTAGGGGGGTACAGTTGTAGCGAGCAGTGCTCTGGTGCAATAATTTCGCGTCACCAGGTCATCACTCACTGTCAATACCAATCGTTTTAACATTATGTATAGGATATAAGCCGAAAATGATTCAATATGTAAACTATTGGACTGTGTGAGGCGCATAGCCCCTAAGACAGTACCAATAGTTTACATATTGTATCTGTTTGAGGCTTATAATCTTACTTAAAACACTAATATATCAAGATCCTACTAATTTAAATTGTTAATTTCGTACATGTACCCGCATAATTTAATATAATACTAATAATAATGGACTGCAAATACAAAGGTATGACGTCACGACAGTGTTTTAAAAGTATATACCCATACCGGTAGTGGGACAGGTGGGGCAGGTGGGACAGGTGGGACAGGTGGGACAGGTGGGGAAGGTGGGGCAGGTGGGACATGTGTGACAGGTGGGGCAGGTGGGACACGCGGGGCAGATGGGGCAGATGGGGCAGGTGGGACAGGTGGGGCAGGTGGGTCAGGTGGGACAGGTGGGGCAGGTTGGACAGGCGGGAAAGGTGGGGCAGGTGGGACAGGTGGGACAGTGTTACAGTAAGCACTATTTTGATGACGAACATATGTAACTCTCGTCACAATAAACGCACGCCGCCAAGTCATTGCAATGTAGTGAGTTGTTATTATTGTTAAAGCGACACTACATCGGTGAAAACGCAAATGTCTGCAGAATGTAATTTGCTATTGTATGGTATAATTTGTTTCCAAATATTTGCCTCAAAAACTGATTATTTCAATAAATAAATATACAAACGTCATATACGAGGTTTGTTGACACAACAAAATAATATAAATAGAGTGGACATTCATGCGTAATACAAAGCGTTTATCCTGAATAACACGAGTTATGCTACATACTTACCGTGATATCTCACATGTGTGCCTATGCATTTATTTGTAGACTGTTTAGTATTGAATTCAATGACAACAAACGTCAATTGATGAGCCTGGATGACCGTTATATGCAATCCTAATTCCACGTTTGAAAGTGTGTATACCACAAAAACACTGTTTATTTGATTCAATGTTAGTGTTCGATGTATTCAGAAGAATTCGTAGGTGAAAAAAAAAGCATTTTATTTGCTATTTGCGATGTAATGTCGCTTTACATGTTAGGAGAAATTGAGAGGACCTATCATAACGGTCTGATCGATGTTATTGTAATGTTATGAATTAACTTATGCACCATATGTTACAAATGTAGACAAATCGTTTCAAATTAGATTACAACATTCCTGTATATACATGTATTAATACATTATATGGATGGCTTGTGTAATGTCGGTTGTTCTACTCGGGTGCCAAATCGTATCTGAAATATTATCTGGAACGGCACCTGGTCTTTCCTCCACCAATCAAATGTTTAAATGTTCGAACTTTATTTATTTTACAACGATTGCGAAGCAAGTTTTAGCAACTTATATTAATCACTCTCGTTGGCGCGGATGAAAGTGTAAATGTGGTCATTCATGTGGGAGGAAACCGGAGTACCTGGTATAAAACCCACCTATCCGATCTGGCGACCACCGTACCATCTCACATAATTTCCCGGTCCGAGGATCGAACCCGGGTTGCATTGCTGACAACAATAGTCCGTGAAGAATTGAGGTATACATGTACTCTTATAATCATTTAGTGGTGGTTACTGGAGGATATATTGCCTACACTATTATAGTCATTAAGTGGTGATTAATGGGCGATATATCCTACACGATTACAGTCATTGAGTGGTGGTTACTGGGGGATATATCCTACACTATTACAGTCATTGAGTGGTGGTTACTGGGGGGCATATCCTACACTATTATAGTCATTGAATTGTGGTTACTGGGGGATATTGCCTACACTATTACAGTCATTGAGTGGTGGTTACTGGGGGATATTGCCTACACTATTATAGTCATTGAGTGGTGGTTACTGGGGGATATCTCCTACACTATTATAGTCATTAAGTGGTGGTTACTGGGGGATATATCCTACACTTTTATAGTCATTGAGTGGTGGTTACTGGGGGATATATCCTACACGATTACAGTCATTGAGTGGTGGTTACTGGGGGATATCTCCTACACTATTACAGACATTGAGTGGTGGTTACTGGGGGATAAATCCTACACTATTATAGTCATTGAGTGGTGGTTACTGGAGGATATATTGCCTACACTATTATAGTCATTGAGTGGTGGTTACTGGGGGATATCTCCTACACTATTATAGTCATTAAGTGGTGGTTACTGGGGAATATATCCTACACTTTTATAGTCATTGAGTGGTGGTTACTGGGGATATATCCTACACGATTACAGTCATTGAGTGGTGGTTACTGGGGGATATCTCCTACACTATTACAGACATTGAGTGGTGGTTACTGGGGGATAAATCCTACACTATTATAGTCATTGAGTGGTGGTTACTGGAGGATATATTGCCTACACTATTATAGTCATTGAGTGGTGGTTACTGGGGGATATATCCTACACGATTACAGTCATTGAGTGGCGGTTACTGGGGGATATCTCCTACACCATTATAGTCATTGAGTGGTGGTTACTGGGGGATATATCCTACACTATTACAGTCATTGAGTGGTGGTTACGGGGGATATATCCTACACTATTACAGTCATTGAGTGGTGGTTACTGGGGGATATCTCCTACAATATTACAGTCATTGGGTGGTGGTTACTGGGGATATCCTACACTATTACAGTCATTGAGTGGTGGTTACTGGGGGATATATCCTACACTATAACAGTCATTGAGTGGTGGTTACTGGGGGATATCTCCTACACTATTACAGTCATTGAGTGGTGGTTACTGGGGGATATCTCCTACAATATTACAGTCATTGAGTGGTGGTTACTGGGGGATATATCCTACAATATTACAGTTATTGAGTGGTGGTTACGGGGGGATATATCCTACACTATTACAGTCATTGAATGGCGGTTACTGGGGGATATCTCCTACACTATTACATTCATTGAGTGGTGGTTACTGGGGGATATATCCTACACTATTACAGTCATTGAGTGGTGGTTACTGGGGGATATATCCTACACTATTATAGACATTGAGTGGTGGTTACTGGGGGGATATATCCTACACTATTACAGTCATTGAGTGGTGGTTACTGGGGGATATATCCTACACTATTACAGTCATTGAGTTCTGGTTACTGGGGGACATATCATACACTATTACAGTCATTGAGTGGTGGTAACTGGGGGGCATATCATACACTATTACAGTCACTGAGTTCTGGTTACTGGGGGAAATCTCCTACACTATTATAGTCATTGAGTGGTGGTTACTGGGGGATATCTCCTGTTGTCACAAAATGACTCTTGTATTAATGAACACATTATTATAACCCTAAGTCGGGGCCTCATTTTCCCATTTTATAGAAGGGGTTTTCCAATCAAGGTAAACACATCTTCGAAGATCCAGGTAGAAGTGGAATAAAGGGGAGGTATGGTGATCTAAGGTGATCCAATCTTCTTGTATGTTATAGGGGAACTATTTAAAGCGTTTCCTGGCTAATATCGGACAGAGATAACATAATAAGATTTATTTCTGTGTAACCTATTGTAATAAATCCATATACCAGGGCCTCTATAAACTAGTTTATTTTACATATCACCTGATAACGGTAGCACAGGGATTTAGTGAATTGTGAGATTAGCATGGGCTGAACAACTAATTAACACAGTAAGAGACCTGACATATTACCATTCACTTCAAACGACCCAACACGAACTGACCGTGAGTGGAGCAAACGTTGTGAGAATTTGGTCAGAGCGAAATGCGGATTTGATCACGTAAGTGCAATTTATAGATATTTCTTTTTAAACTCAATTTGGCTACTATTCTCACTGTATATTTATAGCCAAATTGTGCAAGGAATCTTGACTGTTTTCACCAGCCTACAGAAGGTGGTGTCTTTTGCGTTATAGCTATTCGAGTAAATTATTGCAATGGTTTAGTATATAGTTTACTTTCACTTGAGTGCGAAACAAGTTCAGTATATAGAACTTGGTATGCAGTTTGCATTCACTTGATTACGATGCATTCACTTGATTATGAAACAAGTTCATTATGTAGAACTGACCGGGGTTTCATTCATTGTAAATTAGTAACCAGGTGGTTATTTATACAACCATAGTTCGCCCGATGGCGAAACATGTTCCATTGGAATAAGGAGTCTAAGGCATGTTACTATGTTGCATACTTTGAATGTAATTACTTTATATTGTTACTTTATATTGTCATGGATGTATAAATGTGAATGTCACTGAGATATCGTCCGTCTGATGTATGAGTGGTGCCAGTCCGATACATTATACGGCATCCGTCCGTTATGAACTAATGTAACCATACACCGCGTACAGTGAATAATTAAGGTGTTATGTACACCGCTTAGTGTACAATTGACGTATTATGTATATACTCGTGTATGAGGGAACTTGATTGATATCATGTAACGTTGATATATTAGAATGTCGATCATGGAACATTGATATACTGGAACTTAATTTGTATAATGGAACTTTGTCGAGGTAATCACATAATTGATAAGATGTCACGAAACTGTATGTATTGACGCGGAAACTGGTGAATTAGATGCGAAGGGCACTATGCGATGGGAGCTGAGCCTACACCAGGTGGAACCGACTTAGTGAAGTCACAGGTATGGAATACAAATGAACATGCATACTAGATGCTCGTCTTTAATATGACGTACTTATAAAATTGTAGCCGCACGCAACGTGGAGTGTGAGATGCTAACAGCTGGGGAACTGCCAATGTGTGGATAGCCGTCGAAGGACGTCGCCCACGTAATCGCCAGATGAGCGACGACAGACCCACCAGGCTAAGCAACTAACAGTGGAACTGCAGACCGGAACGACCCGGAGTTACCACGTGACCGGACAACCAGGAAACCGGCATAGGAGGTTGGCCCGACACGCTAAGATCGGACCAACCCAGATATATGTAAAAACGTTACATCATTGAAATATTCCGCGAATGATTAAATAAATCAACAAGTGTCTACCCAGCAAAGAGAACCAGCAAAGAGAACTAACAACGGAACACGTGAACTTTTCCAGGCCGCCACATAACGTTTCAGTCATTACATCTATATATAGTATCATCATTCATTTATATGTAAATAAATTGTAGATATTGTACATTGTCTTAGTATTCGACCATGGTGAGTAATACCCCTTGGATCATCTTGGGTCACCTACACTATTATAGTCTTTGAGTGGTGGTTACTGGGGGATATATCCTACACTATTACAGTCATTGAGTGGTGGTTACGGGGGGATATTGCCTATACTATTAGTCATTGAGTGGTGGTTACTGGGGGATATCTCCTACACTATTAGTCATTGAGTGGTGGTTACTGGGGGATATCTCCTACACTATTAGTCATTGAGTGGTGGTTATTGGGGGATATCTCCTACACTATTAGTCATTGAGTGGTGGTTACTGGGGGATATCTCCTACACTATTAGTCATTGAGTGGTGGTTACTGGGGGATATCTCCTACACTATTAGTCATTGAGTGGTGGTTACTGTGGGATATCTCCTACACTATTAGTCATTGAGTGGTGGTTACTGGGGGATATATCCTACACTATTAGTCATTGAGTGGTGGTTACTGGGGGATATCTCCTACACTATTACAGTCATTGGGTGGTGGTTACTGGGGGATATCCTACACTATTACAGTCATTGAGTGGTGGTTACTGGGGGATATCTCCTACACTATTAGTCATTGAGTGGTGGTTACTGGGGGATATCTCCTACAATATTAGTCATTGGGTGGTGGTTACTGGGGGATATCCTACACTATTAGTCATTGAGTGGTGGTTACTGGGGGATATCTCCTACACTATTAGTCATTGAGTGGTGGTTACTGGGGGATATCTCCTACACTATTACAGTCATTGAGTGGTGGTTACTGGGGATATCTCATACAATATTAGTCATTGAGTGGTGGTTACTGGGGGATATATCCTACAATATTACAGTTATTGAGTGGAGGTTACGGGGGGATATATCCTACACTATTAGTCATTGGTTACTGGGGGATATCTCCTACACTATTACATTCATTGAGTGGTGGTTACTGAGGATATATCCTACACTGTTGGTCATTGAGTGGTGGTTACTGGGGGATATATCCTACACTATTATAGACATTGAGTGGTGGTTACTGGAGGGGATATCTCCTACACTATTATAGTCATTGAGTGGTGGTTACTGGGGGATATATCCTACACTGTTAGTCATTGAGTGGCGGTTACTGGGGGATATATCCTACACTATTACAGTCATTGAGTTCTGGTTACTGGGGGGCATATCATACACAATTAGTAACTGTGTGGTGGTTATGGGGGATATATCCTACACTATTAGTCGGTCAGTGAGTGGTGGTTACTGGGGACATATCATACACTATTACAGTCACTGAGTTCTGGTTACTGTGGGAAATCTCCTACACTATTATAGTCATTGAGTGGTGGTTACTGGGGGATATATCCTACACTATTAGTCATTGAGTGGTGGTAACTGGGGGGCATATCATACACTATTAGTCACTGTGTGGTGGTTATGGGGGATATCTCCTACACTATTACAGTCATTGAGTGGTGGTTACTGGGGGATATCTCCTACACTATTAGTCATTGAGTGGTGGTTACTGGGGGATATCTCCTACATTATTAGGCATTGAGTGGTGGTTACTGGGGGATATCTCCTACACTATTAGTCATTGAGTGATGGTTACTGGGGGATATATCCAACACTATTACAGTCATTGAGTGGCGGTTACTGGGGGATATATCCTACACTATTAGTCATTGAGTGGTGGTTACTGGGGGATATCTCCTACACTATTACAGTCATTGAGTGGTGGTTACGGGGGATATATCCTACACTATTAGTCATTGAGTGGTGGTTACTGGGGGACATATTGCCTACACTATTATAGTCATTGAGTGGTGGTTACTGGGGGATATATCCTACACTATTACAGTCACGCCCCAGCGGCTGGGGGCAAAAGAAATTCACTGCTGCCTGGCTGGTGTGCAGGTTGGGTAAAACTCCCACGAAACCAGCCGACCGCGTTCCACCAAAAACATATTCTAAAATTTAAATTCAAATACATATCCTAAAACTAAATAAAGTCTTGAAAAATAAATATACCACAGAACTGAAATGTAAAACGCGTTAGAAAATATAAAAATATAACCATTAAAACTGAGAAATTAAATACAAAAAAAAAAACTTTCTAAGTTATTAAACTTATGTTTAAAATATCGTAATACTATACTGTTAGGATTTCAAACACACGAACAATAAAACTAAACAAAAACAAATGAACAAAACAAACGAACAAAACAAACGAACAAAACAAACTAGGTTTAACAAAAATATAAATAAATGATTTTAAATAAATTAAATCTCTTTAGGTAAATATTTTTCCCTTCCCAAACCCTGCATGTATGTCTTTTCTCTCTATCCTTGCTATATCATATATTAACAATGCTCATTTGTTTACCATTTGTGCCTGTGGGTAGCGCACGGGACGAAGATTGTAACATTCATCTGTATTTAATACCATTTGTGTTGTGTACGTTTCACATTTTCTATTCTCGTATCACTATGCACAATTTATACAAAATTGGGAACACATTTTATCCCACTGTTTGATTATTTGAAATATTTTTCACACGGAATATCCACGTAACATCTTCCAAATAGTTCAGTACTCCAATGTATCATCTAACCGTACTCCAATGTATCATCTAACTAGTAGTATGTTTAGGCCTTCACCTAGCTTACGAAACATTTTGAAACAAATCGATTAACCCCTTGTCTGTAGGGATACAATATATAGATCATTTTACGTCTGTGATGGTTGGGGTGAAATCCCCTGATAAAACAGACGCCACCAGTTTGCCGTAGGTGGCGACCCGTAAACCGGAAATAGGGATTCTGGTAGTTGAGGGGGCTCAGGGATCTCCAGCTCCTAACACACTACTTCGACCCTGGCTTCGTATAGACGTGGCGTCTGGGTTGGGCCCGGGCCTAGACAATCGGCTAGTCGTGCCTTGCTCTGGAATCGAAAAACTTATCTGCCTATCTTTCTTACTATATATGTATCGTCAGATACAAACCGTGTGTTGACTACCTTTTTTCCTTTCTTAAAGTAGATTCTTATGAGCGGCGGCTTAACGGGTTAATCGATGGATAAATAGGGGATCTGTGTGACTGTCCAGTTACTGGCAGGATCAGTTTCCTCTACTATCAGTAGAGTATGACAGAAGAGTAGCATTAACGCTAGAGGTAGGAATACCACCTCTAAACTGCGTTCCCTGGTAGGACTCCGAGGCGGGTGGTGCCCTCTTCTGTTGAACATCAAAACAATAACCATGGCTTCCCAAAATTCCCTAAAACGACCACGACCATCGGACGATTCAGAAATACCACTTAAAGCGTATCCAAAATTCTTCATTATTGAATCAGAAATGCATGAAAAAAAAAATTGGCTCACTATCTCCATTTGTTATCGAAAAATCATTGGAAAGTTTAATTGGATCACCAAAATCTGTAAAAAAACTAAGAAACCAAACGTTACTTGTTGAAACTAAATCCAGATCACAAACTGAAAATATTTTAAAAATAAAACAAATATACGACATTGATGTTACTATAACGGAACACAGATCTCTAAACAGTTCCAAAGGTATAATCAAAGATCACATTTTAAAAGGAGTCTCGAACGAAGATATTTTTAAAAATTTAACTCCACAAGGCGTCACTCAAGCTAAAAGATTCATGTACAAAAAAGACGGCCAATTTTTTGAAACTAATACAATTTTATTAACCTTCAACAACACAGTTATTCCACCAAATCTGAAAATCTTTTATAGAATTATAAATGTCGAATTATATATACCAAATCCACTTCGATGTTTCAACTGCCAAAAATTTGGCCACCATGAAGACAACTGTAAAATTACAAAATACTCCATTTGTGAAAATTGTGGTATGGGTGAAAACGATCACCTTACCGCAAATTGCCCCAATCAATCAAAATGCGTAAACTGTAAAAAAGATCACATCTCAAAATCAAACAAATGCGAAACTTGGATAAAAGAAAAAGAAATCATGAAAATAAAGTGCTCACAAAATATCTCTTACTTCGAAGCAAGGAAAATTCAGGAAAATAAACCAGATATATCATACTCTAAAATAGTTCAATCAGCAATAAATAAGCCAATAATGAAAAATGCATACACTCAAACTGAAATTATTACTGAAATTATTACCGAAAAATCCGAAGCCAAAAACAGTTCCAATGACAAAATAAAAACTCACTTATCTTCTCAATCCTCATCCCAATCAACATCTCGTAAATCCCGATCAACATCTGTTATTAAATCAAACTCATCACAGAGTAAAACGAACCAACAAAAAAAAAAAACCAAATAAACCAAATGGACCTAGCAACCTGAAACAAAACTCAGATAGACCACCGAAGGGATCAGTGGATCCCATAAAACAATCGAATAAATTCTATTCATTAGAACATGAAGACATGGAGCTGGTACCAGATCCACCTCCAAACACTAAAATGTAATCTTTTTATGTACCATTTTTTAATCTTCTCTCCGTAAATAATGGATAAGAATAATACAATAATACAATGGAACTGTCGGGGACTAAAAGCAAACTATAATGAGATTTTAATACTTATATCTCTGCTTTCACCAAATATCCTTTGTTTGCAAGAAACTTTCCTAAAATCGACTGACAATATATATTTTAAAGATTTTATCATGTTTAATTTTATAAATAATGATTGTCAAAAGGCATCTGGTGGATCATCCATTCTCATAAAAAAGACTGTTCCACATAGTAAAATAGACTTGACTACAAATTTACAGGCCATTGCTGCCAAGGTTACACTTTCAAAAACATTTACAATTTGTTCCATTTATATACCTCCAAACTCGCCATTAAAACAAAATGATTTAGAGAATCTTGTTGAACAATTACCTCACCCTTTTATGTTAGTTGGAGATTTCAATGGACATAGTAAACTATGGGGATGTACAAATATCAATAATAAAGGAAAAATAATAGAAGACTTTATAACTGAAAATGATCTTTGTCTATTAAATGATAACAAATCGACATACCTTCATCCTGCCACAGGACATTTTTCTGCTTTAGATTTATGTATATGTCATCCAAACATTTTCTTAGATTTTGAATGGTCCGTACATGATGACCTACATGGAAGTGACCACTTCCCAATCGTAATCACAGAAATAAACAAATCAAAAAATGAATTTTACCCACAATGGAATCTACAAAAAGCTAATTGGGAAAAATTCCAAATTTTATGCAGAGAACATTTGATATTGGAAAAGATTGGGAACGAGGATCAAATCACCTCGTTTTCGAATTCACTTTTAAAAATTTCAACGGAATGCATTCCGAAATCCTCTACATCTTCTAAAAGAATTCGACCATGGTTTAATGACGATTGTAAAAATGTTATAAATAAACGAAAGAATGCATTGCGTAAATTTAATAAAACTCCCACAAAAGCAAATCTCTTAAACACACAAATTACACGAGCAAAAGCTCGAAGAACTATAAAAAATGCAAAACGCACTTCATGGCAAAAATATGTATCTACTATAAACTCTAATACATCAATGAAAAGGGTTTGGAATATGGTAGCAAAAATAAATGGCAAGAGGAAAAGCTCAAAAATTGTTCATCTAAATACATCTAATAATAGAACCCATTTAACAAAAAAAGACGTATCCAATGTTTTAGGTGAAAACTTTCAAAACAACTTTTCAACATCAAACTATAATGAGAAGTTTCAGAAATTTAAAACTGAGAAAGAGAAAGAAAAAATTGATTTTCATTCTAGAAATGAAGAAAAATATAATCTACCATTCAATATGTCAGAACTCGAAACTGCTCTACAAAGAACAAAAGAAACGGCCACAGGTCCAGATCAAATCAATTATCAAATTATAAAACATTTACCAAATAATGCAATGATAACTCTTTTAGATATTTTTAATATGACGTGGGAAAGTGAGAACTTTCCCAAAGAATGGAGTGAAGCCATAATCATTCCTATTCCCAAACCAGGAAAAGATCATACAAATCCCACAAATTATCGTCCCATCGCACTAACTAGTTGTCTATGTAAAACCATGGAGAGAATGATTAACGATAGACTTGTTTGGTTCTTGGAATCAAACAGTTTGATTACGAGTTACCAAACGGGTTTTCGGAAAAATAAATGTACAACTGATCATCTAGTAAGACTAGAAACTTATATTCGTAATGCCTTCATCAAAAAAGAACATTTGGTAGCAGTTTTTTTCGATTTAGAAAAGGCATATGATACCACATGGAAATATGGTATTCTCAAAGATTTACACGATTTTGGTCTGAAAGGCCACTTGCCAAATTTTATTGCCAATTTTTTATCAAATAGAAATTTTAAAGTAAGAATTGGCTCAACGCTCTCCGATACATACAAACCAGAGCAAGGGGTGCCTCAAGGTAGTATTTTATCCCCAACACTTTTTAATATTAAAATAAATAGCATTGTGAAATGTTTAAACGAAACAGATTGCTCCTTATATGTAGATGATTTTGTAATGTTCTACAAATCTAAAAATATGGAAACCATTGAACAAAAACTCCAACAATGTCTAAATAAACTTGAAGATTGGGCAAACAAAAATGGTTTCAAATTCTCTAAAATTAAAACTCAATGCGTACATTTCTGTCAATTGAGAGGATTACATCCAGATCCAAATTTAAAAATTTACGGTTCACAAATTCCTGTAGTAGAAGAAGTAAAATTCCTAGGACTTATATTTGACAAAAAATTAACATTCATACCTCATATAAATTATCTACGGACGAAATGTCTAAAAGCTCTAAATATTTGAAGGTGCTCTCCAATACAAATTGGGGAAGCGATTGTCCAGTTCTTATAAATCTATACAGATCACTTATCCGTTCCAAACTGGATTACGGATCCATTGTGTATGGATCGGCGAGAAAATCCTACTTGAAAAAGTTAGATACAATACATCATCACGGTCTACGACTGGCTCTAGGAGCTTTTCGCACATCTCCCGTAGAAAGCTTATATGCTGAAACAAATGAACCCTCTTTATACATACGGAGAGAGAAACTCTCGTTACAATATACAACCAAACTAGCTGCAAATCCCAAAAATCCTGCATTCAATTGCGTTTTCGAGCCTAAAAACAAAATAGTTTACGGACACTCTCCATCCGCCATAAAACCACTAGGTCTCCGTATTAAACCATTATTAGTAGAAGCAAAAATAGATACAACAATTATACAAGAAAACAAGTTGTTAAATAAAGAACCGTGGACTTTGACTACCCCAAACATTATTTTAGATCTTCATTTGTATGAGAATAAGAAAAGTGAAACTAGTCCAGATATTTTTAAAACAAAATTTTTAGAAATAAAATCTAAATATAAAGATTATATATCCATCTACACAGATGGCTCAAAAAGACTTGAAAAGGTTGCATGTGCAGCAGTTACCCATACTAAATCAAGTACTGTAAGATTACCTGATGACAGTTCAATTTTCTCTGCAGAAACACAAGCTATCGACCTAGCTCTTTCCCTTATAACTGTTAACGAAAACGACCAATTTATTATATTTTCCGACTCTTTGTCGGTTTTAACATCTCTCAAACAACCAAACCATTCCAACCCCCTAATTCAACAAATCTTTAAAAGATACATATCTATTAGCTCCTCAAAAACTGTTGTTTTTTGTTGGATTCCCAGTCATATAAACATACGAGGAAATGATGAAGCTGATTTTCTAGCAAAGTCTGCTTTAGACTTGCCAATAACAAACTCTAAAATACCGCATACGCATTTAAAATCCAATATTAGGAAATATGTCGATAGTAAATGTCAAATAAATTGGGACAAACAAGTTGGAAATAAGTTACATGAAATTAAACCCATATTTTCAAGTACATATCGTACAAAACTAAACCGAAAAGAACAAGTTCGTTTGACTCGGTGTCGTATTGGACACACTTTGATTACACATTCTTATATTTTAAATGCAGAAGAACAACCCATATGTATTCCTTGTGATGAGATATTCACAGTGAAGCACTTTTTGCTCCACTGTGCCGACCTCATCTTTACAAGGAATGCATACTTTAATACAAATAGTATACAAGAATTATTCGATTCAGTACTGCCAAGTACAATATTAGGTTTTTAAAAGAAACTCACCTTATAAATAGATTATAATGCAACTTATTGTGATTATCAAGTATATATATTATTTAAAATGTAACCTTTTAACATAGATCACGTTTTTTAAACAATTTTTATTTTTACAAATGTTTTCGACGCCACATGACCTTATTAGGTTGAGGCGTCGGTAAATAAGATATCGTCAAGATATCCATTAAATAAATAAATAAATAA
>CM026387.1:48700964-48716045 GCA_014843695.1 Archivesica marissinica
TTGGTCTTGTAGAGACCACTATTACATTGGTCGTGTAGCGAACACTATTACATTGGTATTGTACCTAACACTATTATATTGGTCTTGTAGCGAACACTATTACATTGGTCGTGTAGCGAACACTATTACATTGGTATTGTACCTAACACTATTATATTGGTCTTGTAGCGAACACTATTACATTGGTATTGTACCTAACACTAATATATTGGTCTTGTAGCGAACACTATTACATTGGTCTTGTAGCGAACACTATTACATTGGTCTTGTAGCGAACACTATTACATTGGTCGTGTAGCGAACACTATTACATTGGTATTGTACCTAACACTATTATATTGGTCTTGCAGCGAACACTATTACATTGGTCGTGTAGCGAACACTATTACATTGGTCGTGTAGCGAACACTATTATATTGGTCTTGTAGCGAACACTATTACATTGGTCGTGTAGCGAACACTATTACATTGGTATTGTACCTAACACTATTATATTGGTCTTGTAGTGAACACTATTACATTGGTCGTGTAGCGAACACTATTACATTGGTCGTGTAGCGAACACTATTACATTGGTCGTGTAACTAACACTATTACATTGGTCTTGTACCGAACGCAATTACATTGGTCTTGTGCAGAACGAAATTACATTGGTATTGTACCTAACACTATTACATTGGTCTTGTACCTAACACTATTACATTGGTCTTGTACCTAACACTATTATATTGGTCGTGTAGCGAACATTATTACATTGGTATTGTACCTAACACTATTATATAGGTCTTGTAGCGAACACTATTACATTGGTATTGTACCTAACACTATTATATTGGTCTTGCAGCAAACACTATTACATTGGTCGTGTAGTGAACACTATTACATTGGTCGTGTAGCGAACACTATTACATTGGTCGTGTAGCGAACACTATTATATTGGTCTTGCAGTGAACACTATTACATTGGTCGTGTAGCGAACACTATTATATTGGTCTTGTAGCGAACACTATTACATTGGTCTTGTAGAGACCACTATTACATTGGTCGTGTAGCGAACACTATTACATTGGTATTGTACCTAACACTATTATGTTGGTCTTGTAGCGAACACTATTACATTGGTCTTGCAGCGAACACTATTACATTGGTCGTGTAGCGAACATTATTACATTGGTATTGTACCTAACACTATTATATTGGTCTTGCAGCGAACACTATTACATTGGTATTGTACCTAACACTATTATATTGGTCTTGCAGCGAACACTATTACATTGGTATTGTACCTAACACTATTATATTGGTCTTGCAGCAAACACTATTACATTGGTCGTGTAGCGAACATTATTACATTGGTATTGTACCTAACACTATTATATTGGTCTTACAGCGAACACTATTACATTGGTATTGTACCTAACACTATTATATTGGTTGTGTAGCGAACACTATTATATTGGTATTGTAGCGAACACTATTACATTGATATTGTACCTAACACTATTATATTGGTCTTGCAGCGAACACTATTACATTGGTATTGTACCTAACACTATTACATTGGTCGTGTACCTAACACTATTACATTGGTCTTTTACCGAACACTATTACATTGGTATTGTACCTAACACTATTATATTGGTCTTGCAGCGAACACTATTACATTGGTATTGTACCTAACACTATTATATTGGTCTTGTAGCGAACACTATTATATTGGTCTTGTAGCGAACACTATTACATTGGTATTGTACCTAACACTATTATATTGGTCTTGTAGCGAACACTATTACGTTGGTATTGTACCTAACACTATTATATTGGTATTGTAGCGAACTCTATTACATTGGTATTGTACCTAACACTATTATATTGGTCTTGTAGGGAACACTATTACATTGGTATTGTACCTAACACTATTATATTGGTCTTGTAGCGAACACTATTACATTGGTATTGTACCTAACACTATTACATTAGTATTGTACCTAACACTATTATATTGGTCTTGTAGCGAACACTATTACATTGGTATTGAACCTAACACTATTACATTGGTCGTGTAGCGAACACTATTACATTGGTCGTGTAGCGAACACTATTACATTGGTCGTGTAGCGAACACTATTACATTGGTATTGTACCTAACACTATTATATTGGTCTTGTAGCGAACACTATTACATTGGTCGTGTAGCGAACACTATTACATTGGTCGTGTAGCGAACACTATTACATTGGTCGTGTAGCGAACACTATTACATTGGTATTGTACCTAACACTATTATATTGGTCTTGTAGCGAACACTAATACATTGGTCGTGTAGCGAACACTATTACATTGGTATTGTACCTAACACTATTATATTGGTCTTGTAGCGAACACTATTACATTGGTCGTGTAGGGAACACTATTACATTGGTCTTGTAGCGAACACTATTACATTGGCATTGTACCTAACACTATTATATTGGTCTTGCAGCGAACACTATTACATTGGTATTGTACCTAACACTATTACATTGGTCGTGTACCTAACACTATTACATTGGTCTTGTACCGAACACTATTACATTGGTATTGTACCTAACACTATTATATTGGTCTTGCAGCGAACACTATTACATTGGTATTGTACCTAACACTATTATATTGGTCTTGTAGCGAACACTATTATATTGGTCTTGTAGCGAACACTATTACATTGGTATTGTACCTAACACTATTATATTGGTCTTGTAGCGAACACTATTACATTGGTATTGTACCTAACACTATTATATTGGTATTGTAGCGAACACTATTACATTGGTATTGTACCTAACACTATTATATTGGTCTTGTAGCGAACACTATTACATTGGTATTGTACCTAACACTATTATATTGGTCTTGTAGCGAACACTATTACATTGGTATTGTACCTAACACTATTACATTAGTATTGTACCTAACACTATTATATTGGTCTTGTAGCGAACACTATTACATTGGTATTCTACCTAACACTATTACATTGGGCGTGTAGCGAGCACTATTACATTGGTCGTGTAGCGAACACTATTACAATGGTCGTGTAGCGAACACTATTACATTGGTATTGTACCTAACACTATTATATTGGTCTTGTAGCGAACACTATTACAATGGTCGTGTAGCGAACACTATTACATTGGTATTGTACCTAACACTATTATATTGGTCTTGTAGTGAACACTATTACAATGGTCGTGTAGCGAACACTATTACATTGTTCTTGTAGCGAACACTATTACATTGGTATTGTACCTAACACTATTATATTGGTCTTGTAGCGAACACTATTATATTGGTCTTGTAGCGAACACTATTACATTGGTATTGTACCTAACACTATTATATTGGTCTTGTACCGAACACTATTACATTGGTATTGTACCTAACACTATTATATTGGTATTGTAGCGAACTCTATTACATTGGTATTGTACCTAACACTATTATATTGGTCTTGTATGGAACACTATTACATTGGTATTGTACCTAACACTATTATATTGGTATTGTAGCGAACACTATTACATTGGTATTGTACCTAACACTATTACATTAGTATTGTACCTAACACTATTATATTGGTCTTGTAGCGAACACTATTACATTGGTATTCTACCTAACACTATTACATTGGGCGTGTAGCGAGCACTATTACATTGGTCGTGTAGCGAACACTATTACATTGGTATTGTACCTAACACTATTATATTGGTCTTGTAGCGAACACTATTACAATGGTCGTGTAGCGAACACTATTACATTGGTATTGTACCTAACACTATTATATTGGTCTTGTAGTGAACACTATTACAATGGTCGTGTAGCGAACACTATTACATTGGTCTTGTAGCGAACACTATTACATTGGTATTGTACCTAACACTATTATATTGGTCTTGTAGTGAACAATATTACATTGGTCGTGTAGCGAACACTATTACATTGGTCGTGTAGCGAAAACTATTACATTGGTCGTGTAGCGAACACTATTACATTGGTCCTGTAGCGAACATTATTACATTGGTCGTATAGCGAACACTATTACATTGGTATTGTACCTAACACTATTACATTGGTCGTGTAGCGAACACTATTACATTGTAGCGAACACTATTACATTGGTCGTGTAGCGAACACTATTACATTAGTCGTGTAGCGAACAATATTACATTGGTCGTGTAGCGAACACTATTACATTGGTATTGTACCTAACACTATTATATTGGTCTTGTAGCGAACACTATTACATTGGTCGTGTAGCGAACACTATTACATTGGTATTGTACCTAACACTATTATATTGGTCTTGCAGCGAACACTATTACATTGGTCGTGTAGCGAACACTATTACATTGGTCGTGTAGCGAACACTATTACATTGGTATTGTACCTAACACTATTATATTGGTCTTGTAGCGAACACTATTACATTGGTCGTGTAGCGAACACTATTACATTGGTATTGTACCTAACACTATTATATTGGTCTTGTAGCGAACACTATTACATTGGTCGTGTAGCGAACACTATTACATTGGTATTGTACCTAACACTATTATATTGGTCTTGTAGCGAACACTATTACATTGGTCGTGTAGCGAACACTATTACATTGGTATTGTACCTAACACTATTATATTGGTCTTGTAGCGAACACTATTACATTGGTATTGTACCTAACACTATTATATTGGTCTTGTAGCGAACACTATTACATTGGTCGTGTAGCGAACACTATTACATTGGTCGTGTAGCGAACACTATTACATTGGTATTGTACCTAACACTATTATATTGGTCGTGTAGCGAACACTATTACATTGGTCGTGTAGCGAACACTATTACATTGGTATTGTACCTAACACTATTATATTGGTCTTGTAGCGAACACTATTACATTGGTCGTGTAGCGAACACTATTACATTGGTCTTGTAGCGAACACTATTACATTGGTATTGTACCTAACACTATTATATTGGTCTTGTAGCGAACACTATTACATTGGTAGTGTAGCGAACACTATTACATTGGTCGTGTAGCGAACACTATTACATTGGTCGTGTAGCGAACACTATTACATTGGTCGTGTAGCGAACACTATTACATTGGTCGTGTAGCGAACACTATTACATTGGTCGTGTAGCGAACACTATTACATTGGTCGTGTAGCGAACACTATTAAATTGGTCGTGTAGCGAACACTATTACATTGGTATTGTACCTAACACTATTATATTGGTCTTGTAGCGAACACTATTACATTGGTCGTGTAGCGAACACTATTACATTGGTATTGTACCTAACACTATTATATTGGTCTTGTAGCGAACACTATTACATTGGTCGTGTAGCGAACACTATTACATTGGTATTGTACCTAACACTATTATATTGGTCTTGTAGCGAACACTATTACATTGGTATTGTACCTAACACTATTATATTGGTCTTGTAGCGAACACTATTACATTGGTAGTGTAGCGAACACTATTACATTGGTCGTGTAGCGAACACTATTACATTGGTCGTGTAGCGAACACTATTACATTGGTCGTGTAGCGAACACTATTACATTGGTCGTGTAGCGAACACTATTACATTGGTCGTGTAGCGAACACTATTACATTGGTATTGTACCTAACACTATTATATTGGTCTTGTAGCGAACACTATTACATTGGTCGTGTAGCGAACACTATTACATTGGTATTGTACCTAACACTATTATAATGGTATTGCAGCGAACACTATTACATTGGTCGTGTAGCGAACACTATTACATTGGTATTGTACCTAACACTATTATATTGGTCTTGTAGCGAACACTATTACATTGGTCGTGTAGCGAACACTATTACATTGGTATTGTACCTAACACTATTATATTGGTCTTGTAGCGAACACTATTACATTGGTATTGTACCTAACACTATTATATTGGTCTTGTAGCGAACACTATTACATTGGTCGTGTAGCGAACACTATTACATTGGTATTGTACCTAACACTATTATATTGGTCTTGTAGCGAACACTATTACATTGGTCTTGCAGCGAACACTATTACATTGGTATTGTACCTAACACTATTACATTGGTCGTGTAGCGAACACTATTACATTGGTCGTGTAGCGAACACTATTACATTGGTATTGTACCTAACACTATTATATTGGTCTTGTAGCGAACACTATTACATTGGTAT
Organism: Archivesica marissinica; assembly: GCA_014843695.1. Taxonomy (NCBI): domain Eukaryota; kingdom Metazoa; phylum Mollusca; class Bivalvia; order Venerida; family Vesicomyidae; genus Archivesica; species Archivesica marissinica. The sequence goes on from CM026387.1 coordinate 48,707,206, forward strand.
TGTACCGAACACTATTACATTGGTCTTGTAGCGAACACTATTACATTGGTCGTGTAGCGAACACTATTACATTGGTATTGTACCTAACACTATTTTATTGGTCTTGCAGCGAACACTATTACATTGGTATTGTACCTAACACTATTATATTGGTCGTGTAGCGAACACTATTATATTGGTCTTGCAGCGAACACTATTACATTGGTACTGTACCTAACTCTATTACATTGGTCGTGTAGCGAACACTATTACATTGGTAGTGTACCTAACACTATTACATTGGTCGTGTAGCGAAAACTATTACATTGGTCGTGTAGCGAACACTATTACATTGGTATTGTACCTAACACTATTACATTGGTCGTGTAGCGAACACTATTATATTGGTCTTGAAGCGAACACTATTACATTAGTCGTGTACCTAACACAATTACATTGGTCTAGTACCTAACACTATTACATTGGTCTTGTACCGAACATAATTGTATTAATCTTGTAGCGAACACTATTACATTGGTCGTGTAGCGAACACTATTACATTGGTCGTGTAACGAACACTATTACATTGGTATTGTACCTAACACTATTATATTGGTCTTGTAGCGAACACTATTACATTGGTCGTGTAGCGAACACTATTACATTGATCGTGTAGAGAACACTATTACATTGGTCGTGTAGCGAACACTATTACATTGGGATTGTACCTAACACTATTACATTGGTCTTGTACCTAACACTATTACATTGGTCTTGTACCTAACATAATTATATTGGTCTTGTAGCGAACACTATTACATTGGTCGTGTAGCGAACACTATTACATTGGTATTGTACCTAACACTATTACATTGGTCTTGTAGCGAACACTATTACATTGGTCGTGTAGCGAACACTTTTACATTGGTATTGTACCTAACACTATTATATTGGTCTTGTAGCGAACACTATTACAATGGTCGTGTAGCGAACACTATTACATTGGTCGTGTAGCGAACACTATTATATTGGTCTTGTAGTGAACACTATTACATTGGTATTGTACCTAACACTATTATATTGGTCTTGTAGCGAACACTATTACATTGGTATTGTACCTAACACTATTACATTGGTATTGTACCTAACACTATTATATTGGTTTTGTAGTGAACACTATTACTTTGGTATTGTACCTAATACTATTACATTGGTCGTGTAGCGAACACTATTACATTGGTCGTGTAGCGAACACTATTACAGTGGTCGTGTAGCGAACACTATTACATTGGTATTGTACCTAACACTATTATATTGGTCTTGTAGCGAACACTATTACATTGGTATTGTACCTAACACTATTACATTGGTATTGTACCTAACACTATTATATTGGTCTTGTAGCGAACACTATTACATTGGTATTGTACCTAACACTATTACATTGGTCGTGTAGCGAACACTATTACATTGGTCGTGTAGCGAACACTATTACAGTGGTCGTGTAGCGAACACTATTATATTGGTATTGTACCTAACACTATTATATTGGTCGTGTAGCGAACACTATTATATTGGTCTTGTAGTGAACACTATTACATTAGTATTGTACCTAACACTATTATATTGGTCTTGCATCGAACACTATTACATTGGTATTGTACCTAACACTATTACATTGGTCGTGTACCTAACACTATTACAGTGGTCTTGTACCGAACACTATTACATTGGTATTGTACCTAACACTATTATATTGGTCTTGCAGCGAACACTATTACATTGGTATTGTACTTAATACTATTATATTGGTCTTGCAGCGAACACTATTATATTGGTCTTGTAGCGAACACTATTACATTGGTATTGTACCTAACACTATTATATTGGTCTTGTAGCAAACACTATTACATTGGTATTGTACCTAACACTATTACATTGGTCTTGTACCGAACGCAATTACATTGGTCTTGTGCCGAACGAAATTACATTGGTCTTGTACCTAACACTATTACATTGGTCTTGTACCTAACACTATTACATTGGTCTTGTACCTAACATAATTATATTGGTCTTGTTGCGAACACTATTACATTGGTCGTGTAGCGAACACTATTAGATTGGTATTGTACCTAACACTATTATATTGGTCTTGTAGCGAACACTATTACAATGGTCGTGTAGCGAACACTATTACATTGGTCGTGTAGCGAACACTATTATATTGGTCTTGTAGGGAACACTATTACATTGGTATTGTACCTAACACTATTATATTGGTCTTGTACCTAGCACTATTACATTGGTCTTGTACCTAACTCTATTACATTGGTCGTGTAGCGAACACTATTACATTGGTAGTGTACCTAACACTATTACATTGGTCGTGTAGCGAAAACTATTACATTGGTCGTGTAGCGAACACTATTACATTGGTATTGTACCTAACACTATTACATTGGTCGTGTAGCGAACACTATTATATTGGTCTTGAAGCGAACACTATTACATTAGTCGTGTACCTAACACAATTACATTGGTCTTGTATCTAACACTATTACATTGGTCTTGTACCTAACACAATTACATTGGTCTAGTACCTAACACTATTACATTGGTCTTGTACCGAACATAATTGTATTAATCTTGTAGCGAACACTATTACATTGGTCGTGTAGCGAACACTATTACATTGGTCGTGTAACGAACACTATTACATTGGTATTGTACCTAACACTATTATATTGGTCTTGTAGCGAACACTATTACATTGGTCGTGTAGCGAACACTATTACATTGATCGTGTAGAGAACACTATTACATTGGTCGTGTAGCGAACACTATTACATTGGGATTGTACCTAACACTATTACATTGGTCTTGTACCTAACACTATTACATTGGTCTTGTACCTAACATAATTATATTGGTCTTGTAGCGAACACTATTACATTGGTCGTGTAGCGAACACTATTACATTGGTATTGTACCTAACACTATTACATTGGTCTTGTAGCGAACACTATTACATTGGTCGTGTAGCGAACACTTTACATTGGTATTGTACCTAACACTATTATATTGGTCTTGTAGCGAACACTATTACATTGGTCGTGTAGCGAACACTATTACATTGGTCGTGTAGCGAACACTATTATATTGGTCTTGTAGCGAACACTATTACATTGGTATTGTACCTAACACTATTATATTGGTCTTGTAGCGAACACTATTACATTGGTATTGTACCGAACACTATTACATTGGTATTGTACCTAACACTATTATATTGGTCTTGTAGCGAACACTATTACATTGGTATTGTACCTAACACTATTACATTGGTCTTGTAGCGAACACTATTACATTGGTATTGTACCTAACACTATTACATTGGTCGTGTAGCGAACACTATTACATTGGTCTTGTAGCGAACACTATTACATTGGTCTTGTAGCGAACACTATTACATTGGTATTGTACCTAACACTATTATATTGGTCTTGTAGCGAACACTATTACATTGGTCTTGTAGCGAACACTATTACATTGGTATTGTAGCGAACACTATTACATTGGTCGTGTAGCGAACACTATTACATTGGTCGTGTAGCGAACACTATTACAGTGGTCGTGTAGCGAACACTATTACATTGGTATTGTACCTAACACTATTATATTGGTCGTGTAGCGAACACTATTATATTGGTCTTGTAGTGAACACTATTACATTAGTATTGTACCTAACACTATTATATTGGTCTTGCATCGAACACTATTACATTGGTATTGTACCTAACACTATTACATTGGTCGTGTACCTAACACTATTACAGTGGTCTTGTACCGAACACTATTACATTGGTATTGTACCTAACACTATTATATTGGTCTTGCAGCGAACACTATTACATTGGTATTGTACTTAATACTATTATATTGGTCTTGCAGCGAACACTATTATATTGGTCTTGTAGCGAACACTATTACATTGGTATTGTACCTAACACTATTATATTGGTCTTGTAGCAAACACTATTACATTGGTATTGTACCTAACACTATTACATTGGTCTTGTACCGAACGCAATTACATTGGTCTTGTGCCGAACGAAATTACATTGGTCTTGTACCTAACACTATTACATTGGTCTTGTACCTAACACTATTACATTGGTCTTGTACCTAACATAATTATATTGGTCTTGTTGCGAACACTATTACATTGGTCGTGTAGCGAACACTATTAGATTGGTATTGTACCTAACACTATTATATTGGTCTTGTAGCGAACACTATTACAATGGTCGTGTAGCGAACACTATTACATTGGTCGTGTAGCGAACACTATTATATTGGTCTTGTAGGGAACACTATTACATTGGTATTGTACCTAACACTATTATATTGGTCTTGTACCTAGCACTATTACATTGGTCTTGTACCTAACACAATTACATTGGTCTTGTATCTAACACTATTACATTGGTCTTGTACCTAACACAATTACATTGGTCTTGTACCTAACACTATTACATTGGTCTTGTACCGAACACAATTGTATTGGTCTTGTACCTAACACTATTACATTGGTATTGTACCTAACACTATTATATTGGTCTTGTAGCGAACACTATTACATTGGTCTTGCAGCGAACACTATTACATTGGTATTGTACCTAACACTATTATATTGGTCTTGTACCTAACACAATTACATTGGTCTTGTACGTAACACTATTACATTGGTCTTGTACCGAACACAATTGTATTGGTCTTGTACCTAACACTATTACATTGGTCTTGTACCTAACACTATTATATTGGTATTGTACCTAACCTAATTACATTGGTCTTGTACCTAACACTATTACATTGGTGTTGTACCGAACGCAATTACATTGGTCTTGTACCGAACGCAATTGCATTGGTCTTGTGCCGAACGAAATTACATTGGTATTGTACCTAACACTATTACATTGGTTGTGTACCTAACACTATTACATTGGTCTTGTACCGAACGCAATTACATTGGTCTTGTGCCGAACGAAATTACATTGGTCTTGTACCTAACACTATTACATTGGTCTTGTACCTAACACTATTACATTGGTCTTGTACCTAACATAATTATATTGGTCTTGTTGCGAACACTATTACATTGGTCGTGTAGCGAACACTATTACATTGGTATTGTACCTAACACTATTATATTGGTCTTGTAGCGAACACTATTACAATGGTCTTGTAGCGAACACTATTACATTGGTCGTGTAGCGAACACTATTATATTGGTCTTGTAGGGAACACTATTACATTGGTCGTGTTCCTAACACTATTACATTGGTCTTGTACCGAACGCAATTACATTGGTCTTGCACCGAACGAAATTGCATTGGTATTGTACCTAACACTATTACATTGGTCTTGTACCTAACACTATTACATTGGTCTTGTACCTAACACTATTATATTGGTCTTGTAGCGAACACTATTACATTGGTCGTGTAGCGAACATTATTACATTGGTATTGTACCTAACACTATTATATTGGTCGTGTAGGGAACACTATTACATTGGTATTGTACCTAACACTATTATATTGGTATTGTAGCGAACTCTATTTCATTGGTATTGTACGTAACACTATTATATTGGTCTTGTAGGGAACTCTATTACATTGGTCGTGTACCTAACACTATTACATTGGTCTTGTACCGAACGCAATTACATTGGTCTTGCGCCGAACGAAATTACATTGGTATTGTACCTAACACTATTACATTGGTCTTGTACCTAACACTATTACATTGGTCTTGTACCTAACACTATTATATTGGTCATGTAGCGAACACTATTACATTGGTCGTGTAGCGAACATTATTACATTGGTATTGTACCTAACACTATTATATAGGTCTTGTAGCGAACACTATTACATTGGTATTGTATCTAACACTATTATATTGGTCTTGCAGCGAACACTATTACATTGGTCGTGTAGCGAACACTATTACATTGGTATTGTACCTAACACTATTATATTGGTCTTGCAGCGAACACTATTACATTGGTCGTGTAGCGAACACTATTACATTGGTATTGTACCTAACACTATTATATTGGTCTTGTACCGAACACTATTACATTGGTATTGTACCAAACACTATTATATTGGTCTTGCAGCGAACACTATTACATTGGTATTGTACCTAACACTATTATATTGGTCGTGTAGCGAACACTATTATATTGGTCTTGTAGCGAATACTATTACATTAGTATTGTACCTAACACTATTATATTGGTCTTGCAGCGAACACTATTACATTGGTATTGTACCTAACACTATTACATTGGTCGTGTACCTAACACTATTACAGTGGTCTTGTACCGAACACTATTACATTGGTATTGTACCTAACACTATTTTATTGGTCTTGCAGCGAACACTATTACATTGGTATTGTACTTAATACTATTATATTGGTCTTGCAGCGAACACTATTACATTGGTATTGTACCTAACACTATTATATTGGTCTTGTAGCGAACACATTACATTGGTCTTGACAACTATTACATTGGTATTGTACCTAACACTATTACATTGGTATTGTAGCTAACACTATTATATTGGTCTTGTAGCGAACACTATTACATTGGTATTGTACCTAACACTATTATATTGGTCTTGTAGCGAACACTATTACATTGGTATTGTACCTAACACTATTATATTGGTCTTGTAGTGAACACTATTACATTGGTCTTGTACCTAACACAATTACATTGGTCTTGTATCTAACACTATTATATTGGTCTTGTACCTAACACAATTACATTGGTCTTGTACCTAACACTATTACATTGGTCTTGTACCGAACACAATTGTATTGGTCTTGTACCTAACACTATTACATTGGTCTTGTACCTAACACTATTACATTGGTATTGTACCTAACATAATTACATTGGTCTTGTACCTAACACTATTACATTGGTGTTGTACCGAACGCAATTACATTGGTCTTGTACCGAACGCAATTGCATTGGTCTTGTGCCGAACGAAATTACATTGGTCTTGTACCTAACACTATTACATTGGTCGTGTACCTAACACTATTACATTGGTCTTGTACCGAACGCAATTACATTGGTCTTGTGCCGAACGAAATTACATTGGTCTTGTACCTAACACTATTACATTGGTCTTGTACCTAACACTATTACATTGGTCTTGTACCTAACATAATTATATTGGTCTTGTAGCGAACACTATTACATTGGTCGTGTAGCGAACACTATTACATTGGTATTGTACCTAACACTATTACATTGGTCTTGTAGCGAACACTATTACATTGGTCGTGTAGCGAACACTTTTACATTGGTATTGTACCTAACACTATTATATTGGTCTTGTAGCGAACACTATTACAATGGTCGTGTAGCGAACACTATTACATTGGTCGTGTAGCGAACACTATTATATTGGTCTTGTAGCGAACACTATTACATTGGTATTGTACCTAACACTATTATATTGGTCTTGTAGCGAACACTATTACATTGGTATTGTACCTAACACTATTACATTGGTATTGTAGTGAACACTATTACTTTGGTATTGTACCTAATACTATTACATTGGTCGTGTAGCGAACACTATTACATTGGTCGTGTAGCGAACACTATTACAGTGGTCGTGTAGCGAACACTATTACATTGGTATTGTACCTAACACTATTATATTGGTCTTGTAGCGAACACTATTACATTGGTATTGTACCTAACACTATTACATTGGTATTGTACCTAACACTATTATATTGGTCTTGTAGTGAACACTATTACATTGGTATTGTACCTAACACTATTACATTGGTCGTGTAGCGAACACTATTACATTGGTCGTGTAGCGAACACTATTACATTGGTCGTGTAGCGAACACTATTACATTGGTATTGTACCTAACACTATTATATTGGTCTTGTAGCGAACACTATTACATTGGTCTTGTAGCGAACACTATTACATTAGTATTGTACCTAACACTAATATTGGTCTGCATCGAACACTATTACATTGGTATTGTACCTAACACTATCATTGGTCGTGTACCTAACATATTACAGTGGTCTTGTACCGAACACTATTACATTGGTATTGTACCTAACACTATTATATTGGTCTTGCAGCGAACACTATTACATTGGTATTGTACTTAATACTATTATATTGGTCTTGCAGCGAACACTATTATATTGGTCTTGTAGCGAACACTATTACATTGGTATTGTACCTAACACTATTATATTGGTCTTGTAGCAAACACTATTACATTGGTATTGTACCTAACACTATTATATTGGTATTGTAGCGAACTCTATTACATTGGTATTGTACCTAACACTATTATATTGGTCTTGTAGGGAACACTATTACATTGGTCGTGTACCTAACACTATTACATTGGTCTTGTACCGAACGCAATTACATTGGTCTTGCGCCGAACGAAATTACATTGGTATTGTACCTAACACTATTACATTGGTCTTGTACCTAACACTATTACATTGGTCTTGTACCTAACACTATTATATTGGTCTTGTAGCGAACACTATTACATTGGTCGTGTAGCGAACATTATTACATTGGTATTGTACCTAACACTATTATATAGGTCTTGTAGCGAACACTATTACATTGGTATTGTACCTAACACTATTATATTGGTCTTGCAGCGAACACTATTACATTGGTCGTGTAGCGAACACTATTACATTGGTATTGTACCTAACACTATTATATTGGTCTTGCAGCGAACACTATTACATTGGTATTGTACCTAACACT
>CM026387.1:48717045-48940159 GCA_014843695.1 Archivesica marissinica
TAACACTATTACATTGGTCTTGTACCTAACACTATTACATTGGTATTGTACCTAACCTAATTACATTGGTCTTGTACCTAACACTATTACATTGGTGTTGTACCGAACGCAATTACATTGGTCTTGTGCCGAACGAAATTACATTGGTATTGTACCTAACACTATTACATTGGTCGTGTACCTAACACTATTACATTGGTCTTGTACCGAACGCAATTACATTGGTCTTGTGCCGAACGAAATTACATTGGTCTTGTACCTAACACTATTACATTGGTCTTGTACCTAACACTATTACATTGGTCTTGTACCTAACACAATTATATTGGTCTTGTAGCGAACACTATTACATTGGTCGTGTAGCGAACACTATTACATTGGTATTGTACCTAACACTATTATATTGGTCTTGTAGCGAACACTATTACATTGGTCGTGTAGCGAACACTATTACATTGGTATTGTACCTAACACTATTATATTGGTCTTGTAGCGAACACTATTACATTGGTCGTGTAGCGAACACTATTACATTGGTCGTGTAGCGAACACTATTACATTGGTCTTGTAGCGAACACTATTACATTGGTATTGTACCTAACACTATTACATTGGTCGTGTAGCGAACACTATTACATTGGTATTGTACCTAACACTATTATATTGGTCGTGTAGCGAACACTATTACATTGGTCGTGTAGCGAACACTATTACATTGGTATTGTACCTAACACTATTATATTGGTCTTGCAGCGAACACTATTACATTGGTAGTGTACCTAACACTATTATATTGGTCTTGTAGCGAACACTATTACATTGGTATTGTACCTAACACTATTATATTGGTCTTGTAGCGAACACTATTACATTGGTATTGTACCTAACACTATTATATTGGTCGTGTAGCGAACACTATTACATTGGTCTTGTAGCGAACACTATTACATTGGTCGTGTAGCGAACACTATTACATTGGTATTGTACCTAACACTATTACATTGGTATTGTACCTAACACTATTACATTGGTCTTGTAGCGAACACTATTACATTGGTATTGTACCTAACACTATTACATTGGTCGTGTAGCGAACACTATTACATTGGTCGTGTAGCGAACACTATTACATTGGTCTTGTAGCGAACACTATTACATTGGTCTTGTAGCTAACACTATTACATTGGTCGTGTAGCGAACACTATTACATTGGTATTGTACCTAACACTATTATATTGGTCTTGTAGCGAACACTATTACATTGGTCGTGTAGCGAACACTATTACATTGGTATTGTACCTAACACTATTATATTGGTCTTGTAGCGAACACTATTACATTGGTCTTGTAGCGAACACTATTACATTGGTATTGTACCTAACACTATTACATTGGTCTTGTAGCGAACACTATTACATTGGTCGTGTAGCGAACACTATTACATTGGTATTGTACCTAACACTATTATATTGGTCTTGTAGCGAACACTATTACATTGGTCGTGTAGCGAACACTATTACATTGGTATTGTACCTAACACTATTATATTGGTCTTGTAGCGAACACTATTACATTGGTATTGTACCTAACACTATTATATTGGTCTTGTAGCGAACACTATTACATTGGTCGTGTAGCGAACACTATTACATTGGTATTGTACCTAACACTATTATATTGGTCTTGTAGCGAACACTATTACATTGGTATTGTACCTAACACTATTATATTGGTCTTGTAGCGAACACTATTACATTGGTATTGTACACACTATTAATTGGTCTTGTAGCGAACACTATTACATTGGTTTGTACCTAACACTATTATATTGGTCTTGCAGCGAACACTATTACATTGGTATTGTACCTAACACTATTATATTGGTCTTGTAGCGAACACTATTATATTGGTCTTGTAGCGAACACTATTACATTGGTATTGTACCTAACACTATTATATTGGTCTTGTAGCGAACACTATTACATTGGTATTGTACCTAACACTATTATATTGGTCTTGTAGCGAACACTATTACATTGGTATTGTACCTAACACTATTACATTGGTCGTGTACCTAACACTATTACATTGGTCTTGTACCGAACACTATTACATTGGTATTGTACCTAACACTATTATATTGGTCTTGCAGCGAACACTATTACATTGGTATTGTACCTAACACTATTATATTGGTCTTGCAGCGAACACTATTATATTGGTCTTGTAGCGAACACTATTACATTGGTATTGTACCTAACACTATTATATTGGTCTTGTAGCGAACACTATTACATTGGTATTGTACCTAACACTATTATATTGGTATTGTAGCGAACTCTATTACATTGGTATTGTACCTAACACTATTATATTGGTCTTGTAGGGAACACTATTACATTGGTCGTGTACCTAACACTATTACATTGGTCTTGTACCGAACGCAATTACATTGGTCTTGTGCCGAACGAAATTACATTGGTATTGTACCTAACACTATTACATTGGTCTTGTACCTAACACTATTACATTGGTCTTGTACCTAACACTATTATATTGGTCTTGTAGCGAACACTATTACATTGGTCGTGTAGCGAACATTATTACATTGGTATTGTACCTAACACTATTATATTGGTCTTGTAGCGAACACTATTACATTGGTATTGTACCTAACACTATTATATTGGTCTTGTAGCGAACACTATTACATTGGTCGTGTAGCGAACACTATTACATTGGTATTGTACCTAACACTATTATATTGGTCTTGTAGCGAACACTATTACATTGGTATGTACCTAACACTATTACATTGGTCGTGTAGCGAACACTATTACATTGGTATTGTACGAACACTATTACATTGGTCTTGTACCGAACACTATTACATTGGTCTTGTGCGAACAATTACATTGGTATTGTACCTAACACTATTACATTGGTCGTGTACCTAACACTATTACATTGGTCTTGTACCGAACACAATTACATTGGTCTTGTACCGAACACTTACATTGGTCTTGTACCTAACACTATTACATTGGTCTTGTACCTAACACTATTACATTGGTCTTGTACCTAACACTATTATATTGGTCTTGTAGCGAACACTATTACATTGGTCGTGTAGCGAACACTATTACATTGGTATTGTACCTAACACTATTATATTGGTCTTGTAGCGAACACTATTACATTGGTCGTGTAGCGAACACTATTACATTGGTATTGTACCTAACACTATTATATTGGTCTTGTAGCGAACACTATTACATTGGTCGTGTAGCGAACACTATTACATTGGTATTGTACCTAACACTATTATATTGGTCTTGTAGCGAACACTATTACATTGGTCGTGTAGCGAACACTATTACATTGGTATTGTACCTAACACTATTATATTGGTCTTGTAGCGAACACTATTACATTGGTCGTGTAGCGAACACTATTACATTGGTATTGTACCTAACACTATTATATTGGTCTTGTAGCGAACACTATTACATTGGTCGTGTAGCGAACACTATTACATTGGTATTGTACCTAACACTATTATATTGGTCTTGTAGCGAACACTATTACATTGGTATTGTACCTAACACTATTATATTGGTCTTGTAGCGAACACTATTACATTGGTCGTGTAGCGAACACTATTACATTGGTATTGTACCTAACACTATTATATTGGTCTTGTAGCGAACACTATTACATTGGTCGTGTAGCGAACACTATTACATTGGTATTGTACCTAACACTATTATATTGGTCTTGTAGCGAACACTATTACATTGGTATTGTACCTAACACTATTATATTGGTCTTGCAGCGAACACTATTACATTGGTATTGTACCTAACACTATTATATTGGTCGTGTAGCGAACACTATTATATTGGTCTTGTAGCGAACACTATTACATTAGTATTGTACCTAACACTATTATATTGGTCTTGCAGCGAACACTATTACATTGGTATTGTACCTAACACTATTACATTGGTCGTGTACCTAACACTATTACATTGGTCTTGTACCGAACACTATTACATTGGTATTGTACCTAACACTATTATATTGGTCTTGCAGCGAACACTATTACATTGGTATTGTACTAAACTATTATATTGGTCTTGCAGCGAACACTATTACATTGGTATTGTACCTAACACTATTATATTGGTCTTGTAGCGAACACTATTACATTGGTATTGTACCTAACACTATTATATTGGTCTTGTAGCGAACACTATTACATTGGTATTGTACCTAACACTATTATATTGGTATTGTAGCGAACTCTATTACATTGGTATTGTACCTAACACTATTATATTGGTCTTGTAGGGAACACTATTACATTGGTCGTGTACCTAACACTATTACATTGGTCTTGTACCGAACGCAATTACATTGGTCTTGTGCCGAACGAAATTACATTGGTATTGTACCTAACACTATTACATTGGTCTTGTACCTAACACTATTACATTGGTCTTGTACCTAACACTATTATATTGGTCTTGTAGCGAACACTATTACATTGGTCGTGTAGCGAACATTATTACATTGGTATTGTACCTAACACTATTATATAGGTCTTGTAGCGAACACTATTACATTGGTATTGTACCTAACACTATTATATTGGTCTTGTAGCGAACACTATTACATTGGTCGTGTAGCGAACACTATTACATTGGTATTGTACCTAACACTATTATATTGGTCTTGTAGCGAACACTATTACATTGGTATTGTACCTAACACTATTATATTGGTCGTGTAGCGAACACTATTACATTGGTCGTGTAGCGAACACTATTACATTGGTATTGTACCGAACGCAATTACATTGGTCTTGTACCGAACGCAATTGCATTGGTCTTGTGCCGAACGAAATTACATTGGTATTGTACCTAACAATATTACATTGGTCGTGTACCTAACACTATTACATTGGTCTTGTACCGAACGCAATTACATTGGTCTTGTGCGGAAAGAAATTACATTGGTCTTGTACCTAACACTATTACATTGGTCTTGTACCTAACACTATTACATTGGTCTTGTAACTAACACAATTATATTGGTCGTGTAGCGAACACTATTACATTGGTCGTGTAGCGAACACTATTACATCAGTATTGTACCTAACACTATTATGTTGGTCTTGTAGCGAACACTATTACATTGGTCGTGTAGCGAACACTATTACATTGGTATTGTACCTAACACTATTATATTGGTCTTGTAGCGAACACTATTACATTGGTCGTGTAGCGAACACTATTACATTGGTCGTGTAGCGAACACTATTACATTGGTCTTGTAGCGAACACTATTACATTGGTCTTGTAGCGAACACTATTACATTGGTCGTGTAGCGAACACTATTACATTGGTATTGTACCTAACACTATTATATTGGTCTTGTAGCGAACACTATTACATTGGTCGTGTAGCGAACACTATTACATTGGTATTGTACCTAACACTATTATATTGGTCTTGTAGCGAACACTATTACATTGGTCGTGTAGCGAACACTATTACATTGGTATTGTACCTAACACTATTATATTGGTCTTGCAGCGAACACTATTACATTGGTATTGTACCTAACACTATTATATTGGTCGTGTAGCGAACACTATTACATTGGTCGTGTAGCGAACACTATTACATTGGTATTGTACCTAACACTATTATATTGGTCTTGCAGCGAACACTATTACATTGGTAGTGTACCTAACACTATTATATTGGTCTTGCAGTGAACACTATTACATTGGTATTGTACCTAACACTATTATATTGGTCTTGTACCGAACACTATTACATTGGTATTGTACCTAACACTATTATATTGGTCTTGCAGCGAACACTATTACATTGGTATTGTACCTAACACTATTATATTGGTCGTGTAGCGAACACTATTATATTGGTCTTGTAGCGAACACTATTACATTAGTATTGTACCTAACACTATTATATTGGTCTTGCAGCGAACACTATTACATTGGTATTGTACCTAACACTATTACATTGGTCGTGTACCTAACACTATTACATTGGTCTTTGTACGAACACTATTACATTGGTATTGTACCTAACACTATTATATTGGTCTTGTAGCGAACACTATTACATTGGTATTGTACCTAACACTATTATATTGGTCTTGTAGCGAACACTATTACATTGGTATTGTACCTAACACTATTATATTGGTCTTGTAGCGAACACTATTACATTGGTATTGTACCTAACACTATTATATTGGTCTTGTAGGGAACACTATTACATTGGTCGTGTACCTAACACTATTACATTGGTCTTGTACCGAACGCAATTACATTGGTCTTGTGCCGAACGAAATTACATTGGTATTGTACCTAACACTATTACATTGGTCTTGTACCTAACACTATTACATTGGTCTTGTACCTAACATTATTATATTGGTCTTGTAGCGAACACTATTACATTGGTCGTGTAGCGAACATTATTACATTGGTATTGTACCTAACACTATTATATAGGTCTTGTAGCGAACACTATTACATTGGTATTGTACCTAACACTATTATATTGGTCTTGTAGCGAACACTATTACATTGGTCGTGTAGCGAACACTATTACATTGGTATTGTACCTAACACTATTATATTGGTCTTGCAGCGAACACTATTACATTGGTATTGTACCTAACACTATTATATTGGTCGTGTAGCGAACACTATTACATTGGTCGTGTAGCGAACACTATTACATTGGTATTGTACCTAACACTATTATATTGGTCTTGCAGCGAACACTATTACATTGGTAGTGTACCTAACACTATTATATTGGTCTTGCAGTGAACACTATTACATTGGTATTGTACCTAACACTATTATATTGGTCTTGTACCGAACACTATTACATTGGTATTGTACCTAACACTATTATATTGGTCTTGCATCGAACACTATTACATTGGTATTGTACCTAACACTATTATATTGGTCGTGCAGCGAACACTATTATATTGGTCTTGTAGCGAACACTATTACATTAGTATTGTACCTAACACTATTATATTGGTCTTGCAGCGAACACTATTACATTGGTATTGTACCTAACACTATTACATTGGTCGTGTACCTAACACTATTACATTGGTCTTGTACCGAACACTATTACATTGGTATTGTACTTAATACTATTATATTGGTCTTGTAGCGAACACTATTATATTGGTCTTGTAGCGAACACTATTACATTGGTATTGTACCTAACACTATCATATTGGTCTTGTAGCGAACACTATTACATTGGTATTGTACCTAACACTATTATATTGGTATTGTAGCGAACTCTATTACATTGGTATTGTACCTAACACTATTATATTGGTCTTGTAGGAACACTATTACATTGGTCGTGTACCTAACACTATTACATTGGTCTTGTACCGAACGCAATTACATTGGTCTTGTGCCGAACGAAATTACATTGGTATTGTACCTAACACTATTACATTGGTCTTGTACCTAACACTATTACATTGGTATTGTACCTAACACTATTATATTGGTCTTGTAGCGAA
Source organism: Archivesica marissinica (assembly GCA_014843695.1). Lineage (NCBI taxonomy): Eukaryota > Metazoa > Mollusca > Bivalvia > Venerida > Vesicomyidae > Archivesica > Archivesica marissinica. Next base: position 48,724,652 of record CM026387.1, read on the forward strand.
CACTATTACATTGGTCGTGTAGCGAACATTATTACATTGGTATTGTACCTAACACTATTATATAGGTCTTGTAACGAACACTATTACATTGGTATTGTACCTAACACTATTATATTGGTCTTGCAGCAAACACTATTACATTGGTCGTGTAGCGAACACTATTACATTGGTCGTGTAGCGAACACTATTATATTGGTCTTGCAGTGAACACTATTACATTGGTCGTGTAGCGAACACTATTACATTGGTATTGTACCTAACACTATTATATTGGTCTTGTAGTGAACACTATTACATTGGTCGTGTAGCGAACACTATTACATTGGTCGTGTACCTAACACTATTACATTGGTCTTGTACCGAACGCAATTACATTGGTCTTGTGCCGAACGAAATTACATTGGTAGTGTACCTAACACTATTACATTGGTCTTGTACCTAACACTATTACATTGGTCTTGTACCTAACACTATTATATTGGTCGTGTAGCGAACATTATTACATTGGTATTGTACCTAACACTATTATATAGGTATTGTAGCTTACACTATTACATTGGTATTGTACCTAACACTATTATATTGGTCTTGCAGCAAACACTATTACATTGGTCGTGTAGTGAACACTATTACATTGGTCGTGTAGCGAACACTATTACATTGGTCGTGTAGCGAACACTATTATATTGGTCTTGCAGTGAACACTATTACATTGGTCGTGTAGCGAACACTATTACATTGGTATTGTACCTACCACTATTATATTGGTCTTGTAGCGAACACTATTACATTGGTCGTGTAGCGAACACTATTATATTGGTCTTGTAGCGAACACTATTACAATGGTCGTTTAGCGAACACTATTACATTGGTCGTGTAGCGAACACTATTACATTGGTCGTGTAGCGAACACTATTACAATGGTCGTGTAGCGAACACCATTACATTGGTATTGTATCTAACACTATTATATTGGTCTTGTAGAGACCACTATTACATTGGTCGTGTAGTGAACACTATTACATTGGTATTGTACCTAACACTATTATGTTGGTCTTGCAGCGAACACTATTACATTGGTCGTGTAGCGAACACTATTACATTGGTATTGTACCTAACACTATTATATTGGTCTTGCAGCGAACACTATTACATTGGTATTGTACCTAACACTAATATATTGGTCTTGCAGCGAACACTATTACATTGGTCTTGTAGCGAACACTATTACATTGGTCTTGCAGCGAACACTATTACATTGGTCGTGTAGCGAACACTATTATATTGGTATTGTACCTAACACTATTATATTGGTCTTGCAGCAAACACTATTACATTGGTCGTGTAGCGAACACTATTACATTGGTCGTGTAGCGAACACTATTATATTGGTCTTGCAGTGAACACTATTACATTGGTCGTGTAGCGAACACTATTACATTGCTATTGTACCTAACACTATTATATTGGTCTTGTAGTGAACACTATTACATTGGTCGTGTAGCGAACACTATTACATTGGTCGTGTAGCGAACACTATTACATTGGTCGTGTAACTAACACTATTACATTGGTCTTGTACCGAACGCAATTACATTGGTCTTGTGCAGAACGAAATTACATTGGTATTGTACCTAACACTATTACATTGGTCTTGTACCTAACACTATTACATTGGTCTTGTACCTAACACTATTATATTGGTCGTGTAGCGAACATTATTACATTGGTATTGTACCTAACACTATTATATAGGTCTTGTAGCGAACACTATTACATTGGTATTGTACCTAACACTATTATATTGGTCTTGCAGCAAACACTATTACATTGGTCGTGTAGCGAACACTATTACATTGGTCGTGTAGCGAACACTATTACATTGGTCGTGTAGCGAACACTATTATATTGGTCTTGCAGTGAACACTATTACATTGGTCGTGTAGCGAACACTATTATATTGGTCTTGTAGCGAACACTATTACATTGGTCTTGTAGAGAACACTATTACATTGGTCGTGTAGCGAACACTATTACATTGGTATTGTACCTAACACTATTATATTGGTCTTGTAGCGAACACTATTACATTGGTATTGTACCTAACACTATTACATTGGTCTTGTAGCGAACACTATTACATTGGTATTGTACCTAACACTATTATATTGGTCTTGCAGCGAACACTATTACATTGGTATTGTACCTAACACTATTATATTGGTCTTGCAGCGAACACTATTACATTGGTATTGTACCTAACACTATTATATTGGTCTTGCAGCGAACACTATTACATTGGTCGTGTAGCGAACACTATTACATTGGTCTTGTACCTAACACTATTATATTGGTCGTGTAGCGAACACTATTACATTGGTATTGTACCTAACACTATTATATTGGTTGTGTAGCGAACACTATTATATTGGTATTGTAGCGAACACTATTACATTGATATTGTACCTAACACTATTATATTGGTCTTGCAGCGAACACTATTACATTGGTATTGTACCTAACACTATTATATTGGTCTTGTAGCGAACACTATTACATTGGTCTTGTACCGAACACTATTACATTGGTCTTGTACCGAACACTATTACATTGGTCTTGTAGCGAACACTATTATATTGGTATTGTACCTAACACTATTATATTGGTCTTGTAGCAAACACTATTACATTGGTCGTGTAGCGAACACTATTACATTGGTCGTGTAGCGAACACTATTATATTGGTCTTGCAGTGAACACTATTACATTGGTCGTGTAGCGAACACTATTACATTGCTATTGTACCTAACACTATTATATTGGTCTTGTAGTGAACACTATTACATTGGTCGTGTAGCGAACACTATTACATTGGTCGTGTAGCGAACACTATTACATTGGTCGTGTAACTAACACTATTACATTGGTCTTGTACCGAACGCAATTACATTGGTCTTGTGCAGAACGAAATTACATTGGTATTGTACCTAACACTATTACATTGGTCTTGTACCTAACACTATTACATTGGTCTTGTACCTAACACTATTATATTGGTCGTGTAGCGAACATTATTACATTGGTATTGTACCTAACACTATTATATAGGTCTTGTAGCGAACACTATTACATTGGTATTGTACCTAACACTATTATATTGGTCTTGCAGCAAACACTATTACATTGGTCGTGTAGTGAACACTATTACATTGGTCGTGTAGCGAACACTATTACATTGGTCGTGTAGCGAACACTATTATATTGGTCTTGCAGTGAACACTATTACATTGGTCGTGTAGCGAACACTATTATATTGGTCTTGTAGCGAACACTATTACATTGGTCTTGTAGAGACCACTATTACATTGGTCGTGTAGCGAACACTATTACATTGGTATTGTACCTAACACTATTATGTTGGTCTTGTAGCGAACACTATTACATTGGTCTTGCAGCGAACACTATTACATTGGTCGTGTAGCGAACATTATTACATTGGTATTGTACCTAACACTATTATATTGGTCTTGCAGCGAACACTATTACATTGGTATTGTACCTAACACTATTATATTGGTCTTGCAGCGAACACTATTACATTGGTATTGTACCTAACACTATTATATTGGTCTTGCAGCAAACACTATTACATTGGTCGTGTAGCGAACATTATTACATTGGTATTGTACCTAACACTATTATATTGGTCTTACAGCGAACACTATTACATTGGTATTGTACCTAACACTATTATATTGGTTGTGTAGCGAACACTATTATATTGGTATTGTAGCGAACACTATTACATTGATATTGTACCTAACACTATTATATTGGTCTTGCAGCGAACACTATTACATTGGTATTGTACCTAACACTATTACATTGGTCGTGTACCTAACACTATTACATTGGTCTTTTACCGAACACTATTACATTGGTATTGTACCTAACACTATTATATTGGTCTTGCAGCGAACACTATTACATTGGTATTGTACCTAACACTATTATATTGGTCTTGTAGCGAACACTATTATATTGGTCTTGTAGCGAACACTATTACATTGGTATTGTACCTAACACTATTATATTGGTCTTGTAGCGAACACTATTACGTTGGTATTGTACCTAACACTATTATATTGGTATTGTAGCGAACTCTATTACATTGGTATTGTACCTAACACTATTATATTGGTCTTGTAGGGAACACTATTACATTGGTATTGTACCTAACACTATTATATTGGTCTTGTAGCGAACACTATTACATTGGTATTGTACCTAACACTATTACATTAGTATTGTACCTAACACTATTATATTGGTCTTGTAGCGAACACTATTACATTGGTATTGAACCTAACACTATTACATTGGTCGAGTAGCGAACACTATTACATTGGTCGTGTAGCGAACACTATTACATTGGTCGTGTAGCGAACACTATTACATTGGTATTGTACCTAACACTATTATATTGGTCTTGTAGCGAACACTATTACATTGGTCGTGTAGCGAACACTATTACATTGGTCGTGTAGCGAACACTATTACATTGGTCGTGTAGCGAACACTATTACATTGGTATTGTACCTAACACTATTATATTGGTCTTGTAGCGAACACTATTACATTGGTCGTGTAGCGAACACTATTACATTGGTATTGTACCTAACACTATTATATTGGTCTTGTAGCGAACACTATTACATTGGTCGTGTAGCGAACACTATTACATTGGTCTTGTAGCGAACACTATTACATTGGTATTGTACCTAACACTATTATATTGGTCTTGCAGCGAACACTATTACATTGGTATTGTACCTAACACTATTACATTGATCGTGTACCTAACACTATTACATTGGTCTTGTACCGAACACTATTACATTGGTATTGTACCTAACACTATTATATTGGTCTTGCAGCGAACACTATTACATTGGTATTGTACCTAACACTATTATATTGGTCTTGTAGCGAACACTATTATATTGGTCTTGTAGCGAACACTATTACATTGGTATTGTACCTAACACTATTATATTGGTCTTGTACCGAACACTATTACATTGGTATTGTACCTAACACTATTATATTGGTATTGTAGCGAACTCTATTACATTGGTATTGTACCTAACACTATTATATTGGTCTTGTAGGGAACACTATTACATTGGTATTGTACCTAACACTATTATATTGGTCTTGTAGCGAACACTATTACATTGGTATTGTACCTAACACTATTACATTAGTATTGTACCTAACACTATTATATTGGTCTTGTAGCGAACACTATTACATTGGTATTCTACCTAACACTATTACATTGGGCGTGTAGCGAGCACTATTACATTGGTCGTGTAGCGAACACTATTACATTGGTCGTGTAGCGAACACTATTACATTGGTATTGTACCTAACACTATTATATTGGTCTTGTAGCGAACACTATTACAATGGTCGTGTAGCGAACACTATTACATTGGTATTGTACCTAACACTATTATATTGGTCTTGTAGTGAACACTATTACAATGGTCGTGTAGCGAACACTATTACATTGGTCTTGTAGCGAACACTATTACATTGGTATTGTACCTAACACTATTATATTGGTCTTGTAGCGAACACTATTATATTGGTCTTGTAGCGAACACTATTACATTGGTATTGTACCTAACACTATTATATTGGTCTTGTACCGAACACTATTACATTGGTATTGTACCTAACACTATTATATTGGTATTGTAGCGAACTCTATTACATTGGTATTGTACCTAACACTATTATATTGGTCTTGTAGGGAACACTATTACATTGGTATTGTACCTAACACTATTATATTGGTATTGTAGCGAACACTATTACATTGGTATTGTACCTAACACTATTACATTAGTATTGTACCTAACACTATTATATTGGTCTTGTAGCGAACACTATTACATTGGTATTCTACCTAACACTATTACATTGGGCGTGTAGCGAGCACTATTACATTGGTCGTGTAGCGAACACTATTACATTGGTATTGTACCTAACACTATTATATTGGTCTTGTAGCGAACACTATTACAATGGTCGTGTAGCGAACACTATTACATTGGTATTGTACCTAACACTATTATATTGGTCTTGTAGTGAACACTATTACAATGGTCGTGTAGCGAACACTATTACATTGGTCTTGTAGCGAACACTATTACATTGGTATTGTACCTAACACTATTATATTGGTCTTGTAGTGAACAATATTACATTGGTCGTGTAGCGAACACTATTACATTGGTCGTGTAGCGAAAACTATTACATTGGTCGTGTAGCGAACACTATTACATTGGTCCTGTAGCGAACATTATTACATTGGTCGTATAGCGAACACTATTACATTGGTATTGTACCTAACACTATTACATTGGTCGTGTAGCGAACACTATTACATTGGTCGTGTAGCGAACACTATTACATTGGTCGTGTAGCGAACACTATTACATTAGTCGTGTAGCGAACAATATTACATTGGTCGTGTAGCGAACACTATTACATTGGTATTGTACCTAACACTATTATATTGGTCTTGTAGCGAACACTATTACATTGGTCGTGTAGCGAACACTATTACATTGGTATTGTACCTAACACTATTATATTGGTCTTGTAGCGAACACTATTACATTGGTCGTGTAGCGAACACTATTACATTGGTCGTGTAGCGAACACTATTACATTGGTATTGTACCTAACACTATTATATTGGTCTTGTAGCGAACACTATTACATTGGTCGTGTAGCGAACACTATTACATTGGTATTGTACCTAACACTATTATATTGGTCTTGTAGCGAACACTATTACATTGGTCGTGTAGCGAACACTATTACATTGGTATTGTACCTAACACTATTATATTGGTCTTGTAGCGAACACTATTACATTGGTCGTGTAGCGAACACTATTACATTGGTATTGTACCTAACACTATTATATTGGTCTTGTAGCGAACACTATTACATTGGTCGTGTAGCGAACACTATTACATTGGTCGTGTAGCGAACACTATTACATTGGTATTGTACCTAACACTATTATATTGGTCGTGTAGCGAACACTATTACATTGGTCGTGTAGCGAACACTATTACATTGGTATTGTACCTAACACTATTATATTGGTCTTGTAGCGAACACTATTACATTGGTCGTGTAGCGAACACTATTACATTGGTCTTGTAGCGAACACTATTACATTGGTATTGTACCTATCACTATTATATTGGTCTTGTAGCGAACACTATTACATTGGTAGTGTAGCGAACACTATTACATTGGTCGTGTAGCGAACACTATTACATTGGTCGTGTAGCGAACACTATTACATTGGTCGTGTAGCGAACACTATTACATTGGTCGTGTAGCAAACACTATTACATTGGTCGTGTAGCGAACACTATTACATTGGTCGTGTAGCGAACACTATTACATTGGTCGTGTAGCGAACACTATTACATTGGTATTGTACCTAACACTATTATATTGGTCTTGTAGCGAACACTATTACATTGGTCGTGTAGCGATCACTATTACATTGGTATTGTACCTAACACTATTATAATGGTATTGCAGCGAACACTATTACATTGGTCGTGTAGCGAACACTATTACATTGGTATTGTACCTAACACTATTATATTGGTCTTGTAGTGAACACTATTACATTGGTCGTGTAGCGAACACTATTACATTGGTATTGTACCTAACACTATTATATTGGTCTTGCAGCGAACACTATTACATTGGTATTGTACCTAACACTATTATATTGGTCTTGTAGCGAACACTATTACATTGGTCGTGTAGCGAACACTATTACATTGGTCTTGTAGCGAACACTATTACATTGGTATTGTACCTATCACTATTATATTGGTCTTGTAGCGAACACTATTACATTTGTAGTGTAGAGAACACTATTACATTGGTCGTGTAGCGAACACTATTACATTGGTCGTGTAGCGAACACTATTACATTGGTCGTGTAGCGAACACTATTACATTGGTCGTGTAGCGAACACTATTACATTGGTATTGTACCTAACACTATTATATTGGTCTTGTAGCGAACACTATTACATTGGTCTTGTAGCGAACACTATTACATTGGTATTGTACCTAACACTATTACATTGGTCTTGTAGCGAACACTATTACATTGGTCTTGTAGCGAACACTATTACATTGGTCGTGTAGCGAACACTATTACATTGGTATTGTACCTAACACTATTATATTGGTCTTGTAGCGAACACTATTACATTGGTCGTGTAGCGAACACTATTACATTGGTATTGTACCTAACACTATTATATTGGTCTTGTAGCGAACACTATTACATTGGTATTGTACCTAACACTATTATATTGGTCTTGTAGCGAACACTATTACATTGGTCGTGTAGCGAACACTATTACATTGGTATTGTACCTAACACTATTATATTGGTCTTGTAGCGAACACTATTACATTGGTCTTGTAGCGAACACTATTACATTGGTATTGTACCTAACACTATTACATTGGTCGTGTAGCGAACACTATTACATTGGTCGTGTAGCGAACACTATTACATTGGTATTGTACCTAACACTATTATATTGGTCTTGTAGCGAACACTATTACATTGGTATTGTACCGAACACTATTACATTGGTCGTGTAGCGAACACTATTACATTGGTCGTGTAGCGAACACTATTACATTGGTATTGTACCTAACACTATTTTATTGGTCTTGCAGCGAACACTATTACATTGGTATTGTACCTAACACTATTATATTGGTCGTGTAGCGAACACTATTATATTGGTCTTGCAGCGAACACTATTACATTGGTACTGTACCTAACTCTATTACATTGGTCGTGTAGCGAACACTATTACATTGGTATTGTACCTAACACTATTACATTGGTCGTGTAGCGAAAACTATTACATTGGTCGTGTAGCGAACACTATTACATTGGTATTGTACCTAACACTATTACATTGGTCGTGTAGCGAACACTATTATATTGGTCTTGAAGCGAACACTATTACATTAGTCGTGTACCTAACACAATTACATTGGTCTTGTATCTAACACTATTACATTGGTCTTGTACCTAACACAATTACATTGGTCTTGTACCTAACACTATTACATTGGTCTTGTACCGAACATAATTGTATTAGTCTTGTAGCGAACACTATTACATTGGTCGTGTAGCGAACACTATTACATTGGTCGTGTAACGAACACTATTACATTGGTATTGTACCTAACACTATTATATTGGTCTTGTAGCGAACACTATTACATTGGTCGTGTAGCGAACACTATTACATTGATCGTGTAGAGAACACTATTACATTGGTCGTGTAGCGAACACTATTACATTGGGATTGTACCTAACACTATTATATTGGTCTTGTAGGGAACACTATTACATTGGTCGTGTAGCGAACACTATTACAATGGTCGTTTAGCGAACACTATTACATTGGTCGTGTAGCGAACACTATTACATTGGTCGTGTAGCGAACACTATTACATTGGTATTGTACCTAACACTATTATATTGGTCTTGTAGCGAACACTATTACATTGGTCGTGTAGCGAACACTATTACATTGGTATTGTACCTAACACTATTATAATGGTATTGCAGTGAACACTATTACATTGGTCGTGTAGCGAACACTATTACATTGGTATTGTACGTAACACTATTATATTGGTCTTGTAGCGAACACTATTACATTGGTCGTGTAGCGAACACTATTACATTGGTATTGTACCTAACACTATTATATTGGTCTTGTAGCGAACACTATTACATTGGTCGTGTAGCGAACACTATTACATTGGTATTGTACCTAACACTATTATATTGGTCTTGTAGCGAACACTATTACATTGGTCTTGTAGCGAACACTATTACATTGGTATTGTACCTAACACTATTACATTGGTCGTGTAGCGAACACTATTACATTGGTCGTGTAGCGAACACTATTACATTGGTATTGTACCTAACACTATTATATTGGTCTTGTAGCGAACACTATTACATTGGTATTGTACCGAACACTATTACATTGGTCGTGTAGCGAACACTATTACATTGGTCGTGTAGCGAACACTATTACATTGGTATTGTACCTAACACTATTATATTGGTCTTGCAGCGAACACTATTACATTGGTATTGTACCTAACACTATTATATTGGTCGTGTAGCGAACACTATTATATTGGTCTTGCAGCGAACACTATTACATTGGTACTGTACCTAACTCTATTACATTGGTCGTGTAGCGAACACTATTACATTGGTATTGTACCTAACACTATTACATTGGTCGTGTAGCGAACACTATTACATTGGTCTTGTACCTAACACAATTACATTGGTCTTGTATCTAACACTATTACATTGGTCTTGTACCTAACACAATTACATTGGTCTTGTACCTAACACTATTACATTGGTCTTGTACCGAACACAATTGTATTGGTCTTGTAGCGAACACTATTACATTGGTCGTGTAGCGAACACTATTACATTGGTCGTGTAGCGAACACTATTACATTGGTATTGTACCTAACACTATTATATTGGTCTTGTAGCGAACACTATTACATTGGTCGTGTAGCGAACACTATTACATTGGTATTGTACCTAACACTATTACATTGGTCGTGTAGCGAACACTATTACATTGGTCGTGTAGCGAACACTATTACATTGGTATTGTACCTAACACTATTATATTGGTCTTGTAGCGAACACTATTACATTGGTATTGTACCGAACACTATTACATTGGTCGTGTAGCGAACACTATTACATTGGTCGTGTAGCGAACACTATTACATTGGTATTGTACCTAACACTATTATATTGGTCTTGCAGCGAACACTATTACATTGGTATTGTACCTAACACTATTATATTGGTCGTGTAGCGAACACTATTACATTGGTATTGTACCTAACACTATTATATTGGTCTTGTAGCGAACACTATTACATTGGTCGTGTAGCGAACACTATTACATTGGTCTTGTAGCGAACACTATTACATTGGTATTGTACCTAACACTATTATATTGGTCTTGTAGCGAACACTATTACATTGGTATTGTACCTAACACTATTACATTGGTCTTGTAGCTAACACTATTACATTGGTCTTGTACCTAACACAATTACATTGGTCTTGTACCTAACACTATTACATTGGTCTTGTACCGAACACAATTGTATTGGTCTTGTAGCGAACACTATTACATTGGTCGTGTAGCGAACACTATTACATTGGTATTGTACCTAACACTATTATATTGGTCTTGTAGCGAACACTATTACATTGGTCGTGTAGCGAACACTATTACATTGGTATTGTACCTAACACTATTATATTGGTCTTGTAGCGAACACTATTACATTGGTATTGTACCTAACACTATTATATTGGTCTTGTAGCGAACACTATTACATTGGTCGTGTAGCGAACACTATTACATTGGTCGTGTAGCGAACACTATTACATTGGTCGTGTAGCGAACACTATTACATTGGTCGTGTAGCGAACACTATTACATTGGTATTGTACCTAACACTATTATATTGGTCTTGTAGCGAACACTATTACATTGGTCGTGTAGCGAACACTATTACATTGGTATTGTACCTAACACTATTATATTGGTCTTGTAGCGAACACTATTACATTGGTCTGTAGCGAACACTATTACATTGGTATTGTACCTAACACTATTATATTGGTCTTGTAGCGAACACTATTACATTGGTATTGTACCTAACACTATTATATTGGTCTTGTAGCGAACACTATTACATTGGTATTGTACCTAACACTATTATATTGGTCTTGTAGCGACCACTATTACATTGGTATTGTACCTAACACTATTATATTGGTCTTGTAGCGAACACTATTACATTGGTATTGTACCTAACACTATTATATTGGTCTTGCAGCGAACACTATTACATTGGTATTGTACCTAACACTATTACATTGGTCGTGTAGCGAACACTATTACATTGGTATTGTACCTAACACTATTATATTGGTCTTGTAGCGAACACTATTACATTGGTCTTGTAGCGAACACTATTACATTGGTCGTGTAGCGAACACTATTACATTGGTCGTGTAGCGAACACTATTACATTGGTATTGTACCTAACACTATTATATTGGTCTTGTAGCGAACACTATTACATTGGTCGTGTAGCGAACACTATTACATTGGTCTTGTAGCGAACACTATTACATTGGTATTGTACCTAACACTATTATATTGGTCTTGTAGCGAACACTATTACATTGGTATTGTACCTAACACTATTACATTGGTCTTGTATCTAACACTATTACATTGGTCTTGTACCTAACACAATTACATTGGTCTTGTACTAACACTATTACATTGGTCTTGTACCGAACACATTATTGGTTTGTAGCGAACACTATTACATTGGTCGTGTAGCGAACACTATTACATTGGTATTGTACCTAACACTATTATATTGGTCTTGTAGCGAACACTATTACATTGGTATTGTACCTAACACTATTATATTGGTCTTGTAGCGAACACTATTACATTGGTCGTGTAGCGAACACTATTACATTGGTCGTGTAGCGAACACTATTACATTGGTCGTGTAGCGAACACTATTACATTGGTCGTGTAGCGAACACTATTACATTGGTATTGTACCTAACACTATTATATTGGTCTTGTAGCGAACACTATTACATTGGTCGTGTAGCGAACACTATTACATTGGTATTGTACCTAACACTATTATATTGGTCTTGTAGCGAACACTATTACATTGGTCGTGTAGCGAACACTATTACATTGGTATTGTACCTAACACTATTATATTGGTCTTGTAGCGAACACTATTACATTGGTCTGTAGCGAACACTATTACATTGGTATTGTACCTAACACTATTATATTGGTCTTGTAGCGAACACTATTACATTGGTATTGTACCTAACACTATTATATTGGTCTTGTAGCGAACACTATTACATTGGTATTGTACCTAACACTATTATATTGGTCTTGCAGCGAACACTATTACATTGGTATTGTACCTAACACTATTACATTGGTCGTGTAGCGAACACTATTACATTGGTATTGTACCTAACTAATGACAACACTATTACATTGGTCTTGTAGCGAACACTATTACATTGGTCTTGTAGCGAACACTATTACATTGGTCGTGTAGCGAACACTATTACATTGGTCGTGTAGCGAACACTATTACATTGGTATTGTACCTAACACTATTATATTGGTCTTGTAGCGAACACTATTACATTGGTCGTGTAGCGAACACTATTACATTGGTCTTGTAGCGAACACTATTACATTGGTATTGTACCTAACACTATTATATTGGTCTTGTAGCGAACACTATTACATTGGTATTGTACCTAACACTATTATATTGGTCTTGCAGCGAACACTATTACATTGGTACTGTACCTAACTCTATTACATTGGTCGTGTAGCGAACACTATTACATTGGTATTGTACCTAACACTATTACATTGGTCGTGTAGCGAAAACTATTACATTGGTCGTGTAGCGAACACTATTACATTGGTATTGTACCTAACACTATTACATTGGTCTGTAGCGAACACTATTATATTGGTCTTGTAGCGAACACTATTACATTGGTCTTGTACCTAACACAATTACATTGGTCTTGTATCTAACACTATTACATTGGTCTTGTACCTAACACAATTACATTGGTCTTGTACCTAACACTATTACATTGGTCTTGTACCGAACACAATTGTATTGGTCTTGTAGCGAACACTATTACATTGGTCGTGTAGCGAACACTATTACATTGGTCGTGTAGCGAACACTATTACATTGGTATTGTACCTAACACTATTATATTGGTCTTGTAGCGAACACTATTACATTGGTTGTACAACACTATTAATTGGTCTAACACTATTAATTGGTCTGTAGCGAACACTATTACATTGGTCGTGTAGCGAACACTATTACATTGGTCGTGTAGCGAACACTATTACATTGGTCGTGTAGCGAACACTATTACATTGGTCGTGTAGCGAACACTATTACATTGGTATTGTACCTAACACTATTATATTGGTCTTGTAGCGAACACTATTACATTGGTCGTGTAGCGAACACTATTACATTGGTATTGTACCTAACACTATTATATTGGTCTTGTAGCAAACACTATTACATTGGTCATGTAGCGAACAATATTACATTGGTATTGTACCTAACACTATTATATTGGTCTTGTAGCGAACACTATTATATTGGTAGTGTAGCGAACACTATTACATTGGTATTGTACCTAACACTATTATATTGGTCGTGTAACGAACACTATTATATTGGTATTGTACCTAACACTATTATATTGGTCTTGTAGCGACCCCTATTACATTGGTATTGTACCTAACACTATAATATTGGTCTTGCAGCGAACACTATTACATTGGTATTGTACCTAACACTATTACATTGGTCGTGTAGCGATCACTATTACATTGGTATTGTACCTAACACTATTATATTGGTCTTGTAGCGAACACTATTACATTGGTCGTGTAGCGAACACTATTACATTGGTCCTGTAGCGAACACTATTACATTGGTCGTGTAGCGAACACTATTACATTGGTCGTGTAGCGAACACTATTACCTTGGTATTGTACCTAACACTATTATATTGGTCTTGTAGCGAACACTATTACATTGGTCGTGTAGCGAACACTATTACATTGGTCTTGTAGCGAACACTATTACATTGGTATTGTACCTAACACTATTATATTGGTCTTGTAGCGAACACTATTACATTGGTATTGTACCTAACACTATTATATTGGTCTTGCAGCGAACACTATTACATTGGTATTGTACCTAACACTATTATATTGGTCTTGCAGCGAACACTATTACATTGGTCGTGTAGCGAACACTATTACATTGGTATTGTACCTAACACTATTACATTGGTCTTGCAGCGAACACTATTACATTGGTATTGTACCTAACACTATTATATTGGTCGTGTAGCGAACACTATTATATTGGTCTTGCAGCGAACACTATTACATTGGTATTGTACCTAACTCTATTACATTGGTCGTGTAGCGAACACTATTACATTGGTCGTGTAGCGAACACTATTACATTGGTATTGTACCTAACACTATTACATTGGTCGTGTAGCGAACACTATTGTATTGGTCTTGCAGCGAACACTATTACATTGGTCGTGTAGCGAACACTATTATATTGGTCTTGCAGCGAACACTATTACATTGGTATTGTACCTAACACTTATTATATTGGTCGTGTAGCGAACACTATTACATTGGTCTTGTACCGAACACTATTACATTGGTATTGTACCTAACACTATTATATTGGTCTTGCAGCGAACACTATTACATTGGTATTGTACCTAACACTATTATATTGTTCTTGTAGCGAACACTATTATATTGGTCGTGTAGCGAACACTATTACATTGGTATTGTACCTAACACTATTATATTGGTCTTGTAGCGAACACTATTACATTGGTATTGTATCTAACACTATTATATTGGTCTTGTAGCGAACACTATTACATTGATCTTGTACCTAACACTATTATATTGGTCGTGTAGCGAACACTATTACATTGGTATTGTACCTAACACTATTACATTGGTCTTGTACCTAACACTATTACATTGGTATTGTACCTAACACTATTACATTGGTATTGTACCTAACACTATTACATTGGTCTTGTACCTAACACTATTACATTGGTCTTGTACCCAACACTATTACATTGGTCTTGTACCTAACACTATTACATTGGTCTTGTACCCAACACTATTACATTGGTCTTGTACCCAACACTATTACATTGGTCTTGTACCTACACAGTCAAAAACCCAATATCATGCCAACTCATTTCCCCCAAGAACAATCAGGCTATCAGTCTATCGACATATATACAGTCAAGTCCCAGTCTGTCGACATATATACAGTCAAGTCCCAGTATGTCGACATATATACAGTCAAGTCCCAGTCTGTCGACATATATACAGTCAAGTCCCAGTATGTCGACATATATACAGTCAAGTTATGAATAATAAGGTGGTGGTATCATCTTGCTATAATGTTATCAATTTGGCAAATTTGTATCACTAGATAATGATGATTAAATTTGATGTGATCTTTCAGTAAAATGTTGTTTAGATCTGCCCACAAATGGACGGGTTGTGAAAATAAGATTTGTAAGCTACCCCCATTTATGGACTATTATCTAGATACTCATCAATAAGCTTGGTTTGTTGGTTTGGTGACGTTAACACTACAATATGTATGACCAGTGCTCCAGCTAGGCTATATTAGAAGGGCGGGGCGCCCTGCCCGTAATCCCGAGCGAGCCGTCCTCTATAATTATATATATAGTTTTACTTTCCCGTAGGATTAGAGCTAAACTATCCTATTTGGGTTTAGATATGCTATATAAGTGTATAGATATGCCTACCATCTTTAGTCTTCGTCATATGTACAAGACAAGGGCATTGAAACATGCGTCCAGGCCGTTCATAGGTTCATAGACACTTTTGAAAGTGTTCACTACTAAGTGATGGTGTGGGTTATTGAAACAAACGGAGACATATACACAACATACATGTATTTATGCAAATACGTAATTGTAACACGTAAGAACAATTCGACCATCTCTGTGATTGTGCATCAGCTGATTTGTGTTCACGTGCACACTTATCACATCAGTGTTATGTTTAGAAGAATGCGTACATTATTATCATGGTAAGTACGAAAGTCAGTGAACTATTTATTTATTGAGGGTACTCATTTAGCTAACACTAATCTTCCATGACGACCTCTTTAAAATAGTATGTAAACATTTTGAAATATAAAAACGCAAACCAATGCATGTATTGTGTAAAACTATATGATTATGTTAGGTGACAATTAGATTTAGAAGCCGCGATCGTACTTCTAAAGGTATGCTATTCAAAACAATCGGAACAAAATATAGTAATCGACCTTATACAATATAATTATATTGACATCATACACATTTGCACTTTTATAATGAGCGTTACTTTTGCGTTACAAATTTTAGACTTATGGATTTTACTATCATGATTGAAGAAAATAATCCTTCAAACATTGTACTAATTTACCAAATATTTCGCACATTTTTACACATTGTTACCTTTTTTACAAGGATATAAATTTTACCTCTACGGCAAATGCACACTTTCTTGTTAGTTTAAACATATTTTATTTCAAACAATGTAACATATATACATATAGCAATTACATTACAATATAATATTTTATGTTTTGAAAAAGGATTAGATCCGAAAGCTAGATTAGCTTATAAAGGTCTTCTCCTTCGAAACTCGTTTGCTGTAAAGTTAGCGGTAAAATAATGTGCTTGAAATGTTTAACAATACAAGATTCATAATTCGATTTAGATAGAAAAAATACGATATTGTAGTTGAGATAAGAAAAAAGACATTATAATAATAGAGGTCAGAATATTATAATGATGAGGAATGCTAATAAAAATAATATGGTTGAGTCTAAGTGTAATAGATTGTTCTAATTTATATTATGTGCAGACAAGAAAGTAACATTATTAGGTAATGTGAGGTATGATATGATATCGATATAGTTTGCTAGATATTTATCTCAGTGGCTTAAAATGTATGGTATTTATAACTAATACACTTAGTGTTCTTCTTAAGTAATAATAAATATAAAATTAAGTAATAATAAATAAAAGAGTCAATCAACTTTGACGATAAATCATCCTAGCTGTTTTCAATTCAAGTAGAAGAAATAAGATCTTGAGATTTGATTTGGAATGTTGAGAGCCAGGAACAGGTCATTCAAGTTCATGGAAAACGTTTACTGTCCCTTATATAGTCCTGTACAGCAAGAAAGATTCTGCTGTTGATGTTGTCGCAAAGGTTTTGATCTCCGTGTAAGAGAGTGTACAAAGTTACTGTACAGTATATAGAAGTTTTTTGTATTAGTTTTGCTCTGATGTTGGTATATAGTGTTCATTCCAAGAAGAAATGGTGATTACTTTCAACAAGACCGCATTGCCAAAGAGATGTTGGAGATAAGGTTTTGCTGTACAGGTGTTGGTTTAAGGAGCAGCACTCAGTACGTAATCGGGCATGATAAACTTGCCATTTCCTGGAGCCAACATAAAAGTATTTAGGAGTTTTAGATATATTTCCACGAAGACTGTGTTTGAAAGAAGATAGTGTAGGAGAGCTTTGTTGTTGCATAGATAGATTATTCCAATCTCTTAAGGTAGAAGGTAGAAACGAGTTGTAGTAGAGCGCAGTACGGGATGGAATACCCTTAATATTAACTGCGTTTCTTAGGTTTTATCTTGTAGTTTCACCGACACTTTGTGGCACAAGAGAAGATAGATGTTTGGGAGTAAGACCATTTTTCATTTTATACAAAAGAGTAAGTCTGTGGTTAAGTCGACGTTTGTCTAATGATTCCCACCGGACTTCCCTATGTAGTTTATGAAGAGAAACAAGTTTTGTTGCACCGGAAGCAATTCGAGAAGCTTCATTCTGGATCTTGTCGAGTTCGTCTTTTTCATACTGAGTGCAATTGCAGTACAGAACATCGGCATATTCTAGAATTGGTCTGATGAAAGAAGTATAAATGGTTTCAAGTGATCGTCTTTCCAATAGGAATTTGAATCTTCGCATGATATGTATTCTCTTCCATGCTTTATCAGTAATATGAGTTACATGAGTATGCCAAGAGCCGTCGTTTGAGAAGTGGACACCAAGGTGTTTATGAGACGTGACGGATGAGATTCGTTGATTATTCATGAGTAATGCTGGGTGATGTGGTCTATGTGTTTTGCATGAGATGATCATAGATTCAGTTTTTGAATGATTAAATGTGACTAACCATGCCTCCGCCCAATTGGATAGTTTATTGATATCAGATTGCAGTATTTGGGCTGAAATTACAGGTTGGTCGACGACAATGTGTAGACTCGTGTCATCGGCAAATAGATGTATCTTAGCACCTACGTCTTCCACGATGTCATTGATATATACTAAAAACAGAAGTGGACCGATGATGGATCCTTGGGGCACACCAGCCCCTAGCGAACACCAGATAGATTTGGCGCCAGGAAGAATGACAGTTTGACGTCTGTTGGAAAGATAATCAGAGAACCAAGACAAAAGAGGCCCATCAACACCTGCTTTACGAAGTTTCAATAGGAGACCGTTATGCCAGACCTTGTCGAAAACTTTACTTATATGAAAGAAGACTGTGCGAATTTCAAGGCCGTCATCAAGTGCCTTGCAAAATGTATTGTAGAGATATGTTAATTGGTTCACTGATGAATCCCCTGGCTTAAATCCAGATTGTAGATGTGAAATGAAATTATTTGCGTTCATGAAATTGTACAGGTACTTGAAAATGATTCTTTCAAAGACCTTTTCAATACAGCAAAGAAGCGAAATTGGGCGATAGATAGCACAAACATGAGCGTCTTTCCAGAGCTGCGGAACTTTACAGCATTGCAATGAATGATTGAACAAGGAACAAAGCGGGTATTTTAGTACTGAAGCAGTCTCTCGAAGAATGCGGTTACTTATCTCGTCAGGACCTGAGGCTTTGTTAGTTTTGAGTGTTTTAAGAGCATCCTCCACGTCTTGAGGAGTAACATATATAGTTAGGAGTTTGTGTGTGGGCTCTTGATAACAAGCACTTTCTTGTTGGTGTCAGTATATAAATAATTATATGTTGTACATTGTTCTTAAAAGCTTTAAATTAAATGTTATAAATAATAAATTGTATGTTCATTAGCTCGCAAACATAACTAGAGCTAGTTTTTAATATAAAGGCATTAAAGCAAAGGCAATAGAACAATTTACAAAGTTAGTAAGGACAGTTTCCAGGGAAACTCTCGCTGTCACCGACACAATTGGTGAACATATTTGGCTTGTTGATCAGATGGCGAGACCAAACACAGACACGATACAGTACATGGTTTTGTTTTCCCATCTCACTGTGCAGCTCCCTGAAAATAACCGAATCAAATCATAACATGGTAGAGCCTATATGATTATATTATATATGGCTCTAGTCATTAATCATGTTTTCAGACAGTTTATTAAAATGCTGAGAATTACTATTTCATTTTTCATACTGTATATGAATGACGCTTTAAAGTCTATTTAATACACATACGGATCTGTAGTCCAGTGGTAACACGCTGGATTGGTAATCCAGGGATCGCATGTTCGATCCCCCATCTGACCCTAATAAAATGAACAGTATTTCAGATGGGATGTTAAACCGAGGTCTCGTGTCGGTGCTTTACACCGTGCACGTAAAAGAACAAGAGGAGACTCTGGAATGGGTCTCTGTCTGTATCATTGCACTATCCTCCAAAATCTAAAATGACTAATCTCTTCAGGAGACGTTGCTCATATGGGCAACTGGTAGCGACGATAAATAAACGTAAAACACACACTATTTAATACGTGTTTTCTTCTTCAGAATAAAATATAAAGCAACAATACATTCTAGTATTAGCAAGCAACAATTTATAAATGTACAGACCATCCAAATCAGGAGAGGTATAATTTGATAGAAATAAAATATTCGAGGAGAATTAAACAGCTCGCATGGTGTATCAACACTCTCATTTAAATAATTGAAATTCAATTGAAGGCAAATGCCAATACCTTCAATTTCATCAACTAAGAGGGTTGTTTGTACATCCTGTGAGCTCTTCAATTCTTAAATAACACGTACAATGGTCCATCCGCATTATTTGGTCACTTCAAATGGCCAATTTACCCTGAAAACAGCAATTATGCTCGCCCATATACGTTGCCGGTGGCGAGGTTAAACAAGCTCAATCACTACCATCTACATTAATGATGGAACCGACATTTATGTTGTTATATTTTCCGTACCGTCTGTTGCATTGTCCCAAAAGCAGGAGCTCGATGTATGAAGCCCAGCACCATTCTTTTGCATAATTATACAAGTAACTGAAATGACATATTATGTAATGAACATATAGGGCAGATCACGAATGGGCGTGTCTACATGTATTTCGAACAAAATAAAACTGACGAGTGTTCTACCTGACTTGCATCGGCAAAGTATGGTAACAATTCTCCAATGGCACGTTTAAAATATTGCGCAGTAGGAATTTATACATAATAATATATATATAGCAGTGTCCTAGCCAGAAAGGCGAACCGTCATCTAGAGTGGTCCGAGTGCATGCCACCGTCTAGAGTGGTCCGAGGGTATGCCACCGTCTAGAGTGGTCCGAGGGTATGCCACCGTCTAGAGTGGTCCGAGGGTATGCCACCGTCTAGAGTGGTCCGAGGGCATGCCACCGTCTAGAGTGATCAGAGTGGTCCGAGTGCATGCCACCGTCTAGAGTGGTCCGAGGGCATGCCACCGTCTAGAGTGGTCCGAGTGCATGCCACCGTCTAGATTGGTCCGAGGGCATACCACCGTCTAGAGTGGTCCGAGGGCATGCCACCGTCTAGAGTGGTCCGAGGGCATGCCACCGTCTAGAGTGGACCGAGTGCATGCCACCGTCTAGAGTGGTCCGAGGGCATGCCACCGTCTAGAGTGGTCCGAGAGCATGCCACCATCTAGAGTGGTCCGAGGGCATGCCACCGTCTAGAGTGGTCCAAGGGCATGCCACTGTCTAGAGTGGTCCGAGGGCATGCCACCGTCTAGAGTGGACCGAGTGCATGCCACCGTCTAGAGTGGACCGAGTGGTCCGAGTGCATGCCACCGTCTACAGTGGACCGAGTAGTCCGAGGCATGCCACCGTCTAGAGTGGTCCGAGGGCATCCACCCAACGAGTGGTCCGAGTGCATGCCACCGTCTAGAGTGGTCCGAGGGCATGCCACCGTCTAGAGTGGTCCGAGAGCATGCCACCATCTAGAGTGGTCCGAGGGCATGCCACCGTCTAGAGTGGTCCGAGGGCATGCCACCGTCTAGAGTGGTCCGAGTGCATGCCACCGTCTAGAGTGGTCCGAGGGCATGCCACCGTCTAGAGTGGTCCGAGAGCATGCCACCATCTAGAGTGGTCCGAGGGCATGCCACCGTCTAGAGTGGTCCGAGGGCATGCCACCGTCTAGAGTGGTCCAACACCACCACAGAGTGGTCCGAGGGCATGCCACCGTCTAGAGTGGTCCGAGGGCATGCCACCATCTAGAGTGGTCCGAGGGCATGCCACCGTCTAGAGTGGTCCGAGTGCATGCCACCGTCTAGAGTGGTTCGAGGGCATGCCACCGTCTAGAGTGGTCCGAGGGCATGCCACCGTCTAGAGTGGTCCGAGAGCATGCCACCATCTAGAGTGGTCCGAGGGCATGCCACCATCTAGAGTGGTTCGAGGGCATGCCACCGTCTAGAGTGGTCAGAGTGGTCTGAGAGCATGCCACCGTCTAGAGTGGTTCGATGTCATGCCACCATCTAGAGTTGTCCGAGGGCATGCCACCATCTAGAGTGGTCCGAGGGCATGCCACCGTCTAGAGTGGTCCGAGAGCATGCCACCGTCTAGAGTGGTTCGATGTCATGCCACCGTCTAAAGTGGTCAGAGTGGTCCGAGGGCATGCCACCGTCTAGAGTGGTCCGAGGGCATGCCACCGTCTAGAGTGGTCAGATTGGTCCGAGGGCATGCCACCGTCTAGAGTGGTCCGAGGGCATGCCACCGTATAGAGTGGTCCGAGGGCATGCCACCGTCTAGAGTGGTCAGAGTGGTCCGAGGGCATGCCACCGTCTAGAGTGGTCCGAGGGCATGCCACCGTCTAGAGTGGTCAGAGTGGTCCGAGGGCATGCCACCGTCTAGAGTGGTCCGAGGGCATGCCACCGTATAGAGTGGTCCGAGGGCATGCCACCGTCTAGAGTGGTCAGAGTGGTCCGAGGGCATGCCACCGTCTAGAGTGGTCCGAGGGCATGCCACCGTCTAGAGTGGTCAGAGTGGTCCGAGGGCATGCCACCGTCTAGAGGGGTCAGATTGGTCCGAGGGCATGCCACCGTCTAGAGTGGTCCGAGGGCATGCCACCGTCTAGAGTGATCAGAGTGGTCCGAGTGCATGCCACCGTCTAGAGGGGCCCGAGGGCATGCCACCGTCTAGAATGGTCCGAGGGCATGCCACCGTCTAGAGTGGTCCGAGGGCATGCCACCGTCTAGAGTGATCCGAATGCATGCCACCGTCTAGGGTGGTCCGAATGCATCCACCGTCCAGAGTGGTCCGAGGGCATGCCACCGTCTAGATGGGCCCGAGGGCATGCCACCGTCTAGAATGGTCCGAGGGCATGCCACCGTCTAGAGTGGTCCGAGGGCATGCCACCGTCTAGAGTGATCCGAATGCATGCCACCGTCTAGGGTGGTCCGAATGCATCCACCGTCCAGAGTGGTCCGAGGGCATGCCACCGTCTAGAGTGGTCCGAATGCATCCACCATCTAGAGTGGTCCGAGGGCATGCCACAGTCTAGAGTGGTCCGAGGGCATGCCACCATATAGAGTGGTCCGAGAGAATATCACCGTCTAGAGAGTTCGAGGGCATGCCACCGTCTAGAGTGGTCCGAGGGCATGCCACCATATAGAGTGATCCGAGGGCATGTCACCGTCTAGAGTGGTCCGAGGGCATGCCACCATATAGAGTGGTCCGAGAGAATGTCACCGTCTAGATGGTTCGAGGGCATGCCACCGTCTAGAGTGGTCCGAGGGCATGCCACAATATAGAGTGGTCCGAGGGCATGTCACCGTCTAGAGTGGTCCGAGGGCATGCCACCGTCTAGAGTGGTTCGAGGGCATGCCACCGTCTAGAGTGGTCCGATGGCATGCCGATCGATCTGGACAATTTTATTTGTAGATACGCTAGGTAACAAAAATAACATAATATTATATATTCATGTACGACACTATGTCAACTAATTGTGTTGCGTCACGTTTTCTCACTGCGTTTGTAGCGTATGGTAGTAGTACCATGATACGTTACAATACCTGAATACTATACCCGAGTCCTCGGGAACGAAATAGCATGCCGATCTACGAAGATGTACTAACAAGATCGAAACGAATAAGATTGTCTACAGTTTGTCTGTTTTCCCCCTCCTATTATTGTTTTTGTTGCTTTGTAAGTTTAACCAAGGCGAGCGCATGCTTCGCCACAGTGTTGCTACTGGCTGTATAGCATGCATACATAATTAGCGTATGGTACTTCAATATAGACATTGTCACGTAATGACTTTATGATATCAAATGAGTGTACAGTAAATATAAGTTGTCTAGCAATTGTATCTATGTCCAGATTGTCCCATCTATCAGTGCGGTGTACTGGGTACTGCATCCGCCTCGTAACCGATGGGTAAAGTGTGTGTTTGAGCACCGTGAGAACCCCGGTGATGATGTAATTAGGCATGACGCTTAGACCAACATTACCAATTTCCTGTCACACGTCGATGGATTCCATAACGAATTTTGTTTTTAAACTTTATTTGATTGCGAAGAATGTTTTAATAACTTATATTAATCGCTCTCGTTGGCGCTGATTAAAGCGTAAATGTGGTCATTCGTGTGGGAGGAAACCGGAGTACCCGGAGAAAACCCACCTGTCCGATCTGGCGACCACCGTACAATCTCACATACTTACTAACGAACTGTGTCTAGATAGCGATTACACTAATGTTGTATTATCTTGGTTCGCAGTCAAGTTTAAATACGTTGTATCAAATATACACAGGACACTCCGTGTCCGAGTAGTTAAGGCCAATAACTTCAAATCACTTGCCTCTCACCACTCTATGTTCGAATCCCACCCCACTTGTGGCGTCCGTGGTCCAGTGGTAGAGCGTCGGATTTGGAATCGAACGGTCCGGGTTCGATACTCAGTCAGGCCACGTATGTAGTGTCATTGAGCAAGGCACCTCACACACATTGCTTAGTACTGGTTAACCGCTATGGTCGGCTAAGCATGCCCAGGAAACATGTCTAGGTCCCCGCAAGGGGTTTGACATTAACGGAACATACATACATACATACTTGGTGTGTCGAATTATTACACGCGAATATGCTATGCTGCTAGCTTGTGGGAGGCCGATGGTTCTACCCATATGCCCGTCACTGTCTGAAATACTGGTCTGAGTGGTATCGGGGTATTCCTGGTCTGAGTGGTACCGGGGTATTCCTGGTCTGAGTGGTACCGGGGTATTCCTGGTCTGAGTGGTACCGGGGTATTCCTGGTCTGAGTGGTACCGGGGTATTCCTGGTCTGAGTGGTACCGGGGTATTCCTGGTCTGAGTGGTACCGGGTTATTCCTACACCAATCATATCTGGAGAGTCGGCAGATGATCTAAGATGTTGGTGCGACTTTAACCCCCCGTCAACAAGCATTGTCTTTGTTTTCTACACACAAGATGGCGTTGAGTTGAAAGTCACATGGTGTTTGGTCACATGATTCTTCCACTCACAAAGTAACTTCATATATGTATATGCCACAACCTTGAATATTGGTACAAGTTTCCAATACAGTGTAATACAGTGAATTACAGTCACCGAAGTATCTTACCAATATATTTGAATGGTTTTCCTAACTTGGTGAGCTGGTTAAGACATTGTTCAACAACATTAGAAGTCCACTGATTTATTTTGCTATGCTGGTACGCATTTCCACCAATGGCACCTTCAATTGACTGCAAGGTAAATATATTAATGGTTTTAACTATTGAGTGGTGGAACCTATGCTCGGCGTATTCCTATGCTCGGCGTATTTTTACCATTTACATTCGTATTTAAAATATTTAAATAGTGTTAACCTATTTTCGCTGACAGAGGTGAAGCATGGTTCAATAACATTCCGTTGTGCGTACCGGTAGCCTAATGCAACTGTCACCTGACTGGTTCAGTAGCCGAATATAAACTTGTTGGGAACTTTTTTTCCACCGAAATGTGCGGTTTATAAGCTATCCGGATTGGGGGGAAATGTACAAATAACCAGAAAAAAGTTTCTTATGAGTTGTAATATTGTTAGTTATTGATGTTACTAAGTCAAAATAATATATTCAACATTTACCCATGCATAAATCAAAAAATCATTTACGCCATGCATAGGTGCCCTAAAGTATCTAGTTCTCCACGGAAACAGGTGCCGTTGCGATAGCTGTATTTAGGCGCATGGTTACATAATGAAGCTAAAATTTTCAATAACAATTTTATGAAAGTTGTGTTCACGACTTAAGAAACTATTAATATACGGCAAGTGCATGTAACTTTTTTTATAGGCCGTGATATGTAGGATTTACGCCGAACATAGGTTCCACCACTCTAGTTTAGTTGGTCTAAACTGAATGTCTCATCTCAGCTGTATTCCATTTGGAACAAGGCAATATGTACGGTTTGATGCTCTGATGGCATACTAATGTGTAAGAAACTGGTGGGAGAAAAGTTAGCAGATCATTTCGGCAAGTAATGTACACAGGTGGCTAGGTGTTTAGTTTGAACTAATATAACATAGTGATATGTTTCTATAGAAACACAAATGTATATTATCGGTTTAGAATGAAATCCCTTCTGAACCACTGTTAATTTTATTAGGGTCAGACGGGGGATCGAACCTGCGATCCCTGGATTATCAGTCCAGCGTGTTACCACAGGACTACAGCTCAGTCTGTGGTTATTATTGTGGTTATTTAACGTCGCTACCGGTTGCCCATTTGAGCGACGGACAGTTTACCTATTACCTAACAACACCTTTCCTGGGATGGTTCCAGCGGTTAACCAGTAGGCCTACTTAGTGCAGTAAGTAACTGTCAACTCTTTCATATACATAATGTATAAAGAGACACGGTCTGATAGGGGCTCGAACCAGTGTCCATCAGTGATGATAGGTTACAGTGGTATACAAGTTAGCGACTTCTAACCACTCGATCGCAGAGGCGGACCCCCCCCCCCTAAGAAATAGTTACTCACCTCTTTAATAGCATGTGTCACTTCATCCACAATAAATCCCGTCTGAAAACAGAAGAAAACACGAGTAAATCTCAGTTAATTTGAGCTTATTCACGCAATGCGATTGTGGTCGAGGCATATCTTAATTAGCTTAGTTACGTTTGCACATATGAGTTAATTAATCGAGATTGGGCACAGTAAATGTAAGTTTGGTCAGTAAATCTGAGATTGGTCACGGTAAATCTGAGATAGTCACGGATATGAATATAGTCACTGGCAAATCTGAGTTTGGTCACTGGTACATTTTGAGATACATGTAGAGCAAGACAAATATATGAGTTTGGTCAGTGTGGTAAATCTGCGATTGGTCACGGATATATAAGTATTGTCACTGGTAAATCTGAGAGTGGTCACGGATATATGTGTATGGTCACTGGTAAATCTGAGATTGGTCAAGGATATATGTGTATGGTCACTGGTAAATCTGCGATTGGTCACGGATATATAAGTATTGTCACTGGTAAATCTGAGAGTGGTCACGGATATATGTGTATGGTCACTGGTAAATCTGAGATTGGTCAAGGATATATGTGTATGGTCACTGGTAAATCTGCGATTGGTCACGGATATATAAGTATTGTCACTGGTAAATCTGAGAGTGGTCACGGATATATGTGTATGGTCACTGGTAAATCTGAGATTGGTCAAGGATATATGTGTATGGTCACTGGTAAATCTGCGATTGGTCACGGATATATAAGTATTGACACTGGTAAATCTGAGATTGGTCACGGATATATGTGTATGGTCACTGGTAAATCTGAGATTGGTCAAGGATATATGTGTATGGTCACTGGTAAATCTGCGATTGGTCACGGATATATAAGTATTGTCACTGGTAAATCTGAGATTGGTCAAGGATATATGTGTATGGTCACTGGTAAACTGAGATTGGTCACGGATATATGTGTATGGTCACTGGTAAATCTGAGATTGGTCACGGATATATGTGTATGGTCACTGGTAAATCTGAGATTGGTCACGGATATATGTGTATGGTCACTGGTAAATCTGAGATTGGTCACGGATATATGTGTATGGTCACTGGTAAATCTGAGATTGGTCACGGATATATGTGTATGGTCACTGGTAAATCTGAGATTGGTCACGGATATATGCGTATGGTCACTGGTAAATCTGAGATTGGTCACGGATATATGAGTATGGTCACTGGTAAATCTGAGAGTGGTCATGGATATATGAGTATGGTCACTGGTAAATCTGAGATTGGTCATGGATATATGAGTATGGTCACTGGTAAATCTGAGACTGGTCATGGATATGAGTATGGTCACTGGTAAATCTGAGATTGGTCACGGATATATGCGTATGGTCACTGGTAAGTCTGAGATTGGTCACGGATATATGCGTATGGTCACTGGTAAATCTGAGAGTGGTCACGGATATATGCGTATGGTCACTGGTAAATCTGAGATTGGTCACGGATATATGCGTATGGTCACTGGTAAATCTGAGAGTGGTCACGGATATATGCGTATGGTCACTGGTAAATCTGAGAGTGGTCACGGATATATGCGTATGGTCACTGGTAAATCTGAGATTGGTCACGGATATATGCGTATGGTCACTGGTAAATCTGAGAGTGGTCACTGGTAATTCTACGGCTGGTGATGGTAAATGATTACTGTGGCCGTATGGTAGTCGACCAGATAGAATACCATATTCGGATCAAAGGCACGATTATAGAAGTGGTTGAGACCTCCAACCGTGTACGCTCATGGTGCTGGTGCGTGGAGATACCGTATCCTCTAGAATATTACACAATGTCCGTTTTGAGCCAGCCGAAGTCGAAGGTGGTGTGATAAACTGTATATAGTTCACATTTGTGTACTAGAGTGCTGTATATTTATTGGCCAGCTTCACAGTGTAATGTTGATCTCAAATTCCACTTGTGATGTTGGGAGTTCATTTTAAAATATAACTTAAAATATACATGTAATGGGTAATCTGTATTTAATGCATCTGATCATGCAGGGAAAAACTGATATTTGCGATATTCAAAGCCAAAAATTTGATCGGTGCTAGAGAAAGCATGTACAACAAGGTATTCCACAACTGGATTTGCGAAATATCCGTCCGGCTGAGCGACACTTCCGATTTGTATGCACGTTACATCATATTCCCAAACATATTGGAATAAATACGGTACACTCAGCTGGATATAAGCTAGATCTACATTACATTTAGCCCTTATTTAAAATGTTCAAAAAAAGAAGGCAGACATGTTTCTTTTCTGTATTTTACAGTAATAAGATGTGCATGCTCATGATCAATGTGTGGATGCAGATGTTAGTAACGTGAGAATAGTGTGTGTTTTCCCCCGTTTATTTATCGGCGCTACTGGTTGCCCATATGAGAGATGCCTCCTGAAGAGATTAGTCATTTTAGAGAATAGTGCAATGATATAGACAGAGACCCATTCCAGTGTCTCCTCTGGTTCTTTTACATGCACAGTGTAAAGCACCGACACGAGACCTCGGCTTAAAGTCCCCATATGAAAGACCGTCATTTTATTAGGGCAGACGGGGGATCGAACCTGCGATCACTGGATTACCAGTCCAGCGTGTTAATCACTGGACTACAGATCCGTCTGTGTGAGACAATAGTTGTGGGATTCATTTTATTTTGCTACAAAGCAGATACATACAGCAAGGATTAACTGTACTGCAAAGCCGAATTGATGAATAACAAAGCGGATAATACAGCAAGGAGTATTTGTACTGCAAAGCCGAATTGATGAATAACAAAGCAGATACATACAGCAAGGAGTAACTGTACTGCAAAGCCGACTTGATCAATAACAAAGCAGATACATACAGCAAGGAGTAACTGTACTGCAAAGCCGAATTGATCAATAACAAAGCAGATACATACAGCAAGGATTAACTGTACTGCAAAGCCGAATTGATCAATAACAAAGCAGATACATACAGCAAGGAGTAACTGTACTGCAAAGCCGAATTGATCAATAACAAAGCAGATACATACAGCAAGGAGTAACTGTACTGCAAAGCCGAATTGATCAATAACAAAGCAGATACATACAGCAAGGAGTAACTGTACTGCAAAGCCGAATTGATCAATAACAAAGTGGATACATACAGCAATGATTAACTGTACTGCAAAGCCGACTTGATCAGTAACAAAGTGGATACATTCAGCAAGGATTAACTGTACTGCAAAGCCGACTTGATCAATAACAAAGTGGATACATACAGCAATGATTAACTGTACTGCAAAGCCAAATTGATCAATAACAAAGTGGATACATACAGCAATGATTAACTGTACTGCAAAGCCAAATTGATCAATAACAAAGTGGATACATTCAGCAAGGATTAACTGTACTGCAAAGCCGAATTGATCAATAACAAAGCGGATACATACAGCAATGATTAACTGTACGTGTGTGACCTTTTCCTAGGATCTGTGTGTGTTTCGAGGTTACAATTGTCTGTCTGTCCGAATGCACTGCATTTAACCAATTAAAGGTTGGTGACCCTTTGGGGCTTGACACCAGAGTGTATCCATCACATCTTAGATATGGGGACTTTTAGTTTGAATGGGTTCAATTTTGATGAAAACTGTGTGCTTGGCTGATGCAAGAACGGCTAGTAGTAATCGTAGAGTTCAATTAGCATGGGAACCGATCATAATAGAAGTCAAAAGTCATTATACTGTTATATTAAAGTTTTATTAATCTCTGGAATCTAAAATCTAAATCTTCACATGTATGGTTCTTTTATCTATATTTGTAAATTATAAAGCAGGCTGTATTTCCAAATACACAAACAATAAATACTGGTAATTACAGTCAAACCTGTGTTAGTGGTCACCTCCATTAAGCAACCAACCTGTATTAAGCAGCCAGTGTCCAGATTCCCAAGATGTTGTTTTGTTACACATTTGACCTGTATTAAGCAGCCATCTGTGTCACTTTCTATGATTCCCTTCGCTGGCTGCTTAAGACAGGTTTGACTGTATATCCTGAATACGGAGAACACCAATACTGCTGTAATGCTTTTATATGTAACAACGCAAAGTATATATGCAGCATACTTTAGATCCTCAAAGTGAAATACTATAACTTGCATAACACTGCATAAAATAAATAGTGTGTGTGTATGTATTGCTTTGCTGTTTTCATAACACAAGCCAAAGTTTAACATTAACTGTTGTGTTATCCAACAATATTATACCTGGATGTACTCTTTGGACATACGTGCATCATAAACTGCTCAACAGAAAGAACACATTTCAAAAATAAATACTGTAATCAACATTTTTTTGGTCGGAAGATTTCCCCCTTAACACGCATTGTGTTAGAGAGTAAAACTTTCTACCCTGAAGAAGTTCCCATCTGCCCTCCTGTTTTATACAGCAACGTTAGGAACCAGCATACTGGTATGATTCTTTCTACTTTCTACTCTGATTTCAAATGCAACATATGATGTATAAAATATGCACAAATAATACATTTCATAAAAACAAAATCACAGATGGGGAAACCACACAAGCTAATTATGAACATACAATTGCACAAACTTCCTTAAAATATCCAGGCGCAATGTCATACAGCTTTGGTTAGATATCACACTTATGTTTAAATAACTGGACTAATAGAGAAATTGTTCTGACCAAAGCAAATTCTTAAAGTCGGATTTATTGAACGTTTTACAATGTCTGGACCCAGTACACATTTCTTGCACACCAGACATTCTAAGGTACAGGTATTCCAATTACAGCACGATATTCCATTTAGAACATTGTATTCCAATCACAAAGCAGTATTCTAATTAGAACATGACATTACAAGTAGAACATTGTATGTCAATTAGAACGCAGTATTGCAATTAGAACACAATATTCCATCTATAATATGACATTCCAATTAGAATTAGGTATTCCAGCGCATGGTATTCCATTTAGAACATTGTATTCCAATCACAACGCAGTATTCTAATTAGAACATGACATTGCAATTAGAACATGTCATTCCAAGTAGAACATTGTATGTCAATTAGAACGCAGTATTGCAATTAGAACACAATATTACATCTAGAATATGACATTCCAAATTAGAATTAGGTATTCCAGAGCATGGTATTCCATTTAGAACATTGTATTCCAATCACAATGCAGTATTCTAATTAGAACATGACATTGCAATTATAACATGGTATTGCAATTAGAACATGGTATTCCAATTAGAACATGGCTACTTGTACCGAAAAAACCAGGAACAGCACATGTGTTATGCACACCTGGACCTCTTCAGCATTCAACATTCTTTCATACAATGACGATAATAACAAGTTCCATGTAACAACGGAAGAAAATACAAAACAGAAAAATAACTATATTTATGCAAATAGATGAAAATAAAAATGACCAAAAGAGTTTTAATATTTTGAACAGCTTTTTGTTAACCCTATCAACACCGCAGGACTCTAAATAGGCTTACAAAAAGTGTAGACACAGATGAGCCGTCTCATCAGAATCTGCACTTTTTGCCAGTATATTACTATTTTTAGACAAAATTACCCGTTTTGTTAAATGAACTTTTCCAAATGTAATTTTTTAATTAATTTATTGGTCTAAAAATATCAGGGACCAGTCCATGTCAGTTACTTGGTGTTGAATGGGTTAAGCTAAATTAACGAAAAAAGGATAAGAAATTTTGATGTCGCTCACATTGCTTTGAAAAAATTGTGTACACGTTTTCTTACATAAATAACTATTAATGCACACTATTAATAGTGCCGGAACAGCTCAATATTATTAATTTATTTATAAATAATAACCGCATTTTACGGGATGTCTTTGATAATTTGCTTGAAGAACTGACATTGACAAAAGGCAGTCAACAATCTTAGAGAATATTATTGATTATAACAGCAGTAAAACAAGGGCAGTAGAACAAATATGTTATTGAGGCGCTGTTTCCAGGGAATCTCTCGCTGCCGCCGACACAAATGGAGAACATATTTGGCTTGTTGATCAGATGGCGAGACCAAACACAGACACGATACAATACATGGTTTTGTTTTCCCACCTCACTGTGCAGCTTCCTGAAAATAACCGAATCAAGTCATAAAATAGTACATAATTATATTTGTATAGTAGGTTAATATCACCATTATTAATATTTATCATCACGTTTTATTGAGAATTTAGGAACACGAGGGCGGGCATTTTCGGAATTTCGGGCACAAAGGCGGCCCCAAAAAGGGGCAGGGCGGGTCGCCCTCCTATTCCTGCTTAGGGGAAACACTAATTAATACATTTGACAATACAATCTACAGCACTGCTTCTATCGCTCAAGTTTGTCCTGCTTTTTGGAAAGCTACTTGAGGCCTACCTAACTTATTCAGGGTTCCCGCTGTCGGTCGCCAATGGTGACAAAAAAACAAATATTGGTGCTAAATCTTGTGAATTGGCAAAATATTTGGCGCACATTTTTAAAAAATTTAAATTTAAAAATTTATTTGTGAACTATATGGCTCTTAGTTGTTGGCTCCAAGTTTTGTAAATTGGCTCCAGTGTTTTTCAATTGGCAACAGAAGTGGCGCAGACAAACATTCAGACAGAGGGAACCCTGTTATTAAGCTCAATAGCATCCTCGCTTGAAAGAATCCGACCACAGTATGAACAGTATGTGTGTGTTTTACGTTTATTTATCGTCGCTACCGGTTAACCATATAAGCGACATCTCCTGCAGAGATTAGTCATTTTAGATTTTGGAGGATAGTGCAATGATACAGACAGAGACCCATTCCATGAACACATTATGTCGATGGGTCGTGATATATAATCAAAGGGCTATAACTCTGTGCAAAATCAACCAAGTGGAACGCGATATGGACAACTAAACAATGCTTCCTGTAGAGTTTCATGAACATTTCATAGCTCATTAAAATATTCCAAGGCCCATAACTGTAACAATGGTACAAAATTGAGATTGACAAAAGCAAGCAGGTACATGTACACAGAGAGCGTTATTAACATAAGAGTCCCCACTTGGTATAATAAAACACAAGGTGGTTAGTAATACGGACATCACCTGATCACCACATGATTTCACCTGTAACATGTAAAACCATGTAGAGGTCCTATTATTATGGCGATTTTAAATTTACTACTCACGCCGAATACCACCAAGTCGAATCGTACAATGGTTCTCAGGGAAATGTTGAAAACAGATTTTCAAAAAGGCCACCATACTACATTTCGATCAGCAATACCTGTGTGTATTACTTAGATATGAATTTGTTGCCGTTATTTGCCTAACACAATACTGTCTACCACCCATGTTGATACATGTACGCTGTATTTTCCAGTCTAATAGTAGGTTTGCAGAAAAAGTCATATCAAAAACATTACTTCAATTTTTAAATAACGCATGCGTATTCAATGCTAGTTTGCTTACTTCCTGTAGCAAATCAGTGTGCCAAATTTGACAGATAACAAATGTTTGTAGTTTCGTGGTAATATTTCAATCGTTTTTGTGTATCTAATTCAGGAATTGTGATTTATTCCTGATAACTGGATAACAGAGAGCATGATTTCGATTATTAAATGTTCAAATTCTTATCAAAGTAATAAAGACGTTAGTACGTGGCTAGTTTCATATCAGTGTAGGAATCGACCCTATGCTGATATGAAACTAGCCACGTAATAACCTCTAAATATTAACAAGTTTTCAGCTACAGTAGTAGTTTTTAACGATACAACAAACCAAGTCTCACCAAACCTGACTAAGCAGTTCGAGGGGAGAAATCAAAATCAGATTTTCCAGCTGGCAGCTATGCAATTTTAATTTCGGAATGGATTGATTCGAGCTGTTTTGATATACTAGTTGTCCCGATTGTCTGGTAAATCTCTCCGGTCAGATTAGCCGACAATTAGTGGAGAAGTTTGACAATAGATTTATAGATGGACATATTCATTTTGGATTGAAAAGATTTAAGCTAGAATTGATCTAGTTTCCCTGATGCTTTATGCAATTTCTCATCAAAATTGACAAAATGGTACTGGTGGAGAAGATTGACAGACGGATTTAGGATCAGGAAGCTTTAAGTTACATTTGCTATATTTGATCTACTGGTCGACACAATGTTCCATATCAAAGTCTCTGAATCTTCAAAACTGACTAAGCAGTTCACAAGATCATAGATGAAGTCAAAAATAGATTTTCAAGATGGGTGCATGACCGACATTATGGATATTGAATTGGTAAGATTTTAACAGCTTATGGCAGTTCACAAGATCATAGATGAAGTCAAAAATAGATTGTTGCATGACCGACATTATGGATATTGAAATGGAAAGATTTTAACAGCTTGTGCGGTTCACAAAAGCATAGATAAGTCAAAAATAGATTGTTGCATGACCGACATTATGGAGATTGAATTGGAAAGATTTTAACAGCTTGTGATCTGCATATTGTCATGATGTTGCTGACAAAATTTGATGAAAATATAAGATGTTGTATGAAGCAATTGTAAACAGTCCACAGATGACCAGATGACCTACATATACTACTAATCTACACTGAGATTACCTCAGAAGTCTCAGATACAGAAATTTGTTGCTACGTACCGTCTGTTGTATTGTCCCAAAAACAAGAGCTCGCTGTGTGAAGACCAGCACCATTCTTTTGCATAATTACACAAGTAACTGAAATGATACACAAGTAACTGAAATGATACACAAGTAACTGAAATGATACACAAGTAACACAAGTAACTGAAATGATACACAAGTAACACAAGTAACTGAAATGATACACAAGTAACTGAAATGATACACAAGTAATTGAAATGATACACAAGTAACTGAAATGATACACAAGTAACTGAAATGATACACAAGTAACTGAAATGATACACAAGTAACTGAAATGATACACAAGTAACTGAAATGATACACAAGTAATTGAAATGATACACAAGTAACTGAAATGATACACAAGTAACTGAAATGATACACATGTAACTGAAATGATACACAAGTAACTGAAATGATACACAAGTAACTGAAATGATACACAAGTAATTGAAATGATACACAAGTAACTGAAATGATATACAAGTAACTGACATGATACACATGTAACTGAAATGATACACAAGTAACTGAAATGATACACAAGTAATTGAAATGATACACAAGTAACTGAAATGATACACAAGTAACTGATATGATACACAAGTAATTAAAATGATACACAAGTAACTGAAATGATACACAAGTAACTGAAATGATACACATGTAACTGAAATGATACACAAGTAACTGAAATGATACACAAGTAACTGAAATGATACACATGTAATTGAAATGATACACAAGTAACTGAAATGATACACAAGTAACTGAAATGATACACAAGTAATTGAAATGATACACAAGTAACTGAAATGATACACAAGTAACTGAAATGATACATATGTAACTGAAATGATACACAAGTAACTGAAATGATACACAAGTAACTGAAATGATACACAAGTAATTGAAATGATACACAAGTAACTGAAATGATATACAAGTAACTGAAATGATACACATGTAACTGAAATGATACACAAGTAACTGAAATGATACACAAGTAATTGAAATGATACACAAGTAACTGAAATGATACACATGTAACTGAAATGATACACAAGTAACTGAAATGATACACAAGTAACTGAAATGATACACAAGTAACTGAAATGATACACATGTAATTGAAATGATACACAAGTAACTGAAATGATACACATGTAATTGAATTGATACACAAGTAACTGAAATGATACACAAGTAACTGAAATGATACACAAGTAACTGAAATGATACACAAGTAACTGAAATGATACACAAGTAATTGAAATGATACACAAGTAACTGAAATGGTAACTGAAATGATACACAAGTAACTGAAATGATACACAAGTAACTGAAATGATACACATGTAATTGAAATGATACACAAGTAACTGAAATGATACACAAGTAACTGAAATGATACACATGTAACTGAAATGATACACAAGTAACTGAAATGATACACAAGTAATTGAAATGATACACAAGTAACTGAAATGATACACAAGTAACTGAAATGATACACAAGTAACTGAAATGATACACAAGTAACTGAAATGATACACAATTAATTGAAATGATACACATGTAATTGAAATGATACACAAGTAACTGAAATGATACACAAGTAACTGAAATGATACACAATTAATTGAAATGATACACATGTAATTGAAATGATACACAAGTAACTGAAATGATACACAAGTAACTGAAATGATACACAAGTAACTGAAATGATGCACAAGTAACTGAAATGATACACAAGTAACTGAAATGATACACATGTAATTGAAATAATACACAAGTAACTGAAATGATACACAAGTAACTGAAATGATACACATGTAACTGAAATGATACACAAGTAACTGAAATGATACACAAGTAACTGAAATGATACACAAGTAACTGAAATGATACACATGTAATTGAATTGATACACAAGTAACTGAAATGATACACAAGTAACTGAAATGATACACAAGTAACTGAAATGATAAACAAGTAACTGAAATGATACACAAGTAACTGAAATGATGCACAAGTAACTGAAATGATACACAAGTAACTGAAATGATACACATGTAATTGAAATGATACACAAGTAACTGAAATGATACACAAGTAACTGAAATGATACACATGTAACTGAAATGATACACAAGTAACTGAAATGATACACAAGTAACTGAAATGATACACAAGTAACTGAAATGATACACAAGTAATTGAAATGATACACAAGTAACTGAAATGATACACAAGTAACTGAAATGATACACAAGTAACTGAAATGATACACATGTAATTGAATTGATACACAAGTAACTGAAATGATAAACAAGTAACTGAAATGATACACAAGTAACTGAAATGATACACAAGTAACTGAAATGATACACATGTAATTGAAATGATACACAAGTAACTGAAATGATACACAAGTAACTGAAATGATACACATGTAACTGAAATGATACACAAGTAACTGAAATGATACACAAGTAACTGAAATGATACACAAGTAACTGAAATGATACACAAGTAACTGAAATGATACACAAGTAACTGAAATGATACACATGTAATTGAATTGATACACAAGTAACTGAAATGATACACAAGTAACTGAAATGATACACAAGTAACTGAAATGATACACAATTAATTGAAATGATACACATGTAATTGAAATGATACACAAGTAACTGAAATGATACACAAGTAACTGAAATGATACACAAGTAACTGAAATGATGCACAAGTAACTGAAATGATACACAAGTAACTGAAATGATACACATGTAACTGAAATGATACACAAGTAACTGAAATGATACACAAGTAACTGAAATGATACACAAGTAACTGAAATGATACACAAGTAATTGAAATGATACACAAGTAACTGAAATGATACACAAGTAACTGAAATGATACACAAGTAACTGAAATGATACACAAGTAACTGAAATGATACACATGTAACTGAAATGATACACAAGTAACTGAAATGATACACAAGTAACTGAAATGATACACATGTAATTGAAATGATACACACGTAATTGAAATGATACACATGTAATTGAAATTATACACAAGTAATTGAAATGATACACAAGTAATTGAAATGATACACAAGTAATTGAAATGATACACAATTCCAAAACGTTCAATTATTAACATATTTATACCTTTCATTTTCACTGAGCTATTCTGCACACAAGTTTTATACCATTTGTGTCTTAAATAGTATTTAAATTGAAATTAGCAACTGTTTCTTGATTTTAGAATATAAAAAAAAAATTATAATTAATATAATAAACATGTTATTTATAATGTGAAATGTTTTCTTGCAATATATCTCTTATAATTCTATTCAGAATGGATACATACTTTTAATATCATTGTTTAACTTTGTCTTTGCATTATATGTATGTACATATATGCGACTTGAATAAAGATGAAAACTGAGCAGTGTTATTACAGACACAGTTCCCTAAGCATGGCAGTAATTACTGTATTCTTCACATGAGCAGTGTTATTACAGATAAGTTCCCTAAGCATGGCAGTAATTACTGTATTTATTACAGATACAGTTCCCTAAGCATGGCAGTAATTACTGTATTTATTACAGATACAGTTCCCTAAGCATGGCAGTAATTACTGTATTCTTCACATGAGCAGTGTTATTACAGATAAGTTCCCTAAGCATGGCAGTAATTACTGTATTTATTACAGATACAGTTCCCTAAGCATGGCAGTAATTACTGTATTCTTCACATGAGCAGTGTTATTACAGATACAATTCCCTAAGCATGGCAGTAATTACTGTATTTATTACAGATACAGTTCCCTAAGCATGGCAGTAATTACTGTATTCTTCACATGAGCAGTGTTATTACAGATACAATTCCCTAAGCATGGCAGTAATTACTGTATTTATTACAGATACAGTTCCCTAAGCATGGCAGTAATTACTGTATTTATTACAGATACAGTTCCCTAAGCATGGCAGTAATTACTGTATTCTTCACATGAGCAGTGTTATTACAGATACAGTTCCCTAAGCATGGCAGTAATTACTGTATTTATTACAGATACAGTTCCCTAAGCATGGCAGTAATTACTGTATTCTTCACATGAGCAGTGTTATTACAGATACAGTTCCCTAAGCATGGCAGTAATTACTGTATTCTTCACATGAGCAGTGTTATTACAGACACAGTTCCCTAAGCATGGCAGTAATTACTGTATTCTTCACATGAGCAGTGTTATTACAGACACAGTTCCCTAAGCATGGCAGTAATTACTGTATTCTTCACATGAGCAGTGTTATTACAGACACAGTTCCCTAAGCATGGCAGTAATTACTGTATTCTTCACATGAGCAGTGTTATTACAGACACAGTTCCCTAAGCATGGCAGTAATTACTGTATTCTTCACATGAGCAGTGTTATTACAGACACAGTTCCCTAAGCATGGCAGTAATTACTGTATTCTTCACATGAGCAGTGTTATTACAGACACAGTTCCCTAAGCATGGCAGTAATTACTGTATTCTTCACATGAGCAGTGTTATTACAGACACAGTTCCCTAAGCATGGCAGTAATTACTGTATTCTTCACATGAGCAGTGTTATTACAGACACAGTTCCCTAAGCATGGCAGTAATTACTGTATTTATTACAGATACAGTTACATAAGAAAAGTTCAGTTTTTCATCTACTACTGTATATCCAACACACAAAAACACTTCTTGAATATAATGTGCAAGCCCGGGCATTGTGGCTCGACAGTTATTACATATACAGTTATCTAAGTATGGCAATAATTACTATATTATGAATACCATGTATTTTAAAGTAGAACAAAAGGTGGTTATAAATTACAACACATTACAAATTTAAATTGAATTTCAACAGGGTAATCTAAACCAGTATATAAACATTTTTCAATATTGCTCCATAGTACAGTAGTACATTGTGCGGTTATGAAGTTGCAGAACTAAGACCATCATTTTTGCTGGTGATTCATTCAAACCGTGTTCAAATGTGGTAGGGGTGACATGCAGTTTCATTACATCTTTAGTTTATACAAATTTATTTTAGCTCGATTGTGAAACAAGTTCTTTCAACTTATATTAATCACTCTCGAGACCTCATTGCTGATGGAATCCATCGCCATGAAGGAGAGAGAAGAGGCAGCTTGGATTTAAGAGGATGTGGAATTTAAATGCCTTGCCTAAGGGCACAATCGGAACAGCTCTAGTGGGGCTCAAACTCTGGACCTTTCGCACCTGAAGCAAACGCGCATCCACTGCACTATCACGACTTCCACAAATTACATCTTTTCATTCATCATTACATCTTTTGAACATTTGTGCAGCTTAATATTTTCTTAGTTTCTTCATCATTCAATAACATTAATGGGGTGGTGGGGCAACTGAAAGACTGTGGGATAACGTGAATCTAGCACCTCCAAGAGTTGTAGATAAGAAAATCCCAGAGATTTATTTTCCAATATTTCTCATGTTTTTGATGCACTTACAAATTATGCCAATCTATGTATCCCAAAGTTCATTCTAGTTCAGCGAGGTCTCGAGAGTGATTAATATAAGTTATAATAACTTGTTTCGCAATCTAACTCAAATAAATTTGCATAAACTAAAGATTTCTTGTTAAGTTGACAGAGTGATCTAGCTAGACCCCAGGGACCCCATTTGAAGACACTTGCTGAAAGTCATTTGAATGAAATTGATTATAGACGCCAGACACTCATAAAAGTTAGTTCGACCATTGATCGGGTAAACTAAGAATTATGAGCACTTTCAGGTCTGACATCTGTTTCATGCGTATGTCCCTTTTTGCACCTTGCAATATACATGTACATGAAGCACATATCAATCAACGTCCACTTTCAAAGTAACTTGATATATTTGCTACATTCAGGGGAATATGAAACATGGTACAAGATTCTAGTACAGTCATCGAAGTATCTTACCAATATATTTGAATGGTTTTCCTAACTTGGTGAGCTGGTTAAGACATTGTTCAACAACATTGGAAGTCCACTGATTTACTTTATTGTGCTGGTACGCATTTCCACCAATGGCACCTTCAATTGCCTGCAAATAAACATATAGTATAAATAATGACGTTAACTAGAGCTTTTTAAAAAAAAAACCGAATGTCTCATCTCAGCTGTATTCAATTTGGAACAAGGCAATATGCATGGCTTGGTGAAAGCGAGACTGTATAGTATGGAATCAATTACAGTCAAACCTGTGCTAAAGGCCACCTCCGAATAATAGTATATGAAAAACCTGTTTCTAAAGACCACCATTTTTCTCTCCCGTCGAGCCATTTTAACCCTCTATTGAGATCTGCCAACAAAGGCCACTTTTTGACTTTCCTGAGGGTGGCCTTTATAGACAGGTTTGACTGTTCTATAAAATTGAACATTTTTACATACATGAAGGAATGTCACTACTACCCATTCTTCCATTACCATTTGAATAATTACATTCAGTAAGCAAACAGTGTCTGCAGTATACCGGTAACACACTGAAAGTAATTTCCTGAATCGGTTTGCCACGCCTACGTACATTTGGAACACAGTGCCCTCTATCGGCAGACAGCTCATTACAATTTGAATAATTACATTCAGTAAGCAAACAGTGTCTGCAGTATACCGGTAACACACTGAAAGTACGACTTTCCTGAATCGGTGTGCCACGCCTGCGTACATTCGGAACACATTGCCCTCTATCTGTTTACAAGCTCTCATTGCAACAGACTAACTTATTTAGATCCCAGTCAGATGTTTACAAGATCTCCCTGTGGAACAT
Source organism: Archivesica marissinica (assembly GCA_014843695.1). Taxonomy (NCBI): domain Eukaryota; kingdom Metazoa; phylum Mollusca; class Bivalvia; order Venerida; family Vesicomyidae; genus Archivesica; species Archivesica marissinica. The sequence goes on from CM026387.1 coordinate 48,767,334, forward strand.
TAACCTACTTAGATCCCAGCCAGATGTTTACAAGATCTCCCTGTGGCACATTAACCTGCTTAGATCCCAGCCAGATGTTTACAAGATCTCCCTGTGGCACATTATCCTACATAGAACCCAGTAAGATGTTTACAAGATCTCCCTGTGGCACATTAACCTACTTAGATCCCAGTCAGATGTTTACAAGATCTCCCTGTGGAACATTAACCTACTTAGATCCCAGCCAGATGTTTACAAGATCTCCCTGTGGAACATTAACCTACTTAGATCCCAGTCAGATGTTTACAAGATCTCCCTGTGGCACATTAACCTACTTAGATCCCAGTCAGATGTTTACAAGATCTCCCTGTGGAACATTAACCTACTTAGATCCCAGCCAGATGTTTACAAGATCTCCCTGTGGAACATTAACCTACTTAGATCCCAGTCAGATGTTTACAAGATCTCCCTGTGGCACATTAACCTACTTAGATCCCAGTCAGATGTTTACAAGATCTCCCTGTGGAACATTAACCTACTTAGATCCCAGCCAGATGTTTACAAGATCTCCCTGTGGAACATTAACCTACTTAGATCCCAGTCAGATGTTTACAAGATCTCCCTGTGGCACATTAACCTACATAGAACCCAGTCAGTTATGTTATATTTCGGGTTTTATGCCTGCATCAGCACCATTTTGGGCTATATGGCCGGCGGGCAGTTTACCTAACAACACCTTTCCTGGACAGGCTCCAGCGGTTAACCAGTACTTGGGTGCACCAACCTCCGTAAGAAACTGCCAACTTTTTCATATAAATGAGACACAGCCTGAGCGGGGCTCGAACCCGTGACCATCAGTGATGATAGGTTACAGTGGTATACAAGTCAGCGACCGTAACCACTCAACCACGGAGGCGGACAGGAACCCAGTCAGATGTTTACAAGATCTCCCTGTGGCACATTAACCTGCTTAGATCCCAGTCAGATGTTTACAAGATATCCCTGTGGCACATTAACCTACTTAGATACCAGTCAGATGTTTACAAGATCTCCCTGTGGCAAACTAACCTACTTAGATCCCAGTCAGATGTTTACAAGATCTCCCTGTGGCACATTAACCTACTTAGATCCCAGTCAGATGTTTACAAGATCTCACTGCAACAAACTAACCTACTTAGATCCCAGTCAGATGTTTACAAGATCTCACTGCAACAAACTAACCTACGTAGATCCCAGTCAGATGTTTACAAGATCTCACTGCAACAAACTAACCTACTTAGATCCCAGTCAGATGTTTACAAGACCTCACTGCAACAAACTAACCTACGTAGATCCCAGTCAGATGTTTACAAGATCTCACTGCAACAAACTAACCTACTTAGATCCCAGTCAGATGTTTACAAGATCTCACTGCAACAAACTAACCTACGTAGATCTCAGTCAGATATTTACAAGATCTCACTGCAACAAACTAACCTACTTAGATCCCAGCCAGATGTTTACAAGATCTCCCTGTGGCACATTAACCTACGTAGATTCCAGTCAGATGTTTACAAGATCTCCCTGTGGCACATTAACCTATGTAGATCCCAGTCAGATGTTTACAAGAGCTCCCTATGGTACATTAACCTACGTAGATCCCAGTCAGATGTTTACAAGATCTCACTGCAACAAACTAACCTACGTAGATCCCAGTCAGATGTTTACAAGATCTCCCTGTGGTACATTAACCTACGTAGATCCCAGTCAGATGTTTACAAGATCTCCCTGTGGCACATTAACCTACGTAGATCCCAGTCAGATGTTTACAAGATCTCCCTGTGGCACATTAACCTACGTAGATCCCAGTCAGATGTTTACAAGATCTCCCTGTGGTACATTAACCTACGTAGATCCCAGTCAGATGTTTACAAGATCTCCCTGTGGCACATTAACCTACGTAGATCCCAGTCAGATGTTTACAAGATCTCCCTATGGTACATTAACCTACGTAGATCCCAGTCAGATGTTTACAAGATCTCCCTGTGGCACATTAACCTACGTAGATCCCAGTCAGATGTTTACAAGATCTCCCTGTGGTACATTAACCTACGTAGATCCCAGTCAGATGTTTACAAGATCTCCCTGTGGTACATTAACCTACGTAGATCCCAGTCAGATGTTTACAAGATCTCCCTGTGGTACATTAACCTACGTAGATCCCAGTCAGATGTTTACAAGATCTCCCTGTGGTACATTAACCTACGTAGATCCCAGTCAGATGTTTACAAGATCTCCCTATGGTACATTAACCTACGTAGATCCCAGTCAGATGTTTACAAGATCTCCCTATGGTACATTAACCTACGTAGATCCCAGTCAGATGTTTACAAGATCTCCCTATGGTACATTAACCTACGTAGATCCCAGTCAGATGTTTACAAGATCTCCCTGTGGCACATTAACCTACGTAGATCCCAGTCAGATGTTTACAAGATCTCCCTGTGGCACATTAACCTACGTAGATCCCAGTCAGATGTTTACAAGATCTCCCTGTGGTACATTAACCTACGTAGATCCCAGTCAGATGTTTACAAGATCTCCCTATGGTACATTAACCTACGTAGATCCCAGTCAGATGTTTACAAGATCTCCCTGTGGTACATTAACCTACGTAGATCCCAGTCAGATGTTTACAAGATCTCCCTATGGTACATTAACCTACGTAGATCCCAGTCAGATGTTTACAAGATCTCCCTGTGGTACATTAACCTACGTAGATCCCAGTCAGATGTTTACAAGATCTCCCTGTGGCACATTAACCTACGTAGATCCCAGTCAGATGTTTACAAGATCTCCCTATGGCACATTAACCTACGTAGATCCCAGTCAGATGTTTACAAGATCTCCCTATGGTACATTAACCTACGTAGATCCCAGTCAGATGTTTACAAGATCTCCCTATGGTACATTAACCTACGTAGATCCCAGTCAGATGTTTACAAGATCTCCCTGTGGTACATTAACCTACGTAGATCCCAGTCAGATGTTTACAAGATCTCCCTGTGGTACATTAACCTACGTAGATCCCAGTCAGATGTTTACAAGATCTCCCTGTGGTCAACATTAACCTACGTAGATCCCAGTCAGATGTTTACAAGATCTCCCTGTGGTACATTAACCTACGTAGATCCCAGTCAGATGTTTACAAGATCTCCCTGTGGTACATTAACCTACGTAGATCCCAGTCAGATGTTTACAAGATCTCCCTGTGGTACATTAACCTACGTAGATCCCAGTCAGATGTTTACAAGATCTCCCTGTGGCACATTAACCTACGTAGATCCCAGTCAGATGTTTACAAGATCTCCCTGTGGCACATTAACCTACGTAGATCCCAGTCAGATGTTTACAAGATCTCCCTATGGTACATTAACCTACGTAGATCCCAGTCAGATGTTTACAAGATCTCCCTGTGGTACATTAACCTACGTAGATCCCAGTCAGATGTTTACAAGATCTCCCTGTGGCACATTAACCTACGTAGATCCCAGTCAGATGTTTACAAGATCTCCCTGTGGCACATTAACCTACGTAGATCCCAGTCAGATGTTTACAAGATCTCCCTGTGGCACATTAACCTACGTAGATCCCAGTCAGATGTTTACAAGATCTCCCTGTGGTACATTAACCTACGTAGATCCCAGTCAGATGTTTACAAGATCTCCCTGTGGTACATTAACCTACGTAGATCCCAGTCAGATGTTTACAAGATCTCCCTGTGGTACATTAACCTACGTAGATCCCAGTCAGATGTTTACAAGATCTCCCTGTGGCACATTAACCTACGTAGATCCCAGTCAGATGTTTACAAGATCTCCCTGTGGTACATTAACCTACGTAGATCCCAGTCAGATGTTTACAAGATCTCCCTGTGGTACATTAACCTACGTAGATCCCAGTCAGATGTTTACAAGATCTCCCTGTGGTACATTAACCTACGTAGATCCCAGTCAGATGTTTACAAGATCTCCCTGTGGTACATTAACCTACGTAGATCCCAGTCAGATGTTTACAAGATCTCCCTGTGGCACATTAACCTACGTAGATCCCAGTCAGATGTTTACAAGATCTCCCTGTGGTACATTAACCTACGTAGATCCCAGTCAGATGTTTACAAGATCTCCCTGTGGTACATTAACCTACGTAGATCCCAGTCAGATGTTTACAAGATCTCCCTGTGGTACATTAACCTACGTAGATCCCAGTCAGATGTTTACAAGATCTCCCTGTGGTACATTAACCTACGTAGATCCCAGTCAGATGTTTACAAGATCTCCCTGTGGTACATTAACCTACGTAGATCCCAGTCAGATGTTTACAAGATCTCCCTGTGGCACATTAACCTACGTAGATCCCAGTCAGATGTTTACAAGATCTCCCTGTGGTACATTAACCTACGTAGATCCCAGTCAGATGTTTACAAGATCTCCCTGTGGTACATTAACCTACGTAGATCCCAGTCAGATGTTTACAAGATCTCCCTGTGGTACATTAACCTACGTAGATCCCAGTCAGATGTTTACAAGATCTCCCTGTGGTACATTAACCTACGTAGATCCCAGTCAGATGTTTACAAGATCTCCCTGTGGTACATTAACCTACGTAGATCCCAGTCAGATGTTTACAAGATCTCCCTGTGGTACATTAACCTACGTAGATCCCAGTCAGATGTTTACAAGATCTCCCTGTGGTACATTAACCTACGTAGATCCCAGTCAGATGTTTACAAGATCTCCCTATGGTACATTAACCTACGTAGATCCCAGTCAGATGTTTACAAGATCTCCCTGTGGTACATTAACCTACGTAGATCCCAGTCAGATGTTTACAAGATCTCCCTGTGGCACATTAACCTACGTAGATCCCAGTCAGATATTTACAAGATCTCCCTGTGGTACATTAACCTACGTAGATCCCAGTCAGATGTTTACAAGATCTCCCTATGGCACATTAACCTACGTAGATCCCAGTCAGATGTTTACAAGATCTCCCTGTGGTACATTAACCTACGTAGATCCCAGTCAGATGTTTACAAGATCTCCCTGTGGCACATTAACCTACGTAGATCCCAGTCAGATGTTTACAAGATCTCCCTATGGTACATTACCCTATTTTGATAATACATAGGCTTACTCACCTCTTTAATAATATTTGTTACTTCATCCACAACAAATGCTGACTGAAAGAGAGAACAAACAGATTAGTCATGTTATATCTTGTTGACATGGAATACATACATACCGGTATGTACAAATTGCAGTTATGCTACACATATTTATTTAACCTATTAACTCTCACATCCAATAACACAGTTCATGCCATGCTATATCATACCAGCCAAGAACTGAACTCAGTACTGTACAACAGAGACTAGCATCATGAACTTAGAAGTGACCATCAACATTTTCCATATACATTTGTATATTATAATTATACATAGGATGTCAGAAAAGAAGTATACAAATATGATATATAAGAGTATTATAACCATTATACACATACATGTACAATGTATACAGGGTAGTGATTTGTACTACCTTGTATACACCACTAGAAGGCAATGAACATGATCAGACCTGTAGTCCAGTGGTAACACATTGGACTGGTAATCCCAGGATCGCAGGTTTGATCCCCCCCGTCTGACTCTAATAAAATTAACAGTCTTTCAGATTGGACTATAAACCGAGGTCTTGTGTCGGTGCTTTACACTGTGCACGTAAAAGAACCAGAGGAGATACTGGAATGGGTCTCTGTCTGTATCATTGCACTATCCTCCAAAAATCTAAAATGACTAATCTCTTCAGGAGGAGTCGCTCATATGGGCAATCGGTAGCGACTATAAATAAATGTAAATCACACACAATGAACATGAAAGCAAGCATAACAACAATTCCAGTTAACAAACATGTCAGATCTCCGCGTAACTGTGATATTCATAGAGAGATCTGACAGTGGAAAGTGCAACGGCAGATATCTTGTGATACTTACATGTACACAATATTTCCATTGCAAAGTTGGCAGGTGACATAATGCCAAGTGGGATACCAGGGAACAATTGGACAAACAATCAGAAAGACAATTTATAACAGATAACATAAATTACTTTTTGTCCATAAATACTTATATGCATCAATCCAAACTGAACGTCCCAGACTTTAGATCACTTACAAATACAAGAACAATTATTTAATGAAACAATCAAGCCAAATATATTATATGGATGCGAGATTTGGGGATTATGAATAATTTAGCCAACTAAAATTTCTGAAACTTGATTACTAGTATTTGTGCTATCTGGATATCCATGGGGAGACAAGTCAGCATGGAGTGAAATCCTATAGAAATAATAGATATACTGGTATACACTGTAATTAATAACAATATGTCTTTAGAGTATACAACATGTACCAACTTAATAATGGAAAGTGGCTTGTCATGGCATTACAAACCAAAAGATTCATGACAAACATAAAATCAGCATAAAATACAGAAGTATACAACACATATTATGCATGGTATACACGGTACATGCATACAGTATTCAGCACAAGAAATTGAAGAAGGTAGGTTAGAAAGTGTACCAGTGCATTAGACAAAAGAATGTGTACTGTTTGTTAATCGTATTGCATGAAAAATCAAATAGGAGATCAATTTCAAAATGTGTTACAATGTAGTCATATTGATGTCGAAACAAAGCAATTAATAAATAATTATTATATTACTGTTAACCAATGTGTTATTAAATTTAGAAAACATTTAAGAATGAAAATAAGCATAAAATAATTTAACCTATAGATTTCAATTCCGTCCATGCTCGCCTATACGGCAATATCGTCTATAAAGACGACCACCCCACTTTGGTCCTGAAATCTGTGGGTTTTGGCATGCACTCGCATATAAGACGGGTTGATAAAATTTACACCTGAACAAGTATAAATTGCATGTTTGGCCAGAGCAAATTAAAGAAATGTTCAGTGTCAGGGTGCTTGTTTTCTTTCCTAAAATGTAATTATGGATACCATTTAACCCAATCAACCCCAAGTAACTGACATGGACTGGTGCGTGATATTTTCAGACCAATAAATTAATAAGAAAATTACCTTTGGACCAGTTCATTTATCAAAATGGGTAATTTTATCTAAAAATAGTAATAATTACTGGCAAAAAAGTGCAGATCCTGATGAGACGGCTCGTCACGAGCCGGCTCATCTGGATCTACACTTTTCATAAGCCTATTTAGAGGCCTGTGGGGTTGAAAGGGTTAACACACGTTTAAAAAATATTTAGCACTCACTTATAATACGGGAAGCCATGTTGAGGCAATAATCTGGTGGTAAAACACTTGTCTTATAGGCGAGTATGTACTGTATGTATTACTGGTGACTTTAAAAGCATGTATTATTGAAGCAATACAAAATACATGTAGCAGGTTGTCTAGGTGCAGGTTTATTGCAGTGCAACATGAAATTAGGCTCATTTCTAAAATGTGTAGTGTCTTGGTGAATAGTGGAAAAGTGAAACCATCTCAAATGATATTTGTTAAAATGATTATGTTTGAGTCAGTACACATGTATGATAGAACTATATTTCACAGAATGAACACTGAAGACGGCTGACGCAATATATACATGTATATATATATTTTTTGAGGGTCTTATGGAAGATTGACCTTGTTAAATAAGTTTCCTCGTTAAATAAAGTCTTTATCTATTTTATCTATTATTATATTATCAATTTAAGACATTTGGTCATTTACTTGCAATCTATTAATAAGTAAATGGTATTATTTATTATAGTCAAAATGCACAAAATGAATAATTGATGATTGGAAACGTAATGCAACTTTATGAGCATAAGTTGGTACAATACAAGGAGACTGTGACAGCACACTGATAACTAGTTCGCTTCAGGTGTGAAAAGGCTGTTTGAGCTCAGCTGTAGCCATTATGATTGTGCCATTATTAGGCATAACACATTCGACGTTACCTCTTCTCTCTTCCTCATGACGATGGATTACATCAGGAATGAGGTCTCGAGAGTAATTGAGCTACAGTTATAATAACTTGTTTCGCAATCAAGCTAAAATAAAATTTATTTACATTTTATCAAATATTAAACTCAAGTATTTGGACAGGGACTCAAACTCGGGGCCTCACACTTACAGGGCGAATGCTCTACCGACTGAGCTAACCGATCTGCCAACATACCATCTCACATAATTGTTTATAAACACGATCTGCCGACATACCATCTCACATAATGCTTTATAAACACGATCTGCCGACATACCATCTCACATAATGGTTTATAAACACGATCTGCCGACATACCATCTCACATAATGGTTTATAAACACGATCTGCCGACATACCATCTCACATAATGGTTTATAAACACGATCTGCCGACATACCATCTCACATAATGGTTTATAAACACGATCTGCCGACATACCATCTCACATAATGGTTTATAAACACGATCTGCCGACATACCATCTCACATAATGGTTTATAAACACATCATTAATTTTGTATAAATAATACATTGATAAATTGCGACATGTGTATGTGTTAGTATCTCATATTACTGATCAACGTAAAGAAGCAATTTTAACTGAAGCAATTTGTTAAACAGGAAGAGCTCTATATACCCGAAATAAATCTTGCTACGTAATTATATGTGCCACTATTCTCTAGCTAAACTATTATATACCTTGTTGAAATTGTCGAACACAGAAAATACATGTGCATCCCAATCACAATAGTTCGTTCTCACCTGCGCTTACTACGGATTGTTAGATCATCAATTATATTCCATTGCGATAGTCACTGTTCATTGAATGAACTACATGCCTTGCACATTCACTGGGGTCAAGATCTACCGATATAAACTGTTTGATCCACGACTAGGCTATGTGACATTCCGATGGAAAAAGTATTTCTTCCGATAATTGTTTATGATTCCCGATCTCCCGATTTTACAAATGACAGCGAATCTGTTATCTGGCACGATACATAACGAATTCCAGAAACATTCCAACCGGTACCCATCGTATTTTATATAGTATCAATACTGATGCGCAAGCATTGATCCATCAAAAATAGCACATATATTACGAGGTAATTCTAAATCTACTTTTACAGTAGAAATTCTCAGCATTTACTACCTCGGCTTGGTTTATACTTTGAGAATACGTTTGAGGTAAATGATGTTGCATAAACTGTCAATTAAGAGGCACCCGAACATGAGTATATAAATGGTTACATTTTAACATGCTCATCATTAGTAGGGACTTATTAACCCATTCAACACCAAGTAACTGACATGGACTGGTGCATGATATTTTTTTAGACCAATAAATTAATAAGAAAAGTACATTTGGAACAGTTCATATAATTATCAAAATGGGTAATTTTGTTTAAAAATAGTAATATTACTGATAAAACGTGCAGATCTTGAGGAGATGGCTTGTCACGAGCCAGCTCATCTGGATGTACACTTTTGTAAGCCAATTTAGAGGTCTGTAGTGTTGAAAGATTAGTTCTTATTGAAATTTGTAGAATGAAGTACTCAACTAGGGGCAACTACTAATGTACCAATGTCTGTTTGAATATGCTTGTAAGCATAATATTATATGTTCCAAACAAGCAACCTCCGAGTATCTGCAAACTCTATAGACTTGTCATGCAAGAACCTCAGGAACTAATTAAAAGTGAAATGCCCAAAATCGTCTTTGAACAATTAAAAAAGACAAGATCACTAGACCAACAGGTTTGTAACAAATTCGGGATAATAAGGGGTATGGCATCAGAAAAGGAAATCCTATGCATCACAAAAATAATGTAGCCGACAATATTCACTCTGGAAACTGAAGTCTGACATAATCATTCGTATATCATATCGGTGATCCTTACAAACTACAAAATGCATAAAATTATCCTGAAATTCAACATGAAATCAGTACTAAATAAAAACCTATTTACAACTTTAAAATTAATAAAAAAACAAAATTCCAATGTGTTCCAGTAATTGAAACTGTGTTCCCATGGTTCGGTGTGTTCCGGAAAGTCTACTTACCCACCAATATATAGGAACTAAAACTCATTAAACACAAACATGTGCTTCTTCATGCACAGTGCCGATCAAGTAGTACCAGAATTGGTTAGGTGACTATTAGCTTTTAGGAGCATTATTTTGGCTAACAGCTTTAAAATTAATGGTAACCAGACACTTCGGCCCTAAGACAATTCGGCCCATAGACACTACGGCCCTAAGACATTTCGGCCTTAGACACCTCGGCCCTAGACACTTCGGCCCTAAGACACTTCGGCCCATTTATACATAATTAACTAATAGTCTTTGTGTCACCGAGTTTCAGTTGTAATTGTGATTGAGTAAGAACAAATGATTGTACTCGTATATAAAAAAAATTATTATACATTTATCATTCTACACATTTAGACACCTATACAGCTATGCAATAATAGCGATGCTTCCAAATCAACACATATATGGAGGGAACATAGGTACAATAGTTAATACAAAACTTATATTTTACTAATATTAAGTCTATTAAAAATGTCACAACGGTTTAGAACTTATACACTATATTCAAAGAAACGCTCAGCCGTAATCTCTTAGCAATCAGTGAATTGTAAATTGTTTAATTCGGCGGTACGGGCGTACGACCCACACACATATATAAAATGGGCCGAAGTGTCTAGGGTAATAGGGCCGAAGTGTCTATGGTAAAAGGGCCGAAGTGTCTTAGGGCCGAAGTGTCTGGTATTCAAATTAATACGCTTGTGCTCATAGGAAAGGCACTTAAATTCCGCATTGCCCCAACTCTAGATGGGTTGCATCTGGTGTGAGTGTGTCCCAAAAAAACAAAAAATTACCTAACGCAGTACATGTAAGTAGAAGTTGTCCATCTTGTCAGTCATTCAGAGTTTCAAGTCATGTACTGGTTCTTACCTTAGTTGATGCGGATTGCCTACTTTCCGTCACATCAGACTGACTTTGAACTAATAATCAGATTGATGTGCAGAAATACTAATATCATGATAATATAAGTAATACTAAAAACAAGGATTGAATTGATAAAACAATAATTCAACATGGCCATGATGATGACACATTTCTGAACAGATAAAACACATTATTCTTTCAAGCGATATATCTACAAGTTGATTAATTACATTCAAGAGTAAAGCAATACCTCTTCTGCTGACTGAAAATCGTCCATTCTTCTGAAATTGCTTTAATTTTCTAAAGTATGTGTCTGCATATATTCTGTCACTGTTGTTGACAACAAACTCTCGTGAAATCGCGACAGGTGCACGTCGTTCTTGCTTGTAACCAAGGGCGGCTACTCTCCAAAACTAAAAATCACAACACCACCAGAAAATATCGTAAAACGTAAACCTATTTATAACAACATATTCAACCGTTCATGCTCTTTATATGACCAACTTGAGGGCTTAATGATAATAGTAACGAAACTATTATTTAAATTCTAAGTTGAATCCTGAATTTTATACGAAGACTTCGAAGTGAAATAGTTTTCTGTGGGTTCGGCCTCGGATCAAAACGTACCAAAGTCAAAACGTCCCCATATCTTTGATGTCAAACGTCCCCATTACCATGTCAAAACGTACGTTGTACACCCAGTGCAAAATGCACATACGTTGATTTGTGGCCAAATAGTTTTCACCGCTATCATCAGGGCTTCAGGTTCACCCCATATCAGGACAAGTGATAAATGGTGATAAGTGAGTAAGTTGTCAGTCACTTACGGAGGTTGGAGAGTTATGTATTGGTTCTTACCCAGGAAATGCGGTAACAGACTTACTTCACAATAATAATCAGAAACTGATCGAATGATGGATATAGCAAGGGGTTCGACATTAAAGCAAGATAGATCATAGAGTGGTGGAACCTATGCTCGGCATAAATCCTACATATAACAAAAGTTAAATGCACCTGCCGTATATTATTATTTTCTTATGTCGTGAACACAACTTTTAAAAATTGTTAATCCTAAACCATGCCACACCACGTCTACAAGGCTCTTGTTAAATGTACCCTTGTATTGATTGACATGCTACATTCCCTAAATCTACGCAGACGAGATCAACCGTTGAACGGCGTATTGACAATAGGTTATCCCTTATGTATAAAATTCATAATGATCTTGTTGCTATTCCCATTGAAAATTACCTAGTTCCCCTCTCCCCGTCTCATGTCCTGCTTGCCATTCCTTAAGCTATAGGTTAATTACAGTAACTACAGACTACTACAAGTTTTCCTTTTTTCCAAGAACAATCTACCATTGGAACCATCTCCCTCCTGACATTGTTCATCTCTCTACCATAGAGCAATTCAATACGGCAGTTTGCCATATTGATCATGCCAGTCCCTAGTTGTTCTGCACAGCTGCTTTTAAACTTTTACCACAACTTATTCTCACTACTTTCTTAAATTATGCTTTTAACTACTCATACTTTTAACTTCTTTGACGCGCAACATGTCTACGTCCCCGCGAGGAGTTCGACATAAAAGGAAGATAGATAGATAGATATGTTGAATACTACAACATAATTTGGAGTAATACTACAACATAATCATTAGTAGAGTGGTGGAACCTATGCTCGGCGTAAATCCTACATATCATGTCCTATAAAAAGTTAAATGCACTTGCCGTATATTATTATTTTCTTAAGTTGTGAACACAACTTTCAAATAATTGTTGTTGAAAATTTTAGCTTCATTACGTGACCATGCGCCTCAATACAGCTATCGCAACGATACCTGTTTCCATGGGGAACTAGATACTTTAGGGAACCTATGCACAACACGACGTACATGGAATTTTTTATTTATGCATGAGTAAATGTTGAATATATTATTTTGACTTAGTAACATCAATAACTAACAATATTACAACTCATAAGAAACTTTTTTTCTGGTTATTTGTACATTTTTTTCCAATTCGGATAGCTACCTGAAATGCTCATAAACCGCATCATTTCGGTGGAAAAAATTCCCCCCCCACAACTTGTCTGTTTATATTCGGCTACTGAACCAGTCAGGTGACAGTTGCATTAGGCTACAGGTACGCACAACGGAATGCTATTGAACCATGCTTCACCTCTGTCAGCGAAAATAGGTTAAAACTATTTAAATACGGATGTAAATGGAAAAAATACGCCGGGCATAGGAATACGCCGAGCATAGGTTCCATCACTCTAGATAGATAGATAGATAGATAGATAGATAGATAGATAGATAGATAGATAGATAGATAGATAGATAGATAGATAGATAGATAGATAGATAGATGATAGATAGATAGAGATAGATAGATAGATAGATAAGATAGATAGATAGATAGATAGATAGATAGATAGATAGATAGATAGATAGATAGATAGATAGATAGATAGATAGATAGATAGATAGATAGATAGATAGATAGATAGATAGATAGATAGATAGATAGATAGATAGATAGATAGATAGATAGATAGATAGATAGATAGATAGATAGATAGATAGATAGATAGATAGATAGATAGATGATAGATAGATAGATAGATAGATAGATAGATAGATAGATAGATAGATAGATAGATAGATAGATAGATAGATAGATAGATAGATAGATAGATAGATAGATAGATAGATAGATAGATAGATAGATAGATAGATAGATAGATAGATAGATAGATAGATAGATAGATAGATAGATAGATAGATAGATAGATAGATAGATAGATAGATAGGTAGATAGATAGATAGATAGATAGATAGATAGATAGATAGATAGATAGATAGATAGATAGATAGATAGATAGATAGATAGATAGATAGATAGATAGATAGATAGATAGATAGATAGATAGATAGATAGATAGATAGATAGATAGATAGATAGATAGATAGATAGATAGATAGATAGATAGATAGATAGATAGATAGATAGATAGATAGATAGATAGATAGATAGATAGATAGATAGATAGATAGATAGATAGATAGATAGATAGATAGATAGATAGATAGATAGATAGATAGATAGATAGATAGATAGATAGATAGATAGATAGATAGATAGATAGATAGATAGATAGATAGATAGATAGATAGATAGATAGATAGATAGATAGATAGATAGATAGATAGATAGATAGATAGATAGATAGATAGATAGATAGATAGATAGATAGATAGATAGATAGATAGATAGATAGATAGATAGATAGATAGATAGATAGATAGATAGATAGATAGATAGATAGATAGATAGATAGATAGATAGATAGATAGATAGATAGATAGATAGATAGATAGATAGATAGATAGATAGATAGATAGATAGATAGATAGATAGATAGATAGATAGATAGATAGATAGATAGATAGATAGATAGATAGATAGATAGATAGATAGATAGATAGATAGATAGATAGATAGATAGATAGATAGATAGATAGATAGATAGATAGATAGATAGATAGATAGATAGATAGATAGATAGGCATCTTCCACGGACTTGATGCGGCAGTAAAGCATGCAGTGATCAGCAAATAATCTGGCCATGAATTCTGAAGATACGTCAAACCTGTGTTAGTGGTCACCTCCATTAAGCAGCCAACCTGTATTAAGTAGCCAGTTTCCAGATTCCCAATACGTAGTTTTATTATACATTTGACCTCTATTAAGTAGCCACCTGTGCTAAGCAGCCAGTTTCTGTGATTCCCTTGGCTGGCTGCTTAAGACAGGTTTGACTGTACATAGTTCGGAAGATCTTATACATGTATGTATAGGAGGAATGGCAATGGTCCATGGACACTTCTACATGTATGTATAGGAGGAATGGCAATGGTCCATGGACACTTGTATAGGAGGAATGGCAATGGTCCATGGACACTTATACATGTATGTATAGGAGGAATGGCAATGGTCCATGGACACTTATACATGTATGTATAGGAGGAATGGCAATGATCCATGGACACTTATACATGTATGTATAGGAGGAATGGCAATGGTCCATGGACACTTCTACATGTATGTATAGGAGGAATGGCAATGGTCCATGGACACTTATACATGTATGTATAGGAGGAATGGCAATGGTCCATGGACACTTCTACATGTATGTATAGGAGGAATGGCAATGGTCCATGGACACTTATACATGTATGTATAGGAGGAATGGCAATGGTCCATGGACACTTATACATGTATGTATAGGAGGAATGGCAATGGTCCATGGACACTTCTACATGTATGTATAGGAGGAATGGCAATGGTCCATGGACACTTCTACATGTATGTATAGGAGGAATGGCAATGGTCCATGGACACTTCTACATGTATGTATAGGAGGAATGGCAATGGTCCATGGACACTTCTACATGTATGTATAGGAGGAATGGCAATGGTCCATGGACACTTCTACATGTATGTATAGGAGGAATGGCAATGGTCCATGGACACTTATACATGTAGTATAGGAGGAATGGCAATGGTCCATGGACACATCTACATGATGTATAGAAATGGCAATGGTCCATGGACACTTATACATGTATGTATAGGAGGAATGGCAATGGTCCATGGACACTTCTACATGTATGTATAGGAGGAATGGCAATGGTCCATGGACACTTCTACATGTATGTATAGCAGGAATGGCAATGGTCCATGGACACTTCTACATGTATGTATAGCAGGAATGGCAATGGTCCATGGACACTTCTACATGTATGTATAGGAGGAATGGCAATGGTCCATGGACACTTCTACATGTATGTATAGGAGGAATGGCAATGGTCCATGGACACTTCTACATGTATGTATAAGAGGAATGGCAATGGTCCATGGACACTTCTACATGTATGTATAGGAGGAATGGCAATGGTCCATGGACACTTCTACATGTATGTATAGGAGGAATGGCAATGGTCCATGGACACTTCTACATGTATGTGGAACGCCAGACTGTACTGGTGCAGGAGTCGATGTTGCCATCATGTTGTACATGTTGATTGCCGGCCTCTAGAAAGCTGCTTATCCATTAAAATTGTGTTTAGTTTGTTTGGTTGTGATTTCCTTACTTAGTCAAGAGCATTCTCACAATATGTTACAATTACTGTGCAGTCAGCACTGACAGGATAGTGTACATTTGGACTCAATTTGGTTGATTCTAAGAAAATGTTATTATAAGGGAAAAAACTTAGATATTTAACATGAACTTGTATGTTCCATTTAGAGTTGATACATTTACTGTGTTATATATTTAATGTGTTATATGTTTACTGTGTTATATATTTACTGTGTTATACATTTACTGTGTTATATATTTAATGTGTTATATATTTAATGTGTTATATATTTAATGTGTTATATGTTTACTGTGTATTAATTTGTAGTCCAGTGGGTGAAAGAAGTCAACTATTGAAATGATAAATCATAATTCTGACATAATTAATTCATATAGTATCTATTCTGACTGAATCAGACTAAATGTTTTACTGAAAATACAACAACGATCATCCAAAGATGTAATATATTGTCTTTTTATTTTTATATACATAACATAATGTCAGTCATAAGTTCAACACCAATATATGTAATTGGTAGTCAACGTCTAGAGGAATGCATGTACTGGAATGTGTTATTCAATGTTTGAATTATTGAATGTAGGCACAGAAGTGGTTGGAATGTTGGAGGTATACAAGGGAGCGGTTGGAGATATGCAAGGGAGAGGTTGGAGATATAAAAGATGGAGGTTGGAGGTATGCAAGGGAGAGGTTGGAGATATAAAAGATGGAGGCTGGAGGTATGCAAGGGAGAGGTTGGAGATATAAAAGATGGAGGTATTCAAGGGAGATATAAAAGAGGGAGGTTGGAGGTATGCAAGGGGGAGGTTGGAGATATAAAAGATGGAGGTTGGAGGTATGCAAGGGAGAGGTTGGAGATATAAAAGATGGAGGTATTCAAGGGAGATATAAAAGAGGGAGGTTGGAGGTATGCAAGGGGGAGGTTGGAGATATAAAAGATGGAGGTATTCAAGGAAGAGGTTGGAGATATAAAAGATGGAGGTTGGAGGTATGCAAGGGAGAGGTTGGATATAAAAGATGGAGGCTGGAGGTATACAAGGGAGAGGTTGGAGATATAAAAGATGGAGGTATTCAAGGAAGAGGTTGGAGATATAAAAGAGAGAGGTTGGAGGTATGCAAGGGGGAGGTTGGAGATATAAAAGAGGGAGGTTGGAGATATAAAAGATGGAGGTTGGAGGTATACAATGGAGAGGTTGGAGATATAAAAAGGTAGGTTGGATGTATGCAAGGGAGAGGTTGGAGATATAAAAGATGGAGGTTGGAGGTATGCAAGGGAGAGGTTGGAGATATAAAAGATGGAGGTTGGAGGTATGCAAGGGAGAGGTTGGAGATATAAAAGAGGTAGGTTGGAGGTATGCAAGGGAGAGGTTGGAGATATACAAGTGAAAGTTGTTGGAGATATACAATATATTGAATATGGCATTTGTCCTCTATATATTTCCAGGGAGCACAATGTCGACAGCAAGAACAATTGAGCAGTATGTAGAGGAGATTATTGCAAATCTGCAGGATGGAGACTTTGACAGTCTCGAGGAGACCTGCAATACACTGGACAGAATGAAATATAATACCAAGAAGAAATACAAGCTGAACTACTGGCGTGTCATGCAGTGCCTTGGAGAAGTGTCTGTAGATCGTCAAGTCAAGTGTCTGGCAAAGTTTGAAAAGGCATCGTGTAAATGTCACTATAACCTGAACTTAAAACGTTTCATGAGACTTTTTGTTGAGATGATGTGTAATGTGGCTGTGATCAAACGAATTCTCTTCAATAAAAGAAAGATTATGCCGGTTTTATTCAAAGCTGTGAGACAGTCGGATGAGGAATTGCTCACTATTTTAGCATTAGAATCAACACACAAATGCCTCTTAGTTGGAAAAACGGAGCTCACAGAACTGTTTGTAAAATATGGAATTCTAAAAGATATCTATCAGCGAATCAAAGCTAAAAATGATGCTAATAAGTATTCCTATGGAGCAATACATACTGTGCTGTGTTGTTCTAAACTGCTGCTCGTGATCTCAACGTGTGGCACAGACAGTATTCGAAAACAAGTTCGCAGATCGCCAATTTTAAGAGTGATGGGGGAATTTATTTTAAAACTTGTCGAAAATAAGATCGATAAGACGGGTGTAAACTATTTAGTAGAAAACTCTAAGCAGGTAAGGACGATACTTAGTGATGATAAGGAAGCTGATGAAGCTTTTCAGAACTGGAAGCCGAAAGAGAAACTGCAGAAAGAGCAGGAGCAAGTGCAGATGTATGCATTCTGTTCGTCTCCAGGGTGTAGAAAGTTGTACGAGGAGTCGCTCAAGTTCCGGTACTGTGGCGCGTGTCGCGTGGCTAGATACTGTAGTGAAGAATGCCAGAAAGACCACTGGAAGAAAAGTCATAAAGATGCTTGCTTAAGACATCCATCGGACGCCGAGGATTGGTAATTGCTTTGTATCGGAATTAATTTATTTAATGTTGTGGGTTAATTTAAAAGGTTTTTATAAATGTTTTTTTTTGTCATTATTGTTAGGTTATACTGTCTTCTCCTGTATCTTTAATAATTATACTGAGTTAGGATCTAAGTATTTAACCACATTAACAACAGGGACTGACCTGCCTGCTGTTTTATTGTAGTCAAATATTTTATTTTGTGTTCACAGGTTTCTTGCCATAATGCGTTATACAACATTAACAGGTGTGATAGTGTGAATGGCTAAAGAATTATGCATACACTGTACATCAGTGTCGTAGCTGATCTCAATTTACCACATTAACTCTTTGATTTTGATTTTGATCAATCGCTAATGCAAGCCCTGAACAAGGATGAAGTGGGGCATGAAAGTTATTTGTCATGTGTGTGTTTTACATTTATTTATCGTCGCTACCGGTTACCCATATGAGTGATGCCTCTTGAAGAGATTAGTCGTTTCAGATATTGGAGAATAGTGCATGGTACAGACAGAGACCCATTCCAGAGTCTCCTCTGGTTCTTTTACGTGCACGGTGTAAAGCACCGACACAAGACCTCGGTTTAACGTCCCATCTGAAAGACTGTTAATTTAATTAGGGTCAGACGGGGGATCGAACCTGCGATCCCTGGATTACCTTATTTGTCATGTGTCGGACAGACCAGAAAAATTGGAACGTTGATCTGGGTTTTCTTTATGTAGCCTTTGGTGCTTCAGTGTCTACTACCCTAAGACAAAAACCATTTGCCATACATTGATAGGAGCAATGTTTCATTGGAAGGCAAGGAGGGGCCACAGCATAACTCTGAACAGTGGTATATTAGCTGTTATATTATAATAAATAAACTTTGTTATGAACGCTTGGAAATATGGTCAAAGAAAACATACGTTCCTCTTGTGATGTACATTTAATAAGATTGCTTGTAAGTTGTGATGTTTGACTTCCTTCCTGGGGTATTATATTATGTATTGGTTATAAATGTCTTTAAATGTGCTAATAAATATAGTGAAATGTGTTTTTACTATATTGTAGTCACAGGCACCAGACACACACAAAAAAATTGTTTTGGCCTATGGTCATATAGTAAGTAATGTTTACTAAATGTTTGTGTCTGGTGCCTGTGATTGTAGTGCTGTATTGTTTAATAACAGCTGCTGTTTGGCTGTTTCATTGTGCTATAAGTTTTAATTACACATGTTTCCTTTATTCACTGTATTGTTACACCTGCCCGTTGCAATGGGGATAACCATCATTTGGAGATCTGTTTTAATTCCTTTTTTTAGAGATATATTTTGGCTGAAGCCAGTAGCTTGTTATAATAATCATGTTGTGTAATTCAGACTTTAATAATTACGTCGTAAATGCAGAAATGTGCTAAATAGGTCTATACATGTATATTGAATTATTAGCCAGTGTTAATTAAAATAAATGTGGATCAAAAATTATGCTGCAAGATCTATAGTTCAGGTTTGAACATATCTATAGTTCAGGTTTGAACATAACTATAGTTCAGGTTTGAACATATCTATAGTTCAGGTTTGAACATAACTATAGTTCAGGTTTGAACATAACTATAGTTCAGGTTTGAACATATCTATAGTTCAGGTTTGAACATAACTATAGTTCAGGTTTGAATATAAATATAGTTCAGGTTTGAACATAACTATAGTTCAGGTTATCTAACATACCGGTACTTAAAAGATATTTTCCTGTTCAAAAAGATATGATTGCACTATATGTCCCCGTATTTGAGCTCATGTGAAGTATTGTTACCACAATGTGTCTGTCCGTCGCCATCTATATTCATCATTTATCGTATGATATTGGGTTGGTGGGGGATTACAAAATTGTTACCGTAATATCAAGTAGGGGTCACATTATATTTGTGAGTGAATTGAAATTGAAGGTATCGACGAGGTGATCGATCTGGTGTAATTTTCATCAAAATCGGATGATAACGTCATCCAAGATGGCCGTATATGAGATATTTCAAACGTCCTCTTCTCACGTGCTGATCAGCCAAGAAAATTTTATTTTTGAGCGAATATGGTCATTTCAATATGAAATCGAAGGTATGGATGAGGTGATCGCCCTAGTGCATCAAACTCGGGTGATTATTTCATCCATGATGGCCGTCAAAAGGTCAACCTAATATGAGATATTTCAAACGGCTTCATCTCACAAACTGGTCAGCCAATGTTCAAGAAACTCTACTTGCATGATCCTTAGGTGAAACCTTTCCAAAATTGTTAAAATAAAGTTCCCAGGAAATCCAAGATGGTCGACATCTAAAAATAGCACACATTCTTAATCTTCTCACGAACTGCGAGCCGGATTTTGACAAATCTAGATGGAATGGTCGATTGTACAATGCTCTTTCAAAGTTGTTCAAATGGTGACCCCGGGATCAACAGTGGGAGTGGACCAGGTGGTCAACTTTTAATTTTTGAGCGAATATTGTTGTGTCATATCAAATCTAAGGTATCCTTGACACATCTTTGTAGGATTGGTCGTTGTACAATGCTCTTTCAAATGGTGACCCCGGGATCAACAGTGGGAGTGGACCAGGTGGTCAACTTTTAATTTTTGAGCGAATATTGTTGTGTCATATCAAATCTAAGGTATCCTTGACACATCTTTGTAGGATTGGTCGTTGTACAATGCTCTTTCAAATGGTGGCCCCGGGATCAACAGTGGGAGTGGACCAGGTGGTCAACTTTTAATTTTTGAGCGAATATTGTTGTGTCATATCAAATCTAAGGTATCCTTGACACATCTTTGTAGGATTGGTCGTTGTACAATGCTCTTTCAAATGGTGGCCCCGGGATCAACAGTGGGAGTGGACCAGGTGGTCAACTTTTAATGTTTGAGCGAATATTGTTGTGTCATATCAAATCTAAGGTATCCTTGACACATCTTTGTAGGATTGGTCGTTGTACAATGCTCTTTCAAATGGTGGCCCCGGGATCAACAGTGGGAGTGGACCAGGTGGTCAACTTTTAATTTTTGAGCGAATATTGTTGTGTCATATCAAATCTAAGGTATCCTTGACACATCTTTGTAGGATTGGTCGTTGTACAATGCTCTTTCAAATGGTGGCCCCGGGATCAAAAATGGAAAATTTGGGGTTAAAAATTTAATTTTGAGCGAATATTGTCATGTAACAAATCAAATGTTACGACGATGCGATCGCGACGATGCAATTGTTTTCAAAATCAGATGATGTTGTCATCCAAGATGGCCACCGTATTATAGATTTCAAAATTCTTCTTCACTTAAACCGCTTGGCCAATAGTAGCCAAAAAGTTATGGTCCCTGGATAAAGCCTTTTCAGATTTGTTGACATTGGTGAATAAAAGATGGCCACCATCTAAAATAACACAAATTCTTCAAACATCTTGGCAAATTCAGCATAATAATTTAATAAAAGTTTTATAAAATGGATTAGGTTAGTCCAAAAAGATTTTATTATTTTCCCAATACATTTAAAGCAGCATTACATCGTAATAAAGGATGTTTTGGATAAAATATAAATACTAATGTGTGTGTGTTTACAAAAATCGAAATAGTCACTCATAAACGATAACATTCCAATAAATTTAAACCGTCGTATACGCAAATTTGTTTATCAACACACGAAATATAAACACGCACAGTGCGCATGCGTGAAACAACAGAGGATGTAGAAAACAACGTATATATTTTGAACATGAAAGACTATCTATCTATCTTCCTCTAATGTCAAACACTCGCGGGGATGTAGACATGTCCCTAAAAGACTTAGCTAACAGAGGTATGAATCAGCATATCAAGTAATTTAATTAAAAAAGACAACATGGGACAATGCATTCCGAATGTAAACAAGTGCGGACGATACGTTCCGGTGGGTAAACAAGTGCGTGACCGATCGACTCGGAAAGTCCTACTTTCGGTTTCGTGTTTGTTTTATCGCAAAAAAAAACACTGTTTACCAAATGAACATAAGCATCCAAAGTATAATGTTAGAATACGTAAAAATTGAATTTTTCAAATATCTTTTATTTCATACGATGTAATGCTGCTTTAAGGTGTCTTTGATTTCATTTGTTTACTAAGACACTCGGGTAATACTGGATTTATAAGGATTAGGTTAGTCCAAAAAGATTTTATTATTTTCCCAATACATTTAAGGTGTCATTGATTTCATTTGTTTACCACACTCGGGTAATACTGGATTTATAATGAGTACATGATAACAACCTGCATAGAAATTGTCACAAGGATTTTGAATAGGAATGTAGCTTT
This sequence comes from Archivesica marissinica, assembly GCA_014843695.1. Classification (NCBI taxonomy): domain Eukaryota; kingdom Metazoa; phylum Mollusca; class Bivalvia; order Venerida; family Vesicomyidae; genus Archivesica; species Archivesica marissinica. The sequence goes on from CM026387.1 coordinate 48,790,233, forward strand.
AAAGTACAGTCTACATCCGTTATGTCGAATTCTCCGGTTATCTCCAAGTCGGGTCAAAGTCCCGTTTCAGACACTATCATTTTACTCATAACTGGATCTGTTTATATCGAATTTTGTTAAGTCAAACTTCGGTTATGTCGAAGTATTTCGTTCGGTACACCGGAATTCGACATAACGGATATAGACTGTACCTGTAACAGTGGATTGTTCTTGTACATATATGTTTTATTTTGTTTAATAATTTAATCATGTTGATTGCCTTCTAGTAGCTTGATGTGGCATGCAGGAACTTGTTGAACAACTTAGCTAATTTAAATTAATCTGGCATGTGGAGGGTTTGTTGCAGTATTATTGTATTGCCTACTTTACTTATATACAAATACAGCAGTTTTGCGATGAACCCTGAATGTTTTGTCACTTGGTGAGATTTTGCTGTGTTCTGTAGAGTATGATTTCTACAAGCCCCATGTGACAATATGTAAATAGTGTTATGTTTTCTCACACAATAGAAATGTTGTTCACATACAATGTAATCTTGTGTTTTTACAGCAGGGTTCATTCTAGTTCAGCATTTTTGGGAGAAGTGAGAAAGCCCGTGATCGCGTCCTTAAATGATGTTATTTAATAAATTCAAACAAAATATTGTTAAAATGCACAGTATGACCATTAAATACAACATTTGAATAGATCAGGTCAATGTACCTTACTGGACACAATTTGGTATGAAAATTGTATATTTTTCTTAGGGAGAAGTGGGGCCCCCAGTGGGCAAAGTCAAGGTCCCTAGGTCAATTATTTCGACCAAATCGCCCTCTAGAGTGAGCCCTGTTACAGAAATGATTACCATTATCATATGAATTTTGTGCTATATTTATTGAGTATTTAAAGCAGCATTACATCGTAATAAAGGATGTTTTGGGTAAAATATAAATACTAATGTGTGTGTGTTTACAAAAATCGAAATAGTTGCTCAGAAACGATAAAATTCCAATAAATTTAAACCGTCGTATATGCGAATTTGTTTATCAACACGCGAATTGTAAGCACGCACAGCGCGCATGCGTGAAACAACAGAGGATGTAGAAAACAACGTATATATTTTGAACATGAAATACTATCTATCTATCTTCCTCTAATGTCGAACCCCTCGCGGGGATGTAGAAATGTCCCTAAAAGACGCTAACAGAGGTATGAATAAACATATCAAGTAATTTCATTAAAAAAGACAACGTGGGACAAATGGGGACGATGCATTCCGAATGCAAACAAGTGCGGACGATGCGTTCCGGTTGTAAACAAGTGCGTGACCGAACGACTCGGAAAGTCCTACTTTCAGTTTCGAGTTTGTTTTATCGCAAAAATACACTGTTTACCAAATGAACATAAGCATACAAAGTATAATGTTAAAATGTGTAGCAGCATTGCTACCCATACGTAAAAATTGAATTTTTCAAATATATTTTATTTCATACGATGTAATGCTGCTTTAAATCTGTGGTTTAGTGTTGAAACATTGAGACAGTTGAGATAGATCGGATCTTACATGAGTAAAATTCCAAAACGAATTTCATAAAATTTGGTATGAAATCACCAGGAGTGTAAGATCCTTTTTATCACATTACCACAATAAAAACAACCGTACATTTGAAGAAAAGGGACGTTTCTGTTTGCCAGTATATTTTTGAGCCTTATTACATCAAAATGCATCCATACTCCGTATTAAATATTCCCTGATAATCGAGCAACTTAATGCAAATAATTGACACAATATTTTTAATCACTCTATACCGCTAGTGCATATTTAGCATTTTATTAATCTTAGCTGTTGATTTTCAACAAATATAAAGCATGAACACAAACAACATGTATATGTCGCTTTGTGTATTGCAAGCTGTCTAATGAATTTGCGCTACATGACCTTAGATGTCGATGCGCCGTAAAACACCATTCATTCAATGAATTTGCATGACTTACTAGACTGTTAGCTTCACCGCTAGCGTGCAAAACGTTTTGCAACTGCCATACACAATGATTGTTTTGCAACTGTCATACACAATGGTTGTTTTGCAACTGTCATACACCATGATTGTTTTGCAACTGGCATACACAATGGTTGTTTTGCAACTGTCATACACAATGGTTGTTTTGCAACTGTCATACACTATGGTTGTTTTGCAACTGTCATACACAATGGTTGTTTTACAACTGTCATACACAATGGTTGTTTTGCAACTGGCATACACAATGGTTGTTTTGCAACTGTCATACACTATGGTTGTTTTGCAACTGTCATACACTATGGTTGTTTTGCAACTGTCATACACTATGGTTGTTTTGCAACTGTCATACACTATGGTTGTTTTGCAACTGTCATACACAATGGTTGTTTTGCAACTGCCATACACAATGGTTGTTTTGCAACTGTCATACACAATGGTTGTTTTGCAACTGTCATACACAATGGTTGTTTTGCAACTGTCATATGCAATGGTTGTTTTGCAACTGTCATATGCAATGGTTGTTTTGCAACTGTCATATGCAATGGTTGTTTTGCAACTGTCATATGCAATGGTTGTTTTGCAACTGTCATATACAATGGTTGTTTTGCAACTGTCATACACAATGGTTGTTTTGCAACTGTCATACACAATGGTTGTTTTGCAACTGTCATACACAATGGTTGTTTTGCAACTGTCATACACTATGGTTATTTTGCAACTGTCATACACTATGGTTGTTTTGCATTATAACCGAGATGACGTTACCGGGTAATCAAAATTTTGAGTTAGATGAGATTTTTTTACAGAATTAGTGTCGTTTTGATAAAAGGGAGGTAACTTTTATCTCACTATTTTGGATACATTAAAATGTATAGCAAATCTACAGAAGCCAGTTTAACCATTTGTTCCACATATACACCTGATCGCTTCCCACATATACACCCTACAACACACCTTGATTGCTTCCCACATATACACCCTACAACACACCTTGATCGCTTCCCACATATACACCCTACAACACACCTTGATCGCTTCCCACATATACACCCTACAACACACCGTGATCACTTCCCACATATAGTAGCCATTCCACTCTACTACCTATTCCCATTGATATTGAGTATGTAGTACAGTGAGCCAGCCTATTGCAGGCACCATGGTTTGTCACATCTGATGAAAATTGTCCAGTCTACACGGCTAGTATATGTCTGAATACGCCAGTACACGGCTCACATTCTGACTAGAGCACTGTTCAATCACATTTCTTAGTTTCACGTATGTCCTGAATACTGTGCATGCTAGATTTGGTGTAACGTATCATTTCATAAACAAACCATCCTCTCAGTGGTAGATACAGTTTACCGTAATCGTGTATGTATAAGACGCACGTTTTTCCCTCCGCCTCCGTGGTCACGGTCGCTGACTTGTATACCACTGTAACCTATCATCACTGGTGGTCACGGGTTCGAGCCCCGCTCAGGCCGTGTCTTGTCTCATTTATATGAAAAAGTTGGCAGTTTCTTACGGAGGTTGGTGCACCCAAGTACTGGTTAACCGCTGGAGCCTGCCCAGGAAACATGTTGTTAGGTAAAATTGCCCGCCGGCGATATAGCCCAAAATGGTGCTGATGCAGGCGTAAAACCCGAAATATAACATATATAACTTTTTTCCCTGTAGTACATTATAATTACATGTGTAGTTTCAAAAATCCTCTCAGTGGGAGATACAGTTTACCGTAATCGTGTATGTATAAGACGCACTTTTTTCCCTGTATTACATTATAATTACACATGTAGTTTCAATGCATTTTGTAACGTTTCACATTTATGTTATTTATCTCAAATATTGTTAAACTATTGTGTTCATAGAGGGCATTAACAGTTCATACATATCATGTATTTATTTATATGGCTTATATTGTCATACTTATATTATTCTTGTCATTATGGCTTAGGACACACACACACCCAAAATACCTCAATAGTAGTAGTGTATTCTACACTACTACTTGTATTTATAAATCGGCACATGTAGCATAGCCCCTTCTCTTATCAGACAACATGTAGCATATCCCCTTCTCTTATCAGACAACATGTAGCATATCCCCTTCTCTTATCAGACAACATGTAGCATAGCCCCTTCTCTTATCAGACCACATGTAGCATAGCCCCATTCCCTTGTCTTGTCAGACCACATGTACATGTAGCATAGCCCCCTTCCCTTGTCTTGTCAGACCACATGTAGCATAGCCCCCTTGTCTTGTCAGACCACATGTAGCATAGCCCCCTTCCTTTGTCTTACCACATGTAGCATAGCCCCCCTTCCCTGGTCTTGTCAGACCCAACATGTAGCATAGCCCCATTCCCTTGTCTTGTCAGACTACATGTAGCATAGCCCCATTCCCATGTCTTGTCAGACCACATGTAGCATAGCCCCCTTCCCTTGTCTTGTCAGACCACATGTAGCATAGCCCCCTTCCCTTGTCAGACCACATGTAGCATAGCCCCCTTCCCTTGTCAGACCACATGTAGCATAGCCCCTTCTCTTCTCAGACAACATGTAGCATAGCCCCCTTCCCTTGTCAGACCACATGTAGCATAGCCCCCTTCCCTGACAACATGTAGCATAGCCCCTTCCCATGTCTTCTCAGACAACATGTAGCATAGCCCCCTTCCCTTGTCTTGTCAGACCACATGTAGCATAGCCCCTTCCCTTGTCTTGTCAGACCACATGTAGCATAGCCCCTTCCCTTGTCTTGTCAGACCACATGTAGCATAGCCCCCTTCCCTTGTCAGACCACATGTAGCATAGCCCCTGGTCTTGTCAGAAAACATGTAGTATAGCCCCCTTCCCTTGTCAGACCACATGTAGCATAGCCCCCTACCCAAGTCTTGTCAGACCACATGTAGCATAGCCCCCTACCCAAGTCTTGTCAGACCACATGTAGCATAGCCCCCTTGTCTTGTCAGACCACATGTAGCATATAGACCCCCCTTGTCTTGTCAGACCACATGTAGCATAGCCCCCTTCCTTGTCTTGTCAGACCATATGTAGCATAGCCCCCTTCCCTTGTCTTGTCAGACCACATGTAGCATAGCCCCCTTCCCTTGTCTTGTCAGACCACATGTAGCATAGCCCCTTCCCTCGTCTTGTCAGACCACATGTAGCATAGCCCCCCTTCCCTTGTCTTGTCAGACCACATGTAGCATAGCCCACTTCCCTTGTCTTGTCAGACCACATGTAGCATAGCCCCCTTCCCTCGTCTCGTCAGACCACATGTAGCATAGCCCCCTTCCCAGACCACATGTAGCATAGCCCCCTTCCCTTGTCAGACCACGTGTAGCATAGCCCCCTTCCCTTGTCTTGTTAGACCACATGTAGCATAGCCCCCTTGTCTTGTCAGACCACATGTAGCATAGCCCCTTCCCTTGTCTTGTCAGACCACATGTAGCATAGCCCTTCCCTCGTCTTGTCAGACCACATGTAGCATAGCCCCCTTCCCTTGTCTTGTCAGACCACATGTAGTATAGCCCCCTCGTCTTGTCAGACCACATGTAGCATAGCCCCCTTCCCTTGTCTTACCATATGTAGCATAGCCCCCTTCCCTTGTCTTGTCAGACCACATGTAGCATAGCCCCCTTCCCTTGTCTTGAGACCACATGTAGCATAGCCCCCTTCCCTTGTCTTGTCAGACCACATGTAGCATAGCCCCCTTCCCTTGTCTTGTCAGACCACATGTAGCATAGCCCCCTTCCCTTGTCTTGTCAGACCACATGTAGCATAGCCCCCTTCCCTCGTCTTGTCAGACCACATGTAGCATAGCCCCCTTCCCTCGTCTTGTCAGACCACATGTAGCATAGCCCACTTCCCTCGTCTTGTCAGACCACATGTAGCATAGCCCCATTCCCTCGTCTTGTCAGACCACATGTAGCATAGCCCCCTTCCCTCGTCTTGTCAGACCACATGTAGCATAGCCCCCTTCCCTTGTCAGACCACATGTAGCATAGCCCCCTTCCCTTGTCTTGTTAGACCACATGTAGCATAGCCCCCTTGTCTTGTCAGACCACATGTAGCATAGCCCCCTTCCCTTGTCAGACCACATGTAGCATAGCCCCCTTCCCATGTCTTGTCAGACCACATGTAGCATAGCCCCCTTGTCTTGTCAGACCACATGTAGCATAGCCCCCTTCCCTTGTCAGACCACATGTAGCATAGCCCCCTTCCCATGTCTTGTCAGACCACATGTAGCATAGCCCCCTTGTCTTGTCAGACCACATGTAGCATAGCCCCCTTCCCTTGTCTTGTCAGACCACATGTAGCATAGCCCCCTTCCCTTGTCAGACCACATGTAGCATAGCCCCTGGTCTTGTCAGAAAACATGTAGCATAGCCCCCTTGTCAGACCACATGTAGCATAGCCCCCTTCCCTTGTCTTGTCAGACCACATGTAGCATAGCCCCCTACCCAAGTCTTGTCAGACCACATGTAGCATAGCCCCCTTCCCTTGTCTTGTCAGACCACATGTAGCATAGCCCACTTCCCTTGTCTTGTCAGACCACATGTAGCATAGCCCCCTTCCCTCGTCTTGTCAGACCACATGTAGCATAGCCCCCTTGTCAGACCACATGTAGCATAGCCCCCTTCCCTTGTCATAGCCCCCTTCCCATGTCTTGTCAGACCACATGTAGCATAGCCCCCTTCCCTTGTCTTGTCAGACCACATGTAGCATAGCCCCCTTCCCTTGTCTTGTCAGACCACATGTAGCATAGTCCCCTTAAATATAGTTCCTGTCCAGGCTGTAACTTCTTCCACAATGGGGGAGGGGGGTTCAAAACTAATGTGCCACAAATGTTTGTTCGCCATATATAGTACACAAGACCTACATCTGTAACTTCAAGGTCACACTTGTTGGTTAGATGGAAAATATAGGTACAATAATATATTTCATGTCGGGCTGTAACTTCTTGGGGGCATTTAAAAATATGTGCCACAAATGTTCACCGTATAGGTAGGTGAGGTATCGTACACAATGGTGGTGTGTCCTGTCCAATTCCAGGCTGAAACTTCGTCGGCTATGCAGAGGGCATTTCATCAGCTACTGGAATTCTCTCCAATATTATATGGCATGAATAAGTAGTAACTTACAGTGATGTTCATTTTGGTTGATCACATACATTGTCACACTGTACTGTGTTTTACCACAGAAACTTGAAATTTTATCCATAAGCCACCAACGGTCTTGTACCTCTATCCTAGGACACCACCCTCTGTCTTTTTTTAATAGAGAGGGGTGTCCTAGGATAGAGGTACAAGACCGTTGGTGGCTTATGGATAAAATTTCAAGTTCCTGTGGTTTTACGTTTATTTATTGTTATCGTCACTACCGGTTACACCTCCTGAACAGATTAGTCATAGATTTTTGGAGGATAGTGCAATGATACACAGAGAGAGTCCCATTCCAGAGTCTCCTCTGGTTCTTTTACGTGCACGGTGTAAAGCACCGACACGAGACCTAGGTTTAACATCCCATTTGAAAGACTGTTCATTTTATTAGGGTCAGATGGGAATCGAACCTGCAATCCCTGGATTACCAGTCCAGTATACTAGTCATATGCTATAATACCATAAGTACTGCAACCTGCCAATCACAACTAAAGTCGCTTTTGCAAACAGCATAGAGCCAGATCAGCGCCGTCTGATCAGGCTCTATGCCGTTTGCTATTCGGATAGTGAGCTTTAATGTATTTGGCAGCATTGGTTCAACTTGTTTGTCTCGCCTTATTTTCAGCAATTCTGTTTTAGTTTTGTTGATTTGTATTGAATTAAAGGTTTCCTTTATGACTCGTTTGTTCTCTATGTATTACTGGTGGTGTCATGTTTGTGCCTGGGTATATCAATATCTATGATGATACATCAATATGTCGATGACAAGCGGCCAAAATCTGTGTCTCACTACAGGTATTACAAGGACAATTCTGTTCATTCAAACATGGTTTACAGGGAGAATTCTGTTCTACCAACCACATAGGGAAAATTCTGTTCTTTCAAACATGGTTTACAGGGAAAATTCTGTTCTTTCAAACATGGTTTACAGGGAGAATTCTGTTCTACCAACCACACAGGAGAATTCTGTTCTACCAACCACACAGGAGAATTCTGTTCTACCAACCACACAGGGGAATTCTGTTCTACCAACCACACAGGAGAATTCTGTTCTACCAACCACACAGGGTAATTCTGTTCTATCAACCACACAGGAGAATTCTGTTCTACCAACCACACAGGAGAATTCTGTTCTACCAACCACACAGGAGAATTCTGTTCTACCAACCACACAGGGGAATTCTGTTCTACCAACCACACAGGATAATTCTGTTCTACCAACCACACAGGGGAATTCTGTTCTATCAAACATGTTTTACAGGGGCAATTCTGTTCTATCAAACATGTTTTACAGGTTGAATTCTGTTCTATCAAACATGTTTTATAGGGAGAATTCTGTTCTATCAAACATGTTTTACAGGGAGAGTTCTGTTCTAGCAAACATGTTTTACAGGGAGAATTTTGTTCTATCAAACATGGTTTACAGGGAGAATTCTGTTCATTCAAACATGTTTTATAGGGAGAATTCTGTTCTATCAAACATGTTTTACAGGCGGAATTCTGTTCTATCAAACATGGTTTACAGGGAAAATTCTGTTCTATCAAACATGGTTTACAGGGAAAATTCTGTTCTTTCAAACATGTTTTATAGGGAGAATTCTGTTCTTTCAAACATGTTTTACAGGGAGAATTCTGTTCTATCAAACATGGTTTACAGGGAAAATTCTGTTCTTTCAAACATGGTTTACAGGGAAAATTATGTTCTTTCAAACATAGTTTACAGGGAGAATTATGTTCTACCAACCACACAGGAGAATTCTGTTCTACCAACCACACATGAGAATTCTGTTCTACCAACCACACAGGGTAATTCTGTTCTACCAACCACACAGGGGAATTCTGTTCTACCAACCACACAGGGGAATTCTGTTCTACCAACCACACAGGAGAATTCTGTTCTACCAACCACATAGGGGAATTCTGTTCTACCAACCACATAGGAGAATTCTGTTCTACCAACCACACAGGAGAATTCTGTTCTACCAACCACACAGGAGAATTCTGTTCTACCAACCACACAGGAGAATTCTGTTCTACCAACCACACAGGAGAATTCTGTTCTACCAACCACACAGGAGAATTCTGTTCTACCAACCACACAGGGGAATTCTGTTCTACCAACCACATAGGGAAAATTCTGTTCTTTCAAACATGTTACAGGGAAAATTCTGTTCTTTCAAACATGGTTTACAGGGAGAATTCTGTTCTACCAACCACACAGGAGAATTCTGTTCTACCAACCACACAGGAGAATTCTGTTCTACCAACCACACAGGAGAATTCTGTTCTACCAACCACACAGGAGAATTCTGTTCTACCAACCACACAGGAGAATTCTGTTCTACCAACCACATAGGGGAATTCTGTTCTGCCAACCACACAGGAGAATTCTGTTCTACCAACCACACAGGAGAATTCTGTTCTACCAACCACACAGGGGAATTCTGTTCTACCAACCACATAGGGAAAATTCTGTTCTTTCAAACATGGTTTACAGGGAAAATTCTGTTCTTTCAAACATGGTTTACAGGGAGAATTCTGTTCTACCAACCACACAGGAGAATTCTGTTCTACCAACCACACAGGGTAATTCTGTTCTATCAACCACACAGGAGAATTCTGTTCTACCAACCACACAGGAGAATTCTGTTCTACCAACCACACAGGGGAATTCTGTTCTACCAACCACATAGGGGAATTCTGTTCTACCAACCACACAGGGGAATTCTGTTCTACCAACCACATAGGGAAAATTCTGTTCTTTCAAAAATGGTTTAAAGGGAAAATTATGTTCTTTCAAACATGGTTTACAGGGAGAATTCTGTTCTACCAACCACATAGGGGAATTCTGTTCTACCAACCACATAGGGGAATTCTGTTCTACCAACCACACAGGAGAATTCTGTTCTACCAACCACACGGGAATTCTGTTCTACCAACCACACAGGGGAATTCTGTTCTACCAACCACACAGGGGAATTCTGTTCTATCAAACATGTTTTACAGGGAGAATTCTGTTCTATCAAACATGTTTTACAGGGGCAATTCTGTTCTATCAAAACATGTTTTACAGGGGCAATTCTGTTCTATCAAACATGTTTTACAGGGGCAATTCTGTTCTATCAAACATGTTTTACAGGGAGAATTCTGTTCTATCAAACATGTTTTACAGGGAGAATTCTGTTCTATCAAACATGTTTTATAGGGAGAATTCTGTTCTATCAAACATGTTTTACAGGGAGAGTTCTGTTCTATCAAACATGTTTTACAGGGATAATTCTGTTCTATCAAACATGTTTTACAGGGAGAATTCTGTTCTTTCAAACATGTGTTACAGGGAGAATTATGTTCTATCAAACATGGTTTACAGGGAGAATTCTGTTCTATCAAACATGGTTTTCAGGGAGAATTCTGTTCTATCAAACATGGTTTTCAGGGAGAATTCTGTTATACCAACCACACAGGAGAATTCTGTTCTACCAACCACACAGGGGAATTCTGTTCTACCAACCACACAGGAGAATTCTGTTCTACCAACCACACAGGAGAATTCTGTTCTACCAACCACACAGGAGAATTCTGTTCTACCAACCACACAGGAGAATTCTGTTCTACCAACCACATAGGGGAATTCTGTTCTACCAACCACACAGGAGAATTCTGTTCTACCAACCACACAGGAGAATTCTGTTCTACCAACCACACAGGAGAATTCTGTTCTACCAACCACACAGGAGAATTCTGTTCTACCAACCACATAGGGGAATTCTGTTCTACCAACCACACAGGAGAATTCTGTTCTTTCAAACATGGTTTACAGGGAAAATTCTGTTCTTTCAAACATGGTTTACAGGGAGAATTCTGTTCTACCAACCACATAGGGGAATTCTGTTCTACCAACCACACAGGGGAATTCTGTTCTACCAACCACACAGGAGAATTCTGTTCTACCAACCACACAGGAGAATGCTGTTCTACCAACCACACAGGGGAATTCTGTTCTACCAACCACACAGGAGAATGCTGTTCTACCAACCACACAGGGGAATTCTGTTCTACCAACCACACAGGAGAATTCTGTTCTACCAACCACACAGGGGAATTCTGTTCTACCAACCACACAGGGGAATTCTGTTCTACAAACCACACATGAGAATTCTGTTCTACCAACCACACATGAGAATTCTGTTCTACCAACCACACATGAGAATTCTGTTCTACCAACCACACAGGAGAATTCTGTTCTACCAACCACACAGGAGAATTCTGTTCTACCAACCACACAGGAAAATTCTCTTCTATCAACCACATAGGGAAATTCTGTTCTACCAACCACACAGGAGAATTCTGTTCTACCAACCACACAGGAGAATTCTATTCTACCAACCACACAGGGGAATTCTGTTCTACTAAAATGGTTTTAGATATTAATCAATGACCTCAATTGTACTATATCTGATATATAGTTCTTTCAGTAGACGTTTTTAGTATCATTTTTAAAAAAATATCGTAAATTTTTGTTGATAATTGAACACGATGATGTGGGTCATTGATTAAAAATTGAAAATTGTGGCGTACAACGGCTCGGGGTACTGGGATGTATGACGAGGCCGAGGGGACTAGGGTACTATTTGACCGCATATATACATGTACAGTTGTACACATATTTATGCCCAAGTTGCATGGGGTGTATGGTCTATGGTAGTTAATTAAAAAAAATGAGGGTCAAGTTGACTAGGGTACTATTTGACTGCATATATACATGCACAGTTGTACACATATTTATGCCAGAGTTGCATGGGGTGTATGGTCTATGGTAGTTAATTTAAAAAATCAACTCTGTTAAAAAAGGAACAAGATTTATGTTACAGTAGTGGCATACATTCAATCGTTGCATAGAAGCAGTCTCTGTACACCAGGTTGTATCCGCTTCATTCTCGCAAATTATATGCCTGTTTGTGTACACAACCCAGTCATACAGGTGCTTATATGTGGCGTCAGTGGTAGAGCGTCGGATTTGGAATCGAACGGTCCCGGGTTCGATACTCGGTCAGGCCACGTATGTAGTGTCATTGAGCAAGGCACCTCACACACATTGCTTAGTACTGGTTAATCGCTTAGGTCGGCTAAGCCTGCCCAGGAAAACATGTCTAAGTCCCCGCGAGGGGTTTGACATTAAAGGAACATACATATATATGAAGAAATCACTGGCATTTATAATATCTCGGGTAACAGAAACTTGTCATAAATATGAAGAAAGGCATTAACAATTCAAATCTAGTCAACATTTAGAGGCCTGCTGTGCAGATTTTAATAAGCGTAAGAAAACCGGGTGTACCATCACTACTGCTGAATATATTAAAAGTTAACAATTTATATACGTCTGTTCGGGCTAATTGACAACTTTACGAGACACATTCTCAAAATAGTATCGGAACCCAGATAAGTATAAACAGTGAGCAAACTTTTACTATAGCGTATGTTTTAGATTTACAGCACACTATGTAGTTGTGTGATTTCTGTTTGATTATTGCTTTCATGTCAGTAAAGTAGATCTTTACACAATTTAATACTACAAACAAAACACACTGTATGGGTAGGTTACCACTGTATGGTAGATGGGTGTGCTGTATTGGTATGTGGGTGTGCTGTATTGGTAGATGGGTGTGCTGTATTGGTAGATGGGTGTGGTGTATTGGTAGATGGGTGTGGTGTATTGGTAGATGGGTGTGCTGTATTGGTAGATGGGTATGGTTTATTGGTATGTGGGTGTGCTGTATTGACAGATGGGTGTGCTGTATTGACAGATGGGTGTGGTGTATTGGTATGCTGTATTGGTAGATGGGTGTGGTGTATTGGTATGTGGGTGTGGTGTATTGGTATGTGGGTATGGTGTATTGGTATGTGGGTGTGGTGTATTGGTATGTGGGTATGGTATATTGGTATGTGGGTGTGGTGTATTGGTAGATGGGTATGGTGTATTGGTATGTGAGTGTGGTGTATTGGTATGTGGGTATGGTGTATTGGTATGTGGGTGTGGTGTATTGGTATGTGGGTGTGGTGTATTGGTAGATGGGTATGGTGTATTGGTAGATGGGTGTGGTGTATTGGTAGATGGGTATGCTGTATTGGTAGATGGGTGTGGTGTATTGGTAGATGGGTATGCTGTATTGGTAGATGGGCATGGTGTATTGGTAGATGGGTGTGCTGTATTGGTAGATGGGTGTGCTGTATTGGTATGTGGGTGTGGTGTATTGGTATGTGGGTGTGGTGTATTGGTAGATGGGTGTAGTGTATTGGTAGATGGGTGTGGTGTATTGGTAGATGGGTGTGGTGTATTGGTAGATGGGTATGGTGTATTGGTATGTGGGTATGGTGTATTGGTATGTGGGTGTGGTGTATTGGTATGTGGGTGTGGTGTATTGGTATGTGGGTATGGTATATTGGTATGTGGGTGTGGTGTATTGGTAGATGGGTGTGGTGTATTGGTATGTGGGTGTTGTGTATTGGTATGTGGGTATGGTGTATTGGTATGTGGGTGTGGTGTATTGGTATGTGGGTGTGGTGTATTGGTAGATGGGTGTGGTGTATTGGTAGATGGGTGTGGTGTATTGGTGTGGTGTATTGGTATGTGGGTGTGGTGTATTGGTATGTGGGTGTGGTGTATTGGTATGTGGGTGTGGTGTATTGGTATGTGGGTGTGGTGTATTGGTAGATGGGTATGGTGTATTGGTATGTGGGTGTGATGTATTTGTAGATGGGTGTAGTGTATTGGTAGATGGGTATGGTGTATTGGTAGATGGGTGTGGTGTATTTGTATGTGGGTGTGGTGTATTGGTATGTGGGTGTGGTGTATTGGTATGTGGGTGTGGTGTATTGGTAGATGGGTATGGTGTATTGGTAGATGGGTGTGGTGTATTGGTATGTGGGTGTGGTGTATTGGTATGTGGGTGTGGTGTATTGGTATGTGGTGTATTGGTATGTGGGTGTGGTGTATTGGTATGTGGGTGGGGTTTATATAAAGTGTAGAGACTTCATACACTTGTGCTCAGCTTAAAGCGACACTACATCGGTGAAAACGCAAATTTCTACAGAATGTATTTTCCTATTATAATGTATAATTGTTTTCCGAATATTTACCTCAAAAACTGAGTATTTCAACTAAATAAACAACCGTCGTATACAACGTTTGTTGACATAACAAAATAATGTAAATAGGGTCAACATCTATGCGTAATGCAATGTATGTATCCTGAATAACACGAATTATGGTACAAATTTACCGTTATATCTCACCCTTTATGTATGTGCATATTTATTTATTAGACTAATACGATTTAAAATATCGCTAAACGACAGTAGCACGCACTTGGTATAGACTCCAATAATAAATAAACATCAATTCAGGAGAGTAGCTGATCCTACTTTCACTTTTGAGAGTTTGCATACCACAAAAACACTTTATGTATAGAAAGTTAGTGTTCGAATTATTTCTGAAGAATTTATAGTAGCAATGCTATTTATACGTAAAAAAGCATTTTTGGGGCTTTTTGCAATGTAATGTCACTTTAAATTATCTTGACTATGACATTTCACAGCATATAGATCAAACCTTTTAAGATATACAAACATGCAAAATAAGATGACAATTGTTTTAAATGCTATACTATAGACATTATAATCTAGCTTTTTCCAGCCGCTTTCCAACTTCCTCCCAATTTGCTACATTAAAGATGGCTTTCACGTAATCAGGACGGACATTCTTGTATTGTAGGTAGTATGCATGTTCCCAAACATCGATGCCAAATAATGGATAATAACCTGAAATATAAACTGTTTGTATAAGCCAGGTTATGCGGCGATGTTGCCACGGCAATGTTGGTACTGTGATGTTACCATGGCAATGTTGCTACTGTGATGTTGCCATGGTAATGTTGCTACTGTGATGTTGCCACGGCAATGTTGCTACTGTGATTTTTCCATGGCAATATTGCTACTGTGATGTTGACATGGCGATGTTGCTACTGTGATGTTGCCATGGCAATGTTGGTATTATGATGTTACCATGGCAATGTTGCTACTTGATGGTGATGATGGTACTATGATGTTGCCACGGTGATGTTGGTATTGTAATGTTGCCACGGTGATGTTGCCTAGCAATAGCAAATCTGACCACTACACCATTGCACCACTCCACCACTGCTTTACTTCCACCATAGATCCATCCACTATTATCAGTATCAATACATTACAGCATGGTGGATAACATTGTAGACTAGTCAAGATTACCACTGGTTGTATATTTTGAAATACTTTATACAGTAGCATATTCACCCAAACAAAATTCTTTGGGCGAGCCAATAAATCAAGGTACTGTGATTCACATATGGTCTGATCCATAGTAGTTGGGAGTTGTTGCAAACTGATCAATCACATTGTATCATTTCTCAGCAAATCTATCAGTTGCCTGATGGCTATCACTATAACGCACAAAACTGGATTTCAATCCATTTATTTACAGGATTTTAATCCCTACAGTACAACAATAAAGAGTTGTGAACTAGAGAATCGCACTCGGAGAGATGCAAAGCCACACGCTAGTATTTGACACAAAACCAAATGCTTGATTTCACATGACCTTGAATGGTCATCCTCAAGGTAACGTGGGTTAATTGAAAGGTCCTATGTGGTTTCCTATAGGTGTTCCATTAAATGTTTTAGAACTACATGTATCTGCCTGTATCTCGTTTTGTTTTCGAGTTACAAGCATGCATAGTTTACTATAGAAGTGATATCAAGTGGACACTTTGCTGACCACACACATTGACTGATTTCTCCCCTCTATATAGCGACAAAGTTTCATCAAAATCCATCAACAACTTTCTGGGTTAATTAACCCATTCAACACCAAGTAACTCACATGGACTGGTCCATGATATTCATAAACCAATAAATGAATCAGAAAATCACATTTGGACAAGTTCATTTATCAAAATGGGTAATTTATGTCTAAAAATAGTCATATCACTGGCAAAAAGTGCAGATCCTGATGAGACAGCTCGTCACGAGCCGGCTCATCTGGATCTACACTTTTTGTAAGCCTATTTAGAGGTCTGTGGTGTTGAAAGGGTTAATATACCATGAAAATAAGAAATCTTTCGTTCAACAACAGTTGTTGTGACACATTCTTTTGTTGCATCACAATATATATCGAGAAACTACAATGTAATGTACATGTACAGACTAACGTGTCTTAACCCTTTCAACCCCAAGTAACTGACATGGACTGGTGCATGCTATTTTTAGACCAATAAATTAATAAGAAAATTACATTTGGACCAGTTCATTAATCAAAATGGGTAATTTTATCTAAAAATAGTAATAATTATTACTGGCAAAAAAGTGCAGATCCTGATGAGACGGCTCGTTACGAGCCGGCTCATCTGGATCTACACTTTTCATAAGCCTATTTAGAGGCCTGTGGGGTTGAAAGGGTTAAGCAGCCAGCCAAGGGAATCTCAGAAAGTGGCTGCTTAGCACAAGT
Source organism: Archivesica marissinica (assembly GCA_014843695.1). Taxonomy (NCBI): domain Eukaryota; kingdom Metazoa; phylum Mollusca; class Bivalvia; order Venerida; family Vesicomyidae; genus Archivesica; species Archivesica marissinica. The sequence goes on from CM026387.1 coordinate 48,806,942, forward strand.
GGCTGCTTAATAGAGGTCAAACTTATAATAAAACAGCATATTGGGAATCTGGAAACTGGCTGCTTAATACAGGTTGGCTGCTTAATAGAGGTGACCACTAACACAGGTTTGACTGTAATGCAAAATGCAATGTTGAGTCAGTTAAGTTTGCTTGTTTGATCAAATGTAGATCACTGCAGACTGTTAAAACAATATCACTCCATGAATATATGCATTTTAAATTCTGGTCAGAAAATAAGGTATTTTGAAAAAACTAAACTTTGTTTAACACTACTGATCTTTATTGCACTAATGGACTCCTCAAATGTTCACCTACCTGTCGTCGCCTCTAATGGATCCTGATTTGGACAGGTTACAATTTTTAGCTTTCCGTTAGCCTGATTATACCCGAGCCATCCCCACCCTGATCCTTGAATCCCCACAGAGGCTTGGCTCAGTTCAGCTTTCATTAAATCAAACGATCCAAAGTTATCATTAATTATAGCCAAGAGGTCGCCTGTGGGGGCATCTCCACCATTGGGGCTCAATATTTCCCAGAATATGGAATGATTGAGGTGTCCTCCACCATTGAACTTAAGAGCCGGCTGCAGTGAAATAATCTGAGAAAGATCATCTGCAAGTACAAAGCGCAACATCCGAGTATAAATACTAGAATAAAACACACAACATCCGAGTATATAATAAAACACAACATCCGAGTATAAATATTGGAATAAAACACAACATCCAAGCAAGTATAAATATTGGAATAAAACACAACATCCCAGTATAAATATTAGAATAAAACACAACACCCGAGTATAAATACTAGAATAAAACACAACACCCGAGTATAAATACTAGAATAAAACAACACACGAGTATAAATACTAGAATAAAACACAACACCCAAGTATAAATACTAGAATAAAACACAACACCCAAGTATAAATACTAGAATAAAACAACACACGAGTATAAATACTAGAATAAAACACAACACCCGAGTATAAATACTAGAATAAAACAACACACGAGTATAAATACTAGAATAAAACACAACACCCAAGTATAAATACTAGAATAAAACACAACACCCAAGTATAAATACTAGAATAAAACAACACACGAGTATAAATACTAGAATAAAACACAACACCCGAGTATAAATACTAGAATAAAACAACACACGAGTATAAATACTAGAATAAAACACAACACCCAAGTATAAATACTAGAATAAAACACAACACCCAAGTATAAATACTAGAATAAAACACAACACCGAGTATAAATACTAGAATAAACAACACACAAAACAAAAAAAACACACGAGTATAAATACTAGAATAAAACACAACACCCAAGTATAAATACTAGAATAAAACACAACACCCGAGTATAAATACTAGAATAAAACACAACACCCGAGTATAATACTAGAATAAAACACAACACCCGAGTATAAATACTAGAATAAAACACAACATCAGAGTATAAATACTAGAATAAAACACAACATCTGAGTATAAATACTAGAATAAAACACAACATCTGAGTATAAATACTAGAATAAAACACAACACCCGAGTATAAATACTAGAATAAAACACAACACCCGAGTATAAATACTAGAATAAAACACAACACCCGAGTATAAATACTAGAATAAAACACAACACCCGAGTATAAATACTAGAGTATAAATACTAGAATAAAACAACACACGAGTATAAATAGTTTAAATACTGGTAGAAAACACATCATCCATGTATAAATAGTGTAAATACTGGTAGAAAACACATCATCGGTGAATAAATAGTTTAAATACTGGTAGAAAACACATCATCCATGTATAAATAGTTTAAATACTGGTAGAAAACACATCATCGGTGTATAAATAGTGTAAATACTGGTAGAAAACACATCATCAGTGAATAAATAGTTTAAATACTGGTAGAAAACACATCATCCGTGTATAAATATTTTAAATACTGGTAGAAAACACATCATCCGTGTATAAATATTCGGGACGATTTGAATGAAATGTCACAAGCCCTACTTTCTACAAAATATAAGAAAAGTATTACACATATGTTATGTTCTCATTTCACATATGGTCAAAGTGACACGACATCAGTGAAAACACATATTTCTACAGATTGTATTTTCCTATTATATGGTATAATTTGTTCCCAAATATTTGCCTCAAATACTGAGTATTTTAACTAATAAACAAACTTTGTATACGCGGTTTGTTGACATAACAAAATAACGTAAACATATATGCGTAATACAACTAGTGTATCCTGAATAACACGGTTTATGGTACAGATTACCGTTATATCTCACATGTGTGCCTATTTATTTGTAGACTAATCTTAGTTAAATTATCTCTAAACGACATTATCTCGGGTTTAGTATTGACTCCGATGACAAACAAACGTCAATTCAGGAGCCTGGATGTCATCATGACCGATATATGAAATCATACTTTCTATCCACAAAAACACTGTTTATTGATTCAATGTTAGTGTTCGAATGTATTCGGAAGAATTTGTAGTACATGTAGGATTGCATTTATACGTGAAAAAATGCATTTTATTTGCTTTTTACGATGTAATGTCGCTTTAAGAAATAAATGAAATTAATTGTTGAAGACATGCCAGATGGTCACCTGGTGAACTAAAGTAACTTTGTCATGCATACAATACAGGTATCAATACACCTGGTGAACTAAAGTAACTTTGTCATGCATACAATATAAAGAACTTTGTCAGGTATCAATACACCTGGTGAACTAAAGTAACTTTGTCAGGTATCAATACACCTGGTGAACTAAAGTAACTTTGTCAGGTATCAATACACCTGGTGAACTAAAGTAACTTTGTCAGGTATCAATACACCTGGTGAACTAAAGTAACTTTGTCAGGTATCAATACACCTGGTGAACTAAAGTAACTTTGTCATGCATACAATACAGGTTCAATACACCCTCAACATATCACGTGTTGGTTACCATAATCACCCTGACATGTGTGTCCAGGACTGAGTAGAGATAGATCAGTTCAAAATCATCAAAGACACCTACCTGTATAGGCAGGTTACCACAACGTATCGATGATAATCCGGCAATCAAGTCGGGTTTGTCTAAAGTACATAGGAGCCATATTGTGGACTAGCCTGGGAACAGGCGTTGATATATTTTGCCTGGTCAGTCATATAAATATAGTTTAACACCGAGACCATTAAATTGGGCCATATTGAGTTTCCGATCATATCAACTAATTATGCCAGAAGTAAATTAGTGAAAAATCAACAGCTTGGAATCCAGGCTAAATATGGACAATAAATACACAAGAACCTAATAGAAACATGAGATGATCACAGACAATATAATAGAAACATGAGATGATCACAGACAATATAATAGAAACAAGAGATGATCAGACAATATAATAGAAACATGAAATGATCACAGACAATATAATAGAAACATGAGATGATCACAGACAATATAATAGAAACATGAGATGATCACAGACAATATAATAGAAACATGAGATGATCACAGACAAAATAGAAACATGAGATGATCACAGACAATATAATAGAAACATGAGATGATCACAGACAATATAATAGAAACATGAGATGATCACAGACAATATAATAGAAACATGAAATGATCACAGACAATATAATAGAAACATGAGATGATCACAGACAATATAATAGACACATGAGATGATCACAGACAATATAATAGAAACATGAGATGATCACAGACAATATAATAGAAACATGAGATGATCACAGACAATATAATAGAAACATGAGATGATCACAGAAAATATAATAGAAACATGAGATGATCACAGACAATACAATAGAAACATGAGATGATCACAGACAATATAATAGAAACATGAGATGATCACAGACAATATAATAGAAACATGAAATGATCACAGACAATAGAAACATGAGATGATCACAGACAATATAATAGAAACATGAGATGATCACAGACAATATAATAGAAACATGAGATGATCATAGACAATATAATAGAAACATGAAATGATCACAGACAATATAATAGAAACATGAGATGATCACAGACAATATAATAGAAACATGAAATGATCACAGACAATATAATAGAAACACGAGATGATCACAGACAATATAATAGAAACATGAGATGATCACAGACAATATAATAGAAACATGAGATGATCACAGACAATATAATAGAAACATGAGATGATCACAGACAATGTAATAGAAACATGAAATGATCACAGACAATATAATAGAAACATGAAATGATCACAGACAATAGAAACATGAAATGATCACAGACAATATAATAGAAACATGAGATGATCACAGACAATATAATAGAAACATGAGATGATCACAGACAATATAATAGAAACATGAGATGATCACAGACAATATAATAGAAACATGAGATGATCACAGACAATATAATAGAAACATGAGATGATCACAGACAATATAATAGAAACATGAAATGATCACAGACAATAGAAACATGAGATGATCACAGACAATATAATAGAAACATGAGATGATCACAGACAATATAATAGAAACATGAGATGATCATAGACAATATAATAGAAACATGAAATGATCACAGACAATATAATAGAAACATGAGATGATCACAGACAATATAATAGAAACATGAAATGATCACAGACAATATAATAGAAACACGAGATGATCACAGACAATATAATAGAAACATGAGATGATCACAGACAATATAATAGAAACATGAGATGATCACAGACAATATAATAGAAACATGAGATGATCACAGACAATGTAATAGAAACATGAAATGATCACAGACAATATAATAGAAACATGAAATGATCACAGACAATAGAAACATGAAATGATCACAGACAATATAATAGAAACATGAGATGATCACAGACAATATAATAGAAACATGAGATGATCACAGACAATATAATAGAAACATGAGATGATCACAGACAATATAATAGAAACATGAGATGATCACAGACAATATAATAGAAACATGAGATGATCACAGACAATAGAAACATGAGATGATCACAGACAATGTGTTTGGATCCTAGCTTGTGCACTCTACTTAAGCAACCATGCCCAAACCTTGTGTCAGCTGAGCTAAACTAATGTCTAAGTATGTAACACAGTAACAACATATGTCTGGTGGTATCCGTGATAGCGCACGTTCGCTTCAGGTGTGAGAGGTCCGGAGGCTGTAGACATTAGAATTTTTACCTTAGGCAGGGCACTTAATTTTCCACGTAACGACGTTGCCTCTTCTCTCTCCCTCATGCGATGGATTCCATCAGAATGAGGTCTCGAGAGCAATTAAACTAACGTTGGGAGAATTTGTTTCACAATCAAGCTCAAATAAATTTGTATTTATATAAACTAAATTTTAATAAATAATCTGCCTTACTCTTGCTAATAGCCTCTGTAAGATTTAGTTCAGCTGCATTGAGATTATTCACATATGTCTGGTGATGTTTTTTGTGGTGGACCTCCATGATATCACGAGACACAACAGGCTCCAGAGCAGAATAATCATACGGCAAGTCTGGTAGCGTGTGCTTCAGCCGAGTACCAATTGCTCCAAGACAGCATACTTTCGGCACTAACCTGCGCAACAAAAAAAACATACTTTGCTAGAATATACAGTCAAACCTGTCTTAACGACCTCATCCAAATAATACCAAAATAGAATACCAATTATAAGGACTCAAACTGCCCATGTGGATCCATAGCTTGGCTTTATAAAATGTTTGACCCTAGGAGTACGAACAAGAACCTCATGTCTTTTTTTTTTTAATTTATTTATTTTACAACGATTGCGAAAGAAGCTTTGACAACTTATATTAATCACTCTCGTTGGCTCGGATGCAAGCGTAAATGTGGTAATTCATGTGGGAGGAAACCGGAGTACCCGGAGAAAACCATACATGGTACAGGAGACTCAGAGTCTCATTAACATATGTGGTGGTTGCTTAGTGATTAACCGATTATCAATCAGGCCACGTGAACAGATTGTTGATTATTTAGACAATCGGCAATTTCCAATGCTGATTGTTATTGCTCATACATTCTTGTTTGTATTTTAAGCAATACTCTGGGTCACCTGTATTCCTGATTTTGTATAATTACAGAAGTGTTTGATTTAATAATAATCGCCAATTCACAGGGTATCATAATAAAAAGCATCTAGATAAAATAATATTAACATTAGAAGCATGTGACGTCACCGATTCGATCTCTATCTAATAGTAATACGAATTAATTGGGATGTTTGTTTAGTAATTAAAAATAATTACAGAAGTATATATTTGATTTCATAATAATCGATAGATCGCCGATTAATAAGAGCATCTAAATTAACGGTTATTAACATGTGAATGATATAAATTTGGGAAGAAAAATGTTAAAATACCATATTACTATGAACTACGGTATATGTATTATTCATGTTTATGATCATAAAAGTGGCTGTTGGCATTTCAAAGAATCTCTGTCTGCTGTGGTGTTACCTTCTGATCACAATCATAGCAGCAATTATCGGAATATATATCAAACAGATGTAGGGATTACTCATATAGTTAGGCATATATCAAACAGATGTAGGGACTACTCATATAGTTAGGCATATATCAAACATGTGTAGGGACTACTTATGTAGTTAGGCATATATCAAACAACTCTAGGGACTACACATGTAGTTAGGCATATATCAAACAGATGTAGGGACTACACATGTAGTTAGGCATATATCAAACAGCTCTAGGGACTACACATGTAGTTAGGCATATATCAAACAGCTCTAGGGACTACACATGTAGTTAGGCATATATCAAACAGATGTAGGGACTACACATGTAGTTAGGCATATATCAAACAGCTCTAGGGACTACACATGTAGTTAGGCATATATCAAACAGCTCTAGGGACTACACATGTAGTTAGGCATATATCAAACAGATGTAGGGACTACACATGTAGTTAGGCATATATCAAACAGCTCTAGGGACTACACATGTAGTTAGGCATATATCAAACAGCTCTAGGGACTACACATGTAGTTAGGCATATATCAAACAGATGTAGGGACTACACATGTAGTTAGGCATATATCAAACAGCTCTAGGGACTACACATGTAGTTAGGCATATATCAAACAGCTCTAGGGACTACACATGTAGTTAGGCATATATCAAACAGATGTAGGGACTACACATGTAGTTAGGCATATATCAAACAGATGTAGGGACTACACATGTAGTTAGGCATATATCAAACAGATGTAGGGACTACACATGTAGTTAGGCATATATCAAACAGATGTAGGGACTACACATGTAGTTAGGCATATATCAAACAGATGTAGGGACTACACATGTAGTTAGGCATATATCAAACAGCTCTAGGGACTACACATGTAGTTAGGCATATATCAAACAACTCTAGGGACTACACATGTAGTTAGGCATATATCAAACAGCTCTAGGGACTAAACATGCAGTTAGGCATATATCAAACAGCTCTAGGGACTACACATGTAGTTAGGCATATATCAAACAGCTCTAAGGACTACACATGTAGTTAGGCATATATCAAACAGCTCTAAGGACTACACATGTAGTTAGGCATATATCAAACAGCTCTAGGGACTACACATGTAGTTAGGCATATATCAAACAGCTCTAGGGACTACACATGTAGTTAGGCATATATCAAACAGCTCTAGGGACTACACATGTAGTTAGGCATATATCAAACAGCGCTAGGGACTACACATGTAGTTAGGCATATATCAAACAGCTCTAGGGACTAAACATGTAGTTAGGCATATATCAAACAGCTCTAGGGACTAAACATGTAGTTAGGCATATATCACACAGCTCTAAGGACTACACATGTAGTTAGGCATATATCAAACAGCTCTAGGGACTAAACATGTAGTTAGGCATATATTAATCAGCTCTAGGGACTACACATGTAGTTAAACAAGCACATTCATTGAATTTGTATTGGTTAAAGCAGCGTTACATCGCATGAAATAAAATATATTTGAAAAAATTCAATTTTTACGTATGGGTGGCAATGCTGCTACACATTCTAACATTATACTTTGTATGCTTATGTTCATTTGGTAAACAGTGTTTTTTTGCGATAAAACAAACTCGAAACCGAAAGTAGGACTTTCCAGGTCGATCGATCACGCACTTGTTTACATTCGGAATGCATCGTCCGCACTTGTTTACATTCAGAATGCAGCGACCCCATTTGTCCCACGTTGTCTTTTTTAATTAAATTACTTGATATGTGGATTCATTCTTCTGTTAGCGTCTTTTAGGGACATTTCTACATCCCCGCGAGGGGTTCGACATTAGAGGAAGATAGATAGATAGTATGTCATGTTCAAAATATATACATTATTTTCTACATCCTCTGTTGTTTCACGCATGCGCGCTGTGCGTGTTTACATTTCGTGTGTTGATAAACAAATTCGCGTATACGACGGTTTAAATTTATTGGAATGTTATCGTTTCTGAGCAACTATTTCTATTTTTGTAAACATACACACACATTAATATTTATATTTTACCCAAAACATCCTTTATTACGATGTAATGCTGCTTTAATTGGTGATGGTGAAAATATTAAAATTTTAAGTAATTCCAAGGGCAATAACTGGTTTCACTAATCAGTTCTATTGTTGCTTGTTGATATGACATACCACGGAATCATCAGTTCTATTGTCGCTTGTTGATATGACATACCGCAGAATCATCAGTTCTATTGTCTCTTGTTGATATGACGTACCGCGGAATCATCAGTTCTATTGTCGTTGTTGATATGACGTACCGCGGAATCATCAGTTCTATTGTCGCTTGTTGATATGACGTACCACGGAATCATCAGTTCTATTGTCTCTTGTTGATATGACGTACCACGGAATCATCAGTTCTATTGTCTCTTGTTGATATGACGTACCGCGGAATCATCAGTTCTATTGTCTCTTGTTGATATGACGTACCACGGAATCATCAGTTCTATTGTCTCTTGTTGATATGACGTACCACGGAATCATCAGTTCTATTGTCTCTTGTTGATATGACGTACCACGGAATCATCAGTTCTATTGTCTTGTTGATATGACGTACCACAGAATCATCAGTTCTATTGTCTCTTGTTGATATGACGTACCGCGGAATCATCAGTTCTATTGTCTCTTGTTGATATGACGTACCACAGAATCATCAGTTCTATTGTCGCTTGTTGATATGACGTACCGCGGAATCATCAGTTCTATTGTCTCTTGTTGATATGACGTACCACGGAATCATCAGTTCTATTGTCTCTTGTTGATATGACGTACCACGGAATCATCAGTTCTATTGTCTCTTGTTGATATGACGTACCACGGAATCATCAGTTCTATTGTCTCTTGTTGATATGACGTACCACGGAATCATCAGTTCTATTGTCTCTTGTTGATATGACGTACCACGGAATCATCAGTTCTATTGTCTCTTGTTGATATGACGTACCACGGAATCATCAGTTCTATTGTCTCTTGTTGATATGACGTACCACGGAATCATCAGTTCTATTGTCTCTTGTTGATATGACGTACCACGGAATCATCAGTTCTATTGTCTCTTGTTGATATGACGTACCGCGGAATCATCAGTTCTATTGTCTCTTGTTGATATGACGTACCACGGAATCATCAGTTCTATTGTCTCTTGTTGATATGACGTACCACGGAATCATCAGTTCTATTGTCTCTTGTTGATATGACGTACCGCGGAATCATCAGTTCTATTGTCTCTTGTTGATATGACGTACCGCGGAATCATCAGTTCTATTGTCGCTTGTTGATATGACGTACCGCAGAATCATCAGTTCTATTGTCTCTTGTTGATATGACGTACCGCGGAATCATCAGTTCTATTGTCTCTTGTTGATATGACGTACCACGGAATCATCAGTTCTATTGTCGTTGTTGATATGACGTACCACAGAATCATCAGTTCTATTGTCTCTTGTTGATATGACGTACCGCGGAATCATCAGTTCTATTGTCTCTTGTTGATATGACGTACCACGGAATCATCAGTTCTATTGTCGCTTGTTGATATGACGTACCGCGGAATCATCAGTTCTATTGTCTCTTGTTGATATGACGTACCACGGAATCATCAGTTCTATTGTCTCTTGTTGATATGACGTACCGCGGAATCATCAGTTCTATTGTCTCTTGTTGATATGACGTACCACGGAATCATCAGTTCTATTGTCCTTGTTGATATGACGTACCACAGAATCATCAGTTCTATTGTCTCTTGTTGATATGACGTACCACGGAATCATCAGTTCTATTGTCCTTGTTGATATGACGTACCACGGAATCATCAGTTCTATTGTCTCTTGTTGATATGACGTACCACGGAATCATCAGTTCTATTGTCGTTGTTGATATGACGTACCACAGAATCATCAGTTCTATTGTCTCTTGTTGATATGACGTACCGCGGAATCATCAGTTCTATTGTCTCTTGTTGATATGACGTACCGCGGAATCATCAGTTCTATTGTCTCTTGTTGATATGACGTACCACGGAATCATCAGTTCTATTGTCGTTGTTGATATGACGTACCACGGAATCATCAGTTCTATTGTCTCTTGTTGATATGACGTACCGCGGAATCATCAGTTCTATTGTCTCTTGTTGATATGACGTACCACGGAATCATCAGTTCTATTGTCGTTGTTGATATGACGTACCACAGAATCATCAGTTCTATGGTCTCTTGTTGATATGACGTACCACGGAATCATCAGTTCTATTGTCGCTTGTTGATATGACGTACTGCAGAATCATCAGTTCTATTGTCTCTTGTTGATATGACGTACCGCGGAATCATCAGTTCTATCGTTTCTTGTTGATATGACGTACCGTGGAATCATCAGTTCTATTGTCTCTTGTTGATATGACGTACCACAGAATCATCAGTTCTATTGTCGTTGTTGATATGACGTACCACGGAATCATCAGTTCTATTGTCTCTTGTTGATATGACGTACCGTGGAATCATCAGTTCTATTGTCTCTTGTTGATATGACGTACCACGGAATCATCAGTTCTATTGTCGTTGTTGATATGACGTACCACAGAATCATCAGTTCTATGGTCTCTTGTTGATATGACGTACCACGGAATCATCAGTTCTATTGTCGCTTGTTGATATGACGTACCGCGGAATCATCAGTTCTATTGTCGCTTGTTGATATGACGTACCACAGAATCATCAGTTCTATTGTCTCTTGTTGATATGACGTACCGCGGAATCATCAGTTCTATTGTCGTTGTTGATATGACGTACCGCGGAATCATCAGTTCTATTGTCGTTGTTGATATGACGTACCACGGAATCATCAGTTCTATTGTCTCTTGTTGATATGACGTACCGCGGAATCATCAGTTCTATTGTCTCTTGTTGATATGACGTACCACGGAATCATCAGTTCTATTGTCGTTGTTGATATGACGTACCACGGAATCATCAGTTCTATTGTCTCTTGTTGATATGACGTACCACGGAATCATCAGTTCTATTGTCGCTTGTTGATATGACGTACCACGGAATCATCAGTTCTATTGTCGCTTGTTGATATGACGTACCACAGAATCATCAGTTCTATTGTCTCTTGTTGATATGACGTACCGCGGAATCATCAGTTCTATTGTCCTTGTTGATATGACGTACCGCGGAATCATCAGTTCTATTGTCGTTGTTGATATGACGTACCGCGGAATCATCAGTTCTATTGTCTCTTGTTGATATGACGTACCACGGAATCATCAGTTCTATTGTCTCTTGTTGATATGACGTACCACGGAATCATCAGTTCTATTGTCTCTTGTTGATATGACGTACCGTGGAATCATCAGTTCTATTGTCTCTTGTTGATATGACGTACCACAGAATCATCAGTTCTATTGTCTCTTGTTGATATGACGTACCACGGAATCATCAGTTCTATTGTCTCTTGTTGATATGACGTACCACGGAATCATCAGTTCTATTGTCTCTTGTTGATATGACGTACCACGGAATCATCAGTTCTATTGTCTCTTGTTGATATGACGTACCACGGAATCATCAGTTCTATTGTCGCTTGTTGATATGACGTACCGCAGAATCATCAGTTCTATTGTCTCTTGTTGATATGACGTACCACGGAATCATCAGTTCTATTGTCTCTTGTTGATATGACGTACCACGGAATCATCAGTTCTATTGTCTCTTGTTGATATGACGTACCGCGGAATCATCAGTTCTATTGTCTCTTGTTGATATGACGTACCGCGGAATCATCAGTTCTATTGTCGCTTGTTGATATGACGTACTGCAGAATCATCAGTTCTATTGTCTCTTGTTGATATGACGTACCGCGGAATCATCAGTTCTATTGTCTCTTGTTGATATGACGTACCACGGAATCATCAGTTCTATTGTCGTTGTTGATATGACGTACCACGAATCATCAGTTCTATTGTCTCTTGTTGATATGACGTACCGCGGAATCATCAGTTCTATTGTCTCTTGTTGATATGACGTACCACGGAATCATCAGTTCTATTGTCGCTTGTTGATATGACGTACCGCGGAATCATCAGTTCTATTGTCTCTTGTTGATATGACGTACCGCGGAATCATCAGTTCTATTGTCTCTTGTTGATATGACGTACCACGGAATCATCAGTTCTATTGTCGTTGTTGATATGACGTACCACGGAATCATCAGTTCTATTGTCTCTTGTTGATATGACGTACCACGGAATCATCAGTTCTATTGTCGCTTGTTGATATGACGTACCGCAGAATCATCAGTTCTATTGTCTCTTGTTGATATGACGTACCGCGGAATCATCAGTTCTATCGTCTCTTGTTGATATGACGTACCGTGGAATCATCAGTTCTATTGTCTCTTGTTGATATGACGTACCACAGAATCATCAGTTCTATTGTCGTTGTTGATATGACGTACTACGGAATCATCAGTTCTATTGTCACTTGTTGATATGACGTACCGTGGAATCATCAGTTCTATTGTCTCTTGTTGATATGACGTACCACGGAATCATCAGTTCTATTGTCGTTGTTGATATGACGTACCACAGAATCATCAGTTCTATGGTCTCTTGTTGATATGACGTACCACGGAATCATCAGTTCTATTGTCGCTTGTTGATATGACGTACCGCGGAATCATCAGTTCTATTGTCGCTTGTTGATATGACGTACTACAGAATCATCAGTTCTATTGTCGCTTGTTGATATGACATACCGCGGAATCATCAGTTCTATTGTCTCTTGTTGATATGACGTACCGCGGAATCATCAGTTCTATTGTCGCTTGTTGATATGACGTACCACAGAATCATCAGTTCTATTGTCTCTTGTTGATATGACGTACCACGGAATCATCAGTTCTATTGTCTCTTGTTGATATGACGTACCGCGGAATCATCAGTTCTATTGTCTCTTGTTGATATGACGTACCGCGGAATCATCAGTTCTATTGTCGCTTGTTGATATGACGTACCGCAGAATCATCAGTTCTATTGTCTCTTGTTGATATGACGTACCGCGGAATCATCAGTTCTATTGTCTCTTGTTGATATGACGTACCACGGAATCATCAGTTCTATTGTCGTTGTTGATATGACGTACCACAGAATCATCAGTTCTATTGTCTCTTGTTGATATGACGTACCACGGAATCATCAGTTCTATTGTCTCTTGTTGATATGACGTACCACAGAATCATCAGTTCTATTGTCGCTTGTTGATATGACGTACCGCGGAATCATCAGTTCTATTGTCTCTTGTTGATATGACGTACCACGGAATCATCAGTTCTATTGTCGCTTGTTGATATGACGTACCACGGAATCATCAGTTCTATTGTCTCTTGTTGATATGACGTACCGCGGAATCATCAGTTCTATTGTCTCTTGTTGATATGACGTACCACAGAATCATCAGTTCTATTGTCGCTTGTTGATATGACGTACCACGGAATCATCAGTTCTATTGTCGCTTGTTGATATGACGTACCGTGGAATCATCAGTTCTATCGTCTCTTGTTGATATGACATACCACGGAATCATCAGTTCTATTGTCGCTTGTTGATATGACGTACTGCGGAATCATCAACCTGTCAGTTTGTCGTCGATAGACAATGCAGTTTTAGTCATTACTAGAGTAGTTATAGTATTACACTATAATGCTAAATAACGGTGTGTGCAGAGTAAATAATAGATTTCTTCTCAGTCTTCATATATGAAGAGGGGGTTATAGAAGTTAGTCGATTTGCGACGCTCAACACGGATAGCATAGCATGTAAAATGATGGACTAAATGTATCGTCAATTTCCCTGTTTTCATTCCCTAAACGTTTTTTTATTTGTTTGCGAATGCCATCACCATTGTCAATGACGGTCTGTGACAGGTTCTTCGTAGAACTGCCAGACAAATTTGAAAACAGGTGGTGAAACGAAAGCAGAGTGATTACCCTCTGATATCAATACCAAACCAAACATTTTATTCCACATAAAACATGATTACAATGTTCATAGTGTTATACAAATTAAAAGAGAAGACATGTATAGATACCATTTTCTGAAGGTCATATACAAATCCAGAAAAACGGTTGCATGTATAAGTAGATTTTAACAAATAACGAGCATACATATTAGTCAATCATGTTCTTTGACCAAACTCTTTCAAACAGAAACCTTAATCTTATTGACAAAGTAGAGATATGTTGACAAATTATTTATTACAATTTTCCAATGACAGAAATATGGTTTAATTTACGTTATCCTCAAATCCCTCTAGTTTCCGGAATTCCGATTCAATTATTTTCATACTACATGATTTACAGAGTCGTTGTTCCCGGGGTATATTGCTATAATGACCCGATTCTATAAATAAATGATAAACAGATACACGAAATATAGACAGGGCAATGAGATATTTCCCCTCATGTATGCATTCAATATACATCTCGCGGTCAAATGTATGCTTAAAAATACAGTACGACTGTAAACGCGGGGAATTGTTAATGTCCAAATACCACGACTGATAATATTTATCAAACATACGTTATTTAATTAACATAAGAGTGTGGTTGGGACCACTGTTCATAGCTTCATAAGTATAAACAGATAAACTCCTAAAAAGATAGAAGCTAACAGACAAAGCTGAAGAGAGAAGTTACATATTGGGAGAACATCGCATAATGTCATAACATGTCTACATCCCCGAGAGGAGTTTGACATTAGAGGAAGATAGATAATTTATCCGAATTACTCTTCCCGTCCGGAAGGCATCATTTTAAACATATCACTCAATCGACCGGTAACAACAAATAACACATATTAGTATACTATATATCATATTGTATATATTTTATTTACTTTGAAAGCTGGAGACTTTTTGTTGACAACATAGTAGTATCGTAAAATATGATGTTTTATTTGTTGTTGACCTTTTGTTGACCTCTTTTCCAAGGATATTAACGACCTACTTCGTCTGTTGTAACTCCTGACACCAGTATAGGTCAGAAACCGCCAGTCAATTGTGAATATTGAAGAAGATACACTTGTGGGAATCAGCTTCTCAGCATCTAGCCCAAAGAACTTTACTTTTACTAACGCGTGGAACGTGTCACTGAAGGGCACCAATACATCTGAGACTATGTCTGATTACGCTACTAATCCTCGTATCAGGCGACATACAACCAAACCTAGGACCAGGAAACCGATCCATTTTCCCCTGCGGCACATGCGAGATCCCAGTTACATGGACACAAAAAGGCGTTTGCTGTGATAATTGTAGTATCTGATTTCATAAAACCTGTGGTGACATTAGCTCTAAGAACATGTCTTATCTAGAGAAATCCCATGTCGTTTGGCTGTGCTGTAAGTGTGACAGTATCAATGTTGACAGTTTTTCATTAAACAGTTTCGAACTTTACCACCACAAATATGTTCGAGCCACTTTCTCATATGGACTCAACTATGGAATCGGTGACTCAATCATGTTTTAGCCCACTGCACACCAGTAGTCCACACACGAATCAGCGCCATTCTGGAAGTGATCGGCCATCACACAATAAAACGTCAGCTTCAATTCGGTCGCGTATCGCTACAGGCTCATATACTGACTCTGGAATAGTCCCCCCACCTACCACAACAAACATTAGACTATTAACGGTAAATTGTTGTAGTATACGCACTAATAAATCTGAGTTTAAAACAGCACTTGAATACATAAAACCAGATCTTGTATGCGGTACTGAATCATGGCTACGTGGATCCAAACCAGGCAAAGACTATGAGAAAAATGCAATCAAATCCTCTGAGGTATTTCCCGACAACCTAACAGTGCATATAAACGATAGATCATCAGGATTAGGTGGAGGTGTGTTCACCGCAGCGCGAGGTGGGATTGTTATGGACGCCCAATCCGGCTTGGCAACTGATTGCGAAATTGTGTGGTCCAAGGTAAAAGTTCAAAGCAAGAAAGACATTCTTCTCTGTTCATTCTACATGCCCCATCGAAACATAAATGACATCCAGAAACTAAATGACTCTTTGAACAGACTTTCTGAACACTCCAAGGACAAAACCATTATCATCGGAGGAGATTTTAACTGCCCGGACATCGACTGGTCTACCAATACCGTAAAGAAAGGCGCAGCAGAAAGCGATGTTCAGCAAGCACTACTCGACTTGTCTGTCGATCACGGACTCTCACAGATCCACGACCAACCTACTAGGCTTGACAATATCCTGGACCTGGTGTTCACAAACAATCCTTCTCTTGTGAAGACATTAACTTCAGTTCCTGGAATCAGTGACCATGCAATGGTAGTGACCGACATCAACATTATACCACGTATCATCAAACAGAAACCCAGAAAGATATTCATCTATTCCAAAGCTGAGTGGCTGCAGATCCAACAAGATGCTAGTTTACTATCCGTCTCCACCACTAGCATAGACCATTCCACATCTGTAGAAGAACTTTGGCAAACTTTCAAACTTGGCATATCAAACATTATGGACAAACACATACCATCTAAAATGAGTAAACACCGGAAGTCACTACCATGGTTCAACAGAAAGCTCCAGAAGATGACAAAGAGGAAGGCCCGTCTTTACAAACATGCAAAGGAAAGTCACCAATGGCAAACCTACAAAGAATACCAGAAAGAGTGCAAACGAACATTTAAAAAGGCCGAGATCGACCACATCAACAGCACCATCCAAAAAGGACTAGAAGAGAATAACACAAAGCCTTTCTGGAGATACGTGAAATCTCGCAGACAAGACAACACAGGCATCACTTCACTAAAGAAAATGGGACAGCTCCTAACCAACAGTAAAGACAAAGCCCAAATACTCGTTGATCAATTCAGCTCCGTAATCACTAAAGAAGATCCTCAAAACCCTGGAACCCTCCCTGACATAAATCGGAGACCGACACCAAAAATCCCTGACCTCCAGATCACCACCAAAGGAGTTGAAAATTTGCTGAACAAAATTGACATTGCTAAAGCTAGAGGACCTGATGACATTGCAAATATAATGCTGAAAAACTGTGCTTCACAACTTGCACCCGCATTGCGCTATATTTGCCAAAGATCAGTGGACTCCGACATGCTCCCCGAAGACTGGAGGAATGCAAACGTCGCTCCTGTATTCAAGAAAGGGGATGTACATCTTGCAGAAAACTATCGACCAGTATCTCTAACCTCCATCTCCTGCAAGCTACTAGAACATATTATCTGCAAACACATACTAGACCACCTCGATCATCATAACATTCTAACATCAATCAACCATGGATTCAGATCAGGATACTCTTGCGAAACACAGCTTATCACAACGATGCACGACCTATTCATAAACCACGATAAGGGATCCCAAATTGACATTGCTATCCTAGATTTCTCTAAAGCGTTCGACACCGTACCCCACGATAAGCTACTATACAAGCTGAGAAATTACGGCATTGATGGTCAAATCAACAATTGGCTCAGGGACTTCCTAACACACAGACACATGCATGTGGTAGTTGATGGTGAATCGTCAAAACCAGTACACGTCGACTCTGGAGTACCACAAGGCACTGTCCTAGGACCTCTTCTGTTCCTGTGCCATATAAACGACTTGCCAGATACAGTGAAATCTCAAGTTCGTTTATTTGCCGATGACTGTCTACTGTATAGATGTATCCGATCAGTAATGGATCACGTGATACTACAGAGAGACCTGGAGGCACTGGAAGTATGGGCAACGTCATTGGGGGTGCGCTTTAATGCCAAGACATGCTATATACTAAGCATCAACAGCAAATCATCTCATTTTTACGAATTAGACAAGCAGTTCCTACAACAAGTTGACGAAAATCCTTATCTCGGTGTCACCATACAGTCCGATCTGAAATGGAACTCGCACATCCTAAAACTTACAAAGAAAGCAAACTCATCGCTCGGCTTCATCAGGCGCAACCTAAACCACTGCCCAGCAACTTGCAGGAAGACAGCATATCTAGCTCTTGTTCGCTCATCACTTGAGTATAGTTCCATAGTCTGGGACCCTACCTATGTAAAAGACATCGAGCGACTTGAGAAAGTTCACAGGAAAGGGGCCAGATTCATCACTGGCGACTACCATTCCCGAGAAGAAGGCTGCATCACAAACATGCTTCAAAAACTGGAGCTCGAGAGCCTACAGTCCAGAAGGAAGGCCAAAAGACTGACGTTCCTATACAAAGTGGTCGAGGAGAAGGTGCCAGCTTTACCTTGTCACGACATACTTACACCCATAAGGGCTAAGCGAAACGTAAAAATACGTAAATTCACTGACTGTGCTACAATAAACATTCTAGAAAATCAAATTACAAATAATTCAAAGTGCTTCAAAACTTTCACTTGTAATAAAGAGCAGTTCAAACAATCATTCTTCCCTAAAACAGTACTAGACTGGAATAAACTAAGTGACAATGTTGTGTGCATAGAGACAATAGGCGGTTTCAGGACAGCTCTAAACCCGCTCTACTAGACTCTCTCCCGTTGCACCTTATGCCGTAACTGGCCCTGCAACGTAGATATCCAGATCCAGATGATGATGATCAATTTTTTGCATTTGTTGGAAGTACGTAGCAGGACCATTAGGGGAGTGAGCGTCTTAATCGCGCTGTGGGAGAGCTGACCTAAAACCCTCTATTGTATTTGCATGCACTATACAATAATTCAGGTAGTTCCAATCTATGAGTGGACTGGTTTCACCAACAAATTAATGTTTGAACTGTTCTGTGTGAGCAAATGGAATAGTGTATGATCGTGAATGTATCGACACTCTTCAGCTTTCATAGCTCGCTTATCATGTTGTTTTGTCAAGTAATGTGCACCATGCCTATCCATCTATCTTCATCTAATGTCAAACCCCTCGCGGGGATGTATACATCTTGTATCCTGTACTTTACTTATGTAATTGCTATGGCACAGCATTCATTCTGATATTATATACCAGCTGGTTCCATGAATCAGGTAAAACAAGTTCAAGTAATGTAATTAGTGTATCCCCCTCACACAAGTATATCGTGCTAACAATAGCTTCTGTATTATAGTATTGAACTATATAGTTACTTTCTTCATCTAAGATTCGCTTAAGCCTCAAGCTTTTATTGTGCTTAAAAAATATGTAAAACTGCCACTTTTGTAATTTTATATAATATAGTTCTCTCTAATATACTTTCTTGTTTATCGTTCCACATAAGTATATGTGCTGGTGAATTGGGTAAAACAGTACATTAGTAAATAGATAAATTAAAAATTTAGTAGCTATTGTCGTACAATACAAAACAGAGTAAATATACCTCCATTTAAATGTTGCTTATCTAATAAGAGTTTCCATTTATTTTCTGATTTAGATTCTTCAATCGTTAAATTTTGCATTTGTCTTTTATACAGTAGTTGATTGAGATATATGATTTTAGTTTATAAATTAGTTTCTTTTCTTATTCCTGTGACGAGTCTATGGTTAGTTTTATTCAGGTCTGAGCTGAGTGTGTTATGCTGTTTTTTCAGTTTATGATAGGATACAAATCTTTTTCATTTAAATAAATAACTCTGACATGTCTGCAAATGCTAATTAATTACCATTCCTAAAATCAAACAATTGGCCCATAAATGTGAGTTCTTTATTGAACCAATCCTTGTAGAAAACATATATTCCATCCACCTTAATTTCAGAGTTATTCCGGACAATGTGCTTTTAATAGAATCACTAGTGTTATTAAAGTATGCATATAATCTCTAACCATGAATTTAAAATATAATTTAAGAAAAGATTACCACTACCGACATTGTCAATATCATTATCAGACAGATTGCAATCTAATAACATTTCGTCCCTTATATTTCTCTATTTCTTTTGTATTTCCATATTCTTTTGTTTTTATCATCTAAGATTCACTTAAGTCAACAAGCTTTTATTGTGCTTAAAAAATATGTAAAACCGCAACTTTTGTAATTTTTATATAATAAAGAACTTTCTCTCTAATATACTTTCTTGTATCGTTCCACTTAAAGGACAATGTATCATTATATCACTAATTATATGTGCTAGTTGGGTACAATAATAGATAAACAAGTTTTGGCTATGTAAAAGTTTTAATAACTGTCACTATAATGTAGCTCCAATATACTATCGATATATCTTCACTTTGCACCAACTTCAACTTCTTACTGCCGAACAATCCGTCATGATTATGATTATGATTGGCAGGCGCAGTCTAAAACAGTCAGTTAATCTAAAATGGTATGTGCAAGCTAAAAAGATAAAAGGATCTACAAAGCTATTGTTAAAAGAAAACAGTACAAAGATTATAGAGAGTTCGAGTCTAGTCTGCTAACAAAGGTCGGTAGACTGGAACTCGAATGTATACATGTCGGTAGACTATTCCATAGACTGCTTATTCTTGGGGGAAATGAGTTGGCATGATATTGGGTTTTTGACTGTGTGATTAGATAGGTTACGGTTTCTGGTGAGTGTAAGATGATGGTGATCTACAGCAATTAGTTCATTTCTTATTTTGCATATGTTCTAATATGTTCCAATTGAGGGTGGATACATTTGTGATACACTACTAATGTAGTTGTAATCATTGAATCATATCTGGCTGCAGATCTGTGGACCATTTCTATTTTGTAGGTACATGTACTGTGTTTCTGCCTGAGGTTCCAGACTGGAGCAGTATTCAGCCTGTGAGCGGACATAAATGATATATGCGTTTTCTTTGACCTGTTTGTTATTTGTTTTGACATTCCCGTTGATGAAGCGGAGGGTGTTGTTAGCGTTTGAGGTAATATTATTGATGTGTCGAGCCCAGTTAATGTTCTTAGTAATGGCAACATGTAGGTCATGCTGTAGAGTTTCTGCTGAGTACTGGTATTTTATGGGTAGGTAGACGATAGTGTCGTCGGAATCTAAATCCTATTTCGTAATAACTGTTCTTAAACAATGAGCCTGCTAGATAGAACCGTAAACGATTGTCATCAGTATCACATAGACATGTGTGTCCTAAGACGGGAGTCTCAACGCTAACCCTACCCGGTACGATACGGAAAATGGACGGGGAATAGTTATAACCGTTGCTAAGCAATTGTATTTGACGCCATTTTGTTATTGTCGCGGTTGTTTTGAGTCGGACAAAATTTAATAATAAAACTATATCGAGTACACTATTGGATTGGCAATAGATTGAGATCAAAGTATTTAGAAAACATTGATCAGGAACCAATGATGGCAGATCTTAACGATTCAGAAGGTTAGTAGGTCCCCTAGTGCATTATGCACATATGATATAGTCGTTTCTGGGATCTTCTGTAGGTTAGTGGTGGTTGTAGGTTAGTGGCGGTTGTAGGTTAGTGGTGTTTGTAGGTTAGTGGCGGTTGTAGGTTAGTGGTGTTTGTAGGTTGGTGGCGGTTGTAGGTAAGTGATGCTTGTAGCTTAGTGGCGGTCTAATATTAGTGGTAGTTGTATGTATGTATGTTCCTTTAATGTCAAACTTAGTCCAGTAATTAAAGGTGTCGATATGCAGTGAGGTTCAAACAAATTGATGGGAAAGGTTTTTCAATGGATATGACTTCAATGATACCTCTATAGTGTGTAAAAAAAAGTCCCACGAAATTCAGCTATGGAAAATACCTTAAAAGTGACGAAATCCAAGATGGCCGCCATCCGGATGAACGAAATAGGAAAACGGTCATAATTATGTATCTAATCATGATACAATCAAGTGTAATATGTATATTCGTACTAGTTTCTCATGAGGCATGAGATGGACACTGTGATGGCTTCGTAAAACCAACATGACAAAGCCAAAACAAAATGGCCGCCATATATTACTAAAAAATACTCGTTTTTCGATGTATTTGCAGTTGAACGATTCTGATTCATGAAATATGGCCACCCTATCGGACAAGTTTACCTGTGCATTGTGCATGGAGACAGTCGACATGGATAAACCTCAAGAATATTCACAATTGCGAGAAAAAGGCTGCAGCCACAGCTTTCAATTTTAAACACAATTGTATTCCCGAACGTTTACGACGGTCGCATGAGTCTAGGTGATGCCCTAGCTTCGGATGTCATTTCACAACTACAGTTAGCGTTGGAGAACTGGTGTGCGATGATGAAACCATATCGCACAGCCAACCTCTGGATCATGTATATGCATCTGGTTAGCATCCTCCGATCTCTGCTCCAATCTTCACTGTGGCGGACTGTTCGTCATCCGCCACAGTGACAGTTAATGGTCCGGACTATTCAGCGATCTGTGCATCGAGCAGGTACTGATGGGAAGCATTAAATCAGTTGGTGGGCTTACCCGAGGACGAGGATTTCAGGAGTCAACCAGTTTGCTATGGCTGTTTTCAATGTCAGCATGTGAGGAAGTCCACAAGGCCCTACATAAGTGACTGTTCTCTCACGGACTGATGGTGATGCGGTGCACAAAGATCTTTCCCAATCAAGATTGAAGCGGGATGCAAAAGATCTCCAGACAGTCCTTGACTATCTACAAGAAAGAAAACCATGCACACAAAACAGTAAGGAACTCCACAGTCTCTCATCTGGGATCGTTGGAGAAGGGTCAGTTAATGTTGACAGCGCTAAGACCATAGGGGATGCTATTCTGACCGCTATGGCAGGAAAGTCTGTCTCGCAACACAAATTTGTGAAGAAAGATCAGGTCCGTACTCTGGCTTCCTCAGTGTATGTTTCCTCTGAAGGCGAGAAGATTGAGATCAATCCACAACAGCTATACCAACGCCTAATCGTTGCTGGTATCGGCAATATCGAACTCAGGGAATTGTTCCAGTATGAGCTGTGTTCGTATCCCTCATCACTGTTCGACTCCAAACTGCTTATGCGGCTCCCAGACAAAGCTGATCTCCAGAATGGCCTTGTTAAGAAGATCCCAGCGTGTGTTGTCTCTGACCAACCACTTGACATGCTTGAAGTGATGTATTGTGTAGATGGAGGTGCAATGCTGCATCGTATACTCTGGTCAAAGTCCACCTAATATTTCAATCTCTGCAAACTCTACATTCAGTTCATTCAGAGACATTACCAGTGCATGCTAGTCGTGTTTGATGGCTATGGAAGTGACCCGTCTACCAATGATGAGACTCACGAACGGCGGACTGGAAGCGAGATGGGAGTGGATGTCGATTTCACGGACGACATGATTCTCAAAATGAAGAAAAAATCTTTTCTTGCTAACTCCAAGAACAAGCAAAAGTTCATCAACAGCCTCTCGTCACAGATGGAGAAAGAAGGCATCTGTGTGAAACAGTCCTCTGGAGATGCTGATAATGACATGGCAATGTCTGCATGTGCCCTCGCCCGAACGAAACCTGTGGTAGTTGTTGGTGATGACACTGACTTGCTGATACTTCTACAGCACCATTTCAACCCTGCTGAACACCGGAGTATTTATCTTCAGACCAGCTCTAAACTCATCAACATAGGTAGCCTCCACAGTTCACTGGATCCAGGCCTCAGTGAATCATTGCTCTTCATCCACGCCTTATCTGGTTGCGATACAACCTCAAGACCTTATGGAATAGGAAAAGTATCTGCAATGGAGAAGTATAAATATTTGCAAGGACCATCATCAGTGTTCATAACGCCTGAGAAAAGCCAGGAAGCAGTTGAAGCAGCGGGAAACATAGCACTGGCAGTGCTATATGCTTGTAAGCAGGGCACATACCTCAATCTCGAACGAGCATCCAAGTTATCTGAGAAGGTAGATTCAAGCTCAAGCTATGTACCTCCTGAACGTCTTCCACCAACTACTGATGCTGCTAGATTTCACAGTAGAAGGGTCTACCACCAAGTACGGACCTGGTTGGGGAACAACATGGAGGCCACTGAGTGGGGATGGATCCTACGCAAGACAAGGCTCGGGACTGTCCTGAAACCAAATAGAATGGAGCAGGTTGCAGCTCCTGCCTCCCTCCTAAAGATGATCCGGTGTAAATGCACTGGAAATTGTGGAAAGAACACGTGTCCATGCAGGAGAAATGGACTCCAGTGCACGCTTGGCTGTGGACAGTGCAAGGGCATCACATGTACAAATGGGCCAATTCCTGATGACTCGGACACTGACTCTGAAACTTAACGTGTTGTACTACTAGTATTAACAAGTTGTATACAGTATTGAACATGATAAACATATTGAACATTTTTGAACAATGTGTGTCTGTTATTTTTTTCATCAGGGATATTGTACAAAGGTTTAAAACTTACCATTTAGGTCATATATGGCCGCCATTTTGTTTTTGCTTGGCTCTACGAAGCCAACACAGTGTCCATCGCATGCCTCATGAGATGCTAGTACGAATAGACATAGTACACGTGATTGTATCATGATTAGGTACATAATTATGACCATTTTCCTATTTCCGTCATCCGGATGGCGGCCATCTTGGATTTCGTCAATTTTAAGGTATTTTCCATAGCTGGATTTCGTGGGACTTTTTTTTACACACTATAGAGGTATCATTGAAGTCATATCCATTGAAAAACCTTTCCCATCAATTTGTTTGAACCTCTTTACTTTAATTACCGGCGGGGACTTAGACATGTTTTACTGGGCAGGCTTAGCCGACCTAAGCGATTAACCAGTACTAAGCAATGTGTGTGAGGTGCCTTGCTCAATGACACAACATACGTGGCCTGAACGAGTATCGAACCCGGGACCGTTCGATTCCAAATCCGACGCTCTACCACTGGACCACGGACGCCACACTTTGTAAGTTGTAAGTTAGTCGTGGTTGTAGGTTAGTGGTGGTTGTAGGTTAGTGGTTGTAGGCTAGTGGCGGTTTTATGTTAGTGGTCGTTGTATGTTAGTAGCGGTTGTAGGTTAGTGGTGGTTGTAGGTTTGTGGGTGCAGGCTAGTGACGGTTTTAAATTAGTGGTGGTTGTAGGTTAATGGTGGTTGTAGGTTAGTGGTAGTTGTAGGTTTGTGGTTGTTGTAGGTTTGTGGTGGTTGTAGGTTTGTGGTTGTTTTAGGTTAGTGGTGGTTGTATTTGTGGTTGTTTTAGGTTAGTGGTGGTTGTAGGTTAGTGGTTGTTGTAGATTAGTCGTGGTTGTAGGTTTGTGGTTGTTGTACGTATGTGCTTGTTGTAGGTTAGTGGTGGTTGTAGGTTAGTGGTGGTTGTAGGTTTGTGGTTGTTGTAGGTTAGTGGTAGTTGTAGGTTAGTGGTGGTTGTAGGTTAGTGGTTGTTCTAGGTTTGTGGAGGTTGTAGATGTGTGGTTGTTGTAGATGTGTGGTTGTTGTAGATGTGTGGTTGTTGTAGGTTTGTGGTGGTTGTAGGTTTGTGGTGGTTGTAGGTTAGTGGTGGTTGTAGGTTAGTAGTAGTTGTAGGTTAGTGGTGGTTGTAGGTTGATTGTGGTTGTAGTTGAGTGGTGGTGGTAGTTGTAGGTTAGTGGTGGTTGTAGGTTAGTAGTAGTTGTAGGTTAGTGGTTGTTATAGGTTGATTGTGGTTGTAGTTGAGTGGTGGATGTAGGTTAGTGGTAGTTGTAGGTTAGTGGTGGTTGTAGGTTAGTAGTAGTTGTAGGTTAGTGGTGGTTGTAGGTTAGTGGTGGTTGTTTTAGGTTAGTGGTTGTTGTAGGTTAGTGGTGGTTGTAGGTTAGTGGTGGTTGTAGGTTAGTGGTGGTTGTAGGTTTGTGGTGGTTGTAGGTTAGTCATGGTGGTAGGTTAGTGACGGTTGTAGGTTGGTAGTGGTTGTTGGTTAGTGGGGATTGTAAGTTAGTTGTGCTTGTAGCTTATGGCGGTTGTAGGTTAGTGATGTTTGTAGGTTAGTGGCGGTTGTAGGTTAGTGGTGTTTGTAGGCTAGTGGCGGTTGTAGGTTAGTGGTGTTTGTAGGTTAGTGGCGGTTGTAGCTTAGTGGCGTTGTAGGTTAGTGGTGTTTGTAGGTTGTGGTGGTTGTAGGTTAATGGTGGTTGTAGGTTAGTGGTGGTTGTAGGTTAGTGGCTGTTGCAGGTTAGTGGCGGTTGTAGGTTAGTGGCGGTTGTAGGTTAGTTGTAGTTCAATGTAGGTTAGTGGTGGTTGTTGGTTAGTGGTTGTAGGCTAATGGCGGTTTTATGTTAGTGGTGGATGTAGGTGTGTGGTTGCTGTAGGTTTGTGGTGGTTGTAAGTTAGTGGTGGATGTAGGTTAGTGGCGGTTGTAGGTAAGTGGTTGTTGTAGGTTGATTGTGGTTGTAGGTGAGTGGTGGATGTAGGTTAGTGGTAGTTGTAGGTTAGTGGTGGTTGTAGGTTAGTAGTAGTTGTTGGTTAGTGGTTGTTGTAGGTTAGTGGTTGTTTTAGGTGTGTGGCTGTTGTAGGTTTGTGGTGGTTGTAGGTTTGTGGTTGTTTTAGGTTAGTGGTGATTGTAGGTTTGTGGTTGTTTTAGGTTAGTGGTTGTTGTAGGTTAGTGGTGGTTGTAGGTTTGTAGTGGTTGTAGGTGTATGGTGGTTGTAGGTTAGTGGCGGTTGTAGGTTAGTTGTAGTTCAATGTAGGTTAGTGGTGGTTGTTGGTTAGTGGTTGTAGGCTAGTGGCGGTTTTATGTTAGTGGTCGATGTAGGTTAGTGGCGGTTGTAGGTTAGTGGTTGTTGTAGGTTGATTGTGGTTGTAGTTGAGTGGTGGATGTAGGTTAGTGATTGATTTAGGTTTGTAGCTGTTGTAGGTTTGTGGTGGTTGTAGGTTTGTGGTTGTTTTAGGTTAGTGGTGATTGTAGGTTTGTGGTTGTTTTAGGTTAGTGGTTGTTGTAGGTTAGTGGTGGTTGTAGGTTAGTGGTTGTTGTAGGTTAGTGGTGGTTGTAGGTTTGTGGTGGTTGTAGGTTAGTCATGGTGGTAGGTTAGTGGCGGTTGTAGGTTGGTAGTGGTTGTAGGTTAGTAGCTGTTGTAGGTTAGTGGCGATTGTAGGTTAGTGGCGGTTGTAGGTTAGTGGTGGTTGTAGGTTAGTGGCTGTTGTAGATTAGTGGCGGTTGTAGGTTAGTGGTGTTTGTAGGTTGTGGTGGTTGTAGGATAGTGGTGGTTGTAGGTTAGTGGTGGTTGTAGGTTAGTGCTGGTTGTAGGTTAGTGGCTGTTGTAGGTTAGTGGTGGTTGTAGGTTTGTGGTGGTTGTAGGTTAGTCATGGTGGTAGGTTAGTGGCGGTTGTAGGTTGGTATTGGTTGTTGGTTAGTGGGGATTGTAAGTTAGTCGTGCTTGTAGCTTAGTGGCGATTGTAGGTTAGTGATGTGTGTAGGTTAGTGGCGATTGTAGGTTAGTGGTGTTTGTAGGTTAGTGGCGGTTGTAGGTTAGTGGTTTTTGTAGGTTAGTGGCGGTTGTAGGTTAGTGGTGTTTGTAGCTTAGTGACGGTTGTAGCGTAGTGGCGGTTGTAGGTTAGTGGTGTATTGTAGGTTGTGGTGGTTGTAGGTTAGTGGTGGTTGTAGGTTAGTGGTGGTTGTAGGTTAGTGGCTGTTGTAGGTTAGTGGCGGTTGTAGGTTTGTGGCGGTTGTAGGTTAGTGGTGGTTGTAGGTTAGTGGCTGTTGTAGGTTAGTGACGGTTGTAGGTTAGTGGTGTTTGTAGGTTGTGGTGGTTGTAGGGTAGTGGTGGTTGTAAGTTAGTGGTGGTTGTAGGTTAGTGGTGGTTGTAGGTTAGTGGCTGTTGTAGGTTAGTGGCGGTTGTAGCTTAGTGGCGGTTGTAGGTTAGTGGTGTATTGTAGGTTGTGGTGGTTGTAGGTTAGTGGTGGATGTAGGTTAGTGGTAGTTGTAGGTTAGTGGTTGTTTTAGGTTTGTGGCTGTTGTAGGTTAGTGGTGGTTGTAGGTTAGTGGTTGTTGTAGGTTAGTAGTGATTGTAGGTTTGTGGTGGTTGTAGATTTGTGGTGGTTGTAGGTTTATGGTGGTTGTATGTTTGTGGTGTTTGTAGGTTTGTGGTGGTTGTAGGTTAGTGGTTGTTGTAGGTTAGTGGTGGTTGTAGGTTAGTGGTAGTTGTAGGTTAGTGGTGATTGTAGGTTTGTGGTGGTTGTAGGTTTTTGGTGGTTGTAGGTTTATGGTGGTTGTATGTTTGTGGTGGTTGTAGGTTAGTGGCGGTTGTAGGTTAGTTGTAGTTCAATGTAGGTTAGTATTGGTTGTTGGTTAGTGGTTGTAGGCTAGTGGCGGTTTTATGTTAGTGGTCGATGTAGGTTAGTGGCGGTTGTAGATTTGTGGTTGTTGTAGGTTGATTGTGGTTGATAGTGAGTGGTGGATGTAGGTTAGTGGTAGTTGTAGGTTAGTGGTAGTTGTAGGTTAGTGGTGTTTTAGGTTTGTAGCTGTTGTAGAGTTGTGGTGGTTGTAGGTTTGTGGTTGTTTTAGGTTTGTGGTGATTGTAGGTTTGTGGTTGTTTTAGGTTAGTGGTTGTTGTAGGTTAGTGGTGGTTGTAGGTTTGTGGTGGTTGTAGGTTTATGGTGGTTGTATGTTTGTGGTTGTTGTAGGTTTGTGGTGGTTGTAGGTTAGTGGTAGTTGTAGGTTAGTAGTTGTTGTAGGTTAGTGGTTGTTATCGGTTGATTGTGGTTGTAATTGAGTGGTGGATGTAGGTTAGTGGTAGTTGTAGGTTAGTGGTGGTTGTAGGTTAGTAGTAGTTGTAGGTTAGTGGTTGTTGTAGGTTTGTGGTGGTTGTAGGTTAGTGGTGGTTGTAGGTTAGTGGTGGTTGTAGGTTAGTGATGTGTGTAGGTTAGTGGCGATTGTAGGTTAGTGGTGTTTGTAGGTTAGTGGCGGTTGTAGGTTAGTGGTTTTTGTAGGTTAGTGGCGGTTGTAGGTTAGTGGTGTTTGTAGCTTAGTGGCGGTTGTAGCGTAGTGGCGGTTGTAGGTTAGTGGTGTATTGTAGGTTGTGGTGGTTGTAGGTTAGTGGTGGTTGTAGGTTAGTGGTGGTTGTAGGTTAGTGGCTGTTGTAGGTTAGTGGCGGTTGTAGGTTTGTGGCGGTTGTAGGTTAGTGGTGGTTGTAGGTTAGTGGCTGTTGTAGGTTAGTGGCGGTTGTAGGTTAGTGGTGTTTGTAGGTTGTGGTGGTTGTAGGGTAGTGGTGGTTGTAAGTTAGTGGTGGTTGTAGGTTAGTGGTGGTTGTAGGTTAGTGGCTGTTGTAGGTTAGTGGCGGTTGTAGCTTAGTGGCGGTTGTAGGTTAGTGGTGTATTGTAGGTTGTGGTGGTTGTAGGTTAGTGGTGGATGTAGGTTAGTGGTAGTTGTAGGTTAGTGGTTGTTTTAGGTTTGTGGCTGTTGTATGTTAGTGGTGGTTGTAGGTTAGTGGTTGTTGTAGGTTAGTGGTGATTGTAGGTTTGTGGTGGTTGTAGGTTTGTGGTGGTTGTAGGTTTATGGTGGTTGTATGTTTGTGGTGTTTGTTGGTTTGTGGTGGTTGTAGGTTAGTGGTTGTTGTAGGTTAGTGGTGGTTGTAGGTTAGTGGTAGTTGTAGGTTAGTGGTGATTGTAGGTTTGTGGTGGTTGTAGGTTTTTTGTGGTTGTAGGTTTATGGTGGTTGTATGATTGTGGTGGTTGTAGGTTAGTGGTAGTTGTAGGTTAGTGGTGTTTTAGGTTTGTAGCTGTTGTAGAGTTGTGGTGGTTGTAGGTTTGTGGTTGTTTTAGGTTTGTGGTGATTGTAGGTTTGTGGTAGTTTTAGGTTAGTGGTTGTTGTAGGTTAGTGGTGGTTGTAGGTTTGTGGTGGTTGTAGGTTTATGGTGGTTGTATGTTTGTGGTTGTTGTAGGTTTGTGGTGGTTGTAGGTTAGTGGTAGTTGTAGGTTAGTAGTTGTTGTAGGTTAGTGTTGTTATCGGTTGATTGTGGTTGTAATTGAGTGGTGGATGTAGGTTAGTGGTAGTTGTAGTTAGTGGTGGTTGTAGGTTAGTAGTTGTAGGTTAGTGGTTGTTGTAGGTTTGTGTTGGTTGTAGGTTAGTGGTGGTTGTAGGTTAGTGGTGGTTGTAGGTTAGTGATGTGTGTAGGTTAGTGGCGATTGTAGGTTAGTGGTGGTTGTAGGTTAGTGGCGGTTGTAGGTTAGTGGTTTTTGTAGGTTAGTGGCGGTTGTAGGTTAGTGGTGTTTGTAGCTTAGTGGCGGTTGTAGCGTAGTGGCGGTTGTAGGTTAGTGGTGTATTGTAGGTTGTGGTGGTTGTAGGTTAGTGGTGGTTGTAGGTTAGTGGTGGTTGTAGGTTAGTGGCTGTTGTAGGTTAGTGGCGGTTGTAGGTTTGTGGCGGTTGTAGGTTAGTGGTGGTTGTAGGTTAGTGGCTGTTGTAGGTTAGTGGCGGTTGTAGGTTAGTGGTGTTTGTAGGTTGTGGTGGTTGTAGGGTAGTGGTGGTTGTAAGTTAGTGGTGGTTGTAGGTTAGTGGTGGTTGTAGGTTAGTGGCTGTTGTAGGTTAGTGGCGGTTGTAGCTTAGTGGTGGTTGTAGGTTAGTGGTGTATTGTAGGTTGTGGTGGTTGTAGGTTAGTGGTGGATGTAGGTTAGTGGTAGTTGTAGGTTAGTGGTTGTTTTAGGTTTGTGGCTGTTGTATGTTAGTGGTGGTTGTAGGTTAGTGGTTGTTGTAGGTTAGTGGTGATTGTAGGTTTGTGGTGGTTGTAGGTTTGTGGTGGTTGTAGGTTTATGGTGGTTGTATGTTTGTGGTGTTTGTTGGTTTGTGGTGGTTGTAGGTTAGTGGTTGTTGTAGGTTAGTGGTGGTTGTAGGTTAGTGGTAGTTGTAGGTTAGTGGTGATTGTAGGTTTGTGGTGGTTGTAGGTTTTTTGTGGTTGTAGGTTTATGGTGGTTGTATGATTGTGGTGGTTGTAGGTTAGTGGCGGTTGTAGGTTAGTTGTAGTTCAATGTAGGTTAGTATTGGTTGTTGGTTAGTGGTTGTAGGCTAGTGGCGGTTTTATGTTAGTGGTCGATGTAGGTTAGTGGCGGTTGTAGATTTGTGGTTGTTGTAGGTTGATTGTGGTTGATAGTGAGTGGTGGATGTAGGTTAGTGGTAGTTGTAGGTTAGTGGTAGTTGTAGGTTAGTGGTGTTTTAGGTTTGTAGCTGTTGTAGAGTTGTGGTGGTTGTAGGTTTGTGGTTGTTTTAGGTTTGTGGTGATTGTAGGTTTGTGGTTGTTTTAGGTTAGTGGTTGTTGTAGGTTAGTGGTGGTTGTAGGTTTGTGGTGGTTGTAGGTTTATGGTGGTTGTATGTTTGTGGTTGTTGTAGGTTTGTGGTGGTTGTATGTTAGTGGTAGTTGTAGGTTAGTAATTGTTGTAGGTTAGTGGTTGTTATCGGTTGATTGTGGTTGTAATTGAGTGGTGGATGTAGGTTAGTGGTAGTTGTAGGTTAGTGGTGGTTGTAGGTTAGTAGTAGTTGTAGGTTAGTGGTTGTTGTAGGTTTGTGGTGGTTGTAGGTTAGTGGTGGTTGTAGGTTAGTGGTGGTTGTAGGTTAATTGTTGTTGTAGGTTTGTGGTGGTTGTAAGTTAGTCATGGTGGTAGGTTAGTGGCGGTTGTAGGTTGGTACTGGTTGTTGGTTAGTGGGGATTGTAAGTTAGTTGTGCTTGTAGCTTAGTGGCGGTTGTATGTTAGTGATGTTTGTAGGTTAGTGGTTGTTGTAGGTTAGTGGCGGTTGTAGGTTAGTGGTGTTTGTAGGTTAGTGGTGGTTGTAGGTTAGTGGTGTTTGTAGGTTAGTGGCGGTTGTAGGCTAGTGGTGTTTGTAGGTTAGTGGCGGTTGTAGCTTAGTGGCGGTTGTAGGTTAGTGGTGTTTGCAGGTTGTGGTGTTTGTAGGTTAGTGGTGGTTGTAGGTTAGTGGTGGTTGTAGGTTAGTGGCAGTTGTAGGTTAGTGGCGGTTGTAGGTTAGTGGTTGTTGTAGGTTGATTGTTGTTGTAGGTGAGTGGTGGATATAGGTTAGTGGTAGTTGTAGGTTAGTGGTAGTTGTAGGTTAGTGGTTGTTTTAGGTTTGTGGCTGTTGTAGGTTTGTGGTGGTTGTAGGTTTGTGGTTGTTTTAGGTTAGTGGTGATTTTAGGTTTGTGGTTGTAGGTTAGTCATGGTGGTAGGTTAGTGGCGGTTGTATGTTGTTAGTGGTTGTTGGTTAGTGGGGATTGTAAGTTAGTTGTGCTTGTAGCTTAGTGGCGGTTGTAGGTTAGTGATATTTGTAGGTTAGTGGCGGTTGTAGGTTAGTGGCGGTTGTAGGTTAGTGGCGGTTGTAGGTTAGTGGTGTTTGTAGGTTAGTGGCGGTTGTAGGTTAGTGGTGTTTGTAGCTTAGTGGCGGCTGTAGCTTAGTGGCGGTTGTAGGTTAGTGGCTGTTATAGGTTAGTGGCGGTTGTAGGTTAGTGGCGGTTGTAGGTTAGTTGTTGTTCAATGTAGGTTAGTGGTGGTTAATGGTTAGTGGTTGTAGGCTAGTGGCGGTTTTATGTTAGTGGGTGATGTCGGTTAGTGGCGGTTGTAGGTTAGTAGTTGTAGTAGGTTGATTGTAGTTGTAGGTGAGTGGTGGATGTAGGTTAGTGGTAGTTGTAGGTTAGTGGTTGTTTTAGGTGTGTGGCTGTTGTAGGTTTGTGCTGGTTGTAGGTTAGTGGTTGTTGTAGGTTAGTGGTGGTTGTAGGTTAGTGGTTGTTGTATGTTAGTGGTGGTTGTAGGTTTGTGGTGGTTCTAGGTTTATGGTGGTTGTATGTTTGTGGTGTTTGTATGTTAGTGGCGGTTGTAGGTTAGTTGTAGTTCAATGTAGGTTAGTATTGGTCGTTGGTTAGTGGTTGTAGGCTATTGGCGGTTTTATGTTAGTGGTCGATGTAGGTTAGTGGCGGTTGTAGGTTTGTGGTGGTTGTAGGTTGATTGTGGTTGATAGTGAGTGGTGGATGTAGGTTAGTGGTAGTTGTAGGTTAGTGGTAGTTGTAGGTTAGTGGTTGTTTTAGGTTTGTAGCTGTTGTAGATTTCTGGTGGTTGTAGGTTTGTGGTTGGTTTAGATTTGTGGTGATTGTAGGTTTGTGGTTGTTTTAGGTTAGTGGTTGTTGTAGGTTAGTGGTGGTTGTAGGTTAGTGGTGGTTGTAGGTTAGTGGTTGTTGTAGGTTAGTGGTGGTTGTAGGTTTGTGGTGGTTGTAGGTTTATGGTGGTTGTATGTTTGTGGTTGTTGTAGGTTTGTGGTGGTTGTAGGTTAGTGGTAGTTGTAGGTTAGTGGTTGTTGTAGATTAGTGGTTGTTATTGGTTTATTGTGGTTGTAGTTGAGTGGTGGATGTAGGTTAGTGGTAGTTGTAGGTTAGTGGTGGTTGTAGGTTAGTAGTAGTTGTAGGTTAGTGGTTAATGTAGGTGTGTGGTGGTTGTAGGTTAGTGGTGGTTGTAGGTGTGTGGTGGTTGTAGGTTAGTGGTGGTTGTAGGTTAGTGGTGGTTGTAGGTTAGTGGTGGTTGTAGGTTAGTGGTGGTTTTAGGTTAGTGGTGGTTGTAGGTTAGTGGTGGTTGTAGGTTAGTGGTGGTTGTAGGTTAGTGGCGGTTGTAGGTTAGTGGCCGTTGTAGGTTAGTGGTGGTTGTAGGTTAGTGGTGTTTGTAGCTTAGTGGCGGTTGTAGCTTAGTGGCGGTTGTAGGTTAGTGGTGTTTGTAGGTTGTGGTGATTGTGGGGTAGTGGTGGTTGTAGGTTAGTGGTGGTTGTAGGTTAGTTGCTGTTGTATGTTAGTGGCGGTTGTAGGTTAGTGGCGGTTGTAGGTTAGTTGTAGTTCACTGTAGGTTAGTGGTGGTTGTTGGTTAGTCGTTGTAGGCTAGTGGCGGTTTTATGTTAGTGGTCGATGTAGGTTAGTGGCGGTTGTAGGTTAGTGGTTGTTGTAGGTTGATTGTGGTTGTAGGTGAGTGGTGGATGTAGGTTAGTGGTTGTTCTAGGTTTGTGGCTGTTGTAGGTGTGTGGTGGTTGTAGGTTAGTGGTGGTTGTAGGTTAGTGGTGGTTGTAGGTTAGTGGTAGTTGTAGGTTAGTGGTTGTTCTAGGTTTGTGGCTGTTGTAGGTGTGTGGTGGTTGTAGGTTAGTGGTGGTTGTAGGTGTGTGGTGGTTGTAGGTTAGTGGTGGTTGTAGATTAGTGGTGGTTGTAGGTTAGTGGTGGTTGTTGGTTAGTGGTGGATGTAGGTTAGTGGTGGTTGTAGGTTAGTGGTGGTTGTAGGTTAGTGGTGGTTGTAGGTTAGTGGCGGTTGTAGGTTAGTGGCGGTTGTAGGTTAGTGGTGTTTGTAGGTTAGTGGTGGTTGTAGGTTAGTGGTGTTTGTAGCTTAGTGGCGGTTGTAGCTTAGTGGCGGTTGTAGG
The DNA here is from genome assembly GCA_014843695.1 of Archivesica marissinica. NCBI lineage: Eukaryota > Metazoa > Mollusca > Bivalvia > Venerida > Vesicomyidae > Archivesica > Archivesica marissinica. The sequence continues at coordinate 48,841,821 of CM026387.1, forward strand.
TTAGTGGTGTTTGTTGGTTGTGGTGGTTGTAGGGTAGTGGTGGTTGTAGGTTAGTGGTGGTTGTAGGTTAGTTGCTGTTGTAGGTTAGTGGCGGTTGTAGGTTAGTGGCGGTTGTAGGTTAGTTGTAGTTCAATGTAGGTTAGTGGTGGTTGTTGGTTAGTGGTTGTAGGCTAGTGGCGGTTTTATGTTAGTGGTCGATGTAGGTTAGTGGCGGTTGTAGGTTAGTGGTTGTTCTAGGTTTGTGGAGGTTGTATGTTTGTGGTTGTTGTAGATGTGTGGTTGTTGTAGATGTGTGGTTGTTGTAGATGTGTGGTTGTTGTAGGTTTGTGGTGGTTGTAGGTTTGTGGTGGTTGTAGGTTAGTGGTTGTTGTAGGTTAGTGGTTGTTGTAGGTTAGTGGTTGTTGTAGGTTGATTGTGGTTGTAGGTGAGTGGTGGTTGTTGGTTAGTTGTAGTTCAATGTAGGTTAGTGGTCGTTGTAGTTTAGTGGTTGTTGTAGGTTGATTGTGGTTGTAGGTGAGTGGTGGTTGTTGGTTAGTTGTAGTTCAATGTAGGTTAGTGGTGTTTGTAGGTTAGTGGTTGTTGTAGGTGAGTGGTGGTTGTAGGTTGATTGTGGTTGTAGGTGAGTGGTGGTTGTTGGTTAGTTGTAGTTCAATGTAGGTTAGTGGTGGTTGTAGGTTAGTGGCGGTTGTAGGTTAGTTGTAGTTCAATGTAGGTTAGTGGTGGTTGTTGGTTATTGGTTGTAGGCTAGTGGTGGTTTTATGTTAGTGGTCGATGTAGGTTAGTGGTGGTTGTAGGTTTGTGGTGGTTGTAGGTTAGTGGTTGTTGTAGGTTAGTGGTGGTTGTGGGTTAGTGGTTGTTGTAGGTTAGTGGTGGTTGTAGGTTTGTGGTGGTTGTATGTTTATGGTTGTTGTATATTTGTGGTGGTTGTAGGTTAGTGGCGGTTGTAGGTTAGTTGTAGTTCAATGTAGGTTAGTGGTGGTTGTTGGTTAGCGGTTGTAGGATAGTGGCGGTTTTATGTTAGTGGTCGATGTAGGTTAGTGGCTATTGTAGGTTAGTTGTTGTTGTAGGTTGATTGTGGTTGTAGGTGAGTGGTGGATGTAGGTGTGTGGTAGTTGTAGGTTAGTGGTAGTTGTAGATTAGTGGTAGGTGTAGATTAGTGGTAGTTGTAGGTTAGTGGTTGTTTTAGGTTGGTGGCTGTTGTAGGTTTGTGGTGGTTGTAGGTTTGTGGTTGTCTTAGGTTAGTGGTGATTGTAGGTTTGTGGTTGTTTTAGGTTAGTGTTTGTTGTAGGTTAGTGGTGGATGTAGGTTATTGGTTGTTGTAGGTTAGTGGTGGTTGCAGGTTTGTGGGTGTTGTAGGTTTATGGTGGTTGTATGTTTGTGGTGGTTGTAGGTTTGTGGTGGTTGTAAGTTATTGGTAGTTGTATGTTAGTGATGGTCATAGGTTGTGATTGTTGTAGGTTTGTGGTTGTTGTGGGTTTGTGGTGCTTGTAGGTTTGTAGTTGTTGTAGGTTTGTGGTTGTTGTAAGTTTGTGGTTGTCTTAGGTTAGTGGTGGTTGTAGGTTAGTGGTTGTTGTAGGTTTGTGGTGGTTGTATGTTTGTGGTGGTTGTAGGATTGTGTTGGTTGTAGGTTAGTGGTGGTTGTAGGATTGTGTTGGTTGTAGGTTAGTGGTGTTTGTAGGTTAGTCGCGGTTGTAGGTTAGTTGTAGTTCAATGTAGGTTAGTGGTGGTTGTTGGTTAGTGGTTGTAGGATAGTGGCGGTTTTATGTTAGTGGTCGATGTAGGTTAGTGGTAGTTGTAGGTTGGTGGTGGTTGTAGATTGGTGTTGGTTGTAGGTCAGTGGTGGTTGTAGGTCAGTGGTGGTTGTAGGTTTGTGGTTGTTGTAGGTTTGTGGTTGTTGTAGGTTGGTGGTTGTTGTAGGTTGGTGTTGGTTGTAGGTCAGTGGCGGTTGTAGGTTAGTGGCGGTTGTAGGTTAGTGGCGGTTGTAGGTTAGTTGTAGTTCAATGTAGGTTAGTGGTGGTTGTTGGTTAGTGGTTGTAGGCTAGTGGCGGTTTTATGTTAGTGGCCGTTGTAGGTTAGTGGTGGTTGTAGGTTGATTGTGGTTGTAGGTGAGTGGTAGTTGTAGGTTAGTGGTAGTTGTAGGTTAGTGGTTGTTTTAGGTTTGTGGCTGTTGTAAGTTTGTGGTGGTTGTAGGTTTGTGTTTGTTTTAGGTTAGTGGTGATTGTAGGTGTGTTGTTGTTTTAGGTTAGTGGTTGTTGTAGGTTAGTGGTGGTTATAGGTTAGTGGTTGTTGTAGGTTAGTGGTGGTTGTAGGTTTGTGGTGGTTGTAGGTTTATGGTGGTTGTATGTTTGTGGTGGTTGTAGGTTTGTTGTGGTTGTAGGTTAGTGGTAGTTGTAGGTTAGTGTTGGTTATAAGTTGTGGTTGTTGTATGTTTGTGGTTATTGTGGGTTTGTGGTGCTTGTAGGTTTGTGGTTGTTGTAGGTTTGTGGTGGTTGTAGGTTAGTGGTTGTTGTAGGTTAGTGGCTGTTGTAGGTTTGTGGTTGTTGTAGGTTTGTGGTGGTTGTATGCTTGTGGTGGTTGTAGGTTTGTGGTGGTTGTAGATTAGTGGTGGTTGTAGGTTTGTGGTGTTTGTAGGTTAGTGGTTGTTATAGGTTGATTGTGGTTGTAGGTGAGTGGTGGTTGTAGGTTGGTGGTGGTTGTAGGTCAGTGGTGGTTGTAGGTTGATTGTGGTTGTAGGTGAGTGGTGGTTGTAGGTTAGTGGCTGTTGTAGGTTTGTGGTTGTTGTAGGTTGGTGGTGGTTGTAGGTTTGTGGCTGTTGTAGGTTGGTGGTGGTTGTAGGTCAGTGGTGGTTGTAGGTGAGTGGTGGTTGTATGTTTGTGGTGGTTGTAGGTTTGTGGCTGTTGTAGATTGGTGGTGGTTGTAGGTCAGTGGTTGTTGTAGGTGAGTGGTGGTTGTATGTTTGTGGTGGTTGTAGGTTTGTGGTTGTTGTAGGTTGTTGGTGGTTGTAGGTTAGTGGTTGTTGTATATTTGTGGTGGTTGGTGGTTTGTGGTTGTTGTAGGTTTGTGGTTGTTGTAGGTGTGTCGTTGTTGTAGGTTGGTGTTGGTTGTAGGTTTGTGGTTGTTGTAGGTGTGTCGTTGTTGTAGGTTGGTGTTGGTTGTAGGTCAGTGGTGGTTGTAGGTCAGTGGTGGTTGTAGGTTAGTGGTTGTTGTATATTTGTGGTGGTTGTAGGTTTGTGGTTGTTGTAGGTTAGTGGTTTTGTAGGTTTGTGGAGGTTGTTGGTTAGTGGTTGTAGTATGCTGTTGTTATATTGGCTGTGTATCCAAGAAAAATAATAGGACTTAGATAGAGGTGACATTATCAACATGTTGGTGTCAATATTGAAGAATATACAGGCTTTATTAACACTATGTCACATGCGCCATACAATTAGATGACACGATCAGTGTATTATACAAACCTTATAGGTGAGCAACTCGTCTTGTGCTCCTCTTGTTTTATCTTCCGCACTACGTGGTAGTATATACATGTATATATGATGTTGTTCATATATACCATATAGTTTGTTCATCAATGAAGCAACACTTGTTTTGTACATTTATAGGAAACATGCAACTGCCCTCTCTGCAGACAACTCTGCTGGAGAAGCACAACATGGGTGTGAACTTCTTAGCGGACGGAATGTTCGAGACATTAGCCGGGGACAACATGCCGAGTCGTGTGTGTCTTGGTCTTGGCAAGACGATGGCTGTTATAGCTGAAGTCATACGTAACAACCGCATAGACTACGACCTATTAGAGATAAAACAATCATCCCGTCTGTCCATTGGATACGACATACAAAGTCATAAGTTTAAGGTGAGTGAGTGTGTCTTCTCTATTTTAATGCAATATTGACATTTCAGTACCTCTATATATTAAAATTATATCAAACATCAGGGTGTCTAAGAGGATACTAGGATTTAACAATGATGGCATGTATATGGTAACCTTATATCAAACATCAGTGTGTCTAAGAGGATACTAGTATTTAACAATGATGGCATGTATATGGTAACCTTATATCAAACATCAGGGTGTCTAAGAGGATACTAGTATTTAACAATGATGGCATGTATATGGTAACCTTATATCAAACATCAGTGTGTCTAAGAGGATACTAGTATTTAACAATGATGGCATGTATATGGTAACCTTATATCAAACATCAGTGTGTCTAAGAGGATACTAGTATTTAACAATGATGGCATGTATATGGTAACCTTATATCAAACATCAGTGTGTCTAAGAGGATACTAGTATTTAACAATGATGGCATGTATATGGTAACCTTATATCAAACATCAGGGTGTCTAAGAGGATACCAGTATTTAACAATGATGGCATGTATATGGTAACCTTATATCAAACATCAGTGTGTCTAAGAGGATACTAGTATTTAACAATGATGGCATGTATATGGTAACCTTATATCAAACATCAGTGTGTCTAAGAGGATACTAGTATTTAACAATGATGGCATGTATATGGTAACCTTATATCAAACATCAGGGTGTCTAAGAGGATACCAGTATTTAACAATGATGGCATGTATATGGTAACCTTATATCAAACATCAGTGTGTCTAAGAGGATACTAGTATTTAACAATGATGGCATGTATATGGTAACCTTATATCAAACATCAGGGTGTCTAAGAGGATACTAGTATTTATCAATGATGGCATGTATATGACAATCTTATATCAAACATCAGTGTGGTGGATACGGTGTCCACCTCGTTGTAGTTTGGAACTTAGCCAGAACCACAGTTGTTTGGAACCCCACCAGAGCCACAGTCATTTGGAACCCAGCTAGAACCACATTGGTTTGGAACTCCACCAGAACCACAGTTGTTTGGAACCCAATCAGTACCACATCAGGGTTTTGGAACACCGACAGAACCACAGTGCTTTGGACCCCACCAGAACCACAGTGGTTTGGAACCCCACCAGAACCATAGTTGTTATATCCGTAGGCAATACTCTTAAATCCAAACTGCCTCTTCTCTCTTACTCATGGCGACCGATTACATCAATAAATGAGGTATCGAAAGCAATTAAACTAATGTTGTGAGAACTTGTTTTGCAATCGAGCTAACGAAAGTAGAAATTAAACTAGTTTACATTGTTGCATGCTTTCTGCTTTCGAAATCAAACACAACGTATAAGCATATGTATTTATGTTTGCTCCGTGATTATTTTTCAGGTCAGAAGTCAGTTAAAACCAATGCAAGTGTTGCAGATGAAGCCAAGCACAGATCAGGAACAACGTTGGGACAAATTTACGTCCACAATAAGAGAGTTTGATGAGCCACTTGCTGATTCTACCACAAATCTTCAGCATGCACATGCTACATCACCATCATCAGCATCATCATCATTCTATGATGCCGTAGATGTGTGCGCCTTTAAGGGCCAACGATACTTCGATGCTACATCATCATCATCATCATCATCACCATCATCATCATCATCATCATATGATGCCGTAGATGTGTGTGCATTTAAGGGCCAACGGTACTTCGATGTCTATTATAGTTCACTGCATCCATTCTACTTGCAAACACTTGTATCTGAAAGCAGCGTATCATTTCAGGAAGACAAATATGTGAACGGGTTTCCATACTTTAGTCCTGGATTCTTTTCACAGGAGTATCAATTATACTTAGATAGAATGTCAATGAGCACCGAGTCACTACCGACAATATTGCCATCACACATGGGTGTTAACGTGTCTCTACTTCTACAAATGAAGTATCAAAGAAATCTGATTCCACAAATGAAGAAAAAGGGAAATCGGACGCTGCAAATGAGGTACAAGAGAATTCAGATTCTTCAAATGTAGTAGAAGAGAATTCGGATTCTGCAAATGCAGTAGAAGAGAATTCGGATTCGGATGTTTTCATGTTGTACGAAAAAGAAAAATAATAGGACTTAGATAGAGGTGACATTATCAACATTTATTTTATCTCGTGACCAAAACTTAATATATCTATTATTCATAATTGTATTCTATGTATGACTATTTGATATGTAACTATATTAACTGTATTCATTATATGTAACTATATTTAACTGTATTCATTATATGTAACTATATGTAACTGTATTCATTATATGTGACTTGATATGTAACTCTATTTAACTGTATTCATTACATAAATGCACTGATAAAGTAAACTGTTTGTTTATTATAATATCACCCCTATTTAAAGAGCCAGCCATTTCTGACTTATGAGACATCTCTTTTTATGAACATCAGTACTTCCCGAATCGTGTGCTTATATGCCATGCGCCAGGCTACGGAGACGGTGTGTAATGATGTAAAGATATGGAACTGTTTTGGATTTGTAAATGTTCTTATTATGTAACTGTGCTTAATATGTATTTAATAATTCGTACTATACAAATAAAATGTATAAACAAATATATGTGTTGAAAAAATACTTCCCAGAAATATACTCGAACCCAAGATACCCACAATGCATTGTGCTGTATTACTTAGCTACGATTTGTTCCTGCTACACATGTTTTAATGTAATGGAATACTTGTGATGCTAGTGGACGAGGGTGTATGGACCTTGGAAAATGTAATGGAATACGTGTGGTGCTAATGGACGAGGGTGTATGGACCTTGGAAAATGTAATGGAATACGTGTGGTGCTAATGGACGAGGGTGTATGGACCTTGGGAAATGTAATGGAATACGTGTGGTGCTAATGGACGAGGGTGTATGGACCTTGGAAAATGTAATGGAATACGTGTGGTGCTAATGGACGAGGGTGTATGGACCTTGAAAAATGTAATGGAATACGTGTGGTGCTAATGGACGAGGGTGTATGGACCTTGGAAAATGTAATGGAATACGTGTAATGCTCGTGTACGAGGGTGTATGGACCTTGGAAAATGTAATGGAATACTTGTGATACTAGTGGACAAGGGTGTATGGTCCTTGGAAAATGTAATGGAATACTTGTGATGCTAGTGGACAAGGGTGCATAAACCTTGGAAAATGTAATGGAATACGTGTGATGCTAGTGGGCGAGGGTGTATAGACCTTGGAAAATGTAATGGAATACTTGTGATGGTAGTGGACGAGGGTGTATAGACCTTGGAAAATGTAATGGAATACTTGTGATGCTAGTGGACAAGGGTGTATGGACCTTGGAAAATGTAATGGAATACTTGTGATGGTAGTGGACGAGGGTGTATGGTCCTTGAAAAATGTAATGGAATACATTGTTACATTGGGGAAGTGTTATATAGGATTCAAGCCAAAATGCGAAAGGTCAAACGGATCTGTAGTGGTAACACGCTGGACTGTTAATCCAGGGATCGCAGGTTCGATCCCCCGTCTGACCCTAATAAAATTAACAGTCTTTCAGATGGAACTTTAAACCGAGGTCTCGTGTCGGTGTTGTACACCGTGCACGTGAAAGAACCAGAGGAGCCTCTGGAATTGGTCTATGTCTGTACCATTGTACTATCCTCCAAACATCTAAAATGACTAATCTCTTCAGGAAGAGTCGCTGATATGGGAAACCGGTAGCGGTGATAAATAAACGTAAAACACACAGTCCGTCTCCGTGGTCCAGTGGTTAAAGTCGGTGAGTTGTATATCACTATACCCTATCGTCACTGATGGTTACGGGTTCGAGCCCTGCGATGATGATTGAGCTTATTTATCCTCGCATCAGGCGATCAATGTGGGCTAGCTCTGACAGGCCGTGTCTCTTTATATGAAAAAGTTGGCAGTTTCTTAAGTAGGTTGGTGCACTAAATACTGGTTAACCGCTGGAGCCTGTCAAGGAAATGTGTTGTTAACCAAACTGCCAATCGCACAAATGGGCAACCGGTAGCGACGTTATTTAAACCTAAATAATAAAAATATCAATATGTCCATTGCAAACTGGACTTCATTAATCTGTGTATTAGATACCATAACATCGTACTGTTGCTATTTTGTCAACTCAAAATAAAAAATATATATCTTAAAAACACACATCATGAAATGACCCATGCAGTATTGTTAATTTTATTTTCATTTTTATTATTAATCAGTTTACATCTATTTACCTCTATCACACATGATCCATAAATTATTTGTTCGTAGTGTGTACGTGTGCGTGTAATGCGTGGATTCGACAGTGCTCAGTCGGTGGTCCGTAAAATCTGTATAGTTTAATTTCGTGGTGTTCAGCCGTGTCATATCTGTCTAGTCGAATACAGCCTGAGTGTTTTAACACAAATATATGCAACTCTTTTATGTTGCATATAAGCATATCAGTAATATTCAAAATAATAACCCAAACTACAATAAAATAAGAGAATAATAATTATAAAATAGAGAAAATTTAAATTTGACGAGTTCTATGTTTTTCCCCTCAAGCTTCAAAGAGGACCAGTCATAAACAATCCACACGGTGGGGGAACGAAAACTTCAAATAAAATGAAATATATTGCTGTTTGATTACACAACTGCACAGGTAAACCATAAGAAGAAAGCATAAGAGTGTGTCTTTTCTAACTGGCACAACTAGATTTACCAGTTTATTCCAATGATCTACTAATAAGCGAATTATTATCGATCCATTAAAAATGTCCGCCATTTTTCGGTTTTTATCATGTTATCTTCTTTCGTTTTTAAAATTTCTTAATGTTAGTTAAAATACCTTACAGTTTGTTGATATAATGTATATGGTGTATGCCTTGTGGATGTGTAGATACACATTTTGAGTCGTAATAATTAATTGCTATATGTTAATAGTTGTTGCTTGTGGTACAAAGTTGTAATTTTGTAAGTACCCCACCCACTCTATATCCTGTATTCAACTTGTTACTGACAAACAAATCAGTCACGATTATGATTGGCCGGCGCAGTCTAGAACAGTGAGTTATCTAAAAACGTCTGCAACTTAAAAAGGCTCTACAAAGCTATAGTTAAAAGCAGACGGTTTAAATTGAGTACACGTCCAGACTGCCAACAATAGTCAGCAATGTTGATAGACTGTATATATGTTGATAGACTTTTCCATAGCCTGATTATTCAGGGTGGAAATGAATTCGCCTCAAGGGGAGAAGTATTGGTCCATAGGGCAAATATTTTGCCCTCCAGAATGAGCCCCGATAGTGACAAACCCTTGGCGCTCTTCAAATCATTTGTTTACAAAATTGTCATGTCACCTCAACATTGATTCATTCTCTTAGCTTGGTCATCAGATATCAAAACATTGAGATTGTTTGATTATTGTAAGTTCACTTTCAATAAATAGACATTATGAATGGTGTATAGGAAATATATAGAATGGTGTATATAAGGCTAGTTTCTGTCTTCTAATTTAGGAACTTGAACCTTTCAATATAGATTTCTTACCAACGTTCTTGATATTTATACTGGCCCAGTGTTTTACAATAGTGTCTACGCTCCAATAATCAATTGATGACAAACACAATTGTACATGGACCAAACGTGTCCAAATAACATTTTTCCTCGAAAATATGGGCTTAGCGAGAACACGAGAGCTAGTATACTAATTTTACACGATTTCCAAATCGTGTGGTAGCCTCGCAGGGCTATAGACGTGCATAACACGGTAGGGGAGGCATATTTCATGAGGCCGAGGCTATTGGCCCAGCTATCTGCCTGTCGTATCTAGGATGTGTTATTGATCCTATCTCTGTGGCTGCAATTTCTTATTGGCCGAGCCGCCGTGTACAATTTCTAGTGACAAGGCAGTCGTGTTTATAATTTCTTACTGACGTGGCAACTATTTGAGAGTGTCAAAGGGTGGCATTTAAAAATTGAAATATCTATAATATAACCAAGTAATTATGAAGGACATTTTGTATTTGGAAATAGCTCATAATAAATTTAAGGATATTTGGAGCCTCTCAAAGGAACACCCAATTGTGTCTTCCAATTATTGTATGGCCCATCAAGCCTCAACATTATTACAGACCTTTATTATAGCTCACAGGCCACGCCAGGGGCAGAACTAGTGTTCTACACTATTATCGATTTGGCCCTCTTGTGTTTTCAAATTTGTGTAGAAATACTAGTTACACAAGATTATATTTTTGTGATGATTTGAGACGAGAGATTTGCAACGGTGAGAATACTATTACTAATAGCAGCTGCCATGCAAGGATCAAGCCCAGTGACTCGCTGTGTGTCATATTGATAGAATGCACTAGAATTTATATATAGCCATTAGCACCAATCCCCTTGATTTTGCATGTTAGGCTGATGGTACTAAGTCGGAAAGTTTTGATTTCCTGCAATAAATTATCGACCCCGACACAATCGTTAACTCTACTGCGTCTGTAATATCTTACCAACCCTGTAGTCGTGTACGTAATGTCTTATAGACAGTGTGGCCGTGTAACACAAATATTATCGACACGGCGGCTGGGCGAATAGTCACTTCGATTTAATGAGATATTACATGTAATTATTAATAACACACAATTAGTGTAAATTAATTCAACAATCTTGTTCGATTGTTGAGCAAATTATAATTAATATAAAGTATTGTGTGTTACTGTTACCTCTTAATTAGTACTACAAAGGGCAATAGTTGTCCAGTTTCCAAATCTTGCATATCACTGGACCACAGATGCCACACTGGAGACATTCCACCAAACGGATACTGATCTGACAAACAATCTTCCAGAGATTGGGCTGGAGAGTCGCTATATTACATAAGCTGTCGGTGCGACTTTAAGACAAAAACAAACAAATAAAACCAACCGTTGGGCATGCTTGCATTTAGCCCTTCCCCCGCCCATCCAAAATGTATGGCATGTTGCATGCAAAAAAAAGAAATTACCATCAATAATAACAACTACTACGGTACACATGTAACTGTAATATAGGTAAATGAATAATTGTCCGAAATATTACCTAGCTGACTACTACTCTAGCCGCATGTGTACAACTTATTTATAAATAACCATGCTTTTGCGACATTTTGTATTATACAATGTACACATGTACCTTCAATCGCCCATTTCTGTATCGGTATACAATGTATTACATACATCAGGCATGTTAGCTTTGCATATTCTGGGTTATAATTTAGTTCTTGTAAATGGTCCGCCTCCGTGGTCGAGTGGTTATGGTCGCTGACTTGTATACCACTGTAACCTATCATCACTGATGGTCACGGGTTCGAGCCCCGCTCAGACCGTGTCTCATTTATATGAAAAAGTTGGCAGTTTCTTAAGGAGGTTGGTGCACCCAAGTACTGGTTAACCGCTGGAGCCTGCCCAGGAAAGGTGTTGTTAGGTTAACTGCCCGCCGGCGATATAGCCCTAAATGGTGCTGATGCAGGTGTAAAGCCCGAAATATAACGTAACATAAGTTCTTGTAAATGACTTGTTGTTACATCAGTACATCAGTATTACATGGTATTAAATGTATATTGTAGTATTTGTCAATTGATATAAAAAAATTTTATTGAGTAACTATTATGTAAGCTTTAGTTGTTTAACATTTTATTTCTTTCATAGATTAACAGTACACTTGGACAATGGCAGATATATCTCCAACTCCAAAAAAGGTCAGTAACTTCATTGATATAGTCTACAGTTCCTAGTGTTATAAAAAATGACAATTTGTTTTGTGCATGTCCGTTCTCCAGGTGGGATTTCAAATGGCGGCAAGCAGATATGCATACATGTATCATTTAAATTTTTGGGTGCTTTTATTCACACCTGGTCAGTGGAATCGAGCAATCTTACGCTATTACGTAGATATTACCACATTTGGTTACCAATGTAGCCTATCATCACAGTTCACTGATGGTCACGGGTTCGAGCCCCGCTCAGGCCGTGTCTCATTTATATGAAAAAGTTGGCAGTTTCTTGCAGAGGTTGGTGCACCCATGTACTGGTTAACCGCTGGAGCCTGCCCAGGAAAGGTGTTGTTAAAGTAAACTGTCCGCCTTCGATATAGCCCGAAATGGTGCTGATGCAGGCGTAAAACACGAAATATAACATAACCACATTTGGTTTCTTTATAAAGAAAGGGCAAATACTTGTGTCCTGAAAGCCAGTTATGATGAATACATTACAGTATGGCACCATAGATGGTCATAAACCGTCATTTGAATTCAACAAATACGGTAAATGTGAGCGGCCCAGCGTGTTGGCCTACCACATTGCCTAGCTGTGTCATTGTAATAATTGCATTTAGTTTAATAATGTCAGTGAGGATTGTTTTAGTTAAATACAAAATTATTCTAGGGGCTTCCGTCATCAAGTGGTTACTGTCTTCAAGTAACTTGCTCCTCACCGCTGTACATGTAGGTTCGTATCCCACCGGGGGTGTCAAAGTATTTCATGTGAGGAAGCTATCCAGCTGGCTTGCGGTAGGTGAGTGGTTCTACCTATGTGCCTGTCCCTGTCTGCAGTATTGTTTGGAGGGGCACCCGGAGTCTTCCTGCACCAATAATAGCTGGAGAATCGCCGTATGACCTAAGCTGTTTGTGTGACTTTAGACCCCTAAAACAGATAAACCAAACAAAATTAAGCTGATTTTATTAAGATATTATATATACTGTAACCCTATGTGGTTTGTTTTGCTTTATTTCTTCAGGTGCATTCAGATGGAGAGGATCTGGAGGAACTTTCTAAGGCAGATCTGATAGCCAGGTATGTATCAACATTCAAAACATGTTCACACCTGTAGTAGCTTCCTTCATTTGGTAGTGACAAACGCTTAATTTATGGCGCTCTTCAAATCATTTGTTTACAAATTTACTGTTCACACAGTACATGTAGCTCGCTTCATTTGTTTTGAAGCCGTACATTGCATTAAATAACGAAATTGGCTCTCACATTGGCTTTACCTACATGTATTTCAATGAAATTTTAGCAGTGACGAAAGGCTGTACTAGTCCAGATTATATCAAATATGTTTCATCTGTTACAATAAAATCTTGATTGCCCGTTGCTCGAGTGTCACGCAGCCAAGAGCCACTCTGGAAGAGGGCATTTCCCCGGGGGGAAGCAGCTTGTTGCATTTTCACTTATCCGTTACTGTTTGAGAATCTGAAATCAAGACACGTTAAAAAGCCTGTATGCGTGGTAATGAAATTTAGTAATTAATATTTCTTCTCTGTGTGTTGATGGATTTCTTACCGTGTTGTTGTTATCACTTACAGACTGAAAGACCAGGATCAGTATGTTAAACAGCTAGAAGCGAAACGGATGAAGCTAGATAAAAGTTTGTATCTTTTGTTTAATATCCCAAAATAATTAGTATAAAAAGCACTGATTGGTATTCTTGGGATGTGGGATGTACAGAGAGTATATAGGACTGAGTATATAGGACTGGGATGTACAGAGAGAGTATATAGGACTGGGATGTACAGAGAGAGTATGTAGGACTGGGATGTACAGAGAGAGTATGTAGGACTGGGATGTACAGAGAGAGTATATAGGACTGGGATGTACATAGGGGGTATATAGGACTGGGATGTACATGGGGGGTATATAGGACTGGGATGTACATAGGGGGTATATAGGACTGGGATGTACATGGGGGGGGGGGGGGGGTATATAGGACTGGGATGTACATAGAGGGGGGTATATAGGACTGGGATGTACAGGGGGGGTATATAGGACTGGGATGTACAGGGGGGGTATATAGGACTGGGATGGACATAGGGGGTATATAGGACTGGGATGTACAGGGGGGTATATAGGACTGGGATGTACATGGGGGGTATATAGGACTGGGATGTACAGGGGGGGTATATAGGACTGGGATGGACATAGGGGGTATATAGGACTGGGATGTACATGTGGGGTATATAGGACTGGGATGTACATAGGGGGGGTATATAGGACTGGGATGTACAGAGGATATATAGGACTGGGATGTACAGAGAGAGTATATAGGACTGGGATGTACAGAGAGAGAGTATATAGGACTGGGATGTACAGAGAGAGTATATAGGACTGGGATGTACATGGGGGGTATATAGGACTGGGATGGACATAGGGGTATTAGGACTGGGATGTACAGAGAGAGTATATAGGACTGGGATGTACAGAGAGAGTATATAGGACTGGGATGTACAGAGAGAGTATATAGGACTGGGATGTACATGGGGAGTATATAGGACTGGATGGACATAGGGGGTTATAGGACTGGGATGTACAGGGGGGTATATAGGACTGGGATGTACTAGGGGGTATATAGGACTGGGATGTACAGAGAGAGTATATAGGACTGGGATGTACAGAGAGAGTATATAGGACTGGGATGTACAGAGAGAGTATATAGGACTGGGATGTAATGGGGTATAAGGATGGGATGACAAGGAGGTATATAGGACTGGGATGTACATGGGGGGTATATAGGACTGGGATGGACATAGGGGGGTATATAGGACTGGGATGGACATAGGGGATATATAGGACTGGGATGTACAGAGAGAGTATATAGGACTGGGATGTACAGAGAGAGTATATAGGACTGGGATGTACAGAGAGAGTATATAGGACTGGGATGGACATAGGGGGTATATAGGACTGGGATGTACAGAGAGAGAGAGTATATAGGACTGGGATGTACAGAGAGAGAGAGTATATAGGACTGGGATGTACAGAGAGAGTACAGTGGAACCTCCACTAACGGTCACCTCCGGTGAGCGGTCACCTCCGGTAAACGGTCACTTTTATTCCCCCCCGAGCGATTTTCCTATATATTACACCTCTGTTGAGCGGTCACCTCTCATCTCCGGCCAGCGGCCACCAAAGTGACCGTTTTGGGACAAAATTTCCTACCTTAACCGGTCAAAATCCACCAAAAATCGGCAAAATATTTACAGAGATGCGGTCGCGAAAATATGTAACATTCAAATCAGATGTAGACATTGAAAGATTGAATTTACGGAGTGGAAAAAATGAAATATTTTATTAATAATTATCATTTTTTAATAGTTATATTACAGCTATCAAATGATATTTTGGCCTTAAAAACAATATTGATTAGTTTTTTACAGAAGTCTCCAATCATACGTGATTATCCGCCATTATGCGGGAAATTGATGAGTCATCCTGGTTTTCCATTCTATTTTTGAAGAGTGTAAAATACAAAGTCGGGCACCATTGTTAAATCATAAACAAACTTGGAGTGATCACACAAGGCGCTGAAAACAATTGTTTTGATCGGATTACTGGGATATCAAAGGCCGATTATTCGATCGCATTGTTTAGCAACCGGAATGCTTGTTAAGAGCTCCACAAAGCAAACTAAAATTTTTTTTTTTTGAAAAGAACAAATGTATGTACATATGTTTAATTTGAAAAATAAATAAAATGTTAATTAAAATAAAAGTTTAAATTTCAGATTCTGTCGTCTCATTTCTTGTTGTTATCATACTATAAGGCAATCCCATTGACAGATTATTGTTATCACAGCTTTTCCAGGCATGCTTGCTTTGAAAATAATTTCTAGTTGTCCAGCAGTCTCCCTCCGTTAAGCAGCCACCTCCCTTAAGCAGCCAATTTGTGCCCTTCCCAAGAGTGGCTGCTTAAGAGAGGTTCCACTGTATATAGGACTGGGATGGACATATGGGGGTATATAGGACTGGGATGTACATGGGGGGTATATAGGACTGGGATGTACAGAGAGAGTATATAGGACTGGGATGGACATAGGGGGTATATAGGACTGGGATGTACAGAGAGAGTATATAGGACTGGGATGTACAGAGAGAGAGAGTATATAGGACTGGGATGGACATAGGGGGTATATAGGACTGGGATGTACAGAGAGAGTATATAGGACTGGGATGTACAGAGAGAGAGTATATAGGACTGGGATGGACATAGGGGGTATATAGGACTGGGATGTACAGAGAGAGTATATAGGACTGGGATGTACAGAGAGAGTATATAGGACTGGGATGTACAGAGAGAGTATATAGGACTGGGATGTACAGAGAGAGTATATAGGACTGGGATGTACAGAGAGAGTATATAGGACTGGGATGTACAGAGAGAGTATATAGGACTGGGATGTACATAGGGGGGTATAGGACTGGGATGTACATAGGGGGGTATATATGACTGGGATGTACATAGGGGGTATATAGGACTGGGATGTACAGAGAGAGTATATAGGACTGGGATGTACAGAGAGAGTATATAGGACTGGGATGTACATAGGGGGGTATATAGGACTGGGATGTACAGAGAGAGTATATAGGACTGGGATGTACAGGGGGGGTATATAGGACTGGGATGTACAGAGAGAGTATATAGGACTGGGATGTACAGAGAGAGTATATAGGACTGGGATGTACAGAGAGAGTATATAGGACTGGGATGTACAGAGAGAGTATATAGGACTGGGATGTACAGAGAGAGTATATAGGACTGGGATGTACAGAGAGAGTATATAGGACTGGGATGTACAGAGAGAGTATATAGGACTGGGATGTACATAGGGGGGTATATAGGACTGGGATGTACAGAGAGAGTATATAGGACTGGGATGTACAGAGAGAGTATATAGGACTGGGATGTACAGAGAGAGTATATAGGACTGGGATGTACAGAGAGAGAGTATATAGGACTGGGATGTACAGAGAGAGTATATAGGACTGGGATGTACAGAGAGAGTATATGGGACTGAGTAGAGGTGTAGCGATAGGTCGACCTATCGATAGGTCGATAGCAAAACTCCAAGTCGATAACTATCGCCGATAGTCCATCAAACTATCGATAGTTCGTTTAAAATTCAATTTTGTCGAATGTTTTCACTTACAATTGACAGCGATGCTTTTGAAAGTGAAAGTAACTACTTTGATTGTATTGTGTACCCGCTGAAAGCTCCCTGGCGATATGATCGCGCAATTGCCCTAGAGGGGTGCGGTCAATACCCTGTAGTGTACTAGACGACCGCTATGCAATCGTAACTGGAAGCAGTGAACTGTGTATGACAATGGCATGTGCCATGATGAGATTGATGACGAGTAATGACAAGTTAAATGTTATCCTCCTGCCGGGTACATGTGCCATGCGCAGACAGCGGGCCGGCCCGCGCTGCCAATCGCCATTCTCTACAATATTGCAAAATTGGCTAATAAAAACTCAGTTTGCCGAAAATATTGGAAATTTCCCTTCCCCTCCCCCCCCCCCCCCCCCCCCCCCGAGTCCATTTGTGGAAAATTACTTGGGTCAAGGTGAAATCATGTCGCGCGTGACTAATATCTCGAATTAGCTGGAGAATCATACAAGCGTGTTTGTTTATTTAGCGGGGCATAATGTTTGATTAGTGTGCAAACACGGGACACACTGAATGCTTATTATATTGAGCAGGTGATAATTAAGAGCAGGGCGGCATTACATTGTTGTCCAAATTCTTTGTAGACGAAAATTATGCTACCAAATTGAAAAGCTTTGCACGACTGTTAGACGTAGAGTGGTGGAACCTATGCTCGGCGTAAATCCTACATATCATGGCCTATAAAAACAGTTAAATGAACTTATTATTATTTTCTTAAGTCGTGAACACAACTTTCAACAAATTGTTGTTGAAAATTTTAGCGTTATTACGTGACCATGCGCTCAATACAGCTATCGCAATGGCACCTGTTTCCATGGGGAACTAGATACTTTAGGGCACCTATGCACGGCGTAGCCTACATGAATCACTGTCACAGTGTAGCTCCAGATCTGCCAGGCTAATCTGGAGCAACACTGTTCGCATTTGGCATGTGACAAATGCTACCTGTGACAGGTTAAGTGTTAAGAGTTAGACATGTTTGTTTAAGTTTCATTCTGTTTTTTAAGTTTCATACTAAGTATTAAGTCAGTGTTCTAGCTACTTAACCTATTCTAGTATATTAAACTCTTTTTTGCATTGATATAGATTCATTAAATCAGTGTCAAACCAATATTGCATATTACCTGTGTTTAACCAAACTATCGCAATAGTATCGTGATAGCATAGTGACTATCTCAATAGTATCGTGATAGTATTTTCAACTATTGTGATAGTCATTTTGGCCTCAATAGTCACCTCTATGACTGAGTATATACATTTAAGACTGGGAGAGAGTATATACATTTAAGACTGGGATAGTATATACATTTAAGACTGGGACGTGTGGGATGCACATTATTTTACAGCTAACTTGAATTCAAACCTAGTTGTTTTTCTGGGTGCTAAAGTTATAACATGTACACCTTTCATGTTGGTGTTGCCGACATTAACTCGAAAATAATTGTCCATAATGCTCGGAAACTGATTATATAAATTGCTCCAAAATCCTACGATAAGTTATGGTATAAAATCCATCAAACAGTGTTGCGTTTATTGGGTATATACGATACATTCATCAAGTGTGTGATGTGCTGTATACATGTATACATCTTTGTGTTTTAGTTGATGATGATGTTGAGGTTGGTGATAGACTGAGGCAGCAGCAGAGAGATGCTGCGCGCAGGGAGAATACCCTCGTACATCGGCTTACTACAAAGGAGCAGGAGTTACAGGACTATGTGGTATGCTTGCAGAGTAGATTCCGTGCGTTACACAGTTTATCACATGCACTAGTGTATCATGTGTAACTGTTCGGGCCTTTCTTTCTTTGAATCAGATTGCTTCGTCAATTTCCCCTCAGAATTGTCCGTTTAATCTCTAGAGTGGTATTTCCCAGGGAAAATACTACGGTATTTGGAGTCTACCCATCTGTTGTTGGTTTGAGTCTTAGTTGGGGCGTGATGTGCATATTTGAATAGTTTGCAGTAGCCTATTGGTTTATGGTTCTACCACTTTGTGGAAGTTGTGATAGCGCAGTGGATGCGTGTTCGCTTCAGGTGCGAAAGGTCTGGAGTTCGAGCCCCACTGGAGCAGTTACGATTGTGCCTTTAGGCAAGGCATTTAAATTCCACATTGCTTCTTCTCTTTCCCTCGTGGCGATGGATTCCATCAGGAATGAGGTCTCGAGAGTGATTAATATAAGTTGTAAGAACTTGTTTCACAATCGAGCTAAAATAAATTTGTATAAACTATGGTTCTACCCAGGTCCCCCTTCAAAATTCGAGGCTGGCACTTTTTATGTTTTAAACTTTATTTATTTTACAACGATTGCGAAGCAAGTTTTAACAACTTATATTAATCACTCTCGTTGGCGCGGATGAAAGCGTATATATGATCATTCATGTGGGAGGAAACCGGAGTACCTGGAGAAAACCCACCTGTCCGATCTGGCGACCATCGTACCATCTCACATACTTCCCGGTCCGAGGATCGAACCTGGAACTCATTGGTGAGAAACGTGCCAACCACTGCGCTAATCTGACAGCTGGCACTTTGAAACTGGCTGTTGCATACAATCTGTTTACTCTGTCTAAAAAAACTACAAATTACAAACATTGAAAAAATATCATCATATGTTCATGAGAACGTCTGAAATATTTATAGTAACCATCACCGGACAATAGTTTCTTGTAGATTGAGATACTGCTACCGGGCCTTCCTTCACCAAATGAAACCTATTCAGAAATGACAAAAGAATTTTGTAAATGATAACACCAAGTATATCATCAAATCTTCACATTCAATTCAAAATTCGTATGAGACAGATGAAACATATTTGCGAATGAACCCAGGGCAGTCCCTGCTTCTATCTATGTATTAGAATAATCGTTTAATATATGTTAATGTCTTGTTGTAGCAGACCGTTGTTGATATCTTAATTGATAACCTGAATATCAAGCCATAATAATGTTCAATGTAATTTTACTTCCCAGAGCCAGATAACGGAACTGAAGCAAGCTCAGACGCAGGGAACCACACAGTTGAAATCCATGCTGCTCGACCCTGCCGTCAACATTGTGTTCCAGAGAATGGCTAAAGAAATGGAAGATGCCCAAGAAAAACTAAAACAAACCCAAAACGAACTAAGTGCATGGAAGTTCACACCCGACAGGTGCTTATCTCTCGCTATGGTAACTTTTGTAACTTAGGAACAGCGGCCGCCGGAAATGACTGAAATCTACGGCTTGTCATTTGAAGGGAACCAAATGCGTATGCCAGCCAGACTTTGAACACTGTGTGGCGTAAACCGCGAGCTGACTCTGTCCCGAGTTGCTGGCCAATCACGTCACGGTATTCATGGCAGGCCCATCCCCCTCTATTGAGCCTCGTCGTGCGCTAACTATCAGTACTTTCTCGAGCCGGGGGAAACCATGGTGGTAATCTATAATTGTTGTGATGATGTACCCATTTTCCGCTAAAGAGAACGATTTTTTAACTATGGCTTATGCCATACATGAATCAGCTTTTGAACACATTCATCGCTTGAAATAATTCTTGACTTCATTGACAGATGCCCAAGTACATTAATACATGATTTAATCTTCTGATATTACTTAAAACTGTAGATGATAATGAATTGTATACTGCACTGTCTCGTGACTCTCCGGTCTGACTCATAAATCATGCTTACTACGTTTTATGCCACATAAATGTCCACATGGTCAGACAATTACTAAAACAAACTGCTACATTCGTAAGACAATACCCTGCAGCCGATTGACAGTGGTATTGTGCTGGAGATAGACATTGATTTATGCTCCGCTGGGAAGGAAACAAAAGGGTAATGTATTTATTACTGTAACTTCAACATAGAGTCATTCTTTGGACTCGTTTACTTTTTCTTGTTTTTTTTTTCCATTCATCATATTCTACATGAAATCCAGTGCTGTGGGGGGTTTGGGTGCCGAAATTGACATGTATAACTAACTGTACGAAAATATTCTCATTTATTTGTGTCGCATTGTCAATGTTTTGGGTCTCGTAAAAACTCTTTGACACTGGATTTTCAACGTTGAATTGGTAGCAACTGAGAATCGATAATCTGTAACCTGGGGTTTATACATATCAAAAAACGTCCAGCTACCAGTTATCCATTCTCAATTGATAATTACCAGCCATTCTTGGAGGTTGATGATCATACATTGTTAGCATTAGATCATTATTATAGTGGTACTGCCATTTATAGTTAGTTTTGTATTGAAAGGTAATTGCAATCAGGAGTGTATAGCCGTGTTGTTTAGTTTCCATTTTATGTTTATCTCTAGACTTCAATGTGTTGTTTACATGTCTTTCACATTTTCTTTTTGATAAGAAAAGCAGTCAATTTAAAGAGGACTGTAGTATTGTCCTGGATTATTTACTTTTTTATTTTTTGTAATCCACGTAACTGGAGGGAACTTGGAGTTGGTAGATAAGTTTATATATGAAGTTTCGTATTTAGTCGGACTACAACATTGAAAATAGATGATGATGATTGAGGTTATTTACCCTCGCCGTTGGAGAACCATGTGGGGGCAAATCCCTTGAAAGTACCATAGTAGGAAGCTGAAGAGGAAACTGTCAGAAGGCTGTTTGGAAGTGCGCAGCTCCCATGAAAATGGGACAACAGAAAGAGAATGTAAAACAAGAGAATATAACATGGTAGCAGGACACTGCTTGTTACCTGTTCATGTATGCCGACTTGTTAAGTGAGAACATTCTCCTAGATAAAGCAGGATGTGTAGATCACAAGAAATAACTTTCATCGTACAATTTTATTTCAACTTGAGGAGATCGGCATCTTCACTGAAGTTTGGAGAAATTTGAAGGTGAATCAGGAGGCTGCAAACACCAAACTAAATCTATAAACAGCTAATTATATGTGGAATGTATTGGACATGGTGCCGAGGTCTACAGTTCATACTACTGGTTTTGCTGGATTAGGTCTGTGTAATTATTGTTAACATACCAATCGGGCAGTCGAATGTGAATTGCAAAACTAAATAGTTTATGAAAATCAATTTTACCAATATTTCTCCCCAACAGGTTTAAGAAATTTGTATAACAACGTCATGTTTTTGTATCATACAGTTTCGCGAACTTTTTGATCAGTGAAATTCCAAGATTGATTAATAATAGCTACAAGTCTAGTAGAAATGGAAAGAAATGTGCAAATATTGCACTGATGTGCAACTCCTAGTTGTTTACATGAGGAAGAAAGGGACATCTCGGATGCTAAAATCATATACCTCATATCTCACCAGAAGAGTCGCAATATGACATAAGCATCTGTTTAGCATATATCGGGTGGCAGTACCATAAAAAGGCCAGTTGTTTATTTATGTATTTATTGGAACCTGTGGGTATTGAGATCTTTACTGGACAGAATGGTATGCTTATTTATGTAAGAATAGAGAGGTCGTCAACACTGATCTGATTTGATATATAAAGCATATAAAATGATGTCAGAAACAGATTATTGGTGCCCGTGATGTTCGTTATGCTTGTGCTAGTGAGTTTGAAATTATTTATCATATTGAAAATCAATCTTATTCACAGACTACGACCAATTCACACAAAAATATTTTTTACTGTATTTGCCTTAAATGATTGATAAACCAGCACTGTCATGATTACACCACTTCCGCATGGTACGTACGCTTAGCTTAGCCTGGGACCAGGCATTGATATAATCTGCCATGTCCGTCATATAAATATATTTATTTAACACCCAAACTGTTAATTGAGCCGTATTGAGTTCTTATCATATCTGTGCCTGGGGAAACTCGAGTTGTTTTCCGTGTGATTGTCGATTATCATTAATAGGCCTATTAGCACGTGACTTAGTTAATGACGTGACTTGCATCTATAACGAGTCACGTGACTTAGTTAATGACGTGACTTGCATCGATAACGAGGCACTGCACATGGTCGGATTTGGCATTTTTACCCAAGATTTAAGTGCTATTCATCGTCCATACTTCACTGACGCCGAATCAATCCTTTACCACAGAGATATAAATCCTCATCTCATCGATATAACTTGGAAACATGAAATAATGTTGACAAACTTTGGCGATGAGGCTACGGGCGCATTCGTATGTTTTTGGATGTGATCGTGTATAACTGTACCTGTTCGGTTAATTCCGAAAGGATTCTGTTTCTATTTTTCGCGATCTTGTGGAGAAGAGTTGTCTTTCTACAAATTAACACCCAGGTGTATGCAGGTTTCCCCAGGTTCTGCCAGAATTTAAAAAGTGAAAAATCGATGGACGGAAAACCCAAGCTAATGTGCACTATACTTACATCATTTCGAATCTAGATGTCTAAAAAATCAATTAATTCTCATCGAACTAACAGCCTGGATATTGACTCGCCTGTTGACAAGTGATTTCTTTGACCCCGAGTGTAATGCATCAGTAAGTATTTAAAACAATGGTACATCACTAATAACCAAGCTTATTATACCCCGGCATACAAAGTATATCAAAGAGGTATATAGTTTTCACTTGTCCGTCCGCACCACATTTCCGTTAAATATTTGGGTACCCATTATCTTTGCAGCAATAAGTGGCAACTTGAAAGTTCACATATACTTATCATCAACCATATTTTCATTCTATAGCACACCCATATACAGTCATGCTCAATGTGAAGGGTAAATGTTTTGGAAATTAAAATGGAAAAATATGCGTCGACACTTCATCCACTTGAATTTTATTTACCATCCTTCATATTTTCATACAATACTACACCCATGCTGCACATATTTTCATACAATACTACACCCATGCTGCACATATGTTCATACAATACTACACCCATGCTGCACATATGTTCATACAATACTACACCCATGCTGCACATATGTTCATACAATACTACACCCATGCTGCACATATTTTCATACAATACTACACCCATGCTGCACATATGTTCATACAATACTACACCCATGCTGCACATATTTTCATACAATACTACACCCATGCTGCACATATGTTCATACAATACTACACCCATGCTGCACATATGTTCATACAATACTACACCCATGCTGCACATATGTTCATACAATACTACACCCATGCTGCACATATGTTCATACAATACTACACCCATGCTGCACATATTTTCATACAATACTACACCCATGCTGCACATATGTTCATACAATACTACACCCATGCTGCACATATTTTCATACAATACTACACCCATGCTGCACATATGTTCATACAATACTACACCCATGCTGCACATAGGTTAAATGTCAAATATCTTAGAATTTTATGTCCACCTATTGTTGTTCCTTATATCTTGGTAACCGCTACAGGCTAATTTACCAGCCTTCCATGCCACCCAAATGCTCAAGGTAAAAAGGTCAAATTTTGCGGTAATTTTTTTAGTTTATACAAATTTATTTTAGCTCGATTGCGAAACAAGTTATTTCAACTTATATAAATCACTCTCGAGACCTCATTCCTGATGGAATCCATCGCCACGAGGGAGAGAGAAGAGGCAACATGGAATTTAAATGCCTTGCCTAAGGGCACAATCGTAACGGCTCCAGTGAGGCTCGAACTCAGGACCTGAAGCGAATGCGCATCCACTGCGCTATCACGACTTCCACGTTTGGTAACGTTTTTGTATACCTAATATAGCAGCATTTTAAGCAGGATATTTGATTGTTTCGGTGTATGATCAAATTATATTTCGCCCAATGAACATTGAAATAATTATTATCACGATCACAAATGGCCACAACTGATAATAATAGCGTTCTATGTTCAGAGTGAAACATTAATCCATCATTCATATATGCAAACAAATAGTCTTTCTATTTTATGCTCAAACATGTTTTTGTGATAGAAAACGATGCAGCCACTAGAATGTGGTGTTTAGACTACCATAACAGATGTTCGCGCTGACATTTCACCATGCATCGGCTCGGTATCGCATGCCCAAAGCTGTGAGAAATAAATGTGTTTTTCCACTGCTTTCAACCTATGGAATAACACATTTTATTTCTGTATTTCATTTGAAAGCATAAAATATATAATGGGCATTGAATGTATTGCTTTGATAAGTTGCATACAGGTATATATATGTTGTTCCCTAACAAGTCCCAACTGCATGAATGACATTGAATTTTGGCTAAATAATTTGTGATTTTCATCGAACCAAATCTCAAACATTTATCAATTTTCTAAAACCTTGAATGGCATTACTTTCAAACTTTGCATCCAATGACAAGATCTCAACACCCACAGTAAGTGCCCCTAACCTACCAGTGACCTTGAAGGTAGTCCACCTCTGTTGCCGTATGGCTACGGTCGCTGACTTGTATACCACTGTACCCTATCATCACTGAGTGTCACAGGTTCAAGCCCCGCTCAGACCGTGTTTTATATGAAAAAGTTTGCTGTTTCTTACAGAGGTTGGTACACCAAGTACTTCCTGATCACTGGAGCCTGCCCAGGAAAGATGTTGGGTAAACTGCCCGGCGCTGATATGAGCCACCGGTGGTGACGTTCATTAAACTTAAATAAAACCACACAAAAATGTTGTTTGGGTGAACTGTCACCTATGCGGTCAATCACTCGTTGTGCGACACCCTTGGGGTGATGACCTTGTGTTATCGGTGAAAGGTGAAACCAAAATGTTTCATTCGTGTTGGAACAGTACAATTTATATTGTTTATTACCTGCGTGATTGTCCATCCTTCATTGCTACAATAAGTAAATTGACTCCCTGTATCAATTGTATGCAGTAATTTCAGCTTGAATGTTTTTCTCTATGTTGTGCAGTATAGATTACAGGTTTAACCCAGGGTTCCCACAGACCTTGAAAACTCCTTGAATTTGTGTTAGGTCCTTGAAAACTCCTTGAATTTGGTATTGGTGGTTTTTGTCCTTAAAAAATCCTGGGAAAAACTCCTTAAATTACCATAGCGTGTGCTTGAATCGCATGCAAGTTTTGAAATGTTGCTAAAATATTTTATTATTAATAAAATTCACCAATTTCGGCCGGGTGATGGGCAAAAAATGCGTCCGTCCCGAGTTAATTATTAGGTGTGGCCTCAAAAGATAGCGGCTGCACTTTGCGGTGTTTTCACCTCTTTGTGCTATTAAGGCAAACCGGAAACAACAACAGTACATTTGGAACTGTTCGGATTTCTACGTTATACGCTATGTACAGAAGGAACCCATGCGAGACAAACCATTGTTAAGTTGTGTATTCGCGTCAGTAGGCACAATGAATAAAGCCACGGGTCAATGCGTGTATAATGCTAATTGGGAATGCGACCCCACGTTCCGAGACTGGGTGAAACTTATTAAAACTGACAAAAGGAAGGCCTTATGTTCGTATTGTGATAAAATAATTTCCATATGTCTGAAGCACAATCCCGAATTTAACGAGTCCTTGAAAAACGATGAAATGTCCTTGAAAAGTCCTTGAATTTCAGTCTCAACAGTCTGTGGGAACCCTGTAACCTCTATGTTGTGCAGTATAGATTACAGGTTTAACTTCTATGTTGTGCCGTATAGATTACAGGTTTAACTTCTATGTTGTGCATTATAGATTACCGGTTTAACTTCTATGTTGTGCAGTATAGATTACCGGTTTAACTTCTATGTTGTGCAGTATAGATTACCGGTTTAATCTCTATGTTGTGCAGTATAGATTACCGGTTTAATCTCTATGTTGTGCAGTATAGATTACCGGTTTAATCTCTATGTTGTGCAGTATAGATTACCGGTTTAATCTCTATGTTGTGCAGTATAGATTACAGGTTTAACCTCTATGTTGTGCAGTATAGATTACAGGTTTAACCTCTATGTTGTGCAGTATAGATTACCGGTTTAATCTCTGTTGTGCAGTACAGATTACAGGTTTAACTTCTTGCACCTCCTGATTGCAATTACTACCTCAGTATGTCTCGTAGATTTTCTTGTGTAAATGAGACAAAAATGTTACATTTGTTTGTGGAATCATTATTTCTGTAAGCAAATCACCTGACTCCCATGTAAGCAACGTTTCTAGCTGATATATTCCAGTGTAGCAATTCCAGGAATGCTTTCATATTGCTTGTGTTTCACCTGAAAACATATTAATTAAACTGTTGGGTCGTAAAAGAATTTGACATTGTATCCATGTTATATTTGCAACAATTCCTACAGTTGTTAGTGGAGATTTCTTATATAATAGCAAATCACCTGTGCATGACAACCAAGATTATGAAAATCTGCATGTGATATCTTTACAAATGCATGGTATTGTATGCTCTTGTATCCAGGTTTTCAAATCCTTGGAAAGCTTTAGTTAGTAGCTATTAGGACATGATACTTTATTGTACCTAATGTCCGATACGTTTGTTGCTAATCACAATACGTCGGAAACTTCTGCAATTCTGAGCAGCAGTTTTGTCGATTTAGTAAACTCAATCTTTACCGTAACATTTTCGCAGCTCTAGCCCGAAAGACTACTGCATTACCAAATGTCTAAAGACTACACTTAGCCCCAGGCTTAATGTTGTAAGAGCTAAAATAAATTTGTATAAATTAATGAAAAAGACTGTAAACTGTTGCAAATATTACATGGTTTCCAGAATAAATATACCGCCCAACTTGTGCTATAGACCACCTGTCTGTGCTATAGACCACCTGTCTGTGCTATAGACCACCTGTCTGTGCTATAGACCACCTGTCTGTAAATATACAGTCCAACCTCAAACCACCCTGTGCTATAGACCACCTACCTGTGCTATAGACCACCTACCTGTGCTATAGACCACCTGTCTGTAAATATACAGTCCAACCTGTGCTATAGACCACCTGTCTGTGCTATAGACCACCTGTCTGTAATTATACAGTCCAACCTGTGCTATAGACCACCTACCTGTGCTATAGACCACCTACCTGTGCTATAGACCACCTGTCTGTAAATATACAGTCCAACCTGTGCTATAGACCACCTGTCTGTGCTATAGACCACCTGTCTGTAATTATACAGTCCAACCTGTGCTATAGACCACCTACCTGTGCTATAGACCACCTACCTGTGCTATAGACCACCTGTCTGTAAATATACAGTCCAACCTATGCTATAGACCACCTACCTGTGCTATAGACCACCTGTCTGTAAATATACAGTCCAACCTATGCTATAGACCACCTGTCTGTGCTATAGACCACCTGTCTGTAATTATACAGTCCAACTTGTGCTATAGACCACCTGTCTGTGCTATAGACCACCTGTCTGTAAATATACAGTCCAACCTATGCTATAGACCACCTACCTGTGCTATAGACCACCTGTCTGTAATTATACAGTCCAACTTGTGCTATAGACCACCTGTCTGTGCTATAGACCACCTGTCTGTAAATATACAGTCCAACCTATGCTATTGACCACCTGTCTGTAATTATACAGTCCAACCTATGCTATAGACCACCTACCTGTGCTATAGACCACCTACCTGTGCTATAGACCACCTGTCTGTAATTATACAGTCCAACCTATGCTATAGACCACCTGTCTGTAAATATACAGTCCAACCTATGCTATAGACCACCTGTCTGTGCTATAGACCACCTGTCTGTGCTATAGACCACCTGTCTGTAAATATACAGTCCAACCTATGCTATAGACCACCTGTCTAATTATACAGTCCAACCTATGCTATAGATCACCTGTCTGTGCTATAGACCACCTGTCTGTAATTATACAGTCCAACCTGTGCTATAAACCACCTGTCTGTAAATCTGCCATATTAATGTTGCATCAAACCATTAGCCGTGCATTTTAACCTCGAAATAGAGCCCATATTTTGTCGACTGTAAGTGGCCTTTATAGACATGTTTGACTGTATATAATTCCGTTGGGGAATTTATGAAAGCAGTGCCCCGTGTGATTCAGTGCCCTGTGTGATTCAGTGCCCTGTGTTTCTGTGGTGACTTGTGTAAATGCTGTGCTCGTGTAGGGTTGCATAGGGCAACTAACAGTGTGTGGACAAGCAATCCCTGCAGATGCAAGCGTTATGGTTGCATGTGTCTTATTTAAATGAAATGTGAAGCCTAAATTTTCAGTTTCAGAAGTGATTTCTATGATGCTGATAATATGACAATTGCTGTTTCTATCTCCAGTATGCTACCAGTTACTGGGTTACTGTATGTATCTCCAGTATGCTACCAGGTGCTGGGTTACTGTAGGTATCTCCGGTATTCTACCAGTTACATTGTTTTTTGTAGGTATCTCCAGTATGCTACCAGGTGCTGGGTTACTGTAGGTATCTCCAGTATGCTACCAGTTACTGGGTTACTGTAGGTATCTCCAGTATGCTACCAGGTGCTGGGTTACTGTAGGTATCTCCAGTATGCTACCAGTTACTGGGTTACTGTAGGTATCTCCAGTATGCTACCAGGTGCTGGGTTAATGTAGGTATCTCCAGTATGCTACCAGGTGCTGTAGATATCCGGTATGCTACCTGGTACATCAGATACTCTAGGTATCTCCAGTTACACCAGGTGCTATTGTAGATATCTCCAGTATGTTACCAGTTACATCAGATGCTGTAGGTATCTCCAGTATGTTACCAGTGACATCAGATGCTGTAGATATCTCCAGTATGTTACCAGTGACATCAGATGCTGTAGATATCTCCAGTATGTTACCAGTGACATCAGATGCTGTAGATATCTCCAGTATGTTACCAGTGACATCAGATGCTGTAGCTATCTCCAGTATGTTACCAGTGACATCAGATGCTGTAGATACTGCCAGTATGTTACCAGTGACATCAGATGCTGTAGCTATCTCCAGTATGTTACCAGTGACATCAGATGCTGTAGATACTGCCAGTATGTTACCAGTGACATCAGATGCTGTATATACTGCCAGTATGTTACCAGTGACATCAGATGCTGTAGCTATCTCCAGTATGTTACCAGTGACACCATATGCTGTAGATATCTCCAGTATGTTACCAGTGACATCAGATGCTGTAGGTATATCCAGTATGTTATCAGTGACATCAGATGCTGTAGATATCTCCAGTATGTTACCAGTGACATCAGATGCTGTAGGTATCTCCAGTATGTTACCAGTGACATCAGATGCTGTAGCTATCTCCAGTATGTTACCAGTGACATCAGCTACTGTAGATACCGCCAGTATGTTACCAGTGACACCAGATGCTGTAGATATCTCCAGTATGTTACCAGTGACATCAGATGCTGTAGGTCTCTCCAGTATGTTACCAGTTACACTAGATGCTGTAGATACTCCAGTATGTTACCAGTGACATCAGATGCTGTAGCTATCTCCAGTATGTTACCAGTGACATCAGATGCTGTAGATATCTCCAGTATGTTACCAGTTACATCAGATGCTGTAGATATCTCCAGTATGTTACCAGTGACATCAGATGATGTAGGTATCTCCATTATGTTACCAGTGACATCAGATGCTGTAGGTATCTCCAGTATGTTACCAGTGACATCAGATGCTGTAGCTATCTCCAGTATGTTATCAGTGACCATCAGATGCTGTAGGTATCTCCAGTATGTTACCAGTGACACCAGATGCTGTAGATATCTCCAGTATGCTACCAGTTACTGGGTTACTGTATGTATCTCCAGTATGCTACCAGGTGCTGGGTTACTGTAGGTATCTCCGGTATTCTACCAGTTACATTGTTTTTTGTAAGTATCTCCAGTATGCTACCAGGTGCTGGGTTACTGTAGGTATCTCCAGTATGCTACCAGTTACTGGGTTACTGTAGGTATCTCCAGTATGCTACCAGGTGCTGGGTTAATGTAGGTATCTCCAGTATGCTACCAGGTGCTGTAGATATCCGGTATGCTACCTGGTACATCAGATACTCTAGGTATCTCCAGTTACACCAGGTGCTATTGTAGATATCTCCAGTATGTTACCAGTTACATCAGATGCTGTAGGTATCTCCAGTATGTTACCAGTGACATCAGATGCTGTAGATATCTCCAGTATGTTACCAGTGACATCAGATGCTGTAGATATCTCCAGTATGTTACCAGTGACATCAGATGCTGTAGATTACTCCAGTATGTTACCAGTGACATCAGATGCTGTAGCTATCTCCAGTATGTTACCAGTGACATCAGATGTTGTAGATACTGCCAGTATGTTACCAGTGACATCAGATGCTGTAGCTATCTCCAGTATGTTACCAGTGACATCAGATGCTGTAGATACTGCCAGTATGTTACCAGTGACATCAGATGCTGTATATACTGCCAGTATGTTACCAGTGACATCAGATGCTGTAGGTATCTCCAGTATGTTACCAGGTGCTGGGTTAATGTAGGTATCTCCAGTATGCTACCAGTTACTGGGTTACTGTAGGTATCTCCAGTATGCTACCAGGTGCTGGGTTAATGTAGGTATCTCCAGTATGCTACCAGGTGCTGTAGATATCCGGTATGCTACCTGGTACATCAGATACTCTAGGTATCTCCAGTTACACCAGGTGCTATTGTAGATATCTCCAGTATGTTACCAGTTACATCAGATGCTGTAGGTATCTCCAGTATGTTACCAGTGACATCAGATGCTGTAGATATCTCCAGTATGTTACCAGTGACATCAGATGCTGTAGATTACTCCAGTATGTTACCAGTGACATCAGATGCTGTAGCTATCTCCAGTATGTTACCAGTGACATCAGATGTTGTAGATACTGCCAGTATGTTACCAGTGACATCAGATGCTGTAGCTATCTCCAGTATGTTACCAGTGACATCAGATGCTGTAGATACTGCCAGTATGTTACCAGTGACATCAGATGCTGTATATACTGCCAGTATGTTACCAGTGACATCAGATGCTGTAGGTATCTCCAGTATGTTACCAGTGACATCAGATGCTGTAGGTATATCCAGTATGTTATCAGTGACATCAGATGCTGTAGATATCTCCAGTATGTTACCAGTGACATCAGATGCTGTAGCTATCTCGAGTATGTTACCAGTGACATCAGCTACTGTAGATACCGCCAGTATGTTACCAGTGACACCAGATGCTGTAGATATCTCCAGTATGTTACCAGTGACATCAGATGCTGTAGGTCTCTCCAGTATGTTACCAGTTACACTAGATGCTGTAGATATCTCCAGTATGTTACCAGTGACATCAGATGCTGTAGCTATCTCCAGTATGTTACCAGTGACATCAGATGCTGTAGATATCTCCAGTATGTTACCAGTTACATCAGATGCTGTAGATATCTCCAGTATGTTACCAGTGACATCAGATGATGTAGGTATCTCCATTATGTTACCAGTGACATCAGATGCTGTAGGTATCTCCAGTATGTTACCAGTGACATCAGATGCTGTAGGTATCTCCAGTATGTTACCAGTGACACCAGATGCTGTAGATATCTCCAGTATGCTACTAGTTACTGGGTTACTATATGTATCTCCAGTATGCTACCAGGTGCTGGGTTACTGTAGGTATCTCCGGTATTCTACCAGTTACATTGTTTTTTGTAGGTATCTCCAGTATGCTACCAGGTGCTGGGTTACTGTAGGTATCTCCAGTATGCTACCAGTTACTGGGTTACTGTAGGTATCTCCAGTATGCTACCAGGTGCTGGGTTAATGTAGGTATCTCCAGTATGCTACCAGGTGCTGTAGATATCCGGTATGCTACCTGGTACATCAGATACTCTAGGTATCTCCAGTTACACCAGGTGCTATTGTAGATATCTCCAGTATGTTACCAGTTACATCAGATGCTGTAGGTATCTCCAGTATGTTACCAGTGACATCAGATGCTGTAGATATCTCCAGTATGTTACCAGTGACATCAGATGCTGTAGATATCTCCAGTATGTTACCAGTGACATCAGATGCTGTAGATATCTCCAGTATGTTACCAGTGACATCAGATGCTGTAGCTATCTCCAGTATGTTACCAGTGACATCAGATGTTGTAGATACTGCCAGTATGTTACCAGTGACATCAGATGCTGTAGCTATCTCCAGTATGTTACCAGTGACATCAGATGCTGTAGATACTGCCAGTATGTTACCAGTGACATCAGATGCTGTATATACTGCCAGTATGTTACCAGTGACATCAGATGCTGTAGGTATCTCCAGTATGTTACCAGTGACACCATATGCTGTAGATATCTCCAGTATGTTACCAGTGACATCAGATGTTGTAGGTCTCTCCAGTATGTTACCAGTGACACCAGATGCTGTAGATATCTCCAGTATGTTACCAGTGACATCAGATGCTGTAGCTATCTCCAGTATGTTACCAGTGACATCAGATGCTGTAGATATCTCCAGTATGTTACCAGTTACATCAGATGCTGTAGATATCTCCAGTATGTTACCAGTGACATCAGATGCTGTAGGTATCTCCAGTATGTTACCAGTGACATCAGATGCTGTAGGTATCTCCAGTATGTTACCAGTGACATCAGATGCTGTAGCTATCTCCAGTATGTTACCAGTGACATCAGATGCTGTAGGTATCTCCAGTATGTTACCAGTGACATCAGATGCTGTAGGTATCTCCAGTATGTTACCAGTGACATCAGATAATGTAGGTGTCTTCAGTTACACTAGGTGCTATTGTAGATATCTCCAGTATGTTACCAGTTACATCAGATGCTGTTTGTATCTCAAGTAGGCTACCAGGTACTGTATGCATCTCCGGTATGCTACCATGTGCTGTATGCATCTCCGGTATACTACCAGGTGCTGTATGCATCTCCGGTATGCTACCATGTGCTGTATGCATCTCTGGTATACTACCAGGTGCTGTATGTATCTCCGGTATACTACCAGGTGCTGTGTGCATCTCTGGTATGCTACCATGTGCTGTATGTATCTCCGGTATACTACCAGGTGCTGTATGTATCTCCGGTATACTACCAGGTGCTGTGTGTATCTCCGGTATACTACCAGGTGCTGTATGTATCTCCGGTATACTACCAGGTGCTGTATGTATCTCCGGTATACTACCAGGTGCTGTATGTATCTCCGGTATACTACCAGGTGCTGTATGTATCTCCGGTATACTACCAGGTGCTGTATGTATCTCCGGTATACTACCAGGTGCTGTATGTATCTCCGGTATACTACCAGGTGCTGTATGTATCTCCGGTATACTACCAGGTGCTGTATGTATCTCCGGTATACTACCAGGTGCTGTATGTATCTCCGGTATACTACCAGGTGCTGTATGTATCTCCGGTATACTACCAGGTGCTGTATGTATCTCCGGTATACTACCATGTGCTGTATGTATCTCCGGTATACTACCAGGTGCTGTATGTATCTCCGGTATACTACCAGGTGCTGTATGTATCTCCGGTATACTACCAGGTGCTGTATGTAACTCCGGTATACTACCATGTGCTGTATGTATCTCCGGTATACTACCAGGTGCTGTATGTATCTCCGGTATACTACCAGGTGCTGTATGTATCTCCGGTATACTACCAGGTGCTGTATGTGTCTCCGGTATGCTACCAGTTACATCAGATGCTGTAGGTATCTCAAGTAGGCTACCAGGTGCTGTATGTATCTCAGGTATACCAGGTGCTGTATCTCCGGTATGCTACCAGATGCTGTTTGTATATTCTGTATGCTACCAGGGGCTGTTAGGAACTGAGAATTTAAAAAAAAAAACTGCACATATTTATAACGGTAACAAAAATGAATATGAAGATATACACAGGTTGTCTGAAGTGTGTTTCTCTATGCTTTTCTATATTTTGTTCTAGAATGGGTTGGTGGGTAATCCTCCTTTTTGCTACAACGAAAGAATTTTATGAGCATATGAAATTGAATCATCTGGATTACTACAGCAGTCTAGTGTTGCTTGGATGGGAGTCAGTGCTACTGATGGTTGACAAACAAAGAGAGTTGTCAACACATTTGTTCATAATGTGTGGATCACTGCCTGTATTTTCAGTCAAACGGGGAAGCGATTGATGGCGAGGTGTCAGATGTTACTGCAGGAGAATGAGGAACTGGGTAAGACTATTGCCTCGGGCAAGACAGCTAAGCTGGAGGGAGAAATAGCACTGCAGAAAACTCTTGTCACCGAAATGAAAAACAACCAATCGGGTATGCATGTGTTAATTATTTTTATACAAGCTATTCAATGTATAAGAAAGGGCTAATGCACATTTGCCGTTTGTGCCACACGTTGCCTGTAAGCTTTTAGCTCTCAAATTACACACTAAAAATAATGAGGTTTGATACATGAACTGTATTTGTACTACTAGTGTTAATTGGATGTAACTTCACACGTGTTTTGGCTTGTAAATGGACGATTTGAAAGCTACCATACTCCCAAATTCATGTGTGTGTTATCAGTTAATTTGTGTTCTATCTGCCCTTTTTAGAGCTACCCAAGTTCATGGGCAACTATATTTACCTGTGGTACATCGGCGGCCGGCTCTTCAGAGCTACCAAAGGTCATGGCTGACCAAATTGAATGTTACTTCTAGCACCATCTTCTAAAAGCTACCAAACTATACAGGTGTCCTATAACCATATCAGTTTCTCAAAGTTGGTTTAAACAGTATTTATTGCAAGACATAAATCACATATAACATATAACATACATAATGCAAAGGATCACGTAGGAAGCTCAAACTCCAAGTAAACTGTAAATTTATCTATCTTTCTGGAAACTAATGGATGCGCATTAACTTAAAATCTATCGATGTCTTCTCAGTTCCTGGTTGACCAAGTTACTGTTAATTCTATCAGGCATCTTCTCAAAACTGCCCTTACCCGAGTTTGTTGTTGACTTGAGCTAACTGTTGATTATACCCCCAGGTAACAAAGTATTATTAGTGCGTTATAGCAGTCGTGCATGTCCGTTTGTTTCTTGTCGGGTCCATTATCTTCTAAATGCCTTCTAGTATTTTCATTTGACTAGTATCCAATACACATCTCGTTGAGACGACATGCAGAACCCATGTTCCAACCAACTTCATCTTTAGTAACAACCACACTCCGAGTATCCATATCTCTTCAACCGCTTAAGTAATATTTTTAATAACTTGTCTCAACTGTTGACTATATTTAGATGGTGTGCAGAGCGAAGTTTCCAGAAATGTCGCACTTGGAACTTCAGTAATCAAATGGCTATTTTTCAAAACATTTTGTGTCTGGTCCATATCCTCTAAACAAACGAATGTATATCCATTATACTACCATCACTTGTTCACCTCGTCAAGACGACGTATATTTCCAAGGTTTCACCTTCTAAGCCTGTGGTATTCTTAATGAACAGCTTTCATTATTACACAACATCGGTACACATCAATTCTCTATAATAACTTTTATCATTTCCAAACCATCGCAATGTGTCGCATTTTATCATTCCTATATAGTGGTGCACCGACATACCGGTATATTGTATCGTTACATCTGGTGAATACATACCGCAAGACGGTTGTCGCGTATTGCGATATGTTCGTCTTATTTTCTGTCAACAGTTTCGTCGTAATGTAGGCTTCCAAACTGCTTCGAAACTCGTCAAAATCATTCATACCTCACGAAACAGTATAATCCTCTAATCATCGCAAATTACAATATTCAAATTCAGCCAAGATGCCATACAATCTTGTTGACATGTATTCAAACGTTCATAGTTATACATAACTCATTCAGCCCTGAAACATTATCTCCAGTCAGGCCCTGCAGGTATCTGATAAGCTATCTCCTATCCACTGCATTGAAATATCGGTACTGATTCCTTGGGAATATATTTAATAAAATAATAAATATTTATCAGTAAGCCTGAAATTTGACACATTGCATGCCAAATAAATTAGCTACATTTTGGTATAAATTTCATAAATCCATCCTCAAACATGATTCGCAATGTGTTCTATGGTTGGGTATTGCACCTCCAAACTGTACCCCGGAATATTGCAATGCGCAAATTTGTACAATTCGTACCATGGTATACCACCCAGTAATATAATAGTATTAATCAACCAATATACCGGTAACAAGAACTAGAGAATAGCACTCGCAAAGATGCAAACCAGGTTTTCACACTGGCAGGGATCAGTTTAGAGGGCGATGGGGGCGAAATTGTCGCCCTAGGGAGATACACTGGCCCATTATAAAGCACTCCTTCTATTCAAATGTTGTATTTAATGGTTGTACTGTGCATTTTAACCGTATTTTGCAGAAGTATATTAAAGAACACCATTTAAGGAAGCGATCACGCGCTTTCTCACTTCTCCCAAAAATTCTGACCTAGAATGAACCCTGCACTGGAATGTGACACAAGAACAAATGCTTCATTTCACCTTTGCTATAGAAGTCAATAAGAGTAGTCACTTAGATGACCGCCAGGACTACACTCCTTGACTGATTCCTCCCAAAATCGATTCACTTTGTAGTTATATTGCCACCGAGTTGCTGCATCAAAATCGATCAGCTTTTTTAATTATCATGCACACAAAGAAGACGCCAACCACCAGGGTTCAATTTTGGAAGTGTGCTTTTCACATGCATAATTGTTCCTTAACTTACATATTCTTGTTTACAGTAGGTACCATCACCACTTACAAATGAGTCATAATGTTCAAGTACCATTAATGGTACAAAACCTTCATATCTGTAAAATTGGATTATATAATGACTGCTGTATCTATTAATTCTTTGATCACATTCTTGGTTAAAAAGTAATTTTGTGGCTGTTTTTGCAGATTTTCCACCAGAAGTTGACATCGCTCATCCAATTTCATTAATCGAATGGAATATTGTTCCGAAGTTAGCACCGGAATAGAGAAAAATTGGTCCCGTTATACCGGTATATTAATTTGAACTGCGGTATTCCATATTGCTCTAATTACACCGGTAATTACGGTATACCGCACCACCCCTAGGATTGACCATATCGTTGCACCCCTATTCCTGTATCAGCATAAATCTACCCTGATTCTTGGATGACCATAACTGTTAATTGTAGTTATATATATTTGTGGTTTTTCACAACTACTGAAGTTCATAGTGACTGAATACTGTTTAAAACTATCGGCTGTTTTTCAGAGCTTGATGAATTTCTGGGTGATCTGGAAGAGGATGTGGAAGGAATGCAGACGATGATCTACGTACTACAGCAGCAACTACGCGAGTCCAAGGAACAAATCTCGGCCCTCGAGGATGAGAACTCTCGCCTCCGGTCAGGTGATATGTCATACAGGGCAAAGACAATACCGAAAAAACCTGATAAGATAGAAAGACCAATCAAAGCAGAGAGTGCCAATCAAAATGCTTACACGGCAAGCAAGAGTGAGCCGGTCTACAATGCCATGGAAACGGGATATTATCCGGAGAAGACAGATAGTGATCTGGAGGCTGAGTATAGTTACGAAGGTTTGTATGAAAACGATGATAAGTATCAGGAAGAATTGGAGCGTCAGCAGTCTATTGAGACTGGGCAATACGGGTACGAGGAGAATGCTTACAAAAACTACGATGAAGAATATGATTCACAAGATTATAAAAGTTCCTATATGGAATCGGAGCAAGAGGCAATGGAAACAGACGATACTCATAATGATGTTACACCGCAAAGGACTAGACCGTCGGAAGTTGAAAATAATACAAATCATCCCGAGAGTGGGTCCATATCACATGATACTAGACAAGACCTCACAAATTCATCAGTCCAAAATACATCCCATAATAGTTCACCAAAATCTTCAGACACTGCTAAGCATCGGGTAGAAGTTAAAGACGCATCAGACCCCCAGCATAAGGTAAATATTACAGAGACCAACTTGAACGATGTAGAAAACAGCAAAACAGAAGCTTTACGGACAGAAACTTGCGGGAGAGAAAGTAAAACAGACAGAGAGAGATCTCCAGAGAAAACTAGAATTCCCAGTCCAAAGCCAACAAAAGTTGGTCGAAATAAAAAAGCTGCTTCAAAATCCAAGAGTGCAGGGATTGAAGGCAATCATAATTCAGAGACAACAAATGGCAGCCCACCTAAAGACCACAGTCCAAATAGTAATCATACAAAGCAGTTGACAGTTGATGTTAAAGAACGGACAGACGTTTTACACTCACAAAGTAGGTCACCGAATGATAAAAGTCCTGGCTCGGCTAGTGGGGTCAAGGAAAGGGAGCCTGTGCTGCAGAAGTTTTTAAATGGGGTCACTTCGACGGTGGATGATATTGAAGATTTATAATGTTCTTGTTTTTATCAAGCTTAGCAAGTAATTAGTTGTTACCTAGATGCACTTAAACTGTAATGCAAATACTGTTTTATTGCATCGATGTGGCAGTGTGTTTAATTGTACACATTCAGCTGTTGTATGTTGGAGTGGTGATCATAGGCAAGTGAAACATGTATGTGCAGCTTGTCTCCTAATGTGTAGCTTTTGTTGAATACTAATAGGTTATGAGGAGTACCGGGGTATACATTAACTACTATAGGTGCAAATTAATGGGCAACAGGTGGTTTGCTAATTAGTTGTCCTGGTGCCATTTGGGATTTACCTTGTATAGAATCATAGTATTATCCCCTGCCGCATAGCGAGCGCGATGTAGAATGATCTCAGTCCATGTGTTTGTCTGTCCGTCTATGTTTCCCTCCCACACTAATATGTGTGCAATTTTCAACTGACTTGGCACAAATGTTTATCATATGGAGACCATAATGCAGACTTCAGCCATGAATTACTCTGGTCAAGGTCAAACTGGGTTTAAATAGCTATTTTTAGTGTCCGCTTTATAACTCTTGCACCACCAGTGGAATTTTTAAATTACTTCATGCCAGTATTAACCATATCACGGTGATCGTATTTTTTTAAAATTTAATGTTGCTACTAGTTGCCCATTTGAGTGACGTGCAGGTTTCGTAACAACACCTTCCTGGGCAGGCTCCGGCGGTTAACCAGTACTTGGTGCACCAACCTCTGTAAGAAACCGCCAACTTTTTTCATATAAAGAGACACGGTCAGAGAAGGGATTTAAACTATTGACCATCAATGTTGATAAGTTACAGTGGTATACAAGTCGGCGATAACCATAACCACTCGATCCTGGAGTTGGACAAGGTGATATTAAGACAGGGTCACAAGTTATATACCAACTGACAAGGTTTGCAATAAATAGATCATATTAGCAATAGTTAAGATTGTATATTTAGATATTACAAAATTATCTCCCTTCTGCATATGACTATGTACAGTATTATGGTAGTGTTTCTCACAATCCTCTTGTTTTAATTTAATAGAGTGGCAGGGGATTGGTAAGTCGTCAAACTGTCCTCTTCTAATTTAATAAAGCGACAGGATATGGTTGTCTCTCAGACTGTCCTTGTTCTAAATTAATAAAATGGCAGGGGAATAGCCGTCTCTCAGGCTTTCCTTGTTCTAAATTAATAAGATGGCAGGGGGAATAGCTGTCTCTCTGACTGTCCTTGTTCTAAATTAATAAGATGGCAGGGGGAATAGCTGTCTCTCCGGCTGTCCATGTTCTAAATTAATAAGATGGCAGGGGGAATAGCTGACTGTCCTTGTTCTAAATTAATAAGATGGCAGGGGGAATAGCTGACTGTCCTTGTTCTAAATTAATAAGATGGCAGGGGGAATAGCTGTCTCTCTGACTGTCCTTGTTCTAAATTAATAAGATGGCAGGGGGAATAGCTGTCTCTCCGACTGTCCTTGTTCTAAATTAATAAGATGGCAGGGGGAATAGCTGTCTCTCTGACTGTCCTTGTTCTAAATTAATAAGATGGCAGGGGGAATAGCTGACTGTCCTTGTTCTAAATTAATAAGATGGCAGGGGGAATAGCTGTCTCTCTGACTGTCCTTGTTCTAAATTAATAAGATGGCAGGGGGAATAGCTGTCTCTCCGACTGTCCTTGTTCTAAATTAATAAGATGGCAGGGGGAATAGCTGTCTCCGGCTGTCCATGTTCTAAATTAATAAGATGGCAGGGGGAATAGCTGTCTCTCTGACTGTCCTTGTTCTAAATTAATAAGATGGCATGGGGAATAGCTGTCTCTCTGACTGTCCTTGTTCTAAATTAATAAGATGGCAGGGGGAATAGCTGTCTCTCCGGCTGTCCATGTTTTAAATTAATAAGATGGCAGGGGGAATAGCTGTCTCTCCGGCTGTCCATGTCGGAGAATGTTGCTGTGTGCACATGTATTTCTATTGGTGAACTTTTCAGCATTGATTAATGTTTGAAGCATAGTATTATTGCTAGTTAATATCAAAAAAATTTTTTTTTATTATTTAAGTTTATTTAACGTCGCTACCGGTTTCCCATTTG
Source organism: Archivesica marissinica (assembly GCA_014843695.1). Classification (NCBI taxonomy): domain Eukaryota; kingdom Metazoa; phylum Mollusca; class Bivalvia; order Venerida; family Vesicomyidae; genus Archivesica; species Archivesica marissinica. The sequence goes on from CM026387.1 coordinate 48,883,007, forward strand.
AGCGACGGGCAGTTTACCTAACAACACCTTTCCTGGGTAGGCTCCAGTGGTTAGCCAGTACTTGGTGCACCAACCTCCGTAAGAAACTGCCAACTTTTTCATATAAATGAAACGCGGTCTGAGCGGGGCTCGAACCCGTGACCATCAGAGATGATAGGTTGCAGTGGTATACAAGTCAGCGACCTTAACCACTCGACCACAGAGGCGGTTTTATCCAAAATACCATATAGTTTTTTATTTTATGCATATAGTGCTACAGTTGGCAAAATGGTTTTTATGCCTTTAGCTTATAGGCTGAGAAGTGTTTATCTAGTTTAGATACATGTAAAAGACTTGTATTAGAGTGGTTGAAAACATGAACAGTCTTTAGTGCCGATGGAATCACAGCAGCATTGGTATTGTAGACGTGCTCGATTCATTCTAGTTTGAACAGAATACCAGGCATTTGTGATCGTATATTATATGTTTACCTGTAAATGTTCGTTTTATTTCTGTGTGCCGGTTAATATTGCACAGGTTTATTAATGTGTTACTTACTTGGAAGTTTTATTATTATTGCAAGCGATAGTAGTTTTCAACTTTGCTGGTATCTATTAAGGATGCCACTTTCACAGAATTTTGTAAGCCGTACATGATGCCTAATGCACAACGCAGCTCTGTCTTACACATTGTTCAAAGTATGCATTGTGCAGGGGAAGTAATCTTTCAGCAAGAAAATGTATCCTCCATTGCTTAGTACTTGATCTGGGAAATCCCAAGAAGCAGATTCTATAGAGTGAATTCAATAAGTTATTAGCTTTCATCACAATTGAGCTCAAATAAATGAGTACAGTAAAAACCGTCTATGCGACCACCCCGATTTCGAGACCACCTCGCTATTGCGAACGATTTTTTTCAGAATGGAATATTTCACTATACATGTCAATGGTCGTTGACCCCGATAACCAGACCACCCCGTTATTCCGTAATACGACCAGTTAATTCAGACAAATGACATTAATCCTATGCCAATTGAACCCCTAATACGACCGCGGGTCGATTTTCTCACTTTCATTGACATGATAACACATTTGTAATTATGTCCCAGTTTTACGACAATTAAGCAACCACTTTATGGTATCGGTCAAGGTTAAGTGAGATAAACACAGAAGTGTTGATTGTAAATGATTGGTTTTGATTGCTTTTAATCTTTTGTATATTGTCTGGAGTACAAACTGTTGCTAAAGTCCAAGATGAGATCGAGAAACAATCCGTGAATATGAAGTGTTTAAATAAGCAGTCAACCCTTGAATGTTTTTTTGATTAATGAATGATTGATGATGATATGTACTTTTCAAGGAAACTACTGTGCTGATATACATCACAATATAATTAATGAAAACAAGAAAATAAATTTTGAAAATAAATGGATTAACTCAGTTACATTGTACTTTATTTTATTATTAATTAATTAATTGTGATATACAGTTGTATATGAATGGATTTCAGAAGTACAATCCTAAACCATAGAAACAACCAACTCTTCTGTAATTAAAACAGAAAAACCAAGAATAAACCCAAAGAAATTATCATGTGTGAAAGTACATGTAGTAAAATTATCATAATTTGGTCAAACTCGATAAAGAGACCACCCCGCTAATAAGACCACTTTTTGGATGTCCCATAGGTGGTCTTATTATAGGGGTTTTACTGTACATAATTATATGAACTAAAATAAAGGCTGCAGAAAACACAAATAACTTGGAGAATATAGAGAAATAGCAAACTGTATACCATATGTTGACAATAATTATATCGTAGGTTATTTTTTAGAACATCTTTGTGCATATGGAGAGGGTAATTATTGTGCATGAACATGTTCATGATTGTTTTGTCTCGTTGATTACGGTTGTGCATACGATTACTTAATTAGGAAACCTGTATTGCCATTACACAACACGGCTCCGTTTGTACATGTGTAAACGTGGATGCCCCAGTATCTATATCCACTATGTAATACTGTAAGGTAGTATATTACATCTACTTCATGAGTAATATACGGTCCTGTGAGGTTACAGCAATGTATCTGTTGTTCATGAGCATTTTCAAACCTCTTTTCCTCAGTAATCATTGGGTCTATAGGAATTACTTAATTGTTAAAATCACATTTATTATATAATCCAAGATGGCCACTGTCTAAAAATAGCACAAATTCTTAAAAACATATCACAAACTGCCAGCAAATCGTGGTAGGAATGATGAAAAATGGGTGTCGGTCAAGTAGGGAGTCAAATATTTTTGAGCCAATATGTTTGTCATATATCGCATTGAAGGTATCAACGATGTGATCACTCGAAGGTGATCTGCTTGGTAGCCAAATTTCCCAGTTATAGTCGATGTGTAGCCTTTCCGATTTGTTCAAATGGAGGTTGTCGCTAATAAATGATGACCATGGTAAAACTAAAAATAACATTTGATAGGAATGATCGATGTACAATGCTCTTTCAAAGTTGTTAAAATGATAGAAATCTTCATCCACCATTAACAGCCGGATAGTCCACCCAGCTGTTAGTGCGACTTTAGGCACTTCCACACACCCTGAATAATTATCTGGATATAGGATTGTTCAATATTTTCATTTTGGGGTTTTTTCTCCGTACAGATTTAGGGTTATTTCTGCAGAAATATTGACACACTTTATTAAACCGCGTGCATGTTTGGACACGACTCGCATACATATAGACACGAGGACTGATGCACACGACTCGCAGACATATATAGACACAAGGACTGATGCACAGGCACAATTTCTCAATTGAAATACCAAAGACATACCAGGGTATCGTAGTTTTCATGATTGTACAAGGTGTCCATTTAGTACAAGTAAAGACGTATCCATTGTTTCAATTTTATTAGTACCCGTATATATAGCAGCATACGAACATAGCATAACTGCATTGTTATTTGTGTATTTATAGCTATATTTGGTGAGTATTCAGGGGCAGTAACTGACCGATGTCTCTTGGGCATTTCTGTAAAAAATAAAAAAGTAGGTAAACTAACCCAAGTACTAGCAACAATTGTTTTACAAATAGGACTGTGATGTTAATCCAATCACACGTATTCTCATTATTTGAAATATTTTAAAAGTGTACCATTTTGTACATCTTTGGACACTTGGACAACGACTAAGTCACATGGTCCAATAAAAAAGCCACATTTCTCGCTTCTAAATCGTATAGACGCGACCTACTTATATACGTTGTCTAAGTCAGATAGATCAACTCATTGGCTCGTATTTCGTTAACACGGGCCAATTCGTGATCTATCCTATACTTGTATAATGGTAAAGTGTTGAAAAGTGAAAAAGTCAATAATTCCCAATAGTTATTAAAACAGTAGAAATTGTTAATAGTAGAGGATGTGGTAAGTGATGGCGAGTGGTGTTGGTTGTCTTGGTTTGTGTATTGTTGTGTAATGTCTTATGTTGCTAATCACATTCGATAGTTGCAGTGTTATGTAGGCTGAACAATTTATGAAATATTTGTTCATTAGTGTGCTACTTTGCATTTGTCCTGCCGTATCAAGTTGGGCGCTCGTGTTCCATTATGAACACCGTATGATATATCCATGTTGCTATACAAATGTTTACGTTATATTGCTGTGGGAGTACCGGTTCTCTGCCTGCCGTTGTTGATTCAACGTTGCGTGATTAGGTGATTATTTTAGACCGTTTGCTGCCTTGGCACAAATAAATGCCGTTGCAAGTTTGAACACATGACCCAAGGCATACAATGCAGCTAAGTGTTCCATTCCATATGTCGTATTGTTATTATAATGGTGAAGATTGATGTGCGTGCGGCGAGTGGCGATACTAGCTTTCAAAAACATTTGGTCATTGCCCGCTTATAAGAGTACCCCCACACGCACACGTTTTCTCGCAACAGTTGTGGGCAGACAACTCCATCTTGAAAGCAACTATCTGGTAGAAATTGGCTTTATCCAGAACTGTATTCAAAGTTCTGAATACAAATGTATTTTAAAATTACATGATTCTTATTTTAGGGAATTGTACAGAGTATCAGATAATTGTACAGTGTAATAGGGAAGTGTACAAGAAGATAATGTATGGTTGATTATATAATTTCATTAATTTGTTATATGCTCGTGTCTGTGGCAGATGTGTCCTTTAAACAGTGCATTACTTGCTAATAAAGAACAATAATTGCCATCTCTAGTTTGTTTCATCTCGAGGTCACGGGTTCGAGCCCCGCTCAGACCGTGTTTCATTTATATGAAAAAGTTGGCAGTTTCTTACGGAGGTTGATGCACCCAATTACTGGTTAACCGCTGGAGCCTGCCCAGGAAAGGTATTAGGTCAACTGCCCGCCGGCAATATAGCCCAAAAATGGTGCTGATGCAGGCGTAAAACCCGAAATATAAAATAATTGTTTTATCTTGATATTGCATCTACTTGGTAACAACTTAATACCAGAACTCATGTCACAATTGAGAATGATTCTAGTGAATACGTGTCACAGCAGGAAGATTCTAGATGTGTTGCAGTTAGTAAAAATGATCGTAGATTCTTTACTCTTCCTGCTGTGACGCCTGTTTACTAGAATCTTACTGCTGTGACACCTGTTGACTAGAATCTTACTGCTGTGACACCTGTACGCTGTTGACTAGAATCTTACTGCTGTGACACCTGTACGCCGTTGACTAGAATCTTACTGCTGTGACACCTGTACGCTGTTTACTAGAATCTTACTGCTGTGACACCTGTACGCTGTTGACTAGAATCTTACTGCTGTGACACCTGTACGCGTTGACTAGAATCTTACTGCTGTGACACCTGTACGCTGTTGACTAGAATCTTACTGCTGTGACACCTGTACGCTGTTGACTAGAATCTTACTGCTGTGACACCTGTACGCTGTTGACTAGAATCTTACTGCTGTGACACCTGTACGCTGTTGACTAGAATCTTACTGCTGTGACACCTGTACGCTGTTGACTAGAATCTTACTGCTGTGACACCTGTACGCTGTTGACTAGAATCTTACTGATGTGACACCTGTACGCTGTTGACTAGAATCTTACTGATGTGACACCTGTACGCTGTTGACTAGAATCTTACTGATGTGACACCTGTACGCTGTTGACTAGAATCTTACTGCTGTGACACCTGTACGCTGTTGACTAGAATCTTACTGATGTGACACCTGTACGCTGTTGACTAGAATCTTACTGATGTGACACCTGTACGCTGTTGACTAGAATCTTACTGCTGTGACACCTGTACGCTGTTGACTAGAATCTTACTGCTGTGACACCTGTACGCTGTTGACTAGAATCTTACTGCTGTGACACCTGTACGCTGTGACTAGAATCTTACAACCTGTACGCTGTTGACTAGAATCTTACTGATGTGACACCTGTACGCTGTTGACTAGAATCTTACTGATGTGACACCTGTACGCTGTTGACTAGAATCTTACTGATGTGACACCTGTACGCTGTTGACTAGAATCTTACTGCTGTGACACCTGTACGCTGTTGACTAGAATCTTACTGATGTGACACCTGTACGCTGTTGACTAGAATCTTACTACTGTGACACCTGTACGCTGTTGACTAGAATCTTACTGATGTGACACCTGTACGCTGTTGACTAGAATCTTACTGCTGTGACACCTGTACGCTGTTGACTAGAATCTTACTGATGTGACACCTGTACGCTGTTGACTAGAATCTTACTGATGTGACACCTGTACGCTGTTGACTAGAATCTTACTGATGTGACACCTGTACGCTGTTGACTAGAATCTTACTGCTGTGACACATGTACGCTGTTGACTAGAATCTTACTGATGTGACACCTGTACGCTGTTGACTAGAATCTTACTGCTGTGACACCTGTACGCTGTTGACTAGAATCTTACTGATGTGACACCTGTACGCTGTTGACTAGAATCTTACTGATGTGACACCTGTATGCTGTTGACTAGAATCTTACTGCTGTGACACCTGTACGCTGTTCACTAGAATCTTACTGATGTGACACCTGTACGCTGTTGACTAGAATCTTACTGCTGTGACACCTGTACGCTGTTGACTAGAATCTTACTGCTGTGACACCTGTACGCTGTGACTAGAATCTTACTGTTGTGATACCTGTACGCTGTTGACTAGAATCTTATTGCTGTGACACCTGTACGCTGTTGACTAAAATCTGTTGTAATTGGTGTCAGAATTCCACAACTATCGACAACCTTGGTCTGAATATGTTCTTGGCCTAAAAACCAACCACATTCCGGAATGCCAGCTCCCTCCGCCCAGTTGCAGTGTCATCATAATGTTAGCCTGTTTCAGCACAATGCACCAAATAGCTATGCAAGTCCTCTGTTTGCTTTCCAGCAGTAATAGTCGCCATGTCTTCAAATGACGAGGTGGCACAGTTTGGCTGATGTACAAAAACGATCTGGATTCTACCCGGAAGAGTGAGCTACACTCAGAGCCGACCCGCCACAGCAATTCAGCAGCATTCCTGTACCATGTGTCTGTTTCCTAGTATCCATATCCTGCTGCAGATCGTGTGTACCCTGTCCGTCACATCCTGCTGCAGATCGTGTGTACCCTGTCCGTCACATCCTGCTGCAGATCGTGTGTACCCTGTCCGTCACATCCTGCTGCAGATCGTGTGTACCCTGTCCGTCAGATCCTGCTGCAGATCGTGCGTGTGTACCCTGTCCGTCACATCCTGCTGCAGATCGTGTGTACCCTGTCCGTCACATCCTGCTGCAGATCGTGTGTACCCTGTCCGTCATATCCTGCTGCAGATCGTGTGTACCATGTCCGTCACATCCTGCTGCAGATCGTGTGTACCCTGTCCGTCAGATCCTGCACCGCTGAGCGTTCATTCAGTGAGCTGAAACGAATAAAAACTCCACTTTGCTCAACCATGTACACAACAGACGGATATGTAGTCCAGTGGTAACACGCTGGACTGGTAATCCAGGGATCGCAGGTTCGATCCCCCCGTCTGACCCTAATACAATTAACAGTCTTTCAGATGGGACGTTAAACCGAGGTCTCGTGTCGGTGCTTTACACCGTGCACGTAAAAGAACCAGAAGAGACTGGAATGGGTCTCTGTCTGTATCATGCACTATCCTCCAAAATCTAAAATAACTAATCTCTTCAGGAGGCGTCGCTCATATGGGCAACCCGTAGCGACGATAAATAAACGTAAAAACACACCATGTGCACATGTACCGAGGTATTCCAGTAGATGCATCAACCATGTGCACATGTACCGAGGTATTCCAGTAGATGCATCAACCATGTGCACACGTACCGAGCTATTCCAGTAGATGCAGCACCTGTTCTCGATCAGTTCGCCGACACCATTATTATTCTATGGTAATCGAAGGAATTTAATTATAATAGTTGCCCGATACGTTTTCTTTGAATTCTGTATGAAAGCAATTTTACAAATAGAGAGCAAAGTAGTCCAGCCAACTGGGGAACAAATCTTGAAACATGTGGTCATGTTGTTAGTGTTGTGTACAGGTATATGTGCATATCGGATCAAATCTTGAAACCTGTGGTCATGTTGTTAGTGTTGTGTACAGGTATATGTGCATATCGGATCAAATCTTGAAACCTGTGGTCATGTTGTTAGTGTTGTGTACATGTATATATGCATGATATCGGATCAAATCTTGAAACCTGTGGTCATGTTGTTAGTGTTGTGTGCAGGTATATGTGCATGATATCGGATCAAATCTTGAAACCTGTGGTCATGTTGTTAGTGTTGTGTGCATGATATCGGGGTCAGATCTTGAAACCTGTGGTCATGTTGTTAGTGTTGTGTGCATGTATATATGCATGATATCGGATCAAATCTTGAAACCTGTGGTCATGTTGTTAGTGTTGTGTGCATGATATCGGATCAAATCTTGAAACCTGTGGTCATGTTGTTAGTGTTGTGTGCATGATATCGGATCAAATCTTGAAACCTGTGGTCATGTTGTTAGTGTTGTGCAGGTATATCAGATACCAAATCTTGAAACCTGTGGTCATGTTGTTAGTGTGTGTGCAGGTATATGTGCATGATATCGGATCAAATCTTGAAACCTGTGGTCATGTTGTTAGTGTTGTGCATGATATCGGATCAAATCTTGAAACCTGTGGTCATGTTGTTAGTGTTGTGCATGGTATCGGATCAAATCTTGAAACCTGTGGTCATGTTGTTAGTGTTGTGCATGATATCGGATCAAATCTTGAAACCTGTGGTCATGTTGTTAGTGTTGTGCATGGTATCGGATCAAATCTTGAAACCTGTGGTCATGTTGTTAGTGTTGTGCATGATATCGGATCAAATCTTGAAACCTGTGGTCATGTTGTTAGTGTTGTGCATGGTATCCGATCAAATCTTGAAACCTGTGGTCATGTTGTTAGTGTTGTGCATGATATCGGGTCAAATCTTGAAACCTGTGGTCATGTTGTTAGTGCTGTGCAGGTATATGTGCATGATATCGGATCAAATCTTGAAACCTGTGGTCATGTTGTTAGTGCTGTGCAGGTATATGTGCATGATATCGGGTCAAATCTTGAAACCTGTGGTCATGTTGTTAGTGTTGTGTGCATGATATCGGGTCAAATCTTGAAACCTGTGGTCATGTTGTTAGTGTTATGTGCATGATATCGGGTCAAATCTTGAAACCTGTGGTCATGTTGTTAGTGTTGTGTGCATGATATCGGGTCAAATCTTGAAACCTGTGGTCATGTTGTTTGTGCTGTGCAGGTATATGTTCATGATATCGGAACAAATTACAGATCTGTCGGTGGTTGACATGTTGGACTGCGAATCCAGTGATCGGATGTTCGATCGTCCCGTCTGACCCTACTAATATTAACGGTTTTTGAATTGGGACTTTACACCATAGGCAGCCGATTGGCCATTGGCCTCGTCTTACGCCGTAGTACCGCTGGCCGTTCTACGCGGCGATCTTAACCCTTTCAACCCCAAGTAACTGACATGGACTGGTGCATGCTATTTTTAGACCAATAAATTAATAAGAAAATTACATTTGGACAAGTTCATTTATCAAAATGGGTAATTTTATCTAAAAATAGTAATAATTATTACTGGCAAAAAAGTGCAGATCCTGATGAGACGGCTCGTAACGAGCCGTCTCATCTGGATCTACACTTTTCATAAGCCTAGTTAGAGGCCTGTGGGGTTGAAAGGGTTAAAATGAATGACCTGCACTTCACTGTGTTCAAATATCAACACACTTTTCAATAAAAGCCTTGTTTTAAAAAATGATTTAAAAACGTCGATTGTACAAATACATTTCTATAGTACAATCCACGTGTTTTATTAACTGCTATTTGTCATCCCAAAAACAAGCATCAACATAGTGTCTTGCAGAATTACGCCGAAGTCTATAGCTCCTCCCACTAGACACGTGATCAGAATGTTCTAGACACCCATAATCGCGACAAGTTGTCGAGGAAATTGGCTACAGACGGATCTGTAGTCCAGTGGTAACACGCTGGACTGGTAGTCCAGGGATCGCAGGTTGGATCCGCCGTCTGACCCTACTAAAATGGGACATTAAACCGAGGTCTCATGTCGATGCTTTACACCGTGTACATAAAAGAACCAGATGTGACTCTGGAATGGGTCTCTGTCTGTATCATTGCACTATCATCCAATACTCTAAAATGACTAATCTCTTCAGGAGGCATCGCTGATATGGGAAACCGGTAACGACGATAAATAAACATAAAACACACACACACCTTATATAACCGGTACACCTTCCACCGACGAGCATAGGTTTCACTACTATACACAGACTTCGTCACGGTGAACTTTGACATGAAACGATTATCGCAAGATAAGAGTTGATCCATATCAGGTCATCAAACGAAAGAGAACACGTTTTGCCACACTTACTGTATACTGTCTGCTTGTATCTATTATTCACTGTTTTGTGCTATGGCTTCTAAGAAAGAAAAAGTTGGCATCGTTGGCAGGTAGAATTTTCCATAATGTTAATATATAAATATATTTAAAATAAGTGACGCTATTTCGTGATTTGCATAAACTGTACTAACCAAACAGTTTCCAAATGTCCTGTTCTTTATTTAATACTGCCTTGTTACAAATACTTAGATGCACAGATACAATGAGAGCCATCGGTCAGTTACTGCCCCTGTTTACTGTACTATTAAGTGTTTTCCTCTGTTTTTATCGTTGCTTCCTTTGCACAACATGCTAGCTTTTTTATTCCACTATCGCTTTATATGATTATTAAATTACTATATCTCGACATATCTCTTACATCGTATACAATGGATACAATTTTGTAAAACAATTTGTCAGTTAATTAACACGATTTTGACAAAATCACAATTATCATACCGCAACATCTGGTTAGAGAACAACAGTAAAAACAAAGGATTCTAACTAAAAGGACCTATTCAGAATTTGGAATAAATCAGAATTTATCTGCCAAGGGAGGTAATAGAAAATTAGAGATGTCTCTCATTAGTTTCCACGGATATATGTGCATTTACTTAATATAACTTCCCCATACTGGACTGGAATTAGTCTTTATACTAGTAAGTGAAAGGAACTGGTTGTGGTAAATGGGCCACAGAACAATGAAATAATTATGATATGCTCATACTCGCCACCACAGAGCACCTGGGCGAGTAAATATTTCTAAGAAGATTAAATAGTTTTGCTAAGAAGGTTACACTTAGGCTATGATATGTGTGCTACTGTGCTACTCAAGACTCGATACCTATTCAGATGTCCATATAACCCCGGCGCACACAGGGACACTATCTCTGTCCACATATCCCCGGCGCCAACTGCTAAAATATCTCTGTTCACATACCCCCGGCGCCCACTGGGAAAATATCTCTGTCCTCATTCCTCCGGCGCCCACTGGGACAATATGTCTGTCCACATATCCCCAGCACCCACTGAGACAATATGTCTTTCCACATATCTCCGGCGCCCACTGGGACAATGTGTCTGTCCACCTAACTCCGGCGTCACTGGGACAATATGTCTGTCCACATATCTCCGGCGCCCACTGGGACAATATGTCTGTCCACATATCCGCGGCGCCCACTGGGACAATATGTTTGTCCACATATCCCCGGCGCCCACTAGGACAAAATGTATGTCAACATATCTCCGGCGCCCACTGGGGCACAATGTATGTCAACATATCTCCGGCGCCCATTGGGACAATATGTTTGTCCACATATCCCCGGCGCCCACTGGGACAATATGTCTGTCCACATATCCCCGGCGCCCACTGGGACAAAATGTATGTCAACATATCTCCGGCGCCCACTGGGGCACAATGTATGTCAACATATCTCCGGCGCCCATTGGGACAATATGTTTGTCCACATATCCCCGGCGCCCACTGGGACAATGTGCCTGTCCACATATCTCCGGCGTCACTGGGACAATGTGTCTGTCCACATATCTCCGGCGTCACTGGGACAATATATATGTCCACATATCTCTGGTGCCCACTGGGACAATATGTCTGTCCACGTATACCCGGCACCCACTGGGGATAATATGTATGTCCATATATCCCCGGGGCCCACTGGGACAATATGTTTGTCCACATACCTCCGGCGCCCAACGGGACAATATGTATGTCCACATATCTCCGGCACCCACTGGGACACTATGTCTGTCCACATACCTCCGCCGCCCACTGGGACAATATGTATGTCCACATATCTCCGGCGCCCACTGGGACAATATGTATGTCCACATTTCTCCGGCGCTCACTGGGACAATATGTCTGTCCACATATCTCCGGCGCCCGCTTGGAGAATATGTTTGTCCACATAAATCCGGCGCCCACTGGGACACTATGTCTGTCTACATATATCCGGCGCCCACTGAGACAATATATCTGTCCACACATCTTCGGTGCCCGCTTGGACAATATGTCTGTCCACATATCCCCAGCACCCACTGGGACAATATGTCTGTCCACATATCTCCGGCACCCACTGGGACAATGTGTCTGTCCACATATCCCCGGCGCCCACTGGGACAATATGTCTGTCCACATATCCCCGGCGCCCACAGGGACAATATGTCTGTCCACATATCCCCGGCGCCCACTGGAAATATGCTGTCCACATATCCCGGCGCCCACTAGGACAAAATGTGTCAACATAATCCGGCGCCACTGGGGCACATGTATGCAACATATCTCCGGCGCCCACTGGGACAATATGTTTGTCCACATATCCCCGCGCCCACTGGACAAATTCTGTCCACATATCCCGGCGCCACTGGACAAATGTATGTCAAATACCGGCCCCAGGGCAATGTATGTCACATATCTCGGCCCCATGGGACAATATGTTGTCCCATACCCGCGCCCACTGGGACAATATGTCTGTCCACATATCTCCGGCGCCACTGGGACAATATGTCTGTCCACATCTCCGGCGCCACGGGACAATATGCCCACAACCCCCCCCAAAACCACAAAACCCCCCACACCACAAACCCCCCACAACCCACACCGTGCCCGCTTGGACAATATGTCTGTCCACATATCCCCGGCACCCACTGGGACAATATGTCTGTCCACATATCTCCGGCACCCACTGGGACAATGTGTCTGTCCACATATCCCCGGCGCCCACTGGGACAATGTGCCTGTCCACATATCTCCGGCGTCACTGGGACAATGTGTCTGTCCACATATCTCCGGCGTCACTGGGACAATATATATGTCCACATATCTCTGGTGCCCACTGGGACAATATGTCTGTCCACGTATTCCCGGCACCCACTGGGGATAATATGTATGTCCATATATCCCCGGGGCCCACTGGGACAATATGTTTGTCCACATACCTCCGGCGCCCAACGGGACAATATGTATGTCCACATATCTCCGGCACCCACTGGGACACTATGTCTGTCCACATACCTCCGCCGCCCACTGGGACAATATGTATGTCCACATATCTCCGGCGCCCACTGGGACAATATGTATGTCCACATTTCTCCGGCGCTCACTGGGACAATATGTCTGTCCACATATCTCCGGCGCCCGCTTGGAGAATATGTTTGTCCACATAAATCCGGCGCCCACTGGGACACTATGTCTGTCTACATATATCCGGCGCCCACTGAGACAATATATCTGTCCACACATCTTCGGTGCCCGCTTGGACAATATGTCTGTCCACATATCCCCAGCACCCACTGGGACAATATGTCTGTCCACATATCTCCGGCACCCACTGGGACAATGTGTCTGTCCACATATCCCCGGCGCCCACTGGGACAATATGTCTGTCCACATATCCCCGGCGCCCACAGGGACAATATGTCTGTCCACATATCCCCGGCGCCCACTGGGAAAATATGTCTGTCCACATATCCCCGGCGCCCACTAGGACAAAATGTATGTCAACATATATCCGGCGCCCACTGGGGCACAATGTATGTCAACATATCTCCGGCGCCCACTGGGACAATATGTTTGTCCACATATCCCCGGCGCCCACTGTGACAATATGTCTGTCCACATATCCCCGGCGCCCACTAGGACAAAATGTATGTCAACATATATCCGGCGCCCACTGGGGCACAATGTATGTCAACATATCTCCGGCGCCCACTGGGACAATATGTTTGTCCACATATCCCCGGCGCCCACTGGGACAATATGTCTGTCCACATATCTCCGGCGCTCACTGGGACAATATGTCTGTCCACATATCTCCGGCGCTCACTGGGACAATATGTCTGTCCACATATCCCCGGCGCCCACTAGGACAATATGTCTGTCCACATATCTCCGGCACCCACTGGGACAATATATATCCACAGCGCCCACTGGGACAATATGTATGTCCACATATCTCCGGCGCTCACTGGGACAATATGTCTGTCTACATATCTCCGGTGCCCGCTTGGACAATATATATGTCAACATATCCCCGGCGCCCACTGGGGCAATATGTCTGTCCACATACCTCCGGTGCCCACTGGGACAATATGTCTGTCCACATATCCCCGGTGCCCACTGGGACAATATGTCTGTCCACATATCCCTGGCACAAATTGGGACAATATGTTTGTCCACATATCCCCGGCGCCCACTGGGACAATATGTATGTCTACATATCCCCGGCGCCCACTGGGACAATGTGTCTGTCCACATACCTCTGGCGCCCACTGAGACAATATATATGTCCACATATCCACAGCGCCCACTGGGACAATATATATGTCCACATACCTCCGGCGCTCACTGGGACAATATGTCTGTCCACATATCCCCGGCGCCCACTAGGACAATATGTCTGTCCACATATCTCCGGCGCCCGCTTGGATAATATGTATGTCCACATACATCCGACGCTCACTGGTACAATATGTATGTCTACATATATCCGGTGCCCGCTTGGACAATATGTCTGTCCACATATCTCCGGCACCCACTGGGACAATATATATCCACAGCGCCCACTGGGACAATATGTATGTCCACATATCTCCGGCGCTCACTGGGACAATATGTCTGTCTACATATCTCCGGTGCCCGCTTGGACAATATATATGTCAACATATCCCCGGCGCCCACTGGGGCAATATGTCTGTCCACATACCTCCGGTGCCCACTGGGACAATATGTCTGTCCACATATCCCCGGTGCCCACTGGGACAATATGTCTGTCCACATATCCCTGGCACAAATTGGGACAATATGTTTGTCCACATATCCCCGGCGCCCACTGGGACAATATGTATGTCTACATATCCCCGGCGCCCACTGGGACAATGTGTCTGTCCACATACCTCTGGCGCCCACTGAGACAATATATATGTCCACATATCCACAGCGCCCACTGGGACACTATATATGTCCACATATCTCCGGTGCCCGCTTGGACAATATGTCTGTCCACATATCCCCGGCGCCCACTGGGACAATATGTCTGTCCACATATCCCCGGCGCCCACTGGGACAATATGTCTGTCCACATATCCCCGGCGCCCACTGGGACAATATATATGTCCACATATCTCCGGCGCCCACTGGGGCAATATGTGTGTCCACATATCCCCGGTGCCCACTTGGACAATATGTCTGTCCACATATTCCCGGTGCCCACTTGGACAAAATGTATGTCAACATATCTCCGGCGCTCACTGTGGCACAAAGTATGTCAACATAATTCTCCGGCGCCCACTGGGACAATATATCTGTCCACATATCCCCGGCGCCCACTGGGACAATGTGTCTGTCCACATACCTCTGGCGCCCACTGAGACAATATATATGTCCACATATCCACAGCGCCCACTGGGACACTATATATGTCCACATACCTCCGGCGCTCACTGGGACAATATGTCTGTCCACATATCCCCGGCGCCCACTAGGACAATATGTCTGTCCACATATCTCCGGCGCCCGCTTGGATAATATGTATGTCCACATACATCCGACGCTCACTGGTACAATATGTATGTCTACATATATCCGGTGCCCGCTTGGACAATATGTCTGTCCACATATCTCCGGCACCCACTGGGACAATATATATCCACAGCGCCCACTGGGACAATATGTATGTCCACATATCTCCGGCGCTCACTGGGACAATATGTCTGTCTACATATCTCCGGTGCCCGCTTGGACAATATATATGTCAACATATCCCCGGCGCCCACTGGGGCAATATGTCTGTCCACATACCTCCGGTGCCCACTGGGACAATATGTCTGTCCACATATCCCCGGTGCCCACTGGGACAATATGTCTGTCCACATATCCCTGGCACAAATTGGGACAATATGTTTGTCCACATATCCCCGGTGCCCACTGGGACAATATGTATGTCTACATATCCCCGGCGCCCACTGGGACAATGTGTCTGTCCACATACCTCTGGCGCCCACTGAGACAATATATATGTCCACATATCCACAGCGCCCACTGGGACACTATATATGTCCACATATCTCCGGTGCCCGCTTGGACAATATGTCTGTCCACATATCCCCGGCGCCCACTGGGACAATATGTCTGTCCACATATCCCCGGCGCCCACTGGGACAATATGTCTGTCCACATATCCCCGGCGCCCACTGGGACAATATATATGTCCACATATCTCCGGCGCCCACTGGGGCAATATGTGTGTCCACATATCCCCGGTGCCCACTTGGACAATATGTCTGTCCACATATTCCCGGTGCCCACTTGGACAAAATGTATGTCAACATATCTCCGGCGCTCACTGGGGCACAAAGTATGTCAACATAATTCTCCGGCGCCCACTGGGACAATATATCTGTCCACATATCCCCGGCGCCCACTGGGACAATATGTCTGTCCACATATCCCCGGCGCCCACTTGGACAATATGTCTGTCCACATATCCCCGGAGCCCACTGGGACAATATATCTGTCCAAATATCCCCGGCGCCCACTGGGACAATATGTCTGTCCACATATCCCCGGCGCCCACTGGGACAATATGTCTGTCCACATATCCCCGGCGCCCACTGGGACAATATATCTGTCCACATATCCCCGGCGCCCACTGGGACAATATGTCTGTCCACATATCCCCGGCGCCCACTGGGACAATATATCTGTCCACATATCCCCGGCGCCCACTGGGACAATATGTCTGTCCACATATCCCCGGCACCCACTGGGACAAAATGTATATCAACATATCTCCGGCGCCCACTGGGACAATGTGCATGTCCACATATCCCGGTGCCCACAGGGACAATATGTCTGTCCACATATCTCCGGCACCTACTGGGACAATATATATATCCACAGCGCCCACTGGGACAATATATATGTCCACATATCTCCGGCGCTCACTGGGACAATATGTCTGTCTACATATCTCCGGTGCCCGCTTGGACAATATATATGTCAACATATCCCCGGCGCCCACTGGGGCAATATGTCTGTCCACATACCTCCGGTGCCCACTGGGACAATATGTCTGTCCACATATCCCCGGTGCCCACTGGGACAATATGTCTGTCCACATATACCCGGCACAAATTGGGACAATATGTTTGTCCACATATCCCCGGCGCCCACTGGGACACTATGTATGTCTACATATCCCCGGCGCCCACTGGGACAATGTGTCTGTCCACATACCTCTGGCGCCCACTGAGACAATTTATATGTCCATATATCCACAGCGCCCACTGGGACAATATGATTGTCCACATATCCCCGGCACCCACTGGGACAATATATCTGTCCACATATCTCCGCCGCCCACTGGGACAATATGATTGTCCACATATCCCCGGCGCCCACTGGGGCACAATGTATGTCAACATATCTCCGGCGCCCACTGGGGCACAATGTATGTCAACATATCTCCGGCGCCCACTGGGACAATGTGTATGTCCACATATCCCGGCGCCCACTGGGTCAATATGTCTGTCCACATATCCCCGGCGCCCACTGAGACAATATGCCTGTCCACATACCTCCGGCGCCCATCGGGACAATATGTCTGTCCACGTATCTCCGGCGCCCACTGGGACAATATGTCTGTCCACGTATCTCCGGCGCCCACATGGACAATATGTCTGTCCACATACCTCCGGCGCCCACAGGGACAATATATCTGTCCACATACCTCCGGTGCCCACAGGGACAATATATCTGTCCACATACCTCCGGTGCCCACAGGGACAATATGTCTGTCCACATACCTCCGGCGCCCACAGGGACAATATATCTGTCCACATACCTCCGGTGCCCACAGGGACAATATGTCTGTCCACATACCTCCGGTGCCCACAGGGACAATATGTCTGTCCACATACCTCCGGTGCCCACAGGGACAATATATATGTCCACATACCTCCGGTGCCTACAGGGACAATATATCTGTCCACATACCTCCGGTGCCTACAGGGACAATATATTTGTCCACATATCTCCGGTGCCTACAGGGACAATATATTTGTCCACATACCTCCAGTGCCCACAGGGACAATATATATGTCCACATACCTCCGGTGCCCACAGGGACAATATGTCTGAATAACGCTTAAAACACGATTCCTATGACATTTATTTCAGTGGTCTGATCGGTCGCAGTTTTGCCATGTTGTTTGCCGCCGCCGACTATGACGTGTGGTTGTACGATATTGAGAAGAGGCAGCTGTCTGGAGCCCTGGAACAGATTCAGACACAGTTCACCGAACTGGAGAAGTTAGAATTACTCCGCGGTTCCCTGTCGGCCGAACAGCAGCTTAGTAATATACATACTACAGACAGTTTGGAAGCATGTGTAATCAATGCCGTGTTCATACATGTAAATATATGATCTATATGTATATACAATGTATGCTCTAGGCTGACTAAGCATGCAAGTGTGTGTGTGTGTTTACGTTTATGTATCGTCGCTACCGGTTGCCCATATGAGGGATTTGTCATGTTTAGATATTTGGAGGATAGTGCATTGATACAGACAGAGACCCATTCCAGTGTCTCCTCTGGTTCGTTTACGTGCACAGTGTAAAGCACCTATACGAGACCTCGGGTTAAAGTCCAATCTGAAAGACTGCTATTTTTATTAGGGTCAGACGGGGTATCGAACCTGCGATCCCTGTTAACCACTGGACTATTGATCCGTTCGTAAGCATGCAAGTACATGTAGCATAGTTTTGTTTTCAAACTTAGCCTTAGTACAAACGTAAATTGGTCACGAGTTCGAGTCCCGCTCAGGCCGTGTCTCATTTATATGAAAAAGTTGGCAGTTTCTTACGGAGGTTGGTGCACCCACGTACTGGTTAACCGCTGGAGCCTGCCCAGGAAAGGTGTTGTTAGGTAAACTGCCCGCCGGCGATATAGCCCAAAATGGTGCTGATGCAGGCGTAAAACCCGAAATATAACATAACATAACATAACGAACGTAAATAGTGTTCGTGAGCACTCACATATTAAGTTGTGCTTGATTTATAGTCGTACTGGCTGCCTAGGTAATATAGCGACTCTCGGCTCCGGGTGCTCATCCGAGCAGTATATCAGGATCCCGGTTAGAAACATCCACAGTCCAACTTACTTCCATAGCCTAACTTACTTCCACAGTCCAACTTACTTCCATAGTCCAACTTACCTCCACAGTCTAACTTACTTCCACAGTCCAACTTACTTCCACAGTCCAACTTACTTCCACAGTCCAACTTACTTCCACAGTCCAACTTACTTCCATAGCCCAACTTTCTCACAACAACTAATTAGACACTCTTCTGGGATGCGAACCTGCAGTGGTGATGTCGACGACCTTAGTCGCTTTGCCAATGTTGACCATACAGTGTTCCGAGAGTATAGAGTTGTCAAAGACGAATGTATGCCAATGTTTACCCTTACAGGAATGTGTCCCCGAACGTGTCGAGATGACGACTTCGAATGTATGCCAATGTTTACCTTACAGGAATGTGTCCCCTAGCTGGTAGAGATGACGACTTCGAATGTATGCCAAGGTTTACCTTACAGGAATATGTCCCCTAGCTGGTAGAGGTGAAGACTTCGAATGTATGCCAAGGTTTACCTTACATGAATGTGGCCCCGAGCGTGTAGAGTTGAATAACTCGAATGTATGCCAAGGTTTACCTTACATGAATGTGTCCCCGAGCGTGTAGAGTTGACGACTTCGAATATATGCCAAGGTTTACCTAGCAGGAATGTGTCCCCGAGCGTGTAGAGTTGAATAACTCGAATGTATGCCAAGGTTTACCTTACATGAATGTGTCCCCGAGCGTGTAGAGTTGAATAACTCGAATGTATGCCAGGTTTACCTTACATGAATGTGTCCCCGAGCGTGTAGAGTTGACGACTTCGAATATATGCCAAGGTTTACCTAGCAGGAATGTGTCCCCGAGCGTGTAGAGTTGAATACCTCGAATGTATGCCAAGGTTTACCTTGCAGGAATGTGTCCCCGAGCGTGTAGAGTTGAATACCTCGAATGTATGCCAAGGTTTACCTTGCAGGAATGTGTCCCCGAGCGTGTAGAGTTGAATACCTCGAATGTATGCCAAGGTTTACCTTGCAGGAATGTGTCCCCGAGCGGGTAGAGTTGACGACTTCGAATGTATGCCAAGGTTTACCTTACAGGAATGTGTCCCCGATCGTGTAGAGTTGAAGACATCGAATGTATGCCAAGGTTTACCTTGCAGGAATGTGTCCCCGAGCGTGTAGAGTTGACGACTTCGAATGTATGCCAAGGATTACCTTACAGGAATGTGTCCCCGAGCGTGTAGAGTTGAAGACATCAAATGTATGCCAAGGTTTACCTAGCAGGAATGTGTCCCCGATCGTGTAGAGTTGACGACAAATAATTTCCTTACAGGAATGTGTCCCCGAGCGTGTAGAGTTGAAGACTGCTGTGTATGCCAAGATAGACGCGTTGATGACAGGCACGTGTATACTGGCCTCGTCTGCCAGTGCTCTATTGCCATCCAAACTAGCAGCAGGCATACAACACAAGAACAGATTCATTGTTGTTCATCCGGTATGTACATTTGTCACGTGTTAGTTTCTGGAGTATAATTATCATCGTTTCCAAACGAGTGAACGGCGAGCTGACATAGTCATGTACCGGATGTTATTACTGGCGCCACCAACACGGACATGGTTCGGGCATTATTTGGCGTCCGATGAGTGTGGTGAGCATGGATACTTGTCTTGATGTGACATATATATATACACGATGCTTGCGATGTACAATTCATTGTTATATTGCAAACAATGAGAGAAATTATTTGCTTCGCAAATGTCCATGTAGTTGTTTATGCGGCATGACGCATATCTGATTGTTAGCAAATGCCGAACCTGCTGTGGGCTAGTGCGACGCCCGTGTTGTGAAACGCCGGTGCTGTGAGACGATGGGGCTGTGCGACACCCATGTTCGAAATACTAGGTATAGTACTTTATTTAATAGGGATCCAGCTCATGTACACTGCATTAAAAGTTTAACCTTTATTTATTTTACAACGATTGCGAAGCAAGTTTTAACAACTTATATTAATCACTCTCATTGATGCGGATGAAAGCATAAATGTGGTCATTCGTGTGGGAGGAAACCGGAGTACCCAGAGAAAACCCACCTGTCCGATCAGGCGACCACCTTACCAGCTCACATTACACTGCATTACAAGTACAGCCCATTACTACCACTACTGTATGTGCATACAGATCAGCTGTGCGTATTTCTTGGTATGTGATGGATAACTGACAGCTTTACAAGTGACTTCCCGAACCGTTACCCTGTTTTCTTCCAGGCTGACAAGACGACCGTGAATCAAATTTTCAAATTGTTATGCAAACTAATGCATGCTAATTCTGCCACACAAGACATTTTAGTATATCGCAGCTTACTAACTGTTGCATTTCAGACAAATCCACCATTTTTCGCCCCTTTAGTAGAACTGGTACCCAGTCCCTGGGTGGACAAAGATATAATTCCAAAGACAAAAATGATGATGGAAAAACTAGGCCAGGTACCAGTGGTACTGAAAAAGGAAATAAATGGATTTGTTCTGAACAGGATCCAGTATGCAATCTTCAAGGAAAGCTGGAGGTTAATTAATGTAAGTAGCACATATAAAACATGATAACAGGTAATGTTGACATATTTGACCCGGATTTAGTGGAGTATTGTGATTCTGGACATGTGTGCAGTTGTTGCCAGTGTATCCCACTACAGTTCACTCACCAACCATCTGGGTGACACTACTTGTCCTGGAGCCCACCAACCATCTGGGTGACACTACTTGTCCTGGAGCCCACCAACCATCTGGGTGACACTACTTGTCCTGGAGCCCACCAACCATCTGGGTGGCACTACTTGTCCTGGAGCCCACCAACCATCTGGGTGACACTACTTGTCATGGAGCCCACCAACCATCTGGGTGGCACTACTTGTCCTGGAGCCCACCAACCATCTGGGTGACACTACCTGTCCTGGAGCCCACCAACCATCTGGGTGACACTACTTGTCCTGGAGCCCACCAACCATCTTGGTGACACTACTTATCCTGGAGCCCACCAACCATCTGGGTGACAGTACCTCTCCTGGAGCCCACCAACCATCTGGGTGACACTACTTGTCCTGGAGCCCACCAACCATCTGGGTGGCACTACTTGTCCTGGAGCCCACCAACCATCTGGGTGACACTACTTGTCCTGGAGCCCACCAACCATCTGGGTGACACTACTTGTCCTGGAGCCCACCAACCATCTGGGTGACAGTACTTGTCCTGGAGCCCACCAACCACCTGGGTGACACTACTTGTCCTGGAGCCCACCAACCATCTGGGTGACACTACTTGTCCTGGAGCCCACCAACCATCTGGGTGACACTACTTGTCCTGGAGCCCACCAACCATCTGGGTGACACTACTTGTCCTGGAGCCCACCAACCATCTGGGTGACACTACTTGTCCTGGAGCCCACCAACCATCTGGGTGACACTACTTGTCCTGGAGCCCACCAACCATCTGGGTGACACTACTTGTCCTGGAGCCCACCAACCATCTGGGTGACAGTACTTGTCCTGGAGCCCACCAACCACCTGGGTGACACTACTTGTCCTGGAGCCCACCAACCATCTGGGTGACACTACTTGTCCTGGATCCCACCAACCATCTGGGTGACACTACTTGTCCTGGAGCCCACCAACCATCTGGGTGACACTACTTGTCCTGGAGTAATCTAGGGTTAACAAATATGGCCGCTCGGCGTTGGTCCATCTCCAATTGGTTGATGAGTGGACTTGCCACTTGGCGGGCTGGAACGAGTGTTTCTTCTGATGAATGTCATGTTGCTTTTCCGTATTTTGCATGTTGTTAATATGTTATTCATATAGAGCTCCGGTGTGATGGTAACACCCAGGTATTTTGTTCCATGCGTTATTTTCAGTATGCAGTTATGTATGATGTAAGACGACTTTATGGGGGTATCTCTTGGTTGCGATGTGGGCATTTGTCTGGATTGAAGTTCATCTGTCAATCCAATGTCAACAGTTACAGAATTTATGTATCCTTCAGATCATGTGTATTAGGCACATCAATAGGTGTCCATTTGACTCTGGACGGCAGGTTGTTTATGTATGCTGGATAGGTGCGGCAGGATAACAAGTCATGGATCCATTAGTTGACAGGCCTACTGCCTTTTGTATGTCATTCAAGTGGTCCAGTTTCTGCAAGAGCCGGCTGGGGCTTGCACAGTGAGAGGGCTTGGATACTGGGCGAGATATTAGTGTTGTTTTTAGGGTGGTGCTATAGACGTGGGCTTGGATACTGTGTGAGACATTAGTGTTGTTTTTAGGATGGTGTTATAGACGTGGAGGGCTTGGATAAGGTGATGAGTGCGGGGCTAGGAAGACGTTATGCTTTCATTGGACCAATCGAAACAGCCTACCTCAATGCCGATGGTTAGTTTCTGATTTGAATATTCACAAACATTCCCTTATATATAATGTAGCAGATTCAACGTGGATCGTCGTCATGTAGAAAGTATACACAATTGTTCTTTAAATTTATTTCCAAGTATACTATATTATAAATATTACTGTTCCAGTTGTAGATAGAATTCACAGGTGACGAAAGCCTCCTCTACTAAGACTGACAACGACCCTCTATCCTCTACTCAGACTGACAACGACCATGTATTCCATCATTAGGCTGACAACAACTCTGTATCCTCTACTCAGACTGACAACGACCCTGTATCCTCTACTCAGACTGACAACGACAATGTATCCTCTACTCAGACTGACAACGACCCTGTATCCTCTACTACTCAGACTGACAACGACCCTGTATCCTCTACTCAGACTGACAACGACCATGTATCCTCTAATCAGACGGACAATGACCCTGTATCCTCTACTCAGACTGACAACGACCCTGTATCCTCTACTCAGACTGACAACGACCCTGTATCCTCTACTCAGACGGACAATGACCCTGTATCCTCTACTCAGACTGACAACGACCCTGTCAACAAGCAAATATCCACTACTTATACAGAACATGAGCAAGTCTCCTTTCCTTAGGCTGACAATGAGCAAGTCTCCTTTCCTTAGACAGACTATGAGCAAGTCTCCTTTCCTTAGACAGACAATGAGCAAGTATCCTTTCCTTAGACTGACAATGAGCAAGTCTCCTTTCCTTAGACGGACAATGAGCAAGTATCCTTTCCTTAGATTGACAATGAGCAAGTCTCCTTTCCTTAGACGGACAATGAGCAAGTATCCTTTCCTTAGACTGACAATGAGCAAGTCTCCTTTCCTTAGACTGACAATGAGCAAGTCTCCTTTCCTTAGACTGACAATGAGCAAGTCTCCTTTTCTTAGACGGACAATGAGCAAGTCTCCTTTCCTTAGACGGACAATGAGCAAGTCTCCATTCCTTAGACTGACAATGAGCAAGTCTCCTTTCCTTAGATGGACAATGAGCAAGTATCCTTTCCTTAGACTGACAATGAGCAAGTCTCCTTTCCTTAGACGGACAATGAGCAAGTATCATTTCCTTAGATTGACAATGAGCAAGTCTCCTTTCCTTAGACGGACAATGAGCAAGTATCATTTCCTTAGACTGACAATGAGCAAGTCTCCTTTCCTTAGACTGACAATGAGCAAGTCTCCTTTCCTTAGACTGACAATGAGCAAGTCCCCTTTCCTTAGACTGACAATGAGCAAGTATCCTTTCCTTAGACTGACAATGAGCAAGTCTCCTTTCCTTAGACTGACAATGAGCAAGTATCCTTTCCTTAGACTGACAATGAGCAAGTCTCCTTTCCTTAGATGGACAATGAGCAAGTCTCCTTTCCTTAGACGGACAATGAGCAAGTCTCCTTTCCTTAGACGGACAATGAGCAAGTATCCTCTCCTTAGATTGACAATGAGCAAGTCTCCTTTCCTTAGACGGACAATGAGCAAGTATCCTTTCCTTAGATTGACAATGAGCAAGTCTCCTTTCCCTAGACTGACACTGAGCAAGTCTCCTTTCCTTAGACAGACAATGAGCAAGTCTCCTTTCCTTAGACGGACAATGAGCAAGTCTCCTTTCCTTAGACGGACAATGAGCAAGTCTCCTTTCCTTAGACGGACAATGAGCAAGTCTCCTTTCCTTAGATGGACAATGAGCAGGTCTCCTTTCCTTAGACGGACAATGAGCAAGTCTCCTTTTCTTAGACGGACAATGAGCAAGTCTCCTTTCCTTAGACGGACAATGAGCAAGTCTCCTTTCCTTAGATTGACAATAAGCAAGTCTCCTTTCCTTAGACGGACAATGAGCAAGTATCCTTTCCTTAGACTGACAATGAGCAAGTCTCCTTTCCTTAGACTGACAATGAGCAAGTCTCCTTTCCTTAGACTGACAATGAGCAAGTCTCCTTTTCTTAGACGGACAATGAGCAAGTCTCCTTTCCTTAGACGGACAATGAGCAAGTCTCCTTTCCTTAGACTGACAACGAGCAAGTCTCCTTTCATTAGACTGACAATGAGCAAGTCTCCTTTTCTTAGACAGACAATGAGCAAGTATCCTTTCCTTAGACTGTCAATGAGCAAGTCTCCTTTCCTTAGACTGACAATGAGCAAGTCTCCATTCCTTAGACTGACAATGAGCAAGTATCCTTTCCTTAGATTGACAATGAGCAAGTCTCCTTTCCATAGACGGACAATGAGCAAGTATCATTTCCTTAGACTGACAATGAGCAAGTCTCCTTTCCTTAGACTGACAATGAGCAAGTCTCCTTTCCTTAGACTGACAATGAGCAAGTCTCCTTTCCTTAGACTGACAATGAGCAAGTATCCTTTCCTTAGACTGACAATAAGCAAGTCTCCTTTCCTTAGATGGACAATGAGCAAGTCTCCTTTCCTTAGACGGACAATGAGCAAGTCTCCTTTCCTTAGATGGACAATGAGCAAGTCTCCTTTCCTTAGATGGACAATGAGCAAGTATCCTCTCCTTAGATTGACAATGAGCAAGTCTCCTTTCCTTAGACGGACAATGAGCAAGTATCATTTCCTTAGATTGACAATGAGCAAGTCTCCTTTCCCTAGACTGACACTGAGCAAGTCTCCTTTCCTTAGACGGATAATGAGCAAGTCTCCTTTCCTTAGACAGACAATGAGCAAGTCTCCTTTCCTTAGACGGACAATGAGCAAGTCTCCTTTCCTTAGACGGACAATGAGCAAGTCTCCTTTCCTTAGACGGACAATGAGCAAGTATCCTCTCCTTAGATTGACAATGAGCAAGTCTCCTTTCCTTAGACAGACAATGAGCAAGTATCCTTTCCTTAGATTGACAATGAGCAAGTCTCCTTTCCCTAGACTGACAATGAGCAAGTATCCTTTCCTTAGACTGACAATGAGCAAGTCTCCTTTCCTTAGATGGACAATGAGCAAGTCTCCTTTCCTTAGACGGACAATGAGCAAGTCTCCTTTCCTTAGATGGACAATGAGCAAGTCTCCTTTCCTTAGACGGACAATGAGCAAGTATCCTCGCCTTAGATTGACAATGAGCAAGTCTCCTTTCCTTAGACGGACAATGAGCAAGTATCCTTTCCTTAGACGGACAATGAGCAAGTCTCCTTTTCTTAGACGAACAATGAGCAAGTATCCTTTCCTTAGACTGACAATGAGCAAGTCTCCTTTCCTTAGACTGACAATGAGCAAGTCTCCTTTCCTTAGACTGACAATGAGCAAGTCTCCTTTTCTTAGACGGACAATGAGCAAGTCTCCTTTCCTTAGACGGACAATGAGCAAGTCTCCTTTCCTTAGACTGACAATGAGCAAGTCTCCTTTCCTTAGACTGACAATGAGCAAGTCTCCTTTCCTTAGACAGACAATGAGCAAGTATCCTTTCCTTAGACTGACAATGAGCAAGTCTCCTTTCCTTAGACTGACAATGAGCAAGTCTCCATTCCTTAGACTGACAATGAGCAAGTATCCTTTCCTTAGACTGACAATGAGCAAGTCTCCTTTCCTTAGACTGACAATGAGCAAGTCTCCTTTCCTTAGACGGACAATGAGCAAGTCTCCTTTCCTTAGACGGACAATGAGCAAGTATCCTTTCCTTAGATTGACAATGAGCAAGTCTCCTTTCCCTAGACTGACAATGAGCAAGTATCCTTTCCTTAGACTGACAATGAGCAAGTCTCCTTTCCTTAGATGGACAATGAGCAAGTCTCCTTTCCTTAGACGGACAATGAGCAAGTCCCCTTTCCTTAGATGGACAATGAGCAAGTCTCCTTTCCTTAGACGGACAATGAGCAAGTATCCTCTCCTTAGATTGACAATGAGCAAGTCTCCTTTCCTTAGACGGACAATGAGCAAGTATCCTCTCCTTAGACGGACAATGAGCAAGTCTCCTTTCCTTAGACGGACAATGAGCAAGTATCCTTTCCTTAGACTGACAATGAGCAAGTCTCCTTTCCTTAGATGGACAATGAGCAAGTATCCTTTCCTTAGATTGACAATGAGCAAGTCTCCTTTCCTTAGACGGACAATGAGCAAGTATCATTTCCTTAGACTGACAATAAGCAAGTCTCCTTTCCTTAGACTGACAATGAGCAAGTCTCCTTTCCTTAGACTGACAATGAGCAAGTCCCCTTTCCTTAGACTGACAATGAGCAAGTATCCTTTCCTTAGACTGACAATGAGCAAGTCTCCTTTCCTTAGATGGACAATGAGCAAGTCTCCTTTCCTTAGACTGACAATGAGCAAGTCTCCATTCCCTAGACTGACAATGAGCAAGTCTCCTTTCCTTAGATGGACAATGAGCAAGTCTCCTTTCCTTAGACGGACAATGAGCAAGTATCCTCTCCTTAGATTGACAATGAGCAAGTCTCCTTTCCTTAGACGGACAATGAGCAAGTATCCTTTCCTTAGATTGACAATGAGCAAGTCTCCTTTCCCTAGACTGACAATGAGCAAGTATCCTTTCCTTAGACTGACAATGAGCAAGTCTCCTTTCCTTAGACGGACAATGAGCAAGTCTCCTTTCCTTAGACGGACAATGAGCAAGTCTCCTTTCCTTAGATGGACAATGAGCAAGTCTCCTTTCCTTAGACGGACAATGAGCAAGTATCCTCTCCTTAGATTGACAATGAGCAAGTCTCCTTTCCTTAGACGGACAATGAGCAAGTCTCCTTTCCTTAGACGGACAATGAGCAAGTCTCCTTTCCTTAGACGGACAATGAGCAAGTCTCCTTTCCTTAGACGGACAATGAGCAAGTCTCCTTTCCTTAGACGGACAATGAGCAAGTATCCTCTCCTTAGATGGACAATGAGCAAGTCTCCTTTCCTTAGACGGACAATGAGCAAGTATCCTCTCCTTAGATTGACAATGAGCAAGTCTCCTTTCCTTAGACGGACAATGAGCAAGTCTCCTTTCCTTAGACGGACAATGAGCAAGTCTCCTTTCCTTAGACGGACAATGAGCAAGTCTCCTTTCCTTAGACGGACAATGAGCAAGTCTCCTTTCCTTAGACGGACAATGAGCAAGTATCCTCTCCTTAGATTGACAATGAGCAAGTCTCCTTTCCTTAGACGGACAATGAGCAAGTCTCCTTTCCTTAGATTGACAATGAGCAAGTCTCCTTTCCCTAGACTGACAATGAGCAAGTCTCCTTTCCTTAGACGGACAATGAGCAAGTCTCCTTTCCTTAGATGGACAATGAGCAAGTCTCCTTTCCTTAGACGGACAATGAGCAAGTATCCTCTCCTTAGATTGACAATGAGCAAGTCTCCTTTCCTTAGATGGACAATGAGCAAGTATCCTTTCCTTAGATTGACAATGAGCAAGTCTCCTTTCCCTAGACTGACACTGAGCAAGTCTCCTTTCCTTAGACGGACAATGAGCAAGTCTCCTTTCCTTAGACGGACAATGAGCAAGTCTCCTTTCCTTAGACGGACAATGAGCAAGTCTCCTTTCCTTAGACGGACAATGAGCAAGTATCCTTTCCTTAGACGGACAATGAGCAGGTCTCCTTTCCTTAGACGGACAATGAGCAAGTCTCCTTTCCTTAGACGGACAATGAGCAAGTCTCCTTTCCTTAGATGGACAATGAGCAAGTCTCCTTTCCTTAGAAACATCTGTAGACTTGCGTCTCCTGCCAGGAAATAACCAATACTATTATTAATATTCTGGTTTCTATTTGTAAGGTATGCACAGTTATGCAGACCGCTATGGTGAGATGATTGAAGGTATAATGGCAACGTTCAGGGAACCAGACACATTTTCTGGACCTACATTGGATCAAATCCAGTCCGAAATGGAACGCCTAGTTCCCATGGATACACTGCAGAGTAGAAGACGATGGAGAGACAGGCGCCTAGCTGCCCTGGCACAACTGCAGAAACAGATGGATAATGAAGACAAACATTAACATGTGTTTTACCTTCACTAATTACACTTGATCGTAGTTGTATAATTAATTACACTTGGTTATAGTTGTATAATTAATTACACTTGGTCGTAGTTGTATAATTAATTACACTTGGTCGTAGTTGTATAATTAATTACACTTGGTCGTAGTTGTATAATTAATTACACTTGGTCGTAGTTGTATAATTAATTACACTTGATTATAGTGGTATAATTAAATACACTTGGTTATAGTTGTATAATTAATTACACTTGGTTATAGTTGTATAATTAATTACACTTGGTTATAGTGGTATAATTAATTACATTTGGTCGTAGTGGTATAATTAATTACACTTGGTTATAGTTGTATAATTAATTACACTTGGTCGTAGTTGTATAATTAATTACACTTGGTTATAGTTGTATAATTAATTACACTTGGTTATAGTGGTATAATTAATTACATTTGGTCGTAGTGGTATAATTAATTACACTTGGTTATAGTTGTATAATTAATTACACTTGGTCGTAGTTGTATAATTAATTACACTTGGTCGTAGTTGTATAATTAATTACACTTGGTTATAGTGGTATAATTAATTACACTTGGTTATAGTTGTATAATTAATTACACTTGGTTATAGTTGTATAATTAATTACACTTGGTTATAGTGGTATAATTAATTACACTTGGTCGTAGTGGTATAATTAATTACACTTGGTTATAGTTGTATAATTAATTACACTTGGTCGTAGTTGTATAATTAATTACACTTGGTTATAGTTGTATAATTAATTACCCTTGGTCGTAGTTGTATAATTAATTACACTTGGTCATAGTTGTATAATTAATTACACTTGGTCGTAGTTGTATAATTAATTACACTTGGTTATAGTTGTATAATTAATTACACTTGGTTATAGTGGTATAATTAATTACACTTGGTTATAGTTGTATAATTAATTACACTTGGTTATAGTGGTATAATTAATTACACTTGGTTATAGTTGTATAATTAATTACACTTGGTTATAGTGGTATAATTAATTACACTTGGTTATAGTTGTATAATTAATTACACTTGGTTATAGTGGTATAATTAATTACACTTGGTTATAGTTGTATAATTAATTACACTTGGTTATAGTGGTATAATTAATTACACTTGGTTATAGTTGTATAATTAATTACACTTGGTTATAGTGGTATAATTAATTACACTTGGTTATAGTTGTATAATTAATTACACTTGGTTATAGTGGTATAATTAATTACACTTGGTTATAGTTGTATAATTAATTACACTTGGTCGTAGTGGTATAATTAATTACACTTGGTCGTAGTGGTATAATTAATTACACTTGGTCGTAGTTGTATAATTAATTACACTTGGTTATAGTGGTATAATTAATTACACTTGGTTATAGTTGTATAATTAATTACAAATTAATTACACTTGGTTATAGTTGTATAATTAATTACACTTCATTGTAGTTGTATAATTAATTACACTTGGTTATAGTTGTATAATTAATTACACTTGGTTATAGTTGTATAATTAATTACACTTGGTTATAGTTGTATAATTAATTACACTTGGTTATAGTGGTATAATTAATTACACTTAGTTATAGTTTTATAATTAATTACACTTGGTCGTAGTGGTATAATTAATTAGACTATTAGCCTTGTTTTCAAATCCTTTGCTATCTGTGTGTGTCATTGTCATTCATAAATACTACAAGAAATTTACGGTGTTTAAATCTACAATAAAAACATTATTTATATAACACATGTAATGTCATTTACACGCTCTAAGCCTTATTATTTATATCCCAACAAGAAATAACTCCTTCGAATTACACTTACCATTATCGTCATGGTATTTTACACGGGCTGCTATAACACAACATGTTTATACGGACATTTAAGCGATGAATTAGGAACCCTCGTAATAAGTTACTGCACACTACAAGCAGCAGATGTACATTATTTTGGCGATGATCATCCATCCGGTTAGATGAATGTCCTCGTACAGATACTCGTTTGTGAATATCATGGAGTATTGGCAATAACGGGAACACGCCGGTCGGGCTGTCGGCTCCTAGTCTAGCACTAAGCAGTATAGTATCACACACGACTCCCGATTAGCGCAGTGGTTAGCACGCTCGCTTCTCACCGATGCTACCTGGGTTTGATCGTTGGACCTGGAAGTATGTGAGATGGTAGGGTGGTCGCAAGATCGGACAGGTATATACGATTTCATCCGCACCAACAAGAGTGATTAATAATGTTAAAGCTTGTTTCACAATCGGTGTAAAATAAATAATGTTTATATCACAAGAGCACTTGAAACTCGAGTGAGTTAAAATAGACTTTGTGAGGCCACCATGCCTGGGTAGAGTTAAAATACACTTTGTGAGGCCACCATGCCTGGGTCGAGTTAAAATAGACTTTGTGAGGCCACCATGCCTGGGTCGAGTTAAAATAGACTGTGAGGCCACCATGCCTGGGTCGAGTTAAAATAGACTTTGTGAGGCCACCATGCCTGGGTCGAGTTAAAATACACTGTGAGGCCACCATGCCTGGGTCGAGTTAAAATAGACTGTGAGGCCACCATGCCTGGGTCGAGTTAAAATAGACTTTGTGAGGCCACCATGCCTGGGTCGAGTTAAAATAGACTTTGTGAGGCCACCATGCCTGGGTCGAGTTAAAATAGACTTTGTGAGGCCACCATGCCTGGGTCGAGTTAAAATACACTTTGTGAGGCCACCATGCCTGGGTCGAGGACAAAACAGAAAAGTTGCAACTCACGGGTGTCAATTTTAATAAGGGATTTTATTGACCATCAGAATATTTCTACAGGAGTTAATTTACATCTGTCTGAAACATAAACATATAACACGTTTATCTATAACAAGTGTGCCAGTAAATCAACGTAGTCTCAATCATGTGCCAAGTAAATCAACGTAGTCTAATTCACGTGCCAAGTAAATAAACGTCTCATTCACTTGCCAAGTAAATCAACGTAGTTTCATTCACATGCCAGTAAATCAACGTAGTCTTATTCACGTGCCAGTAAATCAACGTAGTTTCATTCACGTGCCAGTAAATCAACGTAGTTTCATTCACGTGCCAAGTAAATCAACATACTCTCACACAAAATAAATAATTAAATGATTTAACTGGAGAACTAATTAATTAGGTTTATTAAGACATGTATCTATGCACTGTGCCCGTCAACGTTTCTCATCTGTCTCACATAGTCAGTATTTATTAAAGACATGCATCTATGCACTGTGCCCGTCAACGTTTCTCTTCTATCTCACATAGTCAGTATTTATTAAAGACATGTATCTATGCACTGTGCCCATCAACGTTTCTCTTCTATCTCACATAGTCAGTATTTATTAAAGACATGCATCTATGCACTGTGAATCTCAACGTTTCTCATCTGTCTCACATAGTCAGTATTTATTAAAGACATAAAATACATGAAACTAAATTACAGCTTTCCTGATTCTTGAAGTTAGTAGTATATAGGATTTAGCTTAAACAATATTTATTTCTTTGAATAAACATAGTCAAGTATAAATAATATGTACATACATGTAGGATTGAGGAGAAAGAAACCTGCTTGTATGGTTACCTCTTTCCTAATCAACCAGATCGTTGAAGCTGATCAACCAACCAGATCATTGAAGCTGATCAACCAACCAGATCATTGAAGCTGATCGATCAACCAGAACATTGAAGCTGATCAACCAACCAACCAGATCGTTGAAGCTGATCAACCAACCAGATCATTGAAGCTGATCGATCAACCAGAACATTGAAGCTGATCAACCAACCAACCAACCAGATCGTTGAAGCTGATCAACCAACCAGATCATTGAAGCTGATCGATCAACCAGAACATTGAAGCTGATCAACCAACCAACCAACCAGATCGTTGAAGCTGATCAACCAACCAGATCATTGAAGCTGATCGATCAACCAGAACATTGAAGCTGATCAACCAACCAACCAGATCGTTGAAGCTGATCAACCAACCAGATCATTGAAGCTGATCAACCAACCAACCAGATCATTGAAGCTGATCAACCAACCAACCAGATCATTGAAACTGACCAACCAACCAATCAAACAGATCATTGAAGCTGATCAACCAACCAGATCATTGAAGCTGATCGATCAACCAACCAGATCATTGAAGCTGATCGATCAACCAACCAGATCATTGAAGCTGATCGATCAACCAACCAGATCATTGAAGCTGATCGATCAACCAACCAGATCATTGAAGCTGATCGATCAACCAACCAGATCATTGAAGCTGATCAACCAACCAACCAACCAGATCATTGAAGCTGATCAACCAACCAGATCATTGAAACTGATCGATCAACCAACCAGATCATTGTAGCTGATCAATCAACCAACCAGATCATTGAAGCTGATCAATCAACCAGATCATTGAAGCTGATCAATCAACCAACCAGATCATTGAAGCTGATCAATCAACCAGATCATTGAAGCTGATCGATCAACCAGATCATTGTAGCTGATGGATAACCCAGAGCATTTTTCAGAAACAGTGTTAGCTGGCTTTAAAGCCATTAGTTATCTTTATGACAAATCTAAGGTTTCAGTGTGAAACTGTAAATAAGATTTTTATATTTCAATTCAGAACTATTTTAGACAATTATTTTTATCTGCTAGATGCCCTGATGCTCTGTACCAAGTCAAAATTGACCGTCGTGATGAACAAAAATAACATTCATTTTGAAAACCATCTAGGATTTCAGCTATTTCAAATCTACTGTTGGGTCCAATGCATCATACACAATTACATGCATCAGAAACCAATCGGGAGGTTTGGGAGTAAAAAAACCAAATATATATTTTCAAGATATACGAAGCTGGTAAGCTGGTTAAGTGAAGTTGCTGCATATGAACATAGTACACGTACAAACAACCCATAGTTATATATACATTCATGATCGAGATATAACCAAACATTACAAGAGTATTGCAGGAAGATGGTCATCTCGTGTCACAATAGCCTCATAGCACAATAGCCTTGTAATACAATAACCTTGGATTCCATCAGGAATGAGGTCTCGAGAGTGATTAATATAAGTTGTTAAGAACTTGTTTCGCAATTGAGCTAAAATAAATTTGTATAAACTAACCTAATACACAAGAAGCTATACACAGTCCAGTAGTATATTGGTTATCATTTGTCTTGCAAACATTCTTTTACTGTGACCCTGCAATCTCGGTACAATCAAAGTAAATGCTGTAAAGTGGCTTTATTAATTGACTCAGTACTCCCAAACATGATTCACTAAAACAATAGTCCATGTTTTCACAATGAAACGGTTAGAAAGCCCAAAATAAGATATACAAAATTTATTTTCCTAAAATGGACCCATTGCTAACACACTATGTTATAATGAAATTGGTGTTATAATGAAACCATGTATTTTAATGAAACAAGCGATACGTGTTGTAATCAAACAAGTGTTATAATGAACAGTGTGTTATAACAAAACATGTGTTGAAAATGAAACCAGTGCAATAATGCAATGCAACCATGTGTTATAATAGAAACGGTGATAGAATGAAACCAGTGCAATAATGACATCACCCTTATAATGAACTGTGCTACAAATAATGACACTTGTAACTGTATCGAGATTGCCGAGTAAAATCTGTGTGGAACAATAAAAGTCACCTTTGAAGCAATAATACATTGCA
The DNA here is from genome assembly GCA_014843695.1 of Archivesica marissinica. Lineage (NCBI taxonomy): Eukaryota > Metazoa > Mollusca > Bivalvia > Venerida > Vesicomyidae > Archivesica > Archivesica marissinica. Next base: position 48,918,223 of record CM026387.1, read on the forward strand.
AATGTGCTTGACTGCCTAATAAGTTTATTTAAAGTCGTCACTGCATAAATGCATTTGGGCGACTGAGTTTTCTAAGGAAAGTAAAATACCCATCATCTAAAAGTGATGGTTTTGCCTATTGTAATTATTATAACTGGATGTTATGAGGGCTATGAGGGCTGCTATAATCTCAGTGTGTGTTCAGTTTTCATATCACCAACGGTTGCTCACATAAGAATTTGTGCCAGCGACAGTCGGGGGTAGACCGGGTGAATACAATACCCGGTGTATGTATACTTCTAAGATGTCTAAGACTGCATATGCAAATGTGCTTGTGTTTATTATTACACGTTTATAAACTGAGAGTGAGCACACATGCGATTCAACATATAAGTATATATATATATAACAAGAAAATGCATGATACTGAAGTAGTTCTACATGACCGTAGCATGTTTGCGGTCCCTGGCAGCACTTTCCAGCTTGCTGTTTCGTGTAACACAAACACTGCTTTGGAAGAGACGTTACATGTTAAAAGAACAGAACACATTGAAATGTAAAAACCTGAAGTCGAATGGTTCAGTGGATATTGAAATGTAAAAACCGGACAAGTCGAATGGTTCAGCGGATATTGAAATGTAAAAACCAGACAAGTAGAATGGTTCAGCGGATATTGAAATGTAAAACCAGACCAGTCGAATGGTTCAGCGGATATTGAAATGTAAAACCAGACCAGTCGAATGGTTCAGCGGATATTGAAATGTAAAACCAGACCAGTCGAATGGTTCAGCGGATATTGAAATGTAAAACCAGACCAGTCGAATGGTTCAGCGGATATTGAAATGTAAAACCAGACCAGTCGAATGGTTCAGCGGATATTGAAATGTAAAACCAGACCAGTCGAATGGTTCAGCGGATATTGAAATGTAAAACCAGACCAGTCGAATGGTTCAGCGGATATTGAAATGTAAAACCAGACCAGTCGAATGGTTCAGCGGATATTGAAATGTAAAACCAGACCAGTCGAATGGTTCAGCGGATATTGAAATGTAAAACCAGACCAGTCGAATGGTTCAGCGGATATTGAAATGTAAAACAGGGGCAGGTCAATGGTTCAATGTATTGTCGCTAAACACTAGGCATGTAAAAGAAACAGGGATGTCTCTGTAATTCTGTATCCACTATCCTCCACAAAATAAAATTACAATATGACTTCTGAACGAGTCGACCCGAGGATGCAGGGGCGATGATAATAAACTACTCGACTGGGATGGAAATAGAAATAAAGGAAGTTATGAGAGATTTGTACACCGTGAGCTAGATTGCAACAATCAATATAAAAACGATGAAAACGTAGTCATGGAAACTAACTACAGAATATGGAATGTATATATTAATTCTCAACAATGATAATATAACTGGAAGGTATCCCTCCTTACTTTATCCCAAATAAAATAACTGGAAGGTATCCCTCCTTACTTTATCCCAAATAAAATAACTGGAAGGTATCCCTCCTTACTTTATCCCAAATAATATAACTGGAAGGTATCCCTCCTTACTTTATCCCAAATAATATAACTGGAAGGTATCCCTCCTTACTTTATCCCAAATAAAATAACTGGAAGGTATCCCTCCTTACTTTATCCCAAATAAAATAACTGGAAGGTATCCCTCCTTACTTTATCCCAAATAATATAACTGGAAGGTATCCCTCCTTACTTTATCCCAAATAAAATAACTGGAAGGTATCCCTCCTTACTTTATCCCAAATAAAATAACTGGAATGTATCCCTCCTTACTTTATCCCAAATAATATAACTGGAAGGTATCCCTCCTTACTTTATCCCAAATAAAATAACTGGAAGGTATCCCTCCTTACTTGGTTCCAAATAATATAACTGGAAGGTATCCCTCCTTACTTGGTTCCAAATAATATAACTGGAATGTATCCCTCCTTACTTGGTTCCAAATAAAATAACTGGAATGTATCCCTCCTTACTTGGTTCCAAATAAAATAACTGGAATGTATCCCACCTTACTTGGTCCCAAATAATATAATTGGAATGTATCCCACCTTACTTGGTTCCAAATAATATAATTGGAAGGTATCCCTCCTTACTTGGTTCCAAATAATATAATTGGAATGTATCCCTCCTAACCCAAATACACACATGTTTCAATTTGAAAATAATTTGGCAATTCAAAAACATAGCCTTGGTGATCAATAGCATATCCTCAACGATCAATAACATATCCTCAATGATCAATAGCATATCCTCAGTGATCAATAGCATATCCTCAATGATCAATAACATATCCTCAATGATCAATAACATATAATCAGTGATCAATAGCATATCCTCAATGATCAATAGCATATCCTCAATGATCAATAGCATATCCTCAATGATCAATAGCATATCCTCAATGATCATTAGCATATCCTCAGTGATCAATAGCATATCCTCAGTGATCAATAGCATATCCTCAATGATCAATAGCATATCCTCAATGATCAATAGCATATCCTCAATGATCAATAGCATATCCTCAATGATCAATAGCATATCCTCAATGATCAATAGCATATCCTCAATGATCAATAGCATATCCTCAATGATCAATAGCATATCCTCAATGATCAATAGCATATCCTCAGTGATCAATAGCATATCCTCAATGATCAATAGCATATCCTCAATGATCAATAGCATATCCTCAGTGATCAATAGCATATCCTCAATGATCAATAGCATATCCTCAGTGATCAATAACATATCCTCAGTGATCAATAACATATCCTCAGTGATCAATAACATATCCTCAGTGATGGTATACATATCCTCAATGATTAATAACATAGCCTCAATGATCAATAACATATCCTCAGTGATCAATAGCATATCCTCAGTGATCAATAACATATCCTCAATGATCAATAACATATCCTCAGTGATCAATAACATATCCTCAGTGATGGTATACATATCCTCAATGATCAATAATATAGCTTCAGTGATGGATTACATATCCTCAATGATCAATAACATATCCTCAGTGATGGATTACATATCCTCAATGATCAATAACATATCCTCAGTGAGGATTACATGCACAGTCTATAAGCAGCAATAATCTAATTCTTTCATTTGTACAGGGGAAATTTCAAACAGTGCGCTTCATAATGGACATTTTACGGTAAAATGACTATACTCCAATGTAAACACTTGTTTAACCTCTAACCATTTGTGTAAATTGCTCTAGTAAAACGTACCATGTTTTAAATTATTATTAACTAGTCTATTATTATTATATTTCACTAATAACAGAGACAAATACGGAGAGCGTATTGTATGGACACGCGTGTAAAACATGCATCAATTCATTAATACATTGATCGATCTTGCACATATTTTGTTCAGTTGCCCATGAATGTTTCTGATTCATACAGTAATATTGATACTACGCTCGCCTAGCTCAGCACCTTCCAGTCTACCTACATTCCGGTAAACGCAGTTGCCCAGACACGTTGCTGATTGGTTATAATTGTTGTGTGTGACATCACAAATTGCACACATTTCTATACGGTTGTCAGTAATACTGAGTGATGCAATAGTAACGTCGTTGTTCCATTAATTGCAATGAAACAAGGCAAATACAGGTTTAACACAACTTTTGCACCATTTATGGTCATTTAAATCTTGAAATATTTAGAAATTGCGAAATAAATATAAGGAATAAAATCCACCTGTGTTTTGTTTATTGGGGGTACTATACATTTGCTCTGTTTAAAGTATATGGTGTTTGACCCCCTGCACACTTTAAACAGCACAAATGTATTGTATACCCCAATAAATGCACCATAGGTTGATTTTATTCTTTAATTAGTAACAATATTCATGTAGGATCCTATCTACATGATATAACCATTCATGTAGGATCCTATATACATGATATAACCATTCATGTAGGATCCTATCTACATGATATAACCATTCATGTAGGATCCTATCTACATGATATAACCATTCATGTAGGATCCTATATACATGATATAACCATTCATGTAGGATCCTATATACATGATATAACCATTCATGTAGGATCCTATCTACATGATATAACCATTCATGTAGGATCCTATATACATGATATAACCATTCATGTAGGATCCTATCTACATGATATAACCATTCATGTAGGATCCTATATACATGATATAACCATTCATGTAGGATCCTATCTACATGATATAACCATTCATGTAGGATCCTATATATGTGATATAACCATTCATGTAGGATCCTATATACATGATATAACCATTCATGTAGGATCCTATATACATGATATAACCATTCATGTAGGATCCTATATATGTGATATAACCATTCATGTAGGATCCTATATATGTGATATAACCATTCATGTAGGATCCTATATACATGATATAACCATTCATGTAGGATCCTATATACATGATATAACCATTCATGTAGGATCCTATATACATGATATAACCATTCATGTAGGATCCTATATATGTGATATAACCATTCATGTAGGATCCTATATATGTGATATAACCATTCATGTAGGATCCTATCTACATGATATAACCATTCATGTAGGATCTTATATACATGATATAACCATTCATGTAGGATCCTATCTACATGATATAACCATTCATGTAGGATCCTATATATGTGATATAACCATTCATGTAGGATCCTATATACATGATATAACCATTCATGTAGGATCCTATATATGTGATATAACCATTCATGTAGGATCCTATATATGTGATATAACCATTCATGTAGGATCCTATATATGTGATATAACCATTCATGTAGGATCCTATATATGTGATATAACCATTCATGTAGGATCCTATATACATGATACAACCATTCATGTAGGATCCTATATACATGATACAACCATTCATGTAGGATCCTATCTACATGATATAACCATTCATGTAGGATCCTATCTACATGATATAACCATTCATGTAGGATCCTATATATGTGATATAACCATTCATGTAGGATCCTATCTACATGATACAACCATTCATGTAGGATCCTATCTACATGATATAACCATTCATGTAGGATCCTATCTACATGATATAACCATTCATGTAGGATCCTATATATGTGATATAACCATTCATGTAGGATCCTATATATGTGATATAACCATTCATGTAGGATCCTATATATGTGATATAACCATTCATGTAGGATCCTATATACATGATACAACCATTCATGTAGGATCCTATATATGTGATATAACCATTCATGTAGGATCCTATATAAGTGATATAACCATTCATGTAGGATCCTATATATGTGATATAACCATTCATGTAGGATCCTATATACATGATACAACCATTCATGTAGGATCCTATATACATGATATAACCATTCATGTAGGATCCTATATACATGATATAACCATTCATGTAGGATCCTATATAAGTGATATAACCATTCATGTAGGATCCTATATATGTGATATAACCATTCATGTAGGATCCTATATACATGATACAACCATTCATGTAGGATCCTATATACATGATATAACCATTCATGTAGGATCCTATATACATGATATAACCATTCATGTAGGATCCTATATAAGTGATATAACCATTCATGTAGGATCCTATATATGTGATATAACCATTCATGTAGGATCCTATATACATGATACAACCATTCATGTAGGATCCTATATACATGATATAACCATTCATGTAGGATCCTATATACATGATATAACCATTCATGTAGGATCCTATATAAGTGATATAACCATTCATGTAGGATCCTATATATGTGATATAACCATTCATGTAGGATCCTATATACATGATACAACCATTCATGTAGGATCCTATATACATGATATAACCATTCATGTAGGATCCTATATACATGATATAACCATTCATGTAGGATCCTATATACATGATATAACCATTCATGTAGGATCCTATCTACATGATATAACCATTCATGTAGGATCCTATCTACATGATATAACCATTCATGTAGGATCCTATATATGTGATATAACCATTCATGTAGGATCCTATATACATGATATAACCATTCATGTAGGATCCTATATAAGTGATATAACCATTCATGTAGGATCCTATATACATGATATAACCATTCATGTAGGATCCTATATATGTGATATAACCATTCATGTAGGATCCTATATACATGATATAACCATTCATGTAGGATCCTATATACATGATATAACCATTCATGTAGGATCCTATCTACATGATATAACCATTCATGTAGGATCCTATCTACATGATATAACCATTCATGTAGGATCCTATATATGTGATATAACCATTCATGTAGGATCCTATATACATGATATAACCATTCATGTAGGATCCTATATACATGATACAACCATTCATGTAGGATCCTATATACATGATATAACCATTCATGTAGGATCCTATCTACATGATATAACCATTCATGTAGGATCCTATATATGTGATATAACCATTCATGTAGGATCCTATATACATGATATAACCATTCATGTAGGATCCTATATACATGATATAACCATTCATGTAGGATCCTATATACATGATATAACCATTCATGTAGGATCCTATATACATGAAATGGATTTGCTTTTGAAACATCCAGCAAAACACTCAACTTGGTTTTTGTTTAATTATGTCTGAGCATTCTGGCATTATGCAGAATTTATCTTGGAATTACAATGAGACATTATTGGTTTTTCTATTACCTCCCTTGATGGATAAAGTCAGATTTATCCGTAAATGTATATTGGTCCTTTTAGTTGTAATTCTTTGTTTTTACTGTTGTCATCTAAACAGATGTTGCGTTAGGATGTGTAATTTTATCAAAATTGTGTGTAAGATATCCATTGGATATGCTAACGGATATCTGTCGAGAGTTAATAATTATAAGACGAGAATACGGATGAGAATGGAAAACATGTGGTGCAAAGGAAACAACGATAAAAACAGAGGAAACAAATTAAGAGGACCAATATACTATTAGGAGTATTCAGGTGCAGTAACTGACTAATGTTTCTCATTGGCCTTTGTTCACAAACAGCAGCAGGTGTATATGACAGAGAGATATGTATATGAAGCATAGAGCTATATCTACCGGGTATTTCTGAGAAGGTTTACAATTAACATAACGGAATATCACAAAAGTACTAGATAGCATTGCACCGAGGAATAAAAATAAATAAATGCCAAAAAAGAACAGTCTGAATAAATATTAATAAATGAACACTATATATATTTATATAACATATATATGATCTATAAAATTAACATAATCCTGAAAACAAATCCAATCTACCATTGTAACATAATAAAATACTAACAAGAAACAAATTTGATAAAATGTTTTGGACACATATCTCTATCATTAAGGAGAGAAACTATATAAGCTCTGCTTCCGTTTTGATCCTTTCCTATTCTTTGATTTTATGTATTGTTTTATGAATGTATATGTTTAAACCAACTAACACAGCCATATAGGAATAGAGCATGTTACAGTGGTAGAGAAAGACTCCAGGTTCCCCATCAATGAGAGGAATGTACAGATTGTGCATCCTCTTAGTGTACACATTGTGCATCATCTTAGTGTACACATTGTGCATCATCTTAGTGTACAGATTGTGCATCCTCTTAGTGTACAGATTGTGCATCCTCTTAGTGTACACATTGTGCATCCTCTTAGTGTACACATTGTGCATCATCTTAGTGTACACATTGTGCATCCTCTTAGTGTACACATTGTGCATCATCTTAGTGTACACATTGTGCATCATCTTAGTGTACACATTGTGCATCATCTTAGTGTACACATTGTGCATCATCTTAGTGTACAGATTGTGCATCATTTTAGTGTACACATTGTGCATCATTTTAGTGTACACATTGTGCATCATCTTAGTGTACAGATTGTGCATCATTTTAGTGTACAGATTGTGCATCATTTTAGTGTACACATTGTGCATCATTTTAGTGTACACATTGTGCATCCTCTTAGTGTACACATTGTGCATCATCTTAGTGCACATATTGGAAGTCGTCTTGCACAATGAAACCTAAAGACCCGAGAGCTGTGCTACCATTGTAGCTACAGATCATCCAACCCTGAAATCTCCTGTCAATTTGGTGGTCCAAAACATTTTAACGAATGCTTTATAAATCAATAACTGCTATTCACAGCAAACATGGAATTGCAAACTGTTTCATAGATAAACCTATAAATACAATGTTGGATTGCATAACAAAGTCAATGTTGGTAAAAATAACATACAACTTTCATCACTGCATTTCGCATTTCAGGGTTGTGCAAAACATTTTAGGTGAGAAAATATGCTTCCCTAGGCAGGATGATGAGACATCTTCTACCTGTACGATAGTATAAGTAGTGATAGCGCAGTGGTAGCGTGCGAAAGGCCCGGAGATCGAGCCTCGCTGGAGCCGTTGCGATTGTGTCCTTAGGCAAGGCATTTAAATTCCATGCTGCCTCTTCTCTCTCCCTCGTGGCGATGGATTCCATCAGGAATTTCGAGAGTGATTAATATAAAGTTGTAAGAACTTGATTCGCAATCAAGTTAAAAGTAAAGTTGTATAAACAAACTAGTATAACTCAAAAGTCTCAAACCCCCATCTTCCAAAGAAGCTTACGGTCAAGTACAATCAAAATTTAAATTAGAGTTTCAGGTGTAATTTTATAATAATTATTTTACAATATTAGTTACCATAGCAACCACACATTTTAGTAGGCTATGCACCAACATGGAAGGTACACAATATATACAAATATTCCATTATAGTTTGTAGTACCAGCACTTCTGAAATTGTTTTGACCAAGCAATTCCTGAATAATGTTTGTTACCATAGCAACTACATTTATTAAATGAATGTACCTAAAATGTGACGTGACAATAGTCCATAATACAATAGAGTTTAAGATACGCCGCTCCACAGGGCTAACTATGTTGGCTACCCATCCCATTTTACACCAACAAAAAGAGGTGAGATAATGAAGCACAACATTCACACCTGCTGGACTTACAGACGCAGCAATACCAAGTTATCAAACCATATATACAGGTCATCTCACTCACCCTCCAATGGTTGTCCCTCACCCATCATACACTACACTGCAGTATTCCTGCTAAAATATGCCAAACTATCCTTCTCAATGCTTCCAACAATCTTAATGAAATACAGATAACGTCACGGTTCTCCCTTCAAATACTGGGACAGGCTTCACGAAATATTAAGTCTCGGCTTAGACCCAAGTTAAAACCGTAGCCTTTGAGTTGTGCTATCTACACATATCAACTAATAATGGTATTCATGTTGGGCAGGAAAGAAATAAAAATATTTATTTTGCAAAATTGATTCATGCATTTGCAATTTGATTATTAGTAATTTAAAAGGAAGCTAACAGAAGAATATGGAGATCTCTCACAAGCATGTACAACTCACAAGCAGTACATCCTACCTGTTAAACTACAATGAAATGCTGTATTTTCTATAAATAAATTAACTAGGCTATAGCTAGTAACAAACAAGAGGTAAGCACCATACTTTAGTGTACTTAACATGACTACATCACTGAATATCAATGCATACATCACTAAGTAGTTTTCAAATATATTTCACAGTAAAACTTGCTTGAGAGATCACATCTATTAAATGAGACAACAACTTGTATTAAGAGACAACTTGTATTAAGAGACCATGTGTATTATTAATAGATCATTAAAGCGCTCATCTGTGAGTACCAACCCTTCAAACAGTGTTGTGGTATTGGTGGATAAATCATTTAAGGTGGTTGCCAACCCTTCAAACAGTGTTGTGGTATTGGTGGATAAATCATTTAAGGTGGTTGCCAACCCTTCAAACAGTGTTGTGGTATTGGTGGATAAATCATTTAAGGTGGTTGCCAACCCTTCAAACAGTGTTGTGGTATTGGTGGATAAATCATTTAAGGTGTTTGCCAACCCTTCAAACAGTGTTGTGGTATTGGTGGATAAATCATTTAAGGTGTTTGCCAACCCTTCATAGTGTTGTGATATTGGTGGATAAATCATTTAAGGTGTTTGCCAACCCTTCAAACAGTGTTGTGGTATTGGTGGATAAATCATTTAAGGTGTTTGCCAACCCTTCAAACAGTGTTGTGGTATTGGTGGATAAATCATTTAAGGTGTTTGCCAACCCTTCAAACAGTGTTGTGGTATTGGTGGATAAATCATTTAAGGTGGTTGCCAACCCTTCAAACAGTGTTGTGGTATCGGAGGATATGTCATTTAAGGTGGTTGCCAACCCTTGATAGTGTTGTGGTATCGGAGAATATGTCATTTAAGGTGTTTGCCAACCCTTCATAGTGTTGTGGTATTGGAGGATAAATCATTTAAGGTGGTTGCCAACCCTTCATACAGTGTATACATGACTGCATTATAATACACAACTGCATATTAAATACACTAAAACATGTGTTCTCATATCTTGATAAGAGATGCCCTTTTTACATATATTTTAAGGTAAAACAAAATACAGGTTTCAAAAATATATAAGGAGGACTTTTAAAGCATTAGGCCTTGACTAACAGGTTGGAGTAATTTATATATACGTGCAATCATTAAATGGTGCAAACCTACAACTACCCAAATCGTGTGTCTTTACAACGAATAAGATACTGTAAAGTCAGACATTCATATATATACCATCTCATGATACATACAACTTGGAGAAAACAATCTCATTTTACAGTATCATTATTGTGAAAACTCATTGGGCCAACCATTAAAATATATGTTGCCCTTTCTTCATGGACCTGCAAAAATGGAGAAATAAAATGTTTGCTAACAATTTCAGGTAAGACAAATCCAACTTTTGGACAATGAAATTGCCCAAACCTTTGTAAGGATTAGCAACTAGGGTGTTGCAATCTACCGCCTATAGTCAATACTAACACATGCAAAACGTAACATTTTTCTCGCCTTTCAATTGTTTGCGGAGTTCCAAATATACAAACAAAAATATTGACAGCCTAATTTTAATGGTAGGGTCTGGAAAGGGATAGCAAATATTTAATGAGGTGGCGTATTAACAATGTTCCACTTGTTAACAATGACCAGACGTTCTGTGTGTTAACAATGACCAGACGTTCTGTGTGTGTTAACAATGATCAGACGTTCTGCACGTTAACAATGACCAGATGTTCCATGTGTTAACAATGACCAGATGTTCTGTGTGTTAACAATGATCAGACGTTCTGTGTGTTAACAATGACCAGACATTCTGTGTGTTAACAATGACCAGATGTTCTGTGTGTTAACAATGACCAGATGTTCTGTGTGTTAGCAATGATCAGTTGTTCTGCACGTTAACAATGACCAGATGTTCTGTGTGTTAACAATGACCAGATGTTCTGTGTGTTAACAATGATCAGATGTTCTGTGTGTTAACAATGATCAGACGTTCTGTGTGTTAACAATGACCAGACGTTCTGTGTGTTAACAATGACCAGATGTTCTGTGTGTTAACAATGACCAGATGTTCTGTGTGTTAGCAATGATCAGTTGTTCTGCACGTTAACAATGACCAGATGTTCTGTGTGTTAACAATGATCAGACGTTCTGTGTGTTAACAATGACCAGATGTTCTGTGTGTTAACAATGATCAGACGTTCTGTGTGTTAACAATGACCAGACGTTCTGTGTGTGTGTGTGTGTTAACAATGACCAGATGTTCTGCACGTTAACAATGACCAGATGTTCTGCACGTTAACAATGACCAGTTGTTCTGCACGTTAACAATGACCAGTTGTTCTGCATGTTAACAATGACCAGACGTTCTGCACGTTAACAATAACGTTCTGCGTATATAAGCTACACAATGAGATATGATGCAAAAACGTCTATCAAAAACAACTGTAAAAAATGCATTCAGTTATTCTTCAGCTAAGCAGAATGTTGTGGGAAGATCCGCAACATTGTATCATAAATAGAGTTTACCCACCAGTCTTACATGAAATCTCACATTTTTGCATTAGATAAAGTATATTTACATAACGAGGGCTCAATGCGAAACTACTGTTAATGCGTATGTATAAAAATTGACATACACCAGCTTCGCACTGAGTCATCTATAAGTGAGTATAATATCAAATTCAGCACCTTGCCCTCGTTTCCTCAAATTCAACAGAGTATCACTGTATAAAAACCATTGCTTACTTGCATTAAAGATGGCAAAAGCCTCATAAATGCAGGTTTAAAATGTATCGGACATCAGTAAGAGCTCTACATGAAATCTCTATCACTACAAAGCACACCGCTATTCAATCAGTGTTACGTTTTGCGTTTCTCTTCCGTGTTTTCATGAACACTTTGGTATTTCCTGCTCGACGATCACATCATGGTTATAAAACTAGCACATATCTTTTGCTCAATTCCATAAAAACGCCAGCACATATCTGTGTAAAGACTAGCACAGTTTAGTGTAACATCACTGGTCTGGTTCTCAGACTGCCATTAGAACTGGTACCACTTTTTGTCTTTATATTTCAACATGAGTTGATGAGCGGTAGTAGCATAAGTCTCGGCCTGCATCGACATTTCCTCCGTCCTATCACTTAGTCCAGATAACTTCTCCCCTCTCTCGCCAAGTAACTACAATGACACAGAATAGTCAGTCATACACACAACAATACTATTTAGTACTTAGGCGTGATTGATTTGGTGCAAGTTTCATGGTATGGTACGATTGTTGTACCACAAATTTATTATTAGAGTCAAACCTGTGCTAAAGGCCACCTCCGAATAAAGGCCGCATATGAAAAACCTGTCTCTAAAGACCACCATTTGTCTCTCCCGTCGAGCCATTTTCAATGCATATTAACCCTCTATTGAGAGGCCACCTGCCAACAAAGGGCCACTTTTTGACTTTCCAGAGGGTGGCCTTTATAGACAGGTTTGACTGTATTGTATACAGTCTACATCCGTTATATCAACGTCGGTTATGTCACATTCTCCGGTTATCTCGAAGTCGGTTCAAAGTCAGACACTATCATTATACATATAACTGGCTCTGTTTATATCAAATTTCGTTAAGTCGAAATTTTCGTTATATCAATTATTATTCTTTGTTATTCTTCAGTATAAATGTGCAGTATTTCACACTCATTATGTCAAAGTGCCACTTTGTCGCCGAAATGTGACTTTCATTTGGCAAATTTACCTGATCAAAGACGGACCACCGTGCCTGTGCAAACAAACAATCAATAAAGATTGTTGAAGGTGTTTACCATGACAGTATTGTCCTTACAGGTACGCACTTATCAGCAATCAACCAATCATTGGATACATGGCTCATCCTAATAATTACGATTCAATTAACATATTATGCAAACTTAAACTTGTCAATAATTAGTGCAAAATGAGTGAAACATCCGAGCGATATAATGCGTATATTCTTCAGAAAAGTGGACATGATCCAATCGGACAGAGTGTAAAAGAGACGTGTTTAAATTCAAAAGAATACAACAGACTATTTAATCGAGTATCAGTTTATTACTACATAGGAAGGGCCGTTTTCTAATGTTGGTTATAACTTGTGGCCCGACCCTTTTGCAATGTTACACAAATGTATGTATGCATCTTATACATCGTTAATTTCTATTCTGTATCATGCATGTATGTCAACTGTACTGTTTAATATGCAATAATATATGGTTAAATCAAATTACTACATCGTTAATGCACCGATTTTTTATCACAGTATGTGTGTGCTGCATTTTAGTAAATATTGAATAAGATATTACATTGTTATTTTATCAAGTGTGCCCACGTCACGGTTATAACAATGACAACATGGAACATGATTTATGGCACAAATGTACGATGGGTAAAGCTACGATCTACTAGTACGAAAAACATCATCTTTGGAAATATGGTCAATATCCGTAGACTGTATATCATTATTACCTCCAATACTGGAGAGTAGTACAATTAATTTACACATGTAAAACAATACACACAAAATGCAATACAGTCAAACCTCTCAAGAGCAAACACCATCCGGACACACATAGATTGGTTGTTGTAGAGAGGTTGTTGTTCTTGGGAGGTTCAACTTTTTGAAGTTTGGAAATGCGGGAATAGTCAGTTTTGTCAGTTATGATTGCTAATACTGATTTGAATATAGAGTATACAGAATGGGGGTACTACTTTCATTATACGATAGATTGAACTAAGATTGAATATCTGAGGATGCAATGTGTTAAAATCGCCAGATTATGCAAATTTATGACAATTGTGTACATTACTGTTTTCAATACATCAAAGTTAAAGTCTGATAAATTATATAAAAAAATTACGGATGGCAACAAGTAGCAATTTTGATACTCGGAGCACTCGGACACAGTTCCGATCGATTACAAGAGTGCTCGGACACAGTTCCGATCGATTACAAGATCGATTACAAGAGTGCTCGGACACAGTTCCGATCGAGTAAAAGAGTGCTCGGACACAGTTCCGATCGAGTACAAGAGTGCTCGGACACAGATCCGATCGAGTACAAGAGTGCTCGGACACAGTTCCGATCGATTACAAGAGTGCTGGGACACAGTTCCGATCGAGTACAAGAGTGCTCGGACACAGTTCCGATCGATTACAAGAGTGCTCGGACACAGTTCCGATCGATTACAAGAGTGCTCGGACACAGTTCTGATCGATTACAAGAGTGCTCGGACACAGTTCCGATCGATTACAAGAGTGCTCGGAAACGAGCATTTTTTTTTTTGATCATATGTTTGATTTAATTTCAGATATTTGGTAAGTATTTCGGATGAGGCGTGTCCAAAAACTGATGCTAAATTATCTTATTACGGTATGTGATAAAAACATTGCTTTGTAATACAGTCAAACCTGTGTTAGTGGTCACCTCCATTAAGCAGCCAGCTTCCAGATTCTCAATCATTTGTTTTATTATATATTTGACCTCTATTAAGCAGCCACCTGTGCTAAGCAGCCACTTTCTCTGACTCCCTTGGCTGGCTGCTTAAGACAGGTTTGACTGTAAAGCTAAACCCGGGAAAATGAAAAATACTTTATACTCATTTTAATGTTTTAATTAAACATATAAAGTTTATAAACGGTCTCCTCTATTGACAGACGAGGCATGTCCATATACAATGCACATGCAAAATTACGTTTTTCTTCATCTTAAGCGATTAAAAGATATATGCGGTAAGACAACCTGCCAATCATGTCAAGCTGTTTATTGAAAGAATACCCATAAACAATGATTATTTTCACACTTATGGTCCAGCCTGTAGATTTTTGGCTCCCGGATATGGTCCCAGATTAAGATAATTACAGCGACATACAGCAACCATAAGGTCTCCAGCGTCAAGATATGACAGCAAATGACCAGTCCATCATATATAAGCGACATACAGCAACCATAAGGTCTCCAGCGTCGAGATACGACAGCAAATGACCAGTCCATCATATATAAGCGACATACAGCAACCATAAGGTCTCCAGCGTCAAGATACGACAGCAAATGACCAGTCCATCATATATAAGCGACATACAGCAACCATAAGGTCTCCAGCGTCGAGATACGACAGCAAATGACCAGTCCATCATATATACATTTGTACATCATCCATCGAGTCACTCGAAATACACATGAGTAGTTAATATTCCAAGAAATTGTTATGGATGTAATGAGTAATCTTAACAGACATTATTAATTGTATTATTTAACATATATTCACAGAAGTTGAACTGTATATTATATTCTAACATGGCTTGATAATTTGTTCCTATAAACAAAGAACAAATCTATCTTTTATCAGCAAATAAACCATGGCTACGGCTGTTGAATTTTGCTTCCCCTGTAAAAAAACTTATTTATGGACGTAAATATGCACAACTTTCAACAAATTTACATTGGAATTGAATACAGCGATTGGGCAGGCAGGATTTGTAGCGTTAATAACCAGCCATACATGAAATATAGTGTTGATAGCTGGATGATCTTCAGTGTCACTGGAATACAGAAGGTATTTTACAGCGATATATTTTGTGAAGCCATCAGCCAAATAATAGACAGAGACATAATAGCATACACATTTATGCATTTATATCTTTTATTGGGTCATGTTAGAATGGAAATATTTGTCTTTCTGGTGCGTAGGAATTAACCCTAAGACCTATGGCCTGCATGGTTAATTCCAATGCTACATAACTCCAAACCGTGGTGCATACGTCGATAACATATGCCAACACAAATATTATTTCCTAAATAAGGAATTATAAATAATAAACTGAAAGGTCTGTATAATATGGATTAATTCCCAACATTTTCGATATGTTAAGTTTTGTTCTATATATGGAAAATGTATGGAGAATACAAATACTTGAAAAATCCCTCCACGTTGTTTAGGAGCTATGGACCAGAAACAAACCACTGATGCTAGACCTTAGTGTGGTCTTGACCATGATCCAACCTATCACTCATGTCTTCATGTGGAGGGGGGAACATTTGTCCACAGTTTCAAGAAAATCCTTGACATTTTAATACTAATTTAAATTTTTTTTTATTATAAGTCTGTAGTGGGTGAAAACACAATGCAGGCAAATCTAAGTACCAGGCGGTATCAGTATGTGTTAGATAAATGCAACATACCAGTCTAGCCCTGGAGACCTCGCCACCAACGGTTGACTGGGCTTGAGCCTGTAGATTCTGGATACCACCAGAGCCCGGAACTCTTGTTGCCAATCCTCGAGAACTCTTACCGCTACCCTCACCAACTGAAAAACATTCAGATCGACAGCTCACCATTAAACCTGCTCAGAGCCGACGGGAAAACAAAAGTATATATTGCAACATAACTGATAACCCTCAATGCATTAACATATGAATACTTACAAATAATAATATTACATTGATAGCAATAGATGCAGTCAGTCAGGAGTTGTCCGAGGCTAACTTTCTTCATAACATTACAGTAGGGGGGGGGGGAATAACTCCTACAATTACTGCCACACTTGTTTCCTACACAACATGTCCTGCTGGTGATTCTGCACACATAATGTTGTAGAGAGAGATGGTGCATTCCTTGGCAAGTCCATACACTAGTCCATATGTACTGATGTCTGAAGTCCACACATTAGTCCACATGCACTGATGTCTGGAGCCCACACACTAGTCCACATGCACTGATGTCTGAAGTCCACACACTAGTCCATATGTACTGATGTCTGAAGTCCACACATTAGTCCACATGCACTGATGTCTGGAGCCCACACACTAGTCCACATGTACTGATGTCGGAAGTCCACACACTAGTCCACATGCACTGATGTCTGGAGCCCACACACTAGTCCACATGCACTGATGTCTGGAGCCCACACACTAGTCCATATGTACTGATGACTGAAGTCCACACACTAGTCCACATGTACTGATGTCTGAAGTCCACACACTAGTCCACATGTACTGATGTCTGAAGTCCACACACTAGTCCACATGTACTGATGTCTGAAGTCCATATGTACTGATGTCTGAAGTCCATACACTAGTCCACATGTACTGATGTCTGAAGTCCACACACTAGTCCACATGTACTGATGTCTGAAGTCCACACACTAGTCCACATGTACTGATGTCTGGAGCCCACACACTAGTCCACATGCACTGATGTCTGAAGTCCACACACTAGTCCATATGTACTGATGACTGAAGTCCACACACTAGTCCACATGTACTGATGTCTGAAGTCCACACACTAGTCCACATGTACTGATGTCTGAAGTCCACACACTAGTCCACATGTACTGATGTCTGAAGTCCACATGTACTGATGTCTGAAGTCCACACACTAGTCCACATGCACTGATGTCTGAGGTCCACACACTAGTCCACATGCACTGATGTCTGAAGTCCACACACTAGTCCACATGCACTGATGTCTGAGGTCCACACACTAGTCCACATGCACTGATGTCTGAAGTCCACACACTAGTCCACATGCACTGATGTTTGAAGTCCATACACTAGTCCACATGTACTGATGTCTGAAGTCCACACACTAGTCCATATGTACTGATGACTGAAGTCCACACACTAGTCCACATGTACTGATGTCTGAAGTCCACACACTAGTCCACATGTACTGATGTCTGAAGTCCACACACTAGTCCACATGTACTGATGTCTGAAGTCCATATGTACTGATGTCTGAAGTCCACACACTAGTCCACATGTACTGATGTCTGAAGTCCACACACTAGTCCACATGTACTGATGTCTGAAGTCCACACACGAGTCCACATGTACTGATGTCTGAAGTCCATACACTAGTCCATATGTACTGATGTCTGAAGTCCACACACTAGTCCACATGTACTGATGTCTGAAGTCCATACACTAGTCCACATGTACTGATGTCTGAAGTCCATACACTAGTCCATATGTACTGATGTCTGAAGTCCACACACTAGTCCACATGTACTGATGTCTGAAGTCCACACACTAGTCCACATGTACTGATGTCTGAAGTCCACACACGAGTCCACATGTACTGATGTCTGAAGTCCATACACTAGTCCATATGTACTGATGTCTGAAGTCCACACACTAGTCCACATGTACTGATGTCTGAAGTCCATACACTAGTCCACATGTACTGATGTCTGAAGTCCATACACTAGTCCATATGTACTGATGTCTGAAGTCCACACACTAGTCCACATGTACTGATGTCTGAAGTCCACACACTAGTCCACATGTACTGATGTCTGAAGTCCATAAACTAGTCCATATGTACTGATTTCTGAAGTCCACACATTAGTCCACATGTACTGATGTCTGAGGTCCACACACTAGTCCATATGTACTGATGTCTGAGGTCCACACACTAGTCAACATGTACTGATATCTGAAGTCCACACACTAGTCCACATGTACTGATGTCTGAAGTCCACACACTAGTCCACATGTACTGATGTCTGAAGTCCACACACAATCCACATGTACTGATGTCTGAAGTCCATACACTAGTCCACATGCACTGATGTCTGAGGTCCACACACGAGTCCACATGTACTGATGTCTGAAGTCCACACACTAGCCCACATGCACTGATGTCTGAAGTCCACACACTAGTCCACATGTACTGATGTCTGAAGTCCACACACTAGTCAACATGTACTGATATCTGAAGTCCACACACTAGTCCACATGTACTGATGTCTGAAGTCCACACACTAGTCCACATGTACTGATGTCTGAAGTCCACACACTAGTCCACATGTACTGATGTCTGAAGTCCACACACTAGTCCATATGTACTGATGTCTGAAGTCCACACACTAGTGCATATGTACTGATGTCTGAAGTCCATACACTAGTCCACATGTACTGATGTCTGAAGTCCATACACTAGTCCACATGTACTGATGTCTGAAGTCCACACACTAGTCCACATGTACTGATGTCTGAAGTCCACACACTAGTCCATATTTACTGATGTCTGAAGTCCACATGTACTGATGTCTGAAGTCCACACACTAGTCCACATGTACTGATGTCTGAAGTCCACACACTAGTCCATATGTACTGATGTCTGAAGTCCACACACTAGTCCACATGTACTGATGTCTGAAGTCCACACACTAGTCCACATGTACTGATGTCTGGAGTCCAAACACTAGTCCACATGTATTGATGTCTGGAGTCCACACACTAGTCCACATGTACTGATGTCTGAAGTCCACACACTAGTCCACATGTACTGATGTCTGAAGTCCACACACTAGTCCACATGTACTGATGTCTGAAGTCCAAACACTAGTCCACATGTACTGATGTCTGAAGTCCACACACTAGTCCACATGTACTGATGTCTGGAGTCCAAACACTAGTCCACATGTATTGATGATCCATTCAGGATCATGTACTGTTCAGACTCTTGAGATACTTATTTTTTGCCCAATCATTCTGTAATCTATTCATTTTACAGTTTTGAAAAAGCAGCTATGTGATGAAGTATAATCGTGTTAGATGAAATTGTTAATTTGATACATTGTTTTAATCCACATGTATGTATATATATTTGTTACTGTAAACACAACTACACTTACAGAGTTCCTCTCGGTCGAGAGCAGACGTTCCGCTTCCAAACAAGTTCTTGAAGAAGCTCTGTTTAGGTGCTTCTGGGGTCTCTGTAGGCAAGAAAAGGTCTCCCAGCATCTCATTGAGGTTATCACTGTAAATAAAGTCCATCAAAATAAATGTGAGAATACCATTACAAGGTTCACATGTATACTGTGGATGCGTCTCCCTTGTGTTCTAGACACGGTTCACATGTATACTGTGGATGCGTCTCCCTTGTGTTCTAGACAAGGTTCACATGTATACTGTGGAATGAGATGTGTGTCCCTTGTGTTCTAGACACGGTTCACATGTATACTGTGGAATGAGATGTGTGTCCCTTGTGTTCTAGACACGGTTCACATGTATACTGTGGATGCGTCTCCCTTGTGTTCTAGACACGGTTCACATGTATACTGTGGAATGAGATGTGTGTCCCTTGTGTTCTAGACAAGGTTCACATGTATACTGTGGAATGAGATGTGTGTCCCTTGTGTTCTAGACAAGGTTCACATGTATACTGTGGAATGAGATGTGTCTCCCTTGTGTTCTAGACACGGTTCACATGTATACTGTGGAATGAGATGTGTCTCCCTTGTGTTCTAGACACGGTTCACATGTATACTGTGGAATGAGATGTGTGTCCCTTGTGTTCTAGACAAGGTTCACATGTATACTGTGGAATGAGATGTGTCTCCCTTGTGTTCTAGACACGGTTCACATGTATACTGTGGAATGAGATGTGTCTCCCTTGTGTTCTAGACACGGTTCACATGTATACTGTGGAATGAGATGTGTGTCCCTTGTGTTCTAGACACGGTTCACATGTATACTGTGGAATGAGATGTGTGTCCCTTGGGTTCTAGACACGGTTCACATGTATACTGTGGAATGAGATGTGTGTCCCTTGTGTTCTAGACACGGTTCACATGTATACTGTGGAATGAGATGTGTGTCCCTTGGGTTCTAGACACGGTTCACATGTATACTGTGGAATGAGATGTGTCTCCCTTGTGTTCTAGACACGGTTCACATGTATACTGTGGAATGAGATGTGTGTCCCTTGGGTTCTAGACACGGTTCACATGTATACTGTGGAATGAGATGTGTGTCCCTTGGTTCTAGACACGGTTCACATGTATACTGTGGAATGAGATGTGTGTCCCTTGGGTTCTAGACAAGGTTCACATGTATACTGTGGAATGAGATGTGTGTCCCTTGTGTTCTAGACACGGTTCACATGTATACTGTGGAATGAGATGTGTGTCCCTTGTGTTCTAGACACGGTTCACATGTATACTGTGGAATGAGATGTGTGTCCCTTGTGTTCTAGACACGGTTCACATGTATACTGTGGAATGAGATGTGTGTCCCTTGGGTTCTAGACACGGTTCACATGTATACTGTGGAATGAGATGTGTGTCCCTTGTGTTCTAGACACGGTTCACATGTATACTGTGGAATGAGATGTGTGTCCCTTGTGTTCTAGACACGGTTCACATGTATACTGTGGAATGAGATGTGTGTCCCTTGTGTTCTAGACACGGTTCACATGTATACTGTGGAATGAGATGTGTCTCCCTTGTGTTCTAGACACGGTTCACATGTATACTGTGGAATGAGATGTGTGTCCCTTGTGTTCTAGACACGGTTCACATGTATACTGTGGAATGAGATGTGTGTCCCTTGTGTTCTAGACACGGTTCACAT